>CM028134.1:1021887500-1023087500 GCA_016271365.2 Neoceratodus forsteri
AGACATCCTGTTTTCACACAAAATGTGTCAGAGTTCTTGTCAGTTTCTTTCCTTCGGGGAACAAAATAGACCATGGTGTCCTAAAACTACTGCTCTGTTGACAGCTTTGCAAATGAGCTCGTGTTGCATCTCAAGGTTATTCATCTTACTTCCAAATAGCTTTTTGCAGTCATTTCAACAATACAATTATATACATTGGCAAACAAAGGGATCCCAGTTTCACATACAGATTCCATATATTTTTACAGCCACAGTTGTGCAAGGAGGAAGAAAATACAGAAACAGCAAGTGAAGGCAGAAAGATAGCAGGAGGCGGAGAATCTCAAGACCATCAGAGTGACCAGTTCTCAGGTCTTGCAAGAAAATGTTATTGTGCAGACACCTGAGACAGAAAAAGAGAGGATAGAACAGATCCTTGCATTTAACTCTTTCTGTGTAACAAATGGGACATGGCCTTATTCAACCTTGTCACATAATCCCTCTTTAAGAGGAAACCCATTTTAAAAAATAGGTTTCCAAAACTTTATTTTAATTCTCTTCCAGCAGTACCTTATAACCTTTACAGTGCTCTGCATGTGCAGTATCCCTTTTTCCATAGCAACCAGTACAGCAAACGGTGAAGTTTAAACCCAAAAATTGTTTGTTATCCTTCAGAATTCTCAATTTCTGGTCCACATCTTAAGAGAAAACAAGCGCGGACATCCTCTTGTCCAGATTTTGTGCATCACTTTGAATTTAAATTGCTGTAGTTCCACTTCCTGCTGCTATATAGAATGGGATGTCCCTTTTTCTTATTTTTGTTATTTTGTCTATTGAGATGCCGAGTTCAAAGGGGCAAAAGAAAAAAAAAGGCTGCAGCCCTCCATGCACCGGTGCTCCTGTGGGGACCCTCTTGCAGTATCAAACTGGCATCCAAAATGCCACACCTGCCTTGGCTCTGACCATGACAGGGACCAGTGTTACACCTACTTTTCCATGGATGAATATGTCCTTGAATTCTGCTCATTAAATTGGGGTCATTCACCCCCCACACACACACTTTCAGAGGCAGGTGTCACACCCACAATGCCGGGAATGAGTTCTTTGGGCCTTTCCCCTGGACCCCTTGCCAGTTTCTCTGGTGCTGAGGAATGTGGTGAGTTTGCCAACTGCTGGCATATTGCAGACATATTTTGTTGTTATATTTTCTTCTGTGATTTTGTTTAAGCTTTAAATGGGTTATATGCAGAGGAGTTTGGTTATGTTTAAAATTTCCAAACAGGCCAGAACTAAGGGTTGCCAAAAGATGCCCACGATTTTTTTTAAAAGGGGTACATCGTTTCACTGAAAGGTCACAGGAAAAAGAGAATGTCCTGCAAAATATTTGACATTCCTCTGTGATCTGGGAACAGGCTGATTAGCCAGGAAGCTAACAATCCATTTTCAAAGGGGATTTCCCTAGTCAGCTAATCAAAAGGAAGAGGGTCATAAAACTCAGGAGATGGGAGAAGCTGACCCCGTCATAAAAACTTTAAGATCAGAAGGAAAATAGTTTAAGCAGGAGGTGTCGGAAAGTTTCCAGATTTGTTTATAAGTGCCAGGCAGTTGGGCTGTGTATATATGTGTGTGTGGAGGGAATATCTGAAATATTAATCATGACGATTTTCTCAAAGTTTGGGAAAGGGCAAGAAAGACCCCTGTTGGCCTAAAAGATAAGGTCACCAGCTATAAACCAGAGAGGATTTTTGCACACTACACTACACGGGGGCTATATATATATACCCCTGCAAACAGAAGCTCATTGCATTGCATTTGGACACTTGTTCCTGACCATTGTTGGATTTAATATGCAATAGCACTATGTCATAAAATACCTTAATATATATGCCTTATTTGTATGAAACCTGTAAATATTGAAAATACCACAGCACTAGGTGTGTTTGATAAAGGTAAAAAGTTACTAGGAGTCTGTATTATAAAAATTAAGTTACCCGGGTAGAGATATCAGAAAACACCGGTTGTGTTATTTAAATGCATGTAAATTACAGATTGTTTCAGAGGCCCTTTGGCTCCATGCATTCCTGCTTTAAGCTGAACAAGCCTAAAATGTCATGGTGATTTGCATATAGATCCCATTGCATTATGGGGGTATGTGTGATTGTTGTATTTCTTTGAAACCTGGCTTTATTGCTAATGCCCTTGGGGGTAACCCTTGCTTCAGTGCTTCTGCACTGAGGTTCTTTGTCTTTAGCTTGTTTTTTTTTTTTTTTTTGAGCTCCCCATCACCCAAACACACAAGACCAACACAGGGATGAAATAATTTTCACTAAAGAGAGAGAGAGATCAGTAGATCAGTGGGTCAGTAGGTGCTGACTAAGTGCAGAGGAAGGGCATGCATAGTCTGTTGCTGCAAACTGATGTATTGAAGAAGGGATATGCCATTGCTTAAGGTTATCCTGTGTTTTAAATAAACATCACACAGAGATTGTGAGTTGAGCCTGAAGTTCTGTGTCTGGTCCATCTATTATCCCACAACCCCTCCACAATAATCTAAAGTAACGGGTGGTGTGTGTGTGGTTACCTGCAGTCAGATGGCTAAGGCTGCTTGTGATTCCCTGAACCCACAGAAGTCTGGTAGAAAAAAATAGGAGGCTGGTTCTTCAGCCTGTATCTTCTGACATGGAGAGAAGTGAAAGGGAGGTAGGACTTCCCTAAGTAGCCATTCACAAGACAGATACAGAAGGTTACTCTGAGGAGGGAGGGGTAAAAAATGGTCAGAAGGTCAATTATGGCAGTGACTCTGAGTGCCCTGATGCTAGCGCTATGGACCTTAGTTTAGGAAGTGAAGGGGACCTGTCCTGTGCTTTAGGAAAATGTGAGGAATTTGACACTGCTCAGAGGACTGAACAACAAAATGCTGGATTTATAGCTAGAGGGATCTCCTCCAGAAGTAGGGAGGTTATCCTGCCCCTCTATAGGTCACTGGTCAGGCCCCACCTGGAGCACTGCATTCAATTCTGGTGCCCGTTCCTGAGGGACATCAGATTTTTGGAGGGGGTACAATGTACAGCTACAAAGATGATCCAGGGATTGGAGGGCAAGCCATGTGAGGAAAGGCTGGGGAAGTTGAATATGTATTCTCTGGAAGAGAGGAGGGACAGGGGAGATATGATTGAGACCTTTAAGTACCTGAAGGAAATAAACAAGACTAATACAAAGATGATTTTCCAGAGGAGAAGGGGGAAGGGCACGAGAAAACACCAACTGAGATTGGAGGGGGGATAGATTCAGCAGAGAGATGAGGAGACATTTTTCACAAAAAGAGTGGTGGACAAGTGGAACTCCTTGCCAGGTGAGGTAGTGGCCTGCAAGATGGTAGACAGCTTCAAGAGAAGTTGGGATAGGGAAGGGGTAATAAGATGGGGGAAGGGAGGGGCAGCAGCAGCATTATAAGGTTCTAGCTGCACTTTCAGGCAGACTCAATAGACCGTGAAGCCTGTTTCTGCTGGTGTGTTCATAGGACTAATCTTAGTTTGGAGAGGCTGAGGGCTTGTGCAGAATCTGACAGGACTCAGGGAGGTGGCATGAGATATAGGGTATGTTGTATACACAGAGCATGAGGGCAGAGAGAGGGGTGATGGGCAGGCAGCTTGTTCCCCAGGGGTACTGTGAATTCAAGATCACTCATGATATTTCCATATCTGGACATCTTGGCATTGCATGCACCATGTAGTGATTAGCCTAGAATTTCTATTGGCCCAACTTCACTCAGCAGGTGAAGGAATATTGCAGGTTTTGTCATCGGTGCCAACAGATAGGGAAGGCAGGTAGAAAAACCAAAGCTGCCCTAATTCCCTTGTCCATTGTGGAGGAGCCATTCCAGAGGGTAGGAATGGATATTGTGGGACCTTTGAATACCCCAAGTTCCTCCAGGAAGAAGTTTATCCTGACGGTGGTTGATTATGCCACCCGATACTCCTAGGTGGTCAACCCCTCCTCCCTTAGGGCAGACAAAGTGTTAGATGTCTTGCTAGGGATTTTCTCTTGTGTCAGGTCTCCACAGGAGGTTATCACTGATCAAGTGGGTAGCTTCATGTTGGACCTGATGAAGAGTTTGTGGGAGAAGTGTGGAGTGGTGGAGAGATGCATGGTACTTTATCACCCACAAGCCAATGGGCTTGTGAAATGTTTTAATGGTACCCTAAAATCGATGCTCCAAACATTTGCTGAACAGCATGGGAGGGACTAGGAGAAATACCTTCCCCACCTGTTGTTCGCATACAGGGAGGTACCCCAAGAGTCGACAGGGTTCTCCCCCTTCTAACTCTTATATGAACGTGGGGTGTGTGGGCCTCTAGACTTGATCCAGAAAGACTGGGAAGGCAAGCACACCACCCAGGGAACTCCCATAGTGGAGTGTGTCCTTAAGTTTAGGGAGAAGCTGAAGGAGATTATGGGGGTGGCCCAAAGCAACTTGTCAGCTGCCCAACAGAAGCAAAAAGTCTGGTATGACCATGGAGCCAGAGCTCACTCATACAATGTAGGTCAGGAAGTCATGGTCTTAATTCCATTCTGGAAGGACAAGCAGCAGGCTGAGTGGGTGGGACCACATGAGGTAATCTAACAGGTCAATGATGTAAATTTTATTGTGGAACTGCCTGACAGGAGACATATCCATAGGATGTACCAGGTCAATATGATGAAGCCATATGCAAATAGGGCTGACATGATATTTGCAGTGTGTAGTCCTGGGAAGGGGACGGACAAGGAAGACCCCCTCCTGGACTTGCTAGAGGAAAGCAAGCAGGAGTCACCTGTGGAGGCAATCAAACTGTCACCCCAGCTGACCCCAGAACAGTCCCAGGAAGTGAGGGAGGTTTTAGAGGACTTTGCCCCTTTGTTTATGATGAACCCCCTTAGTGACACACAATGTAGATACGGGGACGCAAGTGGCTATATGGTGGACAGCCTACCAGGTGTTTGAGGTCGTCCTAAAGAACATTATGAGGGAGGTGGAGGAAATGTTGGATTTAGGGGTAATCCAAAAATCACACAGCCCCTGGGCCTCACTTGTAGTCCTTGTTCCCAAGCTGGATGGCTGTACTCACTTTTGTGTGGACTGTCATGGACTCAACACCATCACAAAGTCTGATGCCCACCTAATGCCATGGATGGAAGAACTACTGGACAGGTTGGGAGGGGTGATATACCTTACCATAATTGACTTGATGAAAGGGTACTGGCAGGTGGAGTTAACTGCCAGAACTAGAGAACTGCCAGCCTTCATCACTGCACTAGGATTATTCAAATTCCTAGTAATGCCTTTTGGAATGAAGAAAGCCCCTGCCACCTTCCAAAGGTTGGTCAACCAGGTGTTACATGGTACTGAAGATGACGCAGTGGCTTATCTGGATGATATTGCCATCTTCAGTACCAGCTTGAAGGAACACCTGTCCCATCTGAAGGAAGTGCTGGGCAGAATACAGAGGGCAGGGCTCACTGTCAAGGCTGAAAAGTTCCAGGTGGCTATGGTGGAGGTGGTATACCTAGGGCATGTAGTGGGACAGGGGCACCTTCACCCCAATCAAGCAAAGATTGAGGCAATAGAGGCATGGCCCATGCCTGAAACCCAGAAGCAGATTAGGAGCTTCCTAGGAACCGCAGGGTACTACCAAAAGTTTGTGTCCAATTACAGTACCCTGGCGGCTCCCCTATCCAGCTTGCTGAAGAAAAGACAGCCCAAACAGGTAAAGTGGGGGCCAGACTGTGAATGAGCCTTCACATGGCTAAAAGAGGCACTGTGCAGTGCCCCTGTGTTGGCCAATCCAGATTACACTAAGCAGTTTGTAGTCTAGACAGATGCCTCAGATGTGAGGACTAGAGCAGTCCTCAGTCAGATGTCTAATCAGGGCAAAGACCACAAAAAAGTGTACCTTAGCAAGAAGTTACTTCCCTGGGAGCAGGCATATTCCACAGTTGAAATGGAATGCCTTGCATTGGTATGGGCCCTGAAGAAATTAGAGCTGTACCTCTATGGAAGACGCTTCAAGGTACAAACCGATCACAACCACCTGGTATGGTTAAATCAGATGGGTAAGACAAATGGATGGCTACTCCAATGGAGTATTGCCCTACAAGCCTATGACAAGACAATTAAGCACCGGTCTGGGTTGGCAAACACAGATGGCCTATCTCACCAGTTAGAACAGTAAAGAGAATTATGGAAACTCTATTGTACGATAGGAGCATGTTCCCATAAATTCAATCTAAGGAGGGAGGGATGTGGCGAGTTTGCCAACTGCTGGCATATTGCAAACATTTTATTTGTTATATTTTCTTCTGTAATTTTGTTTATGCTTTAAAAGGATTATATGCACAGGAGTTTAGTTATGTTTAAAATTTTCAAACAGGTCAGAACTAAGGGCTACCAAAAGCTGCTCATGTGTTTTTTTTTTTTTAATGGGTACATAGTTTCACTGAAAGGTCACAGGAAAGAGAGAATGTCTTGCAAAATATTTGACATTCCTCTGTGATCTGGGAACAGGCTGATTAGCCAGGAAGCTAAAAGTCCATTTTCAAAGGGAATTTCCCTGGTCAGCTAATCAAAAGGAAGATCATTTTAAACTCAGGAGATGGGAGAAGCTGGCCCTGTCATAAAAACTTTTAAGATCAAAAGGAAAATAGTTTAAGCAGGAGGTGTCGGAAAGTTACCACATTTTTTTTTACAAGTGCCAAGAAGTCGGGCTGTGGGGGGGAGGGAAACACCTGAAATATTAATCTTGATAATTCCATAAACATTTGGGAAAAAGCAAGACAGACCACTGCTGGCCTGAAAGATAAGGCTACCAGCTATAAACCAGAGAGGGATTTTGCACACTACCACAGGGGCTATATATGCCTCTGCAAACAGAAGCACATTGCGTTGCATTTGGACACTTCTTCCTGATCAAAAGAGAAGGAAGACTGTCACAACAAAGAGACAGACTAAGAACCAGTAAATGCTACTGAAGGACTGAAACTTTTGCAACTTCTTTTGTTTTCTAGCCATCTGATTTTCCACAAACAAGGTAGAAAATACAGTTAACATTTTTACAGTGCGCGTTTGCATGTATACTTCCACCTTTATTTTTTTATTCTGTAACCACATTTCTAAATCTTTTATTTGTAAAGTTTGTATGATAATCATTTAGTGTTAGTAAATGCATTTTGCTTTTAAAACTGCCAGCAAGTGATTTTGTGTGTGTAAAAGGTTAAAAGGTTTATTCAGTTCTGAGTCCAACCTTGTTAGTGCAAGGTTTCACCATTCACTACCAAGCCTAGGATCCAGAAAGGGAATATCTGGGTGCCTTAAGTAAGGGAGATACACAGGTCTTGGGAGGAGTCTGTAAAGGGAGAACTAGGTGCTGCACACCCTGTAGGAGAGGACACAATCAGGTTTATGAGGACAAACCCCAAAGAGCTCGTAATGCCTGGGTCTTCCCCCAGTACTGCAACTGAGGAGAGTTTTCACCTGGCTACAGGCTTCAGACTGCACTGTATCCTTACCCAGACCAGAGAGATGAAGCCCTGGGACCTCATGGCAGGTGTTAAGTCTTGAACTCAGTGAGCACTTCCTGTTCCCCCATCACAGATTACACTTGAGGGTGGGCACTGTGAGCTCATTGGACCTGGCCCCAAGCAGTGGATTCATGACAAGGAAGACCAGGATCCTCCCCACACTCACCTCACCAAGATGTTGAGTTCTTGAGGGATGGAGAGCCAACTCCTTCTGCGGGGTCATTTGAGCACCCCCATCAGTTTGTCTTTCCTGGACAGTGGATGCCCCTGGTGGTGAGACTGAAGATATATGCTCAGTCTACACTGGTGGATGCCACTGTGTTGCATCCTGGTACCTCCCTGGTTCCTTGTATCACCCACTGTACTGGTGAGCAGGGTGATGCTAGTTGCGAAGCTGGGTCTCCTTCTGGCACTCTCATGGTGCCAGTAGAGGGGTTGATTCCAGAGCCATCCATGACCCTGAGTCTGAGGTGGTTGCCATCTCCTCCCCTGAGCAACCTTGTGGCCTTGGAGAGGATGAGGATGAGGACACCAGCTCTGGGGACAGGGATGACAGTGATGGTATCGACCCTGGTCCTGGTTCCAGGTGCAATGCTGGTGTCACCCATGGTGTTGGGACTGATTCTGATGCCGCCTGTGGTGCCAGGTTGGTTCCCAGTACCATGCGCATTGCTGGGTGCAGGGACAGTTCCAGAGGTGGCACTGCCTAGTAATATGCCTGGCTCAGAGGACAGCATCAGCCCTGGTGAGGGTATGGAACCTGTAACTGAGCCTGCTGCTGACCCAGTGACTGATGCTGGAAGCAGCACCGACCAGGGTTCTGGCAGTGTCCTAGTGGCCAGTTTCTCCCCAGAACCAGCTCACATTGTCATTGTGGAGGACTGGAGCTACTCTCCATGGGACACATTCAGTTCCGTTCACCTCACTTGGGGAGGTCTCCCTCAAGGACAATGCCTGGATTGCACCCCTGAATTTTGTCGGCTCCATTCTGGTGGGTTTGCCAGATCTTACTTCGAGATTTGCTCTTGCAGCAGGTAACACCTTTAGGACTAAGGCGCCAGGACCCCACAGAAAACTTCTAGTCAGCAGTATCCAATGAGGGACTGCCCCCTACATCGGCACGCCTCCGATGTCACTCACAGTACAAAAGGGTCAGTCCTCCAACCCATCCCCAGTTCTTTTCCCACCATCGACCATGCAGGTTGGACCTCTGCAGACTCCTTCAGCTTGTTGACTATTTTTCTCACTACCCACGTTTCCTTATTTTCCAGAAAATAAGTACCATTTTAAAATTCTTGCATGTCTTCATCTTCTCCTTCATCTTCCACTGAGCAACGGCAGTCAAAGTGTGCATGCAGGAAGACAATTCCCCATAAGGATGGCCATTTGGTCTGCCTTTTCTGTCTAGGCCCAAACCCTGACATCAATTCCTGCCAGCACTGTCATGACTTCAACCAGCGCACCAGGCTCCATCGCTTGAAGACCCTTGAAGCCTATTTGCTCTCCAAAAGATTATCTGAAATGGAGGAGGAGGAGGAGCTTCACCACAAGAGTCCATCTTCTTCTTCAGCCTCATCCTGTTCTTCTCACAAGGGGAAGAAGTCGAGTGACAAACACAAGCACCAGGAAAAACACCATGAGAAACCCCGGGGAGAATATTGCTCCAGGTCTCCGAAAAATTCAGTGTCTAAACCTCCCTCCCTAGTCTCAGTAGCAGGAGATGGTTCCTTGGGATGTGGGGGTTCTTCCCCCACCTCTCAACCACTTAAGCTTAGGCTCATTGCCACTGCGGGCTCTAAGCCAAGTGGGTCAGTATATTGTTCCCAGGGACAATCCCTGTTATGGGGAGCAACCAGAGGTGGACTCTGTCATCATTAACATTGACAACGACAGGTCCAAGAGATCTCGACACCTCAGTATGCAATCACCAGATAAGGATTTGGAGCAATTCGATTATGTGGCCAAGAAGGTTTACTCTTCCTCTGTGTGTGCCATTTGTTCCCCAAACTTCCTTGCTCACATAGTGCAATACCAAAATGCCCTATGGTATAAGGCAGCGGAGGTTGCCCCGGTCGTGTCAGACTGCCCAGTCTGGACAGAGCTTATGGCAATCCTGAAGTCAGGCTCTGACATTGGTAATCACATCCTCAGTGCATCCTCTGATACCGTCAACTCATCCAGCAGAGCTGCTACTTCAATTGTGTGTATTCAGTGGTACTCCTTGTTTCAGTTGTCAGGCTTTGCGCTGGGCATGCAATCCAAGAGTATGGATGCCCCCTTCAGGAGACCAGTGTTGTTTGGTGAGGATTCACAGATTATCAGCCGGCTGCAGGAATAGAAACATAGAAACATAGATTTTGATGGCAGATAAGGACTGCTTGGCTCACCCAGTCTGCCCATTTCCCTCCCTAATGGATAAGCTGCAGATCCTAGTTAACCAGCAGCCTACTTCTTCCTACCCCCCCTAGAATTGCCTTACAACTGTCCCATACATGCTTGAATTCCACCACTGTTTTTGACTCCACAACCTCCTCCGGAAGGCCGTTCCATGCATCCACAACCCTCTCTGTGAAAAAATACTTCCTTAAGTTACCTCTGAGCCGCCCCCTTCTATCTTCAAATTGTGCCCCCTTGTTCTTGCACACCTCTTTTTTTGAAAGATGCTACCCTCTTGGACTTTGTTGATTCCCTTGAGGTACTTGAAAGTTTCTATCATGTTCCCCCTCTCCCTCCTTTCCTCGAGGCTATACATACTTAGCTCCTTAAGTCTCTCTTCATATGTCTTCCGGTGCAGACCCTGCACCATTTCAGTTGCCCTCCTCTGGACAGCTTCCATCTTGTCTATGTCCTTGTGAAGATTGGGTCTCCAGAACTGCACTCAGTACTCCAGATGGGGTCTCACCAACTATCTGTACAGAGGGATAATAACTTCCTGTTTTCTACTGGTGATGCCTTTCCCTATGCATCCCAGTATCCCCCCAGCCCTCCTTGTACTGGTGATGCCTCTCCCATTTGGCAAAGCTATTCGATCCATACATACAATGCAAACATCTCAGCCAAATCAGAACTCCAAGCAGTCCTTTCAGAGGAACACCAGAGGACAGCAGCAGTAGCAGCAGCAGAAGCAGAAATCAGGCTTCAATTGAAGGGCCTCCACCCCTGCCTCTGGTGGTTCAGCCCCTCAGGCCCCCAGAACCTCCCAGTCTGTGCTTCCCCTCCCAGGCACTTCAGCCTGACTTGTTGTCCAACCCCTGACCCCGGTGGACACCTTAGAGGAGGTGGTGGGGGAGCAAGTTTTTCCTTGCACACTGAGGGGTGGTGTCAGGTAACCACTGACCAGTGGGTCCTGCAGCTTATTGAGAGAGGGCATACTTTCGAGTTCACCAAGGCTCCTCCTGATTACCCTCCAGCAGGAGGCTCAAGTGAGTCATAGAGCCGATTCCGCCAGCACAACAGGGAAAGATTTTTTACTCCCACTTCTTCCTGGTACCAAAGAAAATGGGGTATCTTTGACCAGTCATAGACCTCAGTCACCTTAACCAGTATACTGAATACAAGAAGTTCAGGATGGCACCCTGATAGGTCTTCTACCCTTGCTCCATCAGGGAGACTGGCTATGCTCCCTGGACATGCAGGATGCATACCTCCATATTCTGGTCTTTCATCTGCACCAGAAGTTCATTCGCTTCCGGTTTCAGGGGCGTCACTATCAGTTCAGAGCTCTGCCTTTTGGCCCATCCTCGGCACCTGGGGTATTCACCAAATGCCTCACAGTGGTAGCTGCAGCTCTCAAGAGGTGAGGCATTATATCTTCCCCTACCTCAATGACTGGCTCCTAACCGCTCCCACCAGGGACCAACTACTGTGCACCATACAAGCTACTTTTCACCTGTTTCAGGACTTGGGGATCACTTTAAATCTCCTAAAGTCCTCCCTTTGGCCAAGTCAGTGGCTGAAATACATAGAGACAATTCTGAACACTGCCCAGAGAAAAGTCTTTCTCCCCCAGGACAGAGTGAAATGCCTCCAGGCTCACCCACAGCTTGGCTCATCAAGTCTTGGCCAGAAATGTCCTCAGGCTTTTAGAACACACTTCAGCCATCCTTGCCATGATTCTTCTTGCCAGGATATACATGAGGATGATCCAGTGGAACCTGAGAGTTCAATGGAATGAGGTTAGATGATCTGGACCAACTGGTCCTGGTATCCAGCCCAGTCAAACAAGCACTGTGTTGGTGGTTGAATTCCTCAAACCTTTCCAGAGGAGTTTGTCTCTGGAAAGAGGCTCTCAGACAGATCCTGACCATGGATGCATTGGGTCAGGGCTGGGGAGCTCTCTTCGAAGGTTGTCAGATTCAAAGGTCCTGGAAGCAACATGAACTTCACCTCCATATCAACATTTTTGAGATGAGAGCAGTTCTGTATGCCCTTCAGGCCTTTCAGACAGTCCTGCTATTGGGCCCCCTGTTGATTTACACTGACCACATGTCAGTGTTTTTTTTACATCAGCAAACAAGGGGGGACTCATTCCTACACACTCTGCAGAGAAGCCATGCAAGTGTGAACTTGGTCGGTGGACCATCACCTAGACTTATCAGCAGTCCACATCCCAGGCATTCAAAACACCCTGGCCCACAGTCTCAGCCTTTCTCAGTCCAAGGCCAATGAGTGGGAGCTTCATCCTTCAGTGGTAGATGATCTCTTTGACAGATGGGGTCATCCAGAACTGGATCTATTTGCCTCCCCATCCAATGCTAAACTGTCCAGTTTCTGCTTGCTAGAGCCAGTGTCTGGTGTTTTTCAGTGAGACACATTATCCCTCTCCTGGGCAAATAGGTTCCTGTACATGTTCCCTCCCTTCCCTCTACTGCAGAAGGTCCTTCTCAAGCTGCAGTTGGAAGGGGTGGACAGGATCCTTGTGGCACCCTTCTGGCCACACCAGATTTGGTTTCCACTGCTTCAGCAGCTAACTGTGGAGCCTCTGGTCTTCCTGCCCATTGTGACAGGGTTGAATAGGACCCTGTCCCAGTTGTTATGGAGAGTTTGAATGCAGGGATCTGTTCTGTTCTTTCCTTTCCTGTCTCTTGTCTGTCTGGTTGCGTAACCAAATTTCTCATGAGACCTAGGATTTGATCACCCCAACAGTCTCACAGTTCTCTGCCTCTCACTATCTCTGTCTTCCCTTGCTGTTTCTGTCTTTTCCTCCCTTGCAAATCTGTTGGTATAAAAATAAAGTTGCTTAAAGTTGGACCAGCATAACATTCTGTGGTGATTTGAATATGCAGCCCATGATGCTTTGCATTGTGGGGGCATGTGTGATTTTGTATTTTCTTGGTATAAAAATATATGCAAATCATTATGTGGAAATGTAACTGATTTTAGGAGCCCTTTGTTTAGAAATTATATAGTATTACTGTTGAAATGTATATAATTATAGTTTGAGATGATTGCAAAAAGCTATTGGGAGCTCAAGGAGTTAACCTGAGAGCGGTTTTTAAGCCCTTTTTCAGAAACTGTGGAGAAGGGACCTCATTCTGGGACTTTGTGTTCTTGCTGCACCTGCATGGAATTGACAAGAACATAAAAAATTTACAAGAGCATTTTAGAAAAAAACAGGATGCTTGTTAAGGGGGTGTTGCAAAGACTTATAAGAGAGAGATAGCTGCAATGTTTTGAGAGACACAGAGACACACAGAGATTGAAGGAAAACTCTGATGGATCTTCTATGTTTATTCTGCCTTTGCAAATAGTTATACTGAACAAGTTTAATTGTTTGTTACTGCTGATACTAATAAACACTTTTTTCGAATTCTACAACTGCCCCTGGTTTTTCCTATGTTTCCTGACTTGTGCCTTGACAACAGATGGTGTGAGGAGTGGGATTTATGCTGTGCATACTCTAAGCCAGCAGTTTTGTGCATGGGTACTGGATCAAGTACCAGGGAAGCATAGAGAAAGGTAAGGATTCTGCAGCAGCAAGTCCAGTAGTGGTTATCAGGAGAATGGCAACCAAACTAACAGAGACAGAAGTCCAAGCTGAGACTGTACAGCTAGCATCAGTTATAGAAAAAGGACAGGCAGTGACAGAACCTGAAAACCTGACTGCCTTTTTCAAATGGTGGACTATACAACAAACAGAGATGGAGAAACAGAGGAGAAAAGAGATACAGCAATAGGAGTAGCAAAGGAGAGAAGAGAAGCATCAGATGAGAGAAGAGATGCAGTGACAGGAGCAGCAATGGCAGGGTGCCATGCAAGCTATCAAAGGCAGAGGGTCTGGTACAGATCCAGACAAGCAACAAAACACAACCAACTTAAAAGTTAGTAAACTAACAAAGTTGTGTTCCTCTGATTATATCGAAGCATACCTGACAACTTTTGAAAGGGTTACTGCAGCCTGCCAGTGGCCAAAGCAGCAATTGTCAATCAGACTGGTACCTTACCTGATAGGTAAAGCACAACTTGCCTACAACAATATGGACATTGCACAGTCAGAAAACTATGACCTGGTAAAAAGCGAAATCCTGAAAAGTTATGACATCTTAGGAGACACTTACAGGCAGAGCTTTCGATTTCTAAAGTACAACTCAGTCAACAGTCCTCGAGAAACCTTCACCCGATTCAGAGAACACCTGATAAAATGGCTCCAACCAGAGGGCAAAACAGTCCCACAGATCATCGACACATTTACAATGGAGCAATTCATCAACATCCTGCCTACAGATGTGAAGCTTTGGGTAAAGGAACATCTACCAGAAAGTGGGGAAAAGGCTGTTTCTATGGCTGAGGACTACCAAATGGCCAGACAGATGCCACAGCAGCGAGGTAACAGCCAAGCACTGGTAAGACACTCTTTTTCCCATTTAAATTCCAAGAGTGATAAGAACTCTGGTGGGGGTGACAAATCTGTGTCCAAAGACGTTATTTGCTACAACTGTAATAAGCCAGGTCATATTGCAAGAAATTGCCATAAGAAGAGTGACACTGGAGCAGATTTGTTCTTGGCAAATTGGGGCAAGTACTTAACAGATGTGAAGGTGGTGGATAAGACTGTAAAGGGACTAATTGATTCAGGAAGCAGACAGACCATAGTGCATATTAAAGTGCTGGGAAAACACTGTGCAAAAGGACCAGGTATTGGTGTCATCTGCATCCATGGGGACACTTGATACTATCCCACCACCCAAGTGACTCTGACCATTAAGGGTGTGTCACTCCAAATGAAAGTGGGGGTAGTACCTAAGTTACCTGTACCTGTGATTATTGGAAATGACTTTCCAGGATTTACTTAGTTAATCTCAGAGGAATTGAACCCTGCAGTTTCAGCAGCAGTGGTAACAAGAGCTCAGGCAAAGAAAATCTCAAACAGTGGGGACACTTTTCTTTTCAGTGACTTTGATTCGGACTTGTTTGAGCACAACTCCAATATCCAGAAATCCAGGAAAGAAAGACAATGCCTGAAGAAACTGTGGCAACAAATGACTGATGGACATAAGGGGTTGACATATGAAAATGCTGAAACTTAACTGATCACTGATTGTGATTTTCTTTCAGAATAAGCTAACAATTTTTCTCTCCAGGGTTATTTTAAGCAGCTGGGGATGAAACCAAAACAGGGTGGACCAATGTTTAAAAAATGTAATGGGTTACTGTACAGAGTTTGGATTAAACCTCAGACACAGGAACATACAGAACAATTGGTTATACCACAGAAGTATAGATCTGAGTTGTTACAGATAGCAGATGATAGTCCTATAGCTGGTCACTCAGGGAGGGTTCACACCCTTGCTAGATTGCTGTACAAATTTTACTGGCCTGGAATTCATGAAGATGTTGCTATCTATTGTAATTCCTGTGCTGAGTGTCAGAAAGTAGCCCGAGTCACTAGAAAAGACAAGGTGCCCCTGGAGCCCCTACCCTTGATAGATGTGCCTTTTGAGAGAATTGCAATGGATGTGGTTGGTCCTTTAGATAAAAGTAAAAAGGGTAATAGATTTATCCTGGTAGTATGCGACTATGCTACTCGATAACCAGAAGCAGTTCCAATGCGTACTGTCACAGCCTCAAAAGTGGCAGCAGAGCTTGTAAAACTTTTCAGCAGAGTGGGCATACCTAAAGAAATTATTACTGATCAGGGTAGTAATTTTTGTGCTGCATTACTTAAGGAGCTGTGCAGACTACTAGGTATCACTGCCATATGAACCTCCCCCTATCATTCTCGAACAGATGGTCTTGTTGAGCATTTTAACCAAACCCTAAAATGCATGTTAAAAAGGTTTGTAAAAGGGGATGGGAAAGATTGGGACCAATACTTGCCTTACCTACTTTTTGCTTACAGGCAAGTGCCACAGGCATCATTTGAAATGCTGTATGGTAGGCAGCCAAGAGGACCACTGGATGTGACAAAAAAAAACATGGGAAGATAACCCAACTCAGAAACAATCTATAACGTCTTATATGTGTGCCCTAAGAAAGAAGGTGGCAAAATGTGTTGAAATTGCCCATAGTAATCAGGAAGGGGCCCCAAACCAGCTGAAGGTATATTATTACCATGGGGTAAAAGAAAACATTTTTGAGCCAGGTGAAAAGGTTTTGCTACTGCTGCCCACAACAGAAAATAAACTGTTAATGAAGTGGCAAGGGCCTTATAGAGTGCTTAGACTTACTGGCATCATTAACTATGAGACTGAGACCCCTGACAAGAAAAATCCTATTAAGATATACCATGCTAATCTCCTCAAGAAATGGGTTGAAAAAATGCCAAAAACTGCTTTGCTAGTTTTACCAGAAACTGATAAAGAAGATATTGATGTAGCTTATGATAGACTGGAACAATCTGTAAATGCTGATGCTGTAAAGGTGAATGTTTTCTTGACCTCAGAACAAACTACAGAAATTTGTAATGTGCTCAAGACATTTAACAGTACTTTTACCAGAGTGCCAGGCTGACCACGTAATAGTGCCAAGGAATTCTCGCCCTATTAGGCAAAAGACATACAGGTTACCAGAGTGGTTAAGGAAATACAAAAAATGAAAGAATTGGGTATCATAGAAGAGTCAAGGAGTGCTTGATCATCTCCAATGTAATTGTAAACAAAAAAGAAGGGGGTGTTAGAATCTGCCTTGATTTTAGGAATCTTAATCAAGTGTCAGAATTTGACAGTTATCCTATGCCCAGAATAGATGATTTGGTGGACAGACTGGGGAGTGCAAAGTATATCAGTACCCTCGATCTCACCAAGGGTTACTGGCAAATCCCTTTAACTAAAGAATCCAGAGACAAAACTGCATTTGCCACTAGTGTTGGATTCTATCAGTTCCCCACCATGACGTTTGGTTTCCATGGTGCACCAGCTACATTCTAGAGGTATATGGATGTAATTTTATCACCTCACACTGGTTATTGTGCTGCATTCCTGGATGATGTCATGGTGTACAGTCCAGACTGGAAAAGCCACCTGGAACACCTTTGAGCAGTTATCCAAGCTATCAAAAATGCAGATCTGACTATTAATCCTACCAAATGTGCATTGGGCATGCAGGAAACCAGATATTTGGGTGAGGTGTTGGGAAATGGAGAAGTTAAGCCAGAAATTTCTAAATTAGAAGCTGTAGCTAACAGTCCTATCCCTAAATCAAAGAAACATGTCAGGTCATTTTTAGGGCTGGTTGGTTATTATCAGAGGTTTGTTCCCAACTTTGCTGAGTTAGTTACTTCCCTCACAGAAGTCACGAAAAACAGTACCCGAATAATGTGAAATGGACCTCAGACTGTGATGAAGCATTTCAAGCCATTAAGGCTTCATTATGTTCAGTCCCTGTTTTAAGAAGCTCAGACTTTGAGAAACCATTTTTGTTACAAACAGATGCATCAGAGGTAGGCCTAGGTGCAGTCCTTAGTCATAATATAGATGGGATAGAACATCCTATTCTGTACATAAGTAGGAATTTGCATGACAGAGAGAAAAGGTACTCCATCATTGAAAAGGAAGGTTTAGCAGCAAAGTGAGCTATGTAGGCCCTTAAGTTTTACTTACTAGGAACTGACTTTGTACTTATAACAGATCACAATCCTCTCTGTTGGCTTAATCAAATGAAAGATAACAATTCCAGAATCATAAGGTGGTACCTGGCACTACAGCCATTTAAATTAAAGGTGATACACATATCTGGTAAAGAGAACAGCAATGCTGATTTTCTGTCAAGATATGGATGAGGAATTGAGGGTTCTGAAGGTTGAAAAACAAATGTATGAGTTTAAACTTTACTCTTCCCTGTACTGTTATAGAAAAAAGGATACTGCACATGTGCTTAATTTCTGAAAGTTAGAAACTAATATTAGTAGAGAATTAATATAAAGTTTTTGAAATCTGTTTGATAAAACAGGTTCCCTCTTAAGGAGGGGGTGTATGTGACAGGGTTGAATAGGACCCAGTCCCAGGTGTTATGGAGAGTTTGAATGCAGGGATCTGTTCTGTTCTTTCCTTTCCTGTCTCTTGTCTGTCTGGTTGCACAACCAAATTTTCTGTGAGACCTAGGATTTGATCACCCTGGCAGTCTCACAATTCTCTGCCTCTCACTGTCTCTTAGTCTTCCCTTGCTGTTTCTCTCTTTTCCTCCCTTGCATATATGTTGGTATAAAAATATATTCAAATCATTATGTGGAAATGTAACTGATATTGGGATCCCTTTGTTTGGAAATTATATAGTGTTACTGTTGAAATGTATATAATCATAGTTTGAGATGATTGCAAAAAGCTATTGGGAACTCAAGGGGTTAACCTGAGAGCAGTTTTTAAGCCCTTTTTCAGAAGCTGTGGAGAAGAAGCCTCAGTTCTGGGACATTGTGTTCTTGCTGCACCTGCATGAAATTGACAAGAACATTGCCAACGCCTTCAATGCCCTTTTTTCTTCTCCACCAGTCGCTACTCTAACTAGCCCACAACCTGACTGTCCCTCTTCTCCTCCCTCACCCCTCTCACCCCTCCCTTTTGTTCTGGCTCCAACCACATACCTTGAAGTTCGCAAGCTACTTAACTCCCTTCCGGCACGCGGGGGTCAAGGGCCTGAGGGCATCCATCCTTGCATACTTAAGCAGTATGCACTTTGGCTGACCAGACCTATCACCTGGCTTTTTAACCTCTCAATTCGTACGTCTACTGCCCCATCCACCTGGAAAACTGCCAGAACCATCCCTATACACAAAAAGGGCGATGTCAAACTCATGTCCAACTACTGCCCTATATCTCTTCTGCCCACTCTCAGTAAGCTGCTTGAAAAAATAGTCCACCACCAGCTTGCTGCTCACCTTGACGTGTTTAATCTTCAAACCCCATGCCAACATGGTTTCTGGCCTGGTCACAGTACCACCTCTGCACTTACACAACTTACAAATGACATCAGAAATAATATGGACCGTGTCCTACTCACTGGGGCCGTCTTTATTGACCTGTCTAAAGCCTTCAACATGGTACACCATCCTCTCATGCTAAAGAAACTCCAATCCATTGGAGCATCTGACCAAGCCCTCTCCTGGTTCCATAGCTATCTTGACAATCGGACTCAGGCAGTAGCATTTCACAAGGCTCTTTCCTCCCCCCTAAACATCTCCCATGGAGTTCCCCAGGGATCCACCCTTGGACCTCTACTCTTCTCCCTCTTCCTAAATGATATTCCCACCATGTCCCGGCATAGCTGCACTCTTATGTACGCAGATGACCTTGTTCTCTACTCTGGGTCAAAATCAGTTGCTGCCATCAACTCCACTCTCACTAATGACTTCCATCCCTGCAGACCTGGCTCCTAGCAACCACCAAGTCCTGAACCTAGAAAAAACCTGTGCTATGCTATTCGGATCCTCTAAGAAACTGTCTGCCCCTGTGAACAGGCTCCGGGTTCAATGCCTTGATGGCTCCCTCATCTTAAACACTGAGTCCTTCAAGTACCTTGGGGTCACTTTGGATCCCACACTTGACCTGTCTCAACATGTCAATATGATGTGCCGTGCCATCAATGCTAAAATTGGCGGAGCTTATCGCGTGCGCCACTCCCTCACTCCTTCCGCTAGACTTTCTGTTGCGAGAGGTATTCTCTTACCCCAGCTCCAATATGCTCTGCCCCTCTTCTTTGCTGCAAACTCTGCTACACTCCACAAATGGGACACTGTCTACAACAACATCTGTAGATTCACCCTAACTGCCCCATGTCTTACCCATCATTGTCTCCTTTACGCTGGCTTAAATTGGCTGTCACCTAAGGATATTCGAGCCTACTCCCTGGGCTGCTTTATCGACTCCCTGTCTAGACCTCCCTGCCCTGTCTATCTTGCCAACCTCCTGACTCCTGCCTCACACATCCGTACCCTCAGGTCTTCCTCTGTCCCCATGCTCTCCACTAGACCTTGCATGACAAAAATGGGTGAACAGGCATTTGCCCATTTTGCTCTCAAATTCTGGAACTCACTCTCCCTTATGGTGAAAACTTCAGCCTCCCATCGAGAATTCAAAAACTCGCTGTTCACCCACCTTCTAGCCTCTGGCCAATGCAAATGCTCTTAATTTGCTTTGCCCCACTGCAGGCTGTCAGGTCTGACCCTGAGTACTACACTAATGTTCTCCCATGCAATATGCTTGTCTAGGTGGCTATGAACCTTGATGTCTTTACTGTCCTCAGCTGTCTTATGGTTACCCAAATTGCTTTATTTAACATCCTTATTATGATCTATGCCTAAAATGCACCCTTATGTAACTATTACTGTGCTACCCAATGTATATCTTGTTTTGCTCCTGTACACCTATATTATGTCTGTGCATTTCTGCATATTGTAACCAATGTCCTGTGCTCTCCCGGGTCATGCCTGAAAATAGGCAGGTCTGTTGCCTAGAGCACTTTCCCGGTTACCAAAAGCTAATAAATAAATCACTGGAATCATTTAATTGGTAATCTATACAAAAATATAAGAAATCTCACGAAGGAATCAACAGTTTCAATACTGGCTAGTTGGAATAAAGATTTAACTCTTGCAGTATCTCAGGAGACATGGGCCGCTGCAGCTTTACAGGCAGTGAAGCTCACTCACTCCTATATATGGAGAGAATATGCATGGAAGTGTAGATCAAGATACTCTAGATCTCCTGCCAGATTAACAAAATACTTACCAGCAGAGTATGGACACTGCTGGAGGGGGTGTGGGTGTACATTAGCTGACATTGCCCATATAATGTGGGAGTGCCCAATATTGATGCCTTTTTGGATTCATCTTCAAACTGAAATCACAGTTGGGTGAACGAGTGGAACTGACAGCAGAGGTTGTTTTGTTGTCCATATACCTGGACCACCCCGGACAAAGACTGTCCTACCCATCATTCTATTAGCAGCAAAAAAGTCTATCACAAAAAAAATGGATGACTTCTGACATCCGAACTATACACGATTGTAGATCAATTATGACCTTAATATCCCAAATGGCGAGTCTTACAGCGAAGTTGAATAATCTATCCATGGTGATTACTGGGATGTGGCAATGTTGGATAATGCACCAGACTACAGTTGACCCAGATTTTGTCCATAAAGTAGATTTGGGGATTGGGGGGGAGAGGGGACTGAATTGGTTTTTAAGAATAGTTTTTATAGTAAGGCTTCTTATATGATGCTGTTTATTGTATCAGTTATATACTTATGGCTGCTAACTGAAAGACATGAGAACTGAGGTTTGACCTATCAACATTAGAAGAAATGTTTCCCTGAAGAATACAGCAGTATGTTGATGTTTGTACCGTGTCTCATAAAATTACCAAAAATCATAATAAAAAATTAAAAAAAAATAAACAACATGCTAAAGAGAGTTATACATTTAACATTACAAGCAGCCCTATCCTAATTGTTCCAGTAAAGATTAGGGACAGATTTAAACAGCTTGACCAGAATAAATCCCCTGGACTGGATGGTTTTCATCCAAGATTCATCAAGGAGTTGGCAAATGAACTAGCGACCCCTATTAGTTATATTTTTCAGCACTCTTTAGATAGGGGGGGAAGTGATAGACCCATGGAGAATAGCTACAGTGATTCCACGCTTCAGAAAAGGTAGTAAGAAATGTTCAGCTAATTATTGCCTTGTAAGCTTAACATCCACCCTATGTCAGATATTGGAAGGGATTATTAAGGAATACTTCATAGAGCATATTCAAGAACATAATCAAGCAGATAGTTCATAGCATGGCTTTACCAAAGGCCGATCATGTTAAACTAATATGTTGGAATTCTACAACAGGGCTAGCATGAGCTTAGCCACAGGTATATCAGTTGACATAGTATTCTTGGACTTTACTAAAGCCTTTGATAAGCTACCTCATGATGAGTCAGTTCAGGCTCTCTTTAAAATGGGATTACATGAAAATATCATCTCATGGGTTTACTCCTGGTTATTAGACAGAAGGCAAAGAAAGAGTCAATGTTAAGGGGGTACTCTCGGACTGGACTGACATAACAAGTAGAGTACCTCAAAGTTCAGTTCTGGGACCATGTCTCTTCAATATCTATGTTACATCCCTTCAGATTGAACATCCAAAATTATGGATGACAAAATTTGCAGATGACTGCAGGGTGGGGGCAGAAATAACAAACCCCAATGATACAGTCAGTCTACAGGAGGCCCTGAACCACATAGACAAGTGGTGCACCAAACATAAGTTACAGTTAAACCCGGAAAAGTGCACAGTTATGCCCTTAAGGAGGAAAAATCCGAAGATCACCTATTGCTTGGCCAATGCAGTGCTCAGAAGTGTAAATGAAGAAAGAGATTTGGACATTACTATTTCAAATGATCTGCAATTTGGACAACACTGTAGGAAAGTGTGCCAGAAAGCAAATGGCATTTTAAATTGCATCATCAGGCACGTGTCTAGCAGAAAGAGAGAGGTTTTGGTGCCATTGTACAGTTCTCTGGTCAGACCATTATTGGAGTATGGTGCACAAGTGTGGTCGCCATATACAAAAGGTGAGACTGGCATGCTAGAGAGGGTACAGAAAAGAACAACATGCACTATAACAGGTTTTAAAGGGTTGGATTATACCAGCAGATTGAAGGAACTAGACATGTTCTCACTGCATTATAGGAGAGTAAGGGGAGACATGTGTTTGCTATTTAAGGCCCAAACTGATGGAGATCTATGGGATAGACTGGGGTTCCACTTCAGAGAACAAACTTACCACACTAGGGCACACCCACTCCAACTGAATGGGGAGAAATGCAGAACATGGAAAAGACAAAAATGGTATAACCAGAGGGTGATGCCATTGTGGAATGCCCTACCATTGGAAATTGTGGGCACCTCATCAGTCAGTAGCTTCAATTTGAAGTTAGATGATCTAAACAGAATGGGAAAGTTTACTTTTTAAGTAATGTGCAAGCACCAAGGACGAAAGTCTATACAGCTCTGAACAAACCTATGTAACCTAAGGCGTTATTTTTGGTTGCCATTACATCTGCTCAAAGGATTTTTGAGCTTCAGGCCCTGATGTGTACAGAGCCCTATTTGTTTTTTTACAAGGACAGGGTGTCCTTGAGAACAAATCCAAAGTTTCTTCCTAAGATGGTGTCAGAATTTACTTTGAATCGGGACATCCACTTCCGGTGTATTACCTAGAGTACTCAAATCGTGGGGAGGCACTGTTACATACTCTGGATGTTCACAGAGCTCTGCGTTATTACCTAAAGTGAACCAAACCCTTGTGAAAATCTGATCAGTTGTTTCTTTCACCCCCCCCCCCCGCATGGTAAGGGCTTCTGTTTCTAAGCAATGTTTGTCCAAATGGTTGGTTAAATGCATTGTTTTTTGCTACAAACAACACAACAGACCCTAGCCGGGCTCCGTCAAGGGTCATTCTACCAGGGGCATGGCTGCTTCTTTTGCCTCACTGAAGAATGTGTCTACTGCTGACATTTGTGCGGCAGCCACTTGGAGTTCTGTCCACACCTTTGTGAAGCACTATAGTTGGACATTGCTTCTCGCCGCAGGGCAGGTTTTGGACTTGCAGTCCTTCAAGGCCTTCTGTCCTGATTTCTTTGGGAGTTCTCTGCCTCCACCCTTCTACCTGGGGTTTCTTCGTTATTGCTTGGGACTCTGTCCTAAAGGTGTTACCTGCTGCAAAACCAAATCTCGAAGTAAGATAGTACAGTTACGTAAGAACTTACCATAACAGTAGATCTTTGAGAGGAGCTCTTGCAGCAGGTACTGTATTTCCCTCCTTCCATCCCCCTGGTGGCTGCTTCTCCATCTCAGATATCTTTATTTCCTCTGCAAGAGGAACTTTTTCAGTTCTCCAATTTCACCAACTTGCCAGGGTCTCCGGTGGGAGAACTGGGGATGGGTTGGGGGAATTACCCTTTTATACTGTGCATGACGTTGGAGGTCGGCCGACGTAGGGGGTGGTGCCCCGCAGTATACTACTAACTAGAAGTTTTCTGTGGGGTCCTGGCACCTGGTGGCTTAGTCCTAAAGGTGTTACCTGCTGCAAGAGCTCCTCTCAAAAGATCAACTGTTATGGTAAGTTCTTACGTAACTGTACTGACCTCCCCTGGGAGAGGTCCCCTGAACACTCACACAGCCCTGACAGAGAGCCTGGAATCTCTGGCTTCTTTATTCCTCCCAGACCTCTGTCACCCCTTCCTGAGTTGCCTTATTATGGATCCTCTTGGTCCCTTCACCAACTTCACCTGCAGTCTGACCCGATCCAGTGCAGACCCATGATCCTGGCATCACTTCTTCCTGAGTCCAGCTCCTCCTCTCCTGCTTCCTCCTCCGAGGATGAGGACTTTTTTCTTCACATTTCTGCAGAATCTGGTACTCTGTGTACCAGTTGTTCCTCATGGAGATGCTCAAGGAACTGAATGTTGGATGATTTGTAGATCATAATCCTGTGTCCTTGTCATTGAGATTCCTTGGGGATTTCAGTGATGGCTCTTTCATTATCCCTCCTTGGCCTCGGGCCTTTGAGAAGACATCCAGGATTGTGTGGCCAGAACTGTGTGGCATCTTTCTTTTTCCCCTTCTCCAGCCCCACCAGATGTCCAGCACAGGTATTGCGCTCCCGCAGAGTCTGCAAGAGCTATTCCTCACCCCACTTCTGGGATTCTGGTAATGCAGAGCCCCACTGGGCCTAAACGCTGTATGCATGGCAGTCCTCCTGAGGCTAATTCTACAGAGATAAATGCCTTGGGGAGAAAGGTTTTCACTGCAGCATGCACCATCATGTGCATTGCTGTACACCAAGCTCATCAGGTGGCTTATAACAAGCACCTATGGTTGCCGCTAGGCCAGGTTCTAGCTGCAGTGCCTGACTTCAAGCTACACCGGCAAGCCATTCCCTTTCCGCCCAGGGCCTGGAGCTGGCAAGGCACCATTCAAGGGTATCATATGATGCCATGAGGTAGCTTCCAGGTTGGTAGGAACAGCAGTCTGCATTCGGTGGACAACATGGATTTGCCTTTCCCCATTGGCACCTCTGGCATGGTGTAAAGTACTTAACTCAAACTTCCAGGGGATTCACTTCTTTTCCTTCAAACAGGCATGGGATAGGCACAAGGGAACAATACAGATGAGTATGAATAGATAGGCCATTGATAGAGTAAAGGCCTATGGCACATTCATAAGGACTTAAAAATGAGCAGACTGGATGGGCCTTATGGTCCTTATCTGCTGTCAACTTCTATGTTTCTATGTTTCCTGCAGGCAGGCATGAGCTGTCAGGGCACCCTTCTGCTCCCAGACCATGGGAGCCTCCACCTGCTCCTGACCAGTCTCAGGTCCTTGTCATCAAGCCACAGGTCAGGAAGCATAGGAAAACCAGGAGCAGTTATAACATTTCTAAGTAGCATTTTATTATCAATAACAGTAGAATAAAATAAAAAATTGTTCAGTATGACTATTTACAAAGGCAGTACAAACAGAGAAAACAAAGTCCTTCATCTGAGAGCATCTCTAATTCCAAGGTTGTGTTTCTCACAAAATGTATCAGAGTTCTTGTCAGTTTCTTTGCAGAGCAGACATGCGAATAGAAGTGTCCCAAGCTGGCCTACTGCTTACAGCTCGGCCAAAGAGTTTACAAACAAGCCTGAGAGGAGCTCAAACTGCATCTCAGGTTTATTTTATTTATTATTGAGTTGGATTACAAGTACTTTTGAGCTGAGAGCTCTTTTACAGAGGTTCCATGTCAGAGGGTAATGAAGACAAATCCAGACAAAAAGTTAAAACTAGGACAGGGCAGAAACTACAGTAGGAGGGAATTACATCATTTTGAATTTCAGTAGGAAGGAGCTACATCATTTAGACTACATGTTGTACAAGAAGACATAGTATAAATATTGAGTCAAAATCACTGAGAGCAATACACAATCCACTAGGAGTCCAAAAGGTAAGTAAGTTTCAAGGTGTACAAGATACTTGACATGAAGTCTGTGGGTTATTCCCCTAAATTCCAAATAGCTTTTCACAATCATTTCAACAGTATAACTATATATAGTTTCAAACAAACGGACCCCAGTATCACTTACAGTTTCACACAAAGATTCACATATATTTTTATAACCGCTGATACTCAAGGGGGAAGGAAAGATAGCAACAGCAAGAGAAAGCAGAGAGCTAGCAAGAGGCAGCGAATCATGAGACCTTCAGGGTGATCAGTTCCTAGGTCTCATGAGAACATTTGGTTGCCCGACCAGACAGACAAGAGACAGAAAAGGAGAGGACAGACCAGGTCCTTGCGTTTAACTCTTTCTGCATAACAAATGGGACAGGGCCTTATTCAACCCTGTCACACACACCCCTCTTTAAGAGGCAGGTTTCCAAAACTTTCTATTAATTCTGTTCTAACATTAGTTATAACCTGTACAGTTCAGTGCATGTGCAGTATAGCAAACAGAGAAGTTTAAACTCACACATTTTGTTTTTTCAACCTTCAGAATTCTCAGTTCCTGATCCACATCTTGACAGAAAATCAGCATTGACATTCTCTTTCCCAGATTTGTACGTCACTTTATTTATTTCTTCTTTTTTTTTTTGCATTATTTCTTTATTCTCTCCTACGTGCCCCAGATCTGCCATTTCCTTCAGGCAGGTTTTTCTGTTTTTCCTGGCACCCCTGACATCGTGCCACATCTTGTAGTGCTCCCAGTCTCCTCCAGGGGCTGCTACAGAGTGAGATCACCCTAACACAACCCAGGAGAGGAGAGCAGTCCTTCGGATGCTCAATTCTCTCCTGTGCCCGCCGATCCCCAGTGACACGAGTCCATTCCCGAACCCGGGTCGCTGGTGTGGTTTGAGGTAAGGCACCAGCGCCTCAGCCCTCTGTGCCACCAGGCCGGCTGTACATCACTTTAAATTTAAATGGCTGTAGTGCAAGGCACCACTGTGTGATTCTGGAATTTGTATACTTTATTTGGTTAAGCCAACAGAGAGGATTGTTAATTGTTACAAGTGCAAAGTTGGCTCCTAGAGGCCAACTCGGTGGTGCAGAGGGTTGAGGCACCGGACGCCACACCTCATGCCATGCTGGTGACCTGGATTCGGGAACGAGCCAGGGTCGTCAGAGGTCAATGGGGGGATAGGAAAGGATATGTGTGCAGGCTGCCAGTGGGCAATGAGCAGTTGTCCACCTTTAAAGAGGGTTCTTCATCTCCTAGGAATTTGGCCACCCCCTGGTGGAGGCCAGAGTGGTGGCACCATCTGAGGAGTACCAGCGCTAGTCTGAGGGAGGGCAGAAAAGACCTGGCACTGGGGCTACGGTGCACATGTGTGCCACCATACACATGTGCCACCACTCCCGGGGGTCTCGGGATAGAGCACTCACATGGGGAGAAAACAGAAGAAAAAATCAGGGGCCATCGAGGATGAAGCCTCTGGGTTGAGCTCGGGGGATCCACCGGGGTGCACAGTGGCGCCACAAGACCCTGAAAGACTCCGAGCTCTGGTAGGGTGACAGATGAAAGGGGTGACCTACTGTAGGAGGATATAAATAATTGTGAAAAAAAAAAAGTTGGCTTCTATCAAATAAATGTAAGGGACTCCATGGCCCACTTTGCTGCAAGGCGTTCCTTTTCAATGGTGGAGTACCTTTTTTCTCTGTTGTGCAACTTCCTACTTACATATGGAATAGGATCGTCTGTCCCATCTATATTTTGACTCAGGACTGCACCTAGGCCTACCTCTGATGCATCTCTCTGTAACAAAAATTGTTTCTTAAAGTCTGGGCATCTTAAAATGGGATGAACATAATGCAGCCTTGATGGCCCTAAAAGCTTTATCACACTGTGGGGACCATTTCACATTATTCGGGAACCATTTCTTCGTGAGTTCAATGAGGGGAGTAGAAATGGGACAGGGCCTTATTCAACCTTGTCACAATTATGTTCCCACTAAGATTGAAGAATCTCTTGGAGTTCACTTTGTTGATACCTTTTTTAGTATTTAAAGCGTTTGATCATGTCTCCCCTTTCCCCTTCTGTTCTCCAGGGAGCACATGCTGAGCTCTTTGGATCTCTTCTTGTATGGTCTGCCCTGCTGACCCTGGATTATCTTGGTAGCCCTTCTCTGGACCATTTTCAGCAGATTGATGTCCTTCTTTAGATGAGGGCACCAATATTGCACACTGTATTCTAGATGAGGCCAAACCAGTGATCTGTACAGTGGCAGAATGGCCTTCACTTTTCTGCTTCTAATACCCTTGGCAATATAGCCCAGCATTTGATTTGTCTTGATTGCCACTCTCCTGCAGTGTGCCGAGTGCTTTAGGTCCCCATAAGGTTCATACCCAAGTCCTTCTCCTCTGACTTGTTAACTTGACACCCCCCCACCACCAGTATTTGGCTTCTGGGTTCTTCGTCCCCAGGTGCATTGCCTTACACTTTTTGTCAATCAATCCTAGTTGCCAAATACTGGACCACCTCTGCCATTTGGCCAGGTTCTGCCTCCCCTCTTGCCAGTCCACTCTCCCACAGAGCTTTGTGCAGTCTGCAAACAGGCATATCTTACCTTGTATCCCGTCTGCAGTGTCACTGATAAAGATGTTAAATAACACCAGACCAAGCACTGAGCCCTGTGGGACCATCAGTGACTGATCTAGCCTCAGAGAAATTCCCCTGCGACCACTACACTCTGACTTCTATCTTGCAGCCAGTTTCTAACCCACATAGCCAGTTTAGCCCTTACCCCCAGATCTTCTAGCTTCCTTATCAATCTCCTCTGGGGAACAAAATCAAAAGCCTTACTGAAATTTTGATGCAGGATGTCCACTGCTTGGGCACTGTCCTGGTCATCCAGTCAAAGAAATTAATCAAATTGGTCTGGCAGGGCTGTCCCAGCACAAACCCATATTGCCTCTCATCTTGGAGCCCATTTTCTTCCAGAAAGCTTACCAATCTTTCCTTAAATATGTTTCCACATGTTTCTCCACTGTCAAAGTGAGACTGTTCATGTGATAGTTACCCAGGTCGTCTCTCGCCCCACTCTTGTGTAACAGCACTACATGTTTTGTCCTCCAGTCCAGGGTACTTCCGCCATCTCCAGAGGGATGTTTAACAGGTCCGCCAGGGGACCTGCCAGCTCCCTCATCACATTCGGGTGTATGCCATCTGGTCCCTGGGACTTGTCTGCCTTCAGAGCCTTTAAGTCTTTCTCCACCTGTCAGTTTCATTCTCCCCGTGTGTGATCCCACCCACCCCTTTTCCTCCTCCCTTCTTCCCCTAAGGTACTGGGTTATTCTTCTGCTTGGCAAAGACTAAACAGAAGAACTTATTAAGTATTTCTGCCTTCTCGTCACTGCTCTCTGCCCACCTCCACTTCCTTTCCTTTTTTTTAATTTCTTTTATTATAGCAGTTTTTACACATGTCAAGACACTGTACATTGTGTTGAGGTAGAAAAGGTAGTAGACAGCAGCATAGAGCAGTCAGTAAAATCATTCTTCCTAGGGATATAAATAGAATTGAGCAATTACCATTGACTAAATTTAATTATTGCTAGAAAAAGCCCATCTCCATAATATCATTCTTACTTTGGGGTGGAAAAAGTCCATCTTTTAACCCTGTAGTTAAGCCAATATTTACCATAATATACAGGGCCCTTAAATATAAAATGATAGTTTAACTCCCTTTAGACATTAATTGTTACTCTGAGTTACTCTCTCTCCCCCCGACCCACTCGTCCCCTTATGTGAGTAAATAATCTGTTAACCCCCTGCCAATTCGATAAATTAAGGCCAAAAGGTAGGGTCCACCGCTGAATGATAGAGTACCCACTTCCACCATTTAGACATGTGAGCTGGATTTTTATTTTGTGGGCTGAATATTCAAAAGAGTTGCGCCATGCGCAATAGGGTTGTGCCTGCGCAAGTCTGAAATTACGCCATTCTGCGATATTCAGCAGGAGGCAGTTGCGCCCCCCCAAGTCATGCTGAGCAACAGCGCAATGCTAATGAAGGCATGCTCGACCGGAGGGGGAGAAACCATACATAAACTGCACAGCCCGATATTTAGCCGGGCTGTGCAGAGTTGTGCAGGCGCAACCCCTACCTGCATCTGCACAACTTTGAGCCAAAAAGGATCGAGTCTAGGGCCCACAGGTGAGCTGCCGCGTGCAGGGTGCAACACAGCAGCTGCGACCTGTGGGTAGCCCTCCACTTGTTCCCTGTGCTCCCCGCAGCCCGATCATGGGCATAATAGTAACCCCGTAGCCGATTGCGGGCAGAACACACCTCCCCCACTAGCCCGGTCGGCGGGCAGATCTCATCCCCGACTGGCCCACGATCGCGGGCATAACATAAATGCACCCCGACTGGCCCGATTGTGGGCATAATATAAATGCACCCCCCACTGGCCTGATCGCGAGCAGAACAGAGTTCAAACCCCCAAAGACCAATATCCCTGGTGGTCCAGTGGACTTGAAGCCTGATCACGGGCATAAGGTCAAAACCCCCAAGTCCAATTTCTCTGGTGATCTAGTGGCCCCCACCCCACCCACCCATGGAGCCCCACCACCCCGCCCTGCCAGCCGGGCCACTAGATCACCAGGGAAATTGGACTTTGGGGGCTTGACCTATGCCCGCGATCAGGCTTCACAGTCCACTGACCTCCAGGATATTGGTCTTGGGGTTTGAACCCATGCTGCCCACGATCGGGCCAGTGGGGGGGTGCATTTTAGTTATGCCCGCGATCAGGCCAGTGGGAGGGGTGAACTCTCGCTCTTTAGTCAGCACTTCCTCCAATTGCTGTCTTCATTGGGCCTCTCACAGGTGGTTACCTCTGCCACTCATAAACATGGCCACTCACTCGATCTGGTCTTCCTGCTGGGGTTGGAGGCCTCCGAGGTGGAGGTGGAACCAGTCGGTTGGTCCGACCACCACACTGTGAGGTTCAATTTTTGCACCCCCCTGCGTAGATCTACCCCGGTGGAGATGGTCAAGTACCGCCCTTTACGGATGTTACTCCCACTGGTCTAACTGCGTGTTCTTGACCCATCAGAATTTCCTGGGTTCAGTAACGTTATGCCCGTGATCAGGCCAGTCGGGGGTTCATTCATGTTATGCCTGTGATCGGGCCAGTCGGGGAGATTTACTCATGCCCGTGATCGGTCTGCAGGGGGGGTCGGTCCCCGATGGCTGCTGCCTGGCAGGGCGCCAAGCGCAAGTCGTGGGGGATTGGCGCACCTGCATGCTAATGGCATGCAAATGGGGCCGTAATTAGATGCAAATGGCCCCCCGTGTGCCTTGCATAAATTATGGCCCCATTTGCATGTCACCTTTTGAATATCGGAAATTTGCACATTGGCGCAATGGAACTTGTGCCACTGCATCTGAATGCTCCACTTTGACCACTTGCGGTGGCGGAAGTTCCACTGCGCCATGCACAGTGGCTGTGGCCGGGGGGGCAATATTCAAAGGAGTTGCTCAATAGCGCAACTCCATTGAATATCGCCCCGGCCACACCCCAGCGCAACTTTTTTGAGCAGCGTAAGGGCTTGCGCCACAGAATGGCGCAGTTTGAATATCCAGCCCAGTATCTTTACATTAAGACTTTCTAATTGGTATAAATCAGACATTATAGATCTCCATTCCTCCACTGTTGGTATCTGTGCCGACATCTATCATCGGGTTATAGATTTCTTAGCAGCTAATAAACATGTTGGTAAAACAGTATTAACCCATGGAGGAGTGTGGTCTGGAAAGATCCCCAGTAAAGTCTGTTCGGCTGTTAATTCAACTGACTGGCTAAACAAAGTAGTAAGTTCCATCTGAATGATAAGCCAAAAAGGCATCAAATTGAGGCAGAGCTAAAACATGTGACCCAGGGAAGCCCTTGGGTAACCGCAACCTCTCCAACAAACCCCATATTTATCTGGAAGGAATTTAAGGAGGACTGCTGGTGTTCGAAAGTAGCGGGAGTGGCATTTCCATGCAAATTCCCTCCATAAAGGAGATCAGGAGGTCTTCACTACCCTCAAGGCCGACCCCAGCCATGTCTCCATGGATATTTCCAGAGATAAGTCTCTATTCCACTCCTGTAGGATAGAGGCAGTAGATTCATGCTGTTCATGTCTCAGCCCTTTATAAATAGTTCCTATGATATGTGTTCTCAGGCTCCCTCGCGTAGCATCAATAAATAATTTTAGTAAATCAGGAGTCGGGGAAGGCATATTAACCTGGATAATCCTATTGCGTAGTATATGGTTACGAAACTGGAAGTAACAAAATAGGTCTGAGTTACGGAGATTGTATTGGGATTGTAACTTTTCAAAGGGGAGAATCCCTTGAGAGGAGAGAAATTGGAAAACATAAGAAAGTCCCAGTCTTCTCCAAGTGGAAAAGACCTGATCTATAAAAATAGGAACACATGCCTCATCCTCAGAGATTAGCTTACAGTATTCATAAATGGTACAGGTTGGACCAGACTTTCTCATGCGTCTCCAAAGTTTATAAGGTTGGGCCGTAATGGTGGTGAAGGCTCCGGATGGCACCGATCTCTCATCTAAAGAAAACAAAATCCTCTTAATATCAAAAAGGTTGTTCAAGTGGAACTCCAGGGTTTTCCAAGGAGACTCATAGGACTCTGCCAACCACAAAATTAGTAACCTGAGGAGCGCTGACTTGGCATATAAATGAAAGTCTGGGAGGTTGAAACCCCCCTGGGCCAAGGATAGTTTAAGGATCGATAACCTTATTCTTGGGTGGCTCCTGCCCCAAATGAAACCGGATATTAATCTATTCCAGGATTTAAAATAATATGTCGAAGGGAAAAAAGGAATATTCTGGATCAAATACAGTAACCTGGGGAGGATATTAGTCCGTATGATTTCTATTTGTTGGTGAAAGGGAAAAAAAACAGTGGACCACCTGTCGAGGTCCGACTGAATTAATAACGTAAGAGGCTCATAATTTATAGTGTCCAGGACCTCCAGATCTAGGAGGACTTGAAGACCCAAGTATTTAATCTTGATGGACAACCATTTAAAGGGATAAGCCTTTTTTAATTATGAAGGAGGGCGATAATTCTCCACTCCCTTTTCAACTTGATTATCCTATCCTTGCTACCCCACTTCTACCTGATGTACTGAAAGAAGGCCTTCTCCCCCATTTTCATCCCCCCATGCTGGCTGCAGCTGTCTCTTGGCCTTGGCCAGTCGTACTGTCCTACATTCCTCCCTTGCCTTAGTACAGTACTCCTTCCTGTCCTAGTCCCTTTGGGTGTGTATGTAGTTCCTGAACACTGTCTTCTTGCTCCTTACAGCTTTGGGTACCTGCCTATCAAACCACCTTAACAGGATGGTGTAGAGGGAGACGAGTCACATCCTTACCTCATTTCCTCTGATGGTGGGAATGATGACTCTTTTTATGATCCAGAGGTCTCAGACCCAGCCCTGTCTTTTCCTCTGGAGGACTTGTCCTTCTAGGCTCTGCTCAGAAATATACATCTGGCATTGGATTTCAAGCCGGCAGTCATAGACCAGGCTAGGTGCAGCCAACTAGAGTTTCTAAATGTGCCTAATATCCTGGTCAGTCTGATTCCACTTATCCAGCCCACTTTAGAGACTTTGTCAGGCACGATTTGGAAGAGGTCTGCTACTGTGGCAACTGTCCCCAAGCAGGCGGGCAGGAAATACGCCACTCCTTAAACTAAGCCAGTGTATTTTGCTCAGCCCATAGCTGATGCCATTGTTATTCTCGCTGAGAATGACAAGGTCATAGTACCAAAGGAGGTCACTGTGAACCCCACAAACAAGGAGTTTCCCTAAATGGACACCATGGGTAAGTGGGCCTATTCCTCGGCCACCCTTGGCATGAGGATAGCTAGCTACCAGGGCTATTTTCAGAAGTATGAATATACTATCTGGAGCAAGGTTAAGTCTTTGGCAGAGGCAGTGCCAGACTCGAAGGCTAAACAAGATCACGGATTACTGTTAAACAACATATTGAATCCAACTTTCACCAGATTAAAACCACTATGAATGTCTTTAATGCAGCATCTCGATCTGTGGCCGCAGGCATCTGCATCAGGCAGCATTCTTGGCTGCAGACTGTTGCCGTCACCCAGGATGTCCAACAACAGGTAATGAATGTACCCTTCGATGACACTCACCTGCTCAGACAGCAGGTGGAGCAGTAACTTAAGGAATCTGATGAAACTAGAATGACTCTTTAAACTGCCAGACCAGCTCCTTTTAACCTCCTGAGGGGCAAGGGATGTGGCTTTTTCCATAACAAGCAGTTTTTTTGTGGCAGAGGTAGATGAGCCCAAAATAATAAAAAACAGCCTCCCCAGCCTCAAAAGAAAGTGCAGTTGAAAGTATAGGCACCAACAGTGCTTAGTTCTACTATCTGAAGATCTGGCTCTGGTCCTGCCTCAGCTGCCCGAGGCTTGCCTCTCCTCCACAATAGGAGGGCGTCTGACCCATTTTTACTCTTTGTGGGAATCCATCATGATGGACAAGTGGGTCTTCAGGATTATCTGAGAGGCACACTCCCTGGATTTCATAAAACCCCCCTGGACTGTCCACCCAGAAGGCAACCCCCTTTGTTGGTTCATGCTTCAGAACTTCTGGTGCAGAAGATTGTGGGCTTTCTGAGCAACAGGGCAGTGGAAATAGTGCCAGAGTCAGAACAGAACACTGGTTCCCCATGAAGAGAACTCCTCCAAGCAATGCCTTAAATGGGTATCTGAGGAGAAAAGGGCTATCCACATTTATGTAGACACTGACACATGACCCCAGCTAGCAAATGTTTCCATGTGGTCCTAGCGCTGATGCGGATATAGTTTCAATGGTGTGGCCTGAGGGAAGAAATTCTCTCAAAGACCTATTGTTATAACTACGTAACAAAAATTCATCAGTCGAGAAAAATTCAGAGTGATTTTTCTGGGCTCACTGCTACCCTAAATAAATAAAAGTGCTGGGGGTACTGCCGTGTTTTGACAAACAATGCAACAAACCAGAAACTCTTTTCCAAAATTTTCTTTATTTTCACAAAATCCACAATTTGTTGCCTGTACAAATTCAGGCTCTTTCAAGGGGAATTCTTTATAAATGTTTGCTAAAAAATATTTAAAATCTTAGAGTTCATATTGTATTTTACTATATTTTCAGTGTGTTTCTTTTCCTTCTGATTCTTTTTCATTTTGTCTTCTCCCCAATTTCCATTTCTCTCTTTCATACCTTCATAGCACTTAACCATATTTTTTATAAGGTTTATCGCTGTATAATTCTTATTGTATATATTAGAGACGAGCTTTTTAAAATAATGGGCATTTTTTTTTTATTTTCAGTTTAAAATGGTTAATTCTTAAAATGATCCTCTTAACTTTAAATATAATTGAGTGCTAGGACACGCTCATATTTTTGTAACACGTTCCACTTATATTCAGTGCAATTCGAGCCCGCACCTGCATTTTCACTAGGCAGTCAGCCTAGTGTTGTCAGTTACTTAGCAACTGGACATTGGTCACCATATACACTGATGTCCTGTGCATCTGATGTCACCAGCAGGTGTAGGCTTAAGAGGGTTGCAGGTCCGAGCAGGCGTTCTCTTTTAGAGATGCCATTAAGTTGGAACACCAACTGGGTAAGCAATTGTATATTTACAGTGACTCAATACTTCATTGAACAGAACCTTAATTTGAAAAGTTGCATTAGGAGCTCTTTTTTTCTTATTCACAGATCCCTTGAAGGACAACATTCTAGCTACGGGTGTAAGCTTAAAGTGCATTGTTAAATTTCAGGCATTTAAGCCAACCTGCTGGCACAGAGGCAGGGTGTCCATCTGTGATGCCAATACCCTAGGTTTGGGAACGGACTCAGGATGTCAGAGAGCCTGCTGGGGGAGAAGGATCAAGTGTCCTAAGGACAGCTCTCCTTCTCCGGGGGGTGGGTGGGGTAGCATGTCCGGCATTTGATGACCTCTGGTGGAGGCCAGAAGATCAGCTGTGGCTGGCACCGTCACAATTCAGGGGGCTGGGACAGACAACGGCATTGTCTGTGATGTCATTGCACATCCTGTCCCCTTGGGGGAGCATAGCATACGAGAATGGTCCACCAACTGGATGACAACAGCCCGGACCTTACCACGTGCCCCTCGATCTTCACCACTGGTACCACTTGAGTACCACTGGTAAGCCGGGGCCCCATTCCAGGGGGTAAACTGGGTTGTTGGGATTCTTCTCCTTATGCCTGGTACGGAACCCGGAAGCCCCACCCTGGGGAAGGGGAGCTAGGGTGCTTGGGCCAGGGGGAGCTGGTGGGGGTGTTTGGTGGTGCAGCAGTGGAGTTAGGGAGACGACTGATGGGGGGGGTCAGGTGGAACACCCCCGCAAAAAAAATGTCTAGCATTTAGGTCCTAGAGGTAAACTGAACAGATTGTTGTACTGGCTGTACAGACACTGCAGTGATGGGGTTAATAATAATAATAATAATAAACTTTATTTATCTATGCCTTTCTTAAAACCAAGGCGCATTACAATAAAATACAGAATAAAAACATACTAAAACATCATAAAACTGAATTAACGGCAGGGCAATTAATAGGCAGCAACATTATCTAAAAATGCCTTATTCCATAAGAAAGACTTTAGGCCCTTTTTAAAACCCTCCACCGTCATGCACTCTCGAATCCAAAGTGGTAGAGAATTCCAGAGGGTCGGCGCCATGAACATAAAAGCTCGGGTGCCAGAAGATTTTAAAATGACCCTCGGGATCTCTAGCAACCCCTCGTTGGCTGAGCGGAGTGGTCGCGTCAGTTGGTAAGGCACCAACCCATGTAGGGCTTTATAAGTCAGAAGACCGACTTTAAAGGTGATCCGCCACTGAATCGGCAGCCAGTGCAGGTCTCGGAGCACCGGTGTAATATGAGAGGAACGAGAGGTCCTCATTAACAACCGGGCTGCCGAGTTCTGCACTAGCTGCAGGCGGCGGATATCAACCCCAGGCAGCCCAAAGTAAAGGGAGTTGCAGTAGTCCAGACGCGAGGTCAAAAAGGCGTGGATCAGCATGGGTAGGTCGCCGGATGGAACAAGGTGCTTGATCCTGGCGATGTTCCTAAGATGGTAAAAGGATGCCTTAACGACCGCCGACACTTGCGCATGCAATGTCAACTGATCGTCAAGGATCACCCCCAGGTCTCTCACCCGTTCAGAAATCGGGAGCTCCGCATCTCCCAGGAATAAACCAGAGGACCCCTCAATCTGGCGGCCAGGATCCACAACCAACACCTCCATCTTCCCGGAGTTCAACTTCAACCAGCTGGACCTCATCCATTGCTGGATCTCCCTGAGACAGTTGTTAAACACTGAGAGTGCTCTATTCTGGTCAGGTACAAAAGACAGATAGAGCTGGGTATCATCGGCATAACAATGAAACGCCAGCCCATATCGTCTTACAGTGTCTCAGAGGGGAAGCATGTACACCGCAAACAACATGGGGGATAGCACAGAGCCCTGAGGCACCCCACAGGTCAGAGCAGTAGGATCGGAGGAAAAATTCCCCGATACCACCCCCTGAGTTCTACCTGTGAGGAAGGAAGTAAACCATCTGTGGACCAAGCCCAACAACCCACAGATGCATCTCAGGCGCTCAAGCAGCACCCTATGGTCTACGGTGTCAAATGCTGCTGACAAATCCAGAAGGACCAAAATGGACCGTTTTTTCTGGTCTCTCGCCATCAGGAGATCATTGAGGACCCGAACCAGCACAGTCTCAGTGCTGTGTCTCTTTCGAAAACCTGATTGAAGAGGATCGTAGATGTTATGGATGGTAAGATGGTTGTCCAACTGGGCTGCCATCACTTTCTCGATAACCTTCCCAACAAAGGGGAGGTTTGAGATGGGTCTGTAGTTTGTCAAGGAGTCGGGGTCCGAAGATGCCTTTTTCAACACTGGTGTCACCACCGCTTCCTTCAGGGAGCGGGGATATTCACCGGTGTCCAAGGAACACCAGACTATCCTGTCTAGAACTGGGAAGATGACCTCCCCACAGCCCATAATCAGGCCTGTGGGACCCGGGTCTAAACTACAGCTTGTGGTGCGCATACCCTGGACAATCCTCATAACATCCTCGATTTCCGGTCTTATGAAGGAACTCCAGGTGAACAGTATGTTTGCGACCATAGGCTGGACCACCACATCTCCCATGGAGGGGACGGCGCAAATCTTGGCCCTGATGTCGGCCACCTTATCGGCAAAGAATCGAGCAAGCTCCACACACTGTAAGTGTGAAAAGGCTCAACGAACCTGCAGACAGGCTGGGTTGCACAGCCTGTCTAGAGTTTGGAAGAGCTGGGCTGGTCGATTCTGAGCAGCAGCAATTTCTCCGGACAGGAACACTACCTTCTTATGAGTAATTGCTGACTGATAGAGTTTATAATGCTCTAGGAGTCTAAGATGGTCGGCATCTAAGCCGGACTTCCGCCAACATCTTTCCAACCTGCACCAAGTCTCCGCACCCTCAGATCCTGATCAAACTAGGGATCGGGGGCGAAGGGAGAGAGGCCGCACACGGGTGGGAACAATTAAATCCAAAGCGGAGGTGACAGCCTTATTATAGGCTAGCACCATTACTTCCGGATTTAAGCTCAACGTCGATCTAGGCATTAAAATCACCCAGCACCATCAACCTGGGTGATTCAAGTACCAGGTCGGCGACGAAGTCCGCCACTTCCTTTAAGAATAGTTTCTCATCACCGGGTGGACAATAGACGAGAACTATTCTATAGCCCCCACCTGCCACCACGACACTCTCAAAAGATCTGGTCTCCTCCACTGGAACACTAGTGAGGTCCAATTCGGTCTTGAAACAGACCGCAACCCCCCCACCCCTGCGATCCAATCTCGGGCGATGAATCACCGAATACCTGGCCAGAATTGCTGCCTCAAAAACTGGGCCTGCATTACTATCCAGCCAGGTTTCGGTGATGCAAGTCAGGTCCGCTGTACCTACCAAGTCCGCAACAATGGCAGTCTTGTTCACAACGGACCTGGCATTGCACAACACCACCCGAGTTGGATAGGACTCCTGGGAAGCCCCGACCACCTGCCCACCATTTACAGAAGTGGTGGTGCCCTTGGATATGGGGACCAACCAGGAAGGACCCCGTTCATCACTCCATTTCACCCCAGGGCGTCTTCTGGACTTAACTACCCGAACGTGAACACCCTCCTCCATCCCCCACTGTTCACGCCCCCCTCGCCCCTCCAACCTACCACGTGCAATTCCCAAGGCCCTACAGCATTGGTAAACAGGGAAAGGCAAAGGGGGGCAAAGAAAGGGCAGAGGGCATGAAGAGCGTCGGATGAATAGTGCATGACGGGGTAAAACAAGAATAACTAATGTCATCCATAAACAGCAGGCCAAAACAAAGATCTCAAAACTCCCGAGAAATCCTAATAAAATTAAAATAAAATAGTAAACTTAAAAACACATGTCAACTTAAGGTAAATAAACTAAAGAATCAAAATATCCAAATAAACATACGATAGAATAATAAATACTTAATAACAATGGCCAGTTCAAATAAATATTTAAAAAGTCAGTTTTTGAAATAGTGGAGCTCCCACCTTCCACTGCAGAAATGTCCAAATATAGAGGCACGAACTCTCACTCCATGCTTCCAATAAAGTAAATTAAAATAAAAATCCAAAAATACAGAAAAAGGACACCATCCCCAGTTCAAACCCCACACGGCGCTCTCACCACCCAGGGGGGACAGAGCAGGCAGAGAAGTTTCCAAAATAATGTACTAAAGTCAGCAGGTCCAGGGGAGGTTAATCAAGAGGAGTACAATAAGATTTGCAATCCCACATGGGCTCTCACCACCAGGATGAAATTGTAGATTAGACTGTCTCCTTCTGTAGGAGCCCCACGGAAACACCTCCTCCTCTGGAAAGATTTAATGGCAGCAGGGCAAGTAAAAGGCTTTCCAAGGCTTTCCAAGTTCAAACCATAGAGAGAGGGACCTGAGAAGGCCACTGTCAGTTTCAGGGACTCACCCTGAGAACACCGCCCCCCAACGGACCTTACCGCTTCCTGGTTGGCTCTCCAGCCGATCTGGAGTGGGTCAGAAGAGCTGAGAGGCCTGCCTCCAAGTAGCCGCAGCCTCCCGGCCCACCACCTTCTAGGGGACAGGTGTCCAACAAGGCAGTCCACAAACTCAGGCAGAAAGCCTACGAGGAGGCCAGAAACTATCCCCCAAACTCTCTCTTTTTCCTCCAGATGACAAAAGGCAAAAATGGATCCACAACTTGCTGGGAAGACCCTTCTCACAACTCTACAAGCCTCAGGGACACAATGATCACCTCTAGTCCAGTCACCAGTTGGAACAATCCAGATCCACGGCTCCAATCCTCCGGTCCGCTGCCCAGAAAACCAATCCCTTAGTCCAGAGGGCTAAATCTCCACAAATCTCCACAGGAGTACCAATGATATTACAAGTGACTGCTGGCACTGACAAAAAGGGGGACCTGAGGAAGCAGATACTTCAACTAAAAACAAAGGATAAGCAAAGGATAACCAAAGCGAAAAAATAACTGCAAAACATAAAACAAAAACGGTTATATCAGATTTCGTTGGGTAGCGTAGCTACTAGAGATCGGGCGGGTGAATAGCAATCACGCTTATCTTGCCCCTCATCATTTGAATTCCTTGTGTGAATCCCTTGGTTAAAAGCGCTTTGGTGCTATGTGAATTCAGTACTCAATACAGGGGTCATGATTTGAATCAGCACTTTGTGTCTTTCTCACTTGGTGCAATAGCATGTTATGGAGGAGAGCTTGTTATTTTTCGCCACTCGTTTTCTTACTTCTGCCCTTCCCCCAACCTTACGTTTGTGGCCTAACCATTTTGTAAGACTACATGCTATGGTGTTGAATTAGTTTTAGTTTTTGAAAGTGAGTATTATAGATATTTGCTTTGAGCTACACCAAGCCTCAGATTCGCAACATTCTTTCAAGTTTGAAAACTTCTGAAACGTACTTTTTCACTTTTCAGTACTAACGGAACCTGCACCGCAAGCTCAGTTAGGCAGTTTGTTTAGCGTTACCAGTTGCTTTGCCACTGTGTAGTGGGTGATCATGGATGTCAACACCTGGAGTGGATGACATCACGAGCAGGTGCGGGCTCAAGAGGCTAGCATGTCCCTGCCAGCTTAATATTATCTTTACAGCACTGGATCGTATGTTTGCTGTGGAAGATTGAGTACTTGTGTGTAGAAACACCAGAAATATTTGGAGTATTATGGGCTGGTTTGTCAGTAGAGCTTTTTAAATTACTTGTTGATTTTTAATGTACCTTATGGATGGATTTAGCCACCTTTCATTACTGCAGATTTACCATTAATGTGAGTTGACTAAATGGCTGGTTATAGTGGATGTTGGAGTGATGGGGCATGAAAGCACTACAGTGCAATGTGAATTTGCACTGAAAAATCTGTTGTCATGGTCTGTTTAAATTTGTTGGTAATTGTGTCATATATTTTTGTTTACAGAGCATTCATGAATTAATGAGGCAGAAGCTTCTTTTAGTTTAGAACCATTATATCATGAACTAAGGTACAACAAGCAGAATTTTTAATGAAATCTAGAGTGTTATGTTTATATATGATGGATCTGGAATTCTGATAAGATTTTTTTTATATTTTTATTTTAGGAATCCACCTCGGAATCTGGCCACAACCCGGACTGACAAGCTCCTTCCTGCCTGCCTGTCCCGCCATCTCCCAGCCGCCTCCTATATCCCCGCAAGCTACCCGCGCTCCCTGCTTTTAAGGGCTAGGAAGCCTGCCCCTAGTGGCTGTCTCAATGTACAGCCCCGAATGGTGCCTTCTTCAAAACACCTATCAAACCCATACTCTGGGAGGAAGGCACAAAAGTGGGGCCCCTAATGGTGAACATAAGCCCCTCTCCTAGAGAGGGGGGCTTACATTTAGATGACTGGCTAATCTCAAGCACATCAAACCTGGAGACAGAACTGGCAGCAGCCACTGCTTCTCAAGTCCTAACGTCCCTGGGAGTCCTGCTAAACCCTTTGAAATCTCAGCTGGAACCCTCCCAGGAATAGTTGTTCATAGGTCTTGTTCTGGACACAACCTGGGCTCAAGCTTTTCTTCCAGAAAGCAGACTACAAGCAGTTCTGCAGATGACATGCTACATCATGGAATGCAAAATGGTGTAAGCCCACTCCCATGCATCGCATGCTGGGTCTAGTAGCCTCCTCAGTGTTCACAGTGCCTCTGACATGCTTGCACAGGAGGAGAACCCCGTGGATGCTTAGTGCCCAATGATCGCAGACATCACAACCTCAATTACCCCATTCAGGTGACCAAACCTCTGGTGAGACCCCTGACGTGGTGGTCAATGGAGGAAAACCTCTTCCAGGGCTTCTCCTTCTCCCTACCACAGCCAGATGTGGTCCTTACCACAGATGACTTCCTGGTGGAGTGGGGAGAGCACTGTCAGAGCATTCAGACAAAAGATGTCTGGAACCCATCAGAGACTCATCTCCACATCAGTGTGTTGGAGAAGCGAGCAGTTTTTCATGGTCTGAAAGCCTTAATGGACTTGGACACAAAACAGTCCTCCTCTAGATAGACAAAAAGTCCGTCATGTGCTATGTCAACGAACAAGAAAGAGCACACTCTTACCCTCTTACCTTCTCTGCATTGAGGCTATAAGAGTGTGGGAATGGTGCCTGGAGCAGGAATCCTCCAAGCGACCTGCCAGGAGACCAGAATGCTATGGCAGATGAGCTCAGTCAAACAAAGCCTGATCCTCAAGAGTGGTCACTAGTTCCAGACTTAGTGAGATTGCTATTTGATGAGTGGGGTACCCCAGATATTGACCTTTTTGAGTCCCCATGCAGTGCCAAACTACCGCTATTCTGCTCCAGAAATCCAAGACATGACATTTTCTATCAGGATGCATTCAGACTGCAATGGCAAAACCAGTTTCTGTATCATTCCCTCTAATCCCTCTCATCCAGAGGGTATTGCTCAAGTTGGAGTCACAATGAGTCAAGATTATCCTAGTGGTCCTCTGTTGGCTTTGGCAGATACGGTTTCCTCTGTTGAACAGACTTTAAGTCAGCACACCGAGAACTCTACCACTCAGGACAAAACTGCTGACATGGGATCAGCTGGTCCATCCCAACCTGCTGTTCCTTCATCTTCAGACCTGGCTCCTGAAGAGACAGAAGTGAACAGGTACAAGGTATCTTAGAGGGTCTCTGAAATACTTTTGGCTGCACATAAACCTTCTACAAAGAAGACATACACAACCAAGTGGAAAAGATTTTCTATCTGGTGCTCCAAAACCTGTATGGACCCCTTTCAGTGTCCACTCAACAAGATTCTGGAGTATTTGTTGGACCTTTTTGATGCTGGTCTGTGGTATTCCATAGTAAAGGTCTGCCTGTGTGCTGTTTCAGCATACCACAGGCCCATTGGCACCCTCTACTTGGCACAGCTTCCACTGTTTAAGAGATTCCTCAAGGGTATTTTACACACAATGCCTCCCAACAGGAAGTCAGTGGCTTCCTGGGACATACATCTTGTATTGGATGTGCTCAATCACAAGATCGTTGAGCCTATTGGGATGTGCAGCTTGAAGTTTCTGAATTGGAAAGTAGCATTTCTGGTGGCTGTCACCTCTGCTTGCAGAGTATCTGAAAGCCATGGTTTTGGTTGCAGATCATCCATATACTGTTTTCCATTAAGATAAGATAGTGCTCTGCACACACCCCAAGTTTTTACCTAAGGGGGTGGTGGAATTCCATTTGAATTATGCCTTAATCCTTTCTACCTACTTTGCCAACTTCCACAAATAAGGGAAAGAGGACTGTCTACTCACTGGATATCAACAGTGTCCTTGGGTTTTATCTAGACAGAACCAAGGACTTCAGACAATACAAACAGCAATCTCCTTTAGTCCTAATAGCTGTCTGCTGGTTCAGGGACTACCTAGCACACAGAAGCCAACGTGTAAAAATTGGGCACACAGTATCTAGCTCCAATGAGGTATCTTTAGGGGTCCCACAGAGGTCAATACTGGGGCCCTTACTATTCAGCCTCTTCCTAAATAATTTTTCTGAAGCCTCTGACACTAAACTGATACTTTACGCAGACGACGCTGTACTTCTCACCAGCAGTTTATCAATAGTCGCCCTCCACTCCGAGCTGCAGGCATCCTTCTACAAGCTGGAAGACTGGTTCTGTAGCCATAAACTTATATTAAACTACAAAAAGACCAAGATGATGCTCACAGCCAGCCTACAGCACAGAAAGAAGCTCCCTCCCCTCACCATCTCCAATAAAGTCAGTGAGCCGCTAGAACAAGTTCACTCCTTCAAGTACCTGGGGGTCACCATTGATGATTCCCTCACCTTCACCCAATACATCGACACAGTGGTAAAGGCAGTGAACACCAAGCTGGGTGTACTCTATAGGCATACAAAATATCTCACTCCTGAGGCCCTCTGTCTCTCAGTCTCCAGCTCCATCCTTTCTACCATCAACTATGGATTGGTGGTCTACGGTGCAGCAACAGACACTGCACTAAAAAGGATTCACATTGCCCTCAACAAGGCATGTAGGCTCACAATGGCTGCAGATCGAAATACCCACACCTGCTCCTTATACGAGAAGACCAATTGGCTGCCACTAAAGAACAAGATTATATTCCAAACATGTCTCCTTGGAAAAAGGCGTTAATGGGTAAAACTGCGGCATGCATTTCTAGCATTCTAACACCAAGTGCTACCAGCTATACCACCAGAAGCAGGATGAGGGGGGCCCTATCAACACCTTTCTGTTGAACTGTGCAGGGACAGCATGCTTTCAGCTATAGGGCCCCCCCAATGGCTCAATGAAATCCCAGTGCACATTCTAAACTCCCAATGCATCTCGCAATTCAAAAATGGCCTAAGGCAACACCTTCTTACTAGAACAGTTTGTGACTGCCACTAGGACTAATGCCCACTCACCCACACTCTCCTTCCCCTTCCTTTTATCCCCACTCTTCCTCCTTGCCCTATCCCTCTGTCTTCCTCTCCCCCCTTTGCCTTTTCCCCCACTGGATCAACCTTAAACCAACCTACTACCACTACCTCCCAACCTCCTAGACAAAGCCACTTCTTTGGCCGCCCACTCTCCCCAGTCTCCTCCCTCATCTTGACTCCTCCTCGGACTCTCACACTAGGTGTCACACCTCTTTATCTCCTTTCGCACATATAAACACTGTCCTTACCCTAGTTGAATGCTCTTGACGCTGTACTATCACCATTGGTACTATGAATGACACTGTAACCTTATTGTATACTAGCTACCTACTATTTGAGTATTGTATATAAACTATTTGTTATTGTTGTCATTGTCACTGTTTGACGTGGAACCTTTGTAAAAGAGCTCTGAGCTCAAAGGTGTGATCCGAATCCCTAACTAAATAAATTAAAAAATAAAAATAAACTAGAAAGGGACAGTCTGTTACAGTCAAGTGCATTTTCTGCCTGGATTGTGAATTGCCTTGGTCACTGCTGTGCTGTGGCTTAGGTTAAACTGGATGGCAGCACGCGCACCCACTCCACAAGAACAGTTTCCACTTCTCTAGCAGAAATGTGCTCTGTGCTTGTTGGAGAAATTTGCAGAGCTGCAACTTGGAGTACAGTGCACACCTTTACTAAGCAGTACGTTCTCGATGTTCACACTAGGATGCATGCCATCTTCAGCAGGACAATTCTGAATGGATTACTATCCTGAGGGAGTCCTGAGTTCCAGCCTCCTTAGTTCAGGGTACTCTTTCTTAGCTTGGTACTCTGACCCACTAGTTGGAATCAATGGGGAAGACTGATTCTTGGAAGATATTAAAATTCCATACTTACTGTCATTCTTGATCTTCCATAATATTTTCACTATTGATTCACACGCTAGCCCATCCGCCATCCCCCAGACTCACTCCAGTACTACTCTGTTGTGGTCTTCACCCCTTTATATTTGGTTTGGGTTGTGAATACACTATGCTATTGGATTTAGTGGTCCTTCTCACGTGGGCCACCAGGGCTATGTTTGCCCTTAGGTTAAGTACATACTGTAAAACCAGATGTAACCCCCCTGCAAATGGGGGTTCCCAAAAGACTTCCAGGAGCTTGCTTGAATGCTCCAAGCCTGAATGGTGTTTGGCATTTAAGCCATTTATCAGTGAGTGTTTTTAGAGCCTCTGGTACTGTCTCTTTAAGAGCTGTCTGCTTGCAGACATAATTAGTTTGTATGGGGGGACTGTGTGCTTCTCTGAGTACCACTCGAGCTGCTGCCAATTCACTTCATTTTTGCAGTCACTAGGAGTGCAAAGGGAACCTATCTGAAAGATGTAACTGTTTGCCAGAAATTATTTAGAGTAATAATGAAATTACATGTAACCCCTAGATGGCGCTATCCCAGGGGCTACTACCCCTGCCTGATTTGCCACTAACAGGTTGAGGGGCCTGGATCCAATGGCGGGTGCCTCCACCCAGAGGTCAGGGTTTGCAATAGTTAAACTAACTTGGTCACAGCCCTCTGGGACACTGCAACCCCCCTTTCTTCCCACTAGTGGCCCACACAATATATCAGAATTACCTTCACAGTATACACTTACCCCAGGTCTGGTTCCGGCACTGGGACCTCCTGTGAAATGAGATACAGTGCAACAATCACAGTACAGTACTTTAACATAGACAAATACCTCAGGCAGTATAACTTTGCTGAAACAAGCAGCTCTGATTTATTTAGGGGATATAACAAGGACAGGGAAATCAGGTTAATTAGCTTATCACTCTAATAATCTACCTATGGCTCTGTGCACAGGCCTATCCCTATCAGTTACTGTCCCTGGGTACCCAAGCCCTAGTAGCTAGTCAAACCGTGGCAGCTGGTAGGGGCCTTTCACACAGAGAAAGGAGAATTAAACAGTCAGCAGTACAGTAATTCCATTTGGATTTAATGTGGCAATTCAACAGGAGCGACCTGAATTAGTACTCACGACCTCCAAATAAGATAGGGTCCTTCAATGTCAGCAGGGCTCACTTGAGGTACAAACCTCTTCACACATCCATATACAAGAAAGCACTATACCAGGCAGGCTGCATCTGTATCCCGATCAATTACTGCACAATACCGGGAGAACACACAGCAGATTCAGTTCCTGACAGACCAGTGTAATTCAACAATTTCTCCAGTCTTCTACAGGGTGAGCCTGGTTTTCTCTTCAGAGATCCTTTGATTCTTTTCACAGGACAGTTCAGTCCTAACAAGCTGTTACACAAGCTGCAGACCGGAACTCTGGGCCTTACACACGTTTTGACTAAAACTGCACACTGAAAAAGCACAGGGCTCCTTCCTTCTTCACTGCCAAAGCTCAACTGAAACTCCAACCGACAAAACCGGGCACTTCCTTTGAGTTCCTCCCAGTTCTTGACTGGATTGGCTGTCACTCACAATAGACTGCTGCTGTTGGTCCAAAAGGCACTGAAGTCTAAACTACATCTCCCAGAGTCACTGCCCATACAATCCTCTTGTGGCTGGCTCAGATTATGAGTCAAGTTCTGATTCGTCCAAGGCACCATTTTAGAGCTAGACACCACACTGATTGGTCCAGTTCAGCAGTTCAAAACCAGAATGGGAACTAGACAGACACAGTTCTGACTGCAAAAAAGCAGGTTAGACAAACTGTAATTTCATTATCACTCTAAATAATTTCTGGCAAACAGTTACATCTTTCAGATAGGTTCCCTTTGCACTCCTAGTGACTGCAAAATGGAGTGAATTGGCAGCAGTTCAGTGGTACTCAAACAGAGAAACACACAGTCCCCCATATAACTAATTATGTCTGCAAGCAGACAGCTCTTAAAGAGACAGTACCAGAGGCTCTAAAAACACTCACTGATAAATGGCTTAAATGCCAAACACCATTCAGGCTTGGAGCATTCAAGCAAGCTCCTGGAAGTCTTTTGGGAACCCCCATTTGCAGGGGGGTTACATACAGTTTGTCTAACCTGCTTTCTTTGCAGTCAGAACTGTGTCTGCTAGTTCCCCATTCTAGTTTTGAACTGCTGAACTGGACCAATCAGTGTGGGGTAAGCTAGCTCTAAAATGGTGCCTTGGACGAATCAGAACTTGGACTCATAATCTGAGCCAGCCACAAGAGGATTGTATGGGCAGTGACTCTGGGAGATGTAGTTTAGACTTCAGCACCTTTTGGACCAACAGCAGCAGTCTATTGTGGTGACAGCCAATCCAGTCAAGAACTGGGAGGAACTCAAAGGAAGTGCCCGGTTTGTCAGTTGGGGTTTCAGTTGAGCTTTGGCAGTGAAGAAGGAAGGAGCCCTGTGCTTTTTAGTGTGCAGTTTTAGTCAAAACGTGTGTAAGGCCCAGAGTTCCGTCTGCAGCTTGTGTAACAGCTTGTTAGGACTGAATACGCCCTGTGAAAAGAATCAAAGGATCTCTGAAGAGTAGAAACCAGGCTCACCCTGTAGAAGACTGGAGGAATTGCTGAAATTGCACTGTCTGTCAGGAACTGAATCTGCTGTGTTCTCCCGGTATTGTGCAGTAATTGCGATCGGGATACAGATGCAGCCTGCCTGGTATAGTGTCTTTTATATGGATGTGCTAAGAGGTTTGTGTACCTCAAGTGGCCCTGCTGACATTAAAGGACCCTATCTTATTTGGAGGTCGTGAGTACTAATTCAGGGTCGCTCCTGTTGAATTGCCACATTAAATCCAAATGGAATTACTGTACTGCTGACTGTTTAATTCTCCTTTCTCTGTGTGAAAGGGCCCCTACCAGCTGCCACGGTTTGGACTAGCTACTAGGGCTTGGGTACCCAGGGACAGTAACTGATAGGGATAGGCTGTGCACAGAGCCATAGGTAGATTATTAGAGTGATAAGCTAATTAACCTGATTTCCCTGTCCTTGTTATATTCCCCAAATAAATCAGAGCTGCTTGTTTCAGCAAAGTTATACTGCCTGAGGTATTTGTCTATGTTAAGTACTGTACTGTGATTGTTGCACTGTATCTCATTTCACAGGGGTCCCCAGTGCAGACCAGACCTGGGGTAAGTGTATACTGTGAAGGTAATTCTGATATATTGTGTGGGCCACTAGTGGGAAGAAAGGGGGGTTGCAGTGTCCCAGAGGGCTGTGACCAAGTTAGTTTAACTATTGCAAACCCTGACCTCTGGGTGGAGGCACCCGCCATTGGATCCAGGCCCCTCAACCTGTTAGTGGCAAATCAGGCAGGGGTAGTAGCCCCTGGGATAGCGCCATCTAGGGGTTACACAGAAATTTTCACTGTCAAATAATTTTAGCTATTTTTGCTGAAGCAGTAACTTGCACTGAAATAAATTTGCACTAATTAGTGCTGTTACAGTATCACTTTTTCCCATTATAGTGAATGTGGCACTAATGCCTTAGTGCTAAATTATAATTATAGTTGCATTTGGGTTTGCACTAAAATTACTTTGCGTGAAAACAAATAGTTTTACAGTAGGTTACTTATTAGGTTATGCTGCTCACCTCCTTAGTAAAAAAGGCATTGAGAAGGTTGGGGGTTGGTGCCATTCTATACCAGCAGGCACATGCATCACTTGCCACGTCACCAGCCCTCTGAAAAGTTCTGACTCCTGCTTGGTCCTAATGCCTCCAGCTCACACCCACTAGTGTGAATCAGTGGTGAAGATATTCTGGAAGATCAACATTTACAGCAAGTACGTAATTTTAATTATAGGGACATGGATATGATGCACTTATCTGCACTTTGGCAGTCTTCCTTTCCCCTTAAGTTCTGCCAGAACGTCTTCAAACTAAGCTCCTCCCATCCACCCAGGTAGTATTCTCCTTGGCTCTGCCCCATGATGTCAGGTCTTCCTTTCTGCTGGAAGTAGGTCTCCTTCAAAGCTCCTGCGTGCGGTGTAGGCCTGTTTTCCTAGTCTGTTTTCAGGTGCATTTTCTCGGTTGTTTCAACCATTCTTACTGTCCAAATGGAGCTCGATGTCCAGAGGTCTGGTTCTGGGTTAAAGCAGTGCACCATTTGTAACCAGATCGTGTTGCACACTGCCCCTCACACATCGTGTGTTTATTGCCTACATACTCAGCATGATCCGCAGGCTTGCGGCCTGTGCCAGTCCCTGCAGCCCTCGGAGTTAGAGAACTGTTACACCCACTTTTGTTTGGGTTGCCTGGATGAAAGGGACCCACTGATCCAGTCCAAGGATGCCTGCAGGGCCATCTAGGCATCAGCGGGCTCAGTGTCACAACTTGCCATGCTCAAACAGGTGGCAGCCCAAGCCACGGTGGGCATCACTTTGGTTTCTGCATTGCGCCCAGTGGGATTGGGAGCTTCATTTACAGGAACATTTCAGGACTTGTGCCAGTCTCTTCTGACCCTCAGGGAAGGCTCTTCCTGAGGGTTCCAATCATCTTAAACCCTTGAAATCTAAGAGGACCGGTCGCAGGTCATGGGACTGGGAGTGGGCTCACTCCTCCCACCCCCACAATTCTGCATCTGGCTTGACAGCTGTCAAGCTGTTGGCTTTGGCCAACCCTCCTGGGGTCTCTGTCCATGCAGCTGGCCCATCAGTGTCCCCATCAGGCTTGCCGGCTGAGATATGGGCAGACCAGCCAGCTGAGATTTTTCTTGACCTGGTTGACCCATTGTCGGAGGTCAGTGTTGACTCACTTTATCGGACTCATGTCCTCTCAACCCTCTTTCTGAGGGGCCAGACAAATCAGCTGACCTGGCTGTCTCCCATTGGGAGCCTGACCCCTCAGGGTTCCACAGGCTCCAGTCCATGCTTAGTACACAGTTCCTTCCCCTGCGTCTCCACCCCGATGACCCAGTCATCATCAGTCGAGGTCACAGTCAAGGACTTAGTACCATTCAGGCTTGAGATCTGTGGTATCTTGGCATTCCTGCTCTTGACCATCACCTAAGAAGCACTGTCGGCGCTCCTCCTCCTCATCTTCGGATGGCAGCAGGCTCCGCCGCAAGTTGCAGCATTGTTAGGAGGAGTTGATGTGGCCACAGTGGATCCTCAGCCATGGTCGTGCTACTTTGCAGCCCCCAGCCCTCCCCTGGTTGCCGCTGTCATGGCCCGCTTTGGTTTCCCTGGCCGAGTCAGTGCCGGCTTCTTCTCCCATCCGAGTGGAACCCCCGCCTCCGCAGCCCTTGCTCGGGGATCCATCCAAGGCTACCCAACCTGCTTCCAGCCTCTCCTGATAGCTGTCCATCAAGATCACTCAATTGGATGAGTCCCGAGTGGTCTACGGGGAGCCTGGGTCGAGGGTGGTGTTCGAGGAGTCCTTGGACTCTGAGGACTCCATGCATTCCACTCAGACTTTGGGCTTTGACCAAGGGTCCACCAAATAGCTCACCACTGAGCATGGGCCAGTCTGCTTTGGAGCCTTGCTCCATCTCATCTCCAGCTCTGTGGTGATTGTATTGGAGCCTGCCCAAAAGCGGGCCAGGTACCCCTGGTCAGAAATCCTCAACAGGGATGAGTCCGTGGGAGTTGCCTTCCTGGTAGAGGAAGCCATTCTTGGTCCTGCTCTGGAGCTTTGGCAGTGTCCATCCTCTTGCCTGGTGCCTTCAGCCCATATGGTCCACAAGTATGTGGTGCCCACCGGGTCCTTTCTCAGCTTTACTGAGCTTCCTTTGGCCAAAGGACTTATGGTGGATTCGGTTTTCCTGTGGATGGGCAATGTTGGTGATGATATCACACTTCCTAACACGGAGTCGAAGAAGCTGGACCATACGGCAACAATGGTCTATGCTGCCTCCTCCCTTGGTCTTCATCAGGCAAGCACTGCCACCATGATAGTCAATTTTATCCATTCCCTCATGGGTGTCTTGGATCAAGTCCTTCCTTGCCTTCCTGCAGATTTACAGTTGACGGTTAAGGTGATCCGGGACCAGGGACATTCATTTGCCAAACACCAGCTCTAGCTGGCCTTGGATATTGGGGTGCTCCTGTACCCAGTCCATGGCTGCTGCAGATCTTCACCTTTATGGCAGATACCCAGCATAAGCTGGTGGATGTCCCTTTCTTGGGTACTGACCTGTTTGGCTGGGGGGATGGTCATCTCTCTAGTACTGAGTTGTCCAGTGCCACTTTGGGTTCTGTTACATCCTCTCAGAAGGACCCTAAGGGCTGGAAACAGAAAAGGAAGCCCTTTTGGTTTTGGCCTTACCTGGCCCCACAGTCCAAGCTTCTGCAGCCCCAATCGGGGCAGTCTCAGGTCTGGTGACCTAAGCCTAAGCCCGCCACCTTCGATTCCAAGAAGCTGGGGGTCAAGTTGGTGGTGCTCCTCTGGCAGGCACTGCTGGAGTCTCCACCAAGCCTGCTCAGTGACGGGTCACAGGGTGTCTCCCTCCTGCCCATCGTGCATCAGCCTTGGGTTCCCATGTGGGAGGTCAGCTTTACCATTTCTGGCATGCCTGATCCGTTATCACATCAGACAAATGGGTGCTCGATATGATGGGTCGTAGTCTGCCTCTATACTTTAAAGCTCTCCTGCCCTACTGGGCCTATGCCCCATGGTAGACCATGGTGTCTTCAGATGTGCTGTCCACCCTCTGGGAGGACATCCCGCAGCTCCTTCAGAAAGGCATTATGGACCTTGGCCCGGGACACCCTGACCATTCAAAGCTTTGTATCCGGATACTTCTGATTCCCAAACAGATGGGAGGCTGGTATCCCACACTGGATCTTCACAATCTCAGTTAGTTCCTGAGGAAGTGGAGCAGGGCATGTGGTTCTGCTCTCTGGACCTCCAGGACATATTTTTTTTTTCTGTTTTTTTTTCTTTACTATGCTTTTTCTGCCCCCAGATGCCCGGTACCTCAGCCTGGTCATGGACCCTTCGACTTCCACTCTCTCATGCTGGCTGTGACTCCCTCATACCTGCAACACAAACAAAGAACACACTGCACACAATGGTGTTGGGAGGTGCTGACATAACAATCCACAAGCAAGAGAACGCAAAACATGCCGCACTAGTCCTGCTCAAAAGTTAATCAAGAGGCAAAATGCAAACGGTCAAACTTGCCAAAACATTATTTTATTTGAGCGAACAGAAGTGAGCCTGGGTGAGCAAACCCCTCAGTGTTTTGCTTCTCAAACGTGATGCTTCCCAGATACCCCCTGGCTTACACTTCAGGGTGGGGTTGTGGCACCGGCCCAAGTGCCGCATCTGATGGGATAGGTCAGGGAGCCAGCCTGAGAGAGCTAATTGAAGCTGAGGGCAGGCTTCATCAAGGGCTGCTGTCAGCTATTTTCTAGGCTGCCCCAGGGGTGGGAACATGCAATGACATCCAGTGTCCACCCTGCCCCTCTTGCGTGTTGGCACCAGTCACCTGTGGTTCCCCCAGCCTCTGCCAGGGGTCCCTCATGCGCCACAAACTCTACCCTTCCCTTCCCCTGAAGGAGAGAAGTCCATAGAATGCTCAATCCTTCTCCCCTGGCTGGCCCTCTGATTCCCCAGGTCCATTCCTGAACCTGGGTCATTGGCGTCACAAGCAGAAATCCAACCGCTGGGCCGGTGGGCCAGCAACACATCTTCTTCCACATCCCAGTTAGTCCGTCCCACTGGCAGTTCCTTCAGTTCCACACAGACGGAATGCTCTATGAATTCGACCATTCGGCCTCTTCTCGGGCCCCAGGGTCTTTACCAAGTGCATGGCAGTGATAGCAGCATTCCAGTGGCACTGAAGGGTCCAGGTGTACCCCTACCTGGATGACTGTCTGACTGTGGGTTCCTCTTGGGAAGACATGGAACGGTCCAGGCATCTGGACCTCCAGATGTGCTCTTCTAGTCAACCCAGCCAAGTCAGAACTCCACTCCTCGCAGGTCATCCACTTCATCAGGACAGAGCTCTACTCCCTTTGGGTCAAGGCTCGACTCCCAGCAGACCGGGTGGTGGATCTTACCTCCTTTGTCCGATCACTTCAGGTTGGGCTCTCGTGCCCTGCCTGGGACTTCCTGCAGCTGCTGGAGTACATGGCTTCCTGCACTAGCATGGTCCGGTGGGCCCACTGGTGTATGCGCCCCCTGCAATGAGAGCTGGCCCACCAGTGGTCTCAGTGCCTAGGACACCTGGACTGGCTTGTTACAGTGATGCAGACGATGTGGGATACCATCCAGTGGTGGCTCATCCCGGAACCTCTGCAGGAAGGGGTGCCATTCGTCTGTACAGAGCCTACCATCACTCTGACAGCTGATGCATTTCTAGAAGGATGGGGAGTGCACCCCCCCCAATGAGTCCTGGTTCCACATCAACCTGCTGGAGCTCTGTGTGGTACGTCTTGCTCTGACGACCTTCACTCCATCTGTTCGGGGTCAGGTTGTGCAGCTCCAGACAGATAACTCTGCTCAATTCTGCTTTGTATATATGTTTCTCTTATTGAAAACTGAATAAAAATTTTAAATACAAAAAAAAAAAAGATTTGCAAAGACAACAACTTGTCCATGTGCATTCGCTGCTTAGGTCTTGCTCACAACATGAAGCACTCCCAAGGGCAACAGCACTCCTAGGCAAAAAAGCCACATGGACATCCAAAATATATCAGAAAGGTAGGCGCTTACCTATGTCGCTATTTGCCACAATAAATCTTTATTTTCTTATATATTTTGGATATCCAGATGGCTTTTTTGTCTAGGAGTGCTGTTGTCCTTGAGAGTGTATTAAGTTGGGCTGGCTGCCCTTAACTGCACCCACCTCGCACTGCTGTTCATGGTAAGCTGCAGCTTTGAAGCCTCTCACAACATGAAGGCCTGCAACATTTGCTAGGCATTTCACCAGGCCACTCGGAAGCATCAGAAGAAAGCCTTGGAAGTTCATTTGAAACTAAAGCAGCGCGTATCATAGTCTGAACCATTGTCTCCTGCTCCTTCTTTCCTAGGTTCACCATTGACTCACTGGTATCTGCAGTTGACGGCATCAGCTACTGATTCTACAAAGAAAAAGGACACTGTTCTGCCCCGGACTGCCTCTCAGACACAAAGGTCAAGGTCTGGCACATGTTGTAAATCCTCCACAAGGGAATTCACAGTTGATACTGCTGTCAGGCACTGTCCCGTCAACGGTTCCATTGTTGACAGCCTCGTTGGGGTTCTTCGATTCGCAAATCCTTTATCAGACAATGAGCTCCTTCAAAGGCTCCTGCCACAGACTCCGTCATCAGCACCAGCCCCGTCAATGCCTTCTGGGCTGCCGCAATCTACTTCCTTGATGATGCAGGAATTCCCTCTGCTGGTCACTGTTCCAAGCACAGTGATTATCCCTCCTATCTATTCGGCTCTGGAGGATGCCTCTTTAGCTGCCTGGCAAAGGCCTTGTGCTTTGCCAGCTGTTCCCTGGGAGGCAGATAGACAATAGCCAATTCCTTCAGGAAAGTCCTATTATTCCTGTCAACCAGAGATGGATTCAATAGTTATGGTTGCTCATGACAAGTCAAAAACCCCAAAACGTATGAGATTTCTTCCCCCAATAAAGAATCCAGGAGGCTGGATATCCTGGGTAAAAAGACATATGCTATGGGATTGCTATGATTCCGTATTGCTAAATACCAGTCTTATATGATCAAATATCAGAATTGCCTGTGGAAATCTATGGCTACAATGGCTGACAAGCTGCTAGACAGCCCTGACTAAATAATGATCCTGCAGACAGTTGCCAATTGACTTGAAGCAGGTAAGCCCCTCTTACAGTTTGCTTACGATGCCTCAGATGCGGCTGCTTCTGGCATTTGCCTACATCGCCGCTCCTGGTTGCATATTGCTGGCATTGCCTCTGATGTACAGCATTAGTCCTTAATGCTTCCCTTAGAGGAAAGCAACTCTTTGGCACCGATGTTGAGTCTGCCCTAACGGACCTCCAGGCACCAAAAATGACCCTGCAGTCCTGCATACCCTAAATCCTAAGCCCCAGGGTAGGGGCCAGGGCTCCTGTTGACGATATGCCCATCCCAGTAGGGGTTACTCTGGAGAGCCTGGCCATGGCTTTCAACCTCACCAGGCCTCCCTTCAGGCCATTTTGCATCCCAATGCTCATGCCAGGCTCTCCAAGGGTGCAGGTCTTGGCGACTCTCCCACCACTTGCAGTGCCTTCTGACTCCCCCCCACTCCTTTTTCCAGCCCCTGCTAATCAGGGTCTTCTGATGAGGGAGCTGGATCTCCCTCTTTCTGTCCACATTGCATTGTCTCCCGAGATCCATAAGGACCTGTGGGATTCACCAGGGAGGCTAATTTTGGCCAGCATTGGCTCCCTCACTGAGCCAGTGGCCAGATTTGTTGACAAGCCCATTAGAGATGTTGCCCATCAGTTCCCCACCTACATCCATGATGCAGGGGATATGTTAATCACCCTGCAGGATCTGCATGTTGAGAAAGCTACCAATTTGGTCACTCTCGACATGCAGGCCCTCTATGCATACATACATACATTCATACATACATACATGTAGGGCCTCCATGCAGGCCATTGTGGGGCCTTTTATATATGGTCTCCATCTACCCTTGCTCTGGAGGAGGCTATTGTCACACTCAGAGAAAAAATCCTTAAATATAACACTTTCACATTTACTGGCAATCTTTTTTGCAGATAAATGGGACGGCTACAAGGGCTTCTATGGTCCCCAATTATGGAAATGTTTACCTGGGCATGTGGGAGTCAGAATTCATGCTATCCTGGGAAAAACATTTTTTTGTTTTATCGGTGGCTTTATTGTATCACTTTATAGATGACATACTATTAGTATGGAAAGGCATCCCTGAAAGTTTGGAAGATTTTGTCAAGTGCCTGGAAAGCACCAACCTCATCTTATGCTTTATTATTAACTTTTTGGATCTAGTCATCACCAAGCATGGTGATAAAGGTGTTTGCACAAACCTCTACAGAAAGGAGACCGATCACGATTCAGTCCCACCCTTCACTTCAAATTATCCACCTCACACAGTATGGAATGTGCCAAAGGGGCAATATATCTGCCTCAAAAGAAATTGCAGTGAGCCGTAAGCCTGTGAGGAGCGGGCCCATGTGCTAAGAGAGCAGTTTATTAACCATGGCTGTAGCATTGAATGTACTGACAGATCGGAACTGCATGCTAATGGCTTGAACTGTGAGGAGCTACTTAATAGAGAGACGGGTAACAGTATCATGTAGTAGGTGCCTTCTCCTAAGCCCATTTGAACTTTGTGACCATGCACACAACTCAGGGCTATTTGGTACAGAAAGTCATTTAGGATAATTGGTGTATACATACATACATACATGCCAGCAGAATAGACCTAAAGGTCTGTCAAGTCTGCTCAAAAATCAGCACCTGGTCAGGCACTGTTGCTGCCCTCCCTGTCTCTCCTGCTAAATCCTCCCCAACCCCCTCGCCCAACATAGTTACACCTCTGGCTCGGCATCTCTCATCTTTACCTTACCCTTGTCCCTGTCCCAGCCCCTCTTGAACCCCTCCACTGTACCAACAGACAGCAGCTCCATGGGTAGTGCATTTCAGGGGTCCACCACCCTGTCGGAAAAGTATCATCTCCTAGTCTCCCCCCGAGCCTCCCACCAACCAGCCTCATGGAATGCCCCCTGGTGGCCCCCTCCTCCTTCAGCTGGAACACCCTATTTAGGCTGACCCTGTTCACTCCTTTTAGATACTTGAAGACTTTGAATATATCCCCTCTGTCCTTCTTCTCCTCCAGGGAGTACAAGTTCAGCTCCTCAAGCCTCTCCTCATAGGATCTTTCCCCCAGGCCCTGAATCATCCTGGTTGTCCTTCTCTAGACCCTTTCCAGAAGTGCAATGTCCTTTTTCAAGTATGGGCACCAAAACTGTACCCAGTACTCTAGGTGTGGTCTAACGAGGCAGTTATACAAAGGGAGAGTCACCTCCTGCCTCCTCAAGGTTACCCCCCTGGCAATGCATCCAAGCATTTTGTCTGCCTTGGCCACCGCCCTCCTACATTGCTCTGAGTTATTCATTTTGGCATCCACAACCACCCTAAGATCCTCTCCCCTCCCGAGACCTGCAATTTCTCCCTGCCCAAAAAGTACTCATGATTAGTGTTCCTAAGCCCCAGATGGAGAACCCTGCATTCTTGGCATTAAACCTCAGTTTCCAAGTGCGTGACCACCTATCCAGAGTCTCCAGGTCCCCCCTGTAGGGCTCTTACCCTCATCCCCATCCACCACCAGCACCCTCAACTTTGTCATCTGCAAAGAAGCTCATCTCACTCTTGATATTATCCCTGATGTCTGCGATGTAACCATTAAACAGGAGTGGGCCCAACACCGACCCCTGTGGAACCCCGCTAATGACCCTCCTAGGGGATGATACCTTCCCCCTGACCACAACCCTCTGAAACCACACAGTTAGCCAATTCTCTATCCACCTCACTATCCTTTCTCCCGCCCTCATTCCCCCCAGCTTGTCCAGCAACCCAGAGCAATGTAGGAGGGCGGTGGCCAAGGCATCTGCCCCACCTCCTGGGTCTGTGTGGGTGGCTGTTTGTGTTTGTCTGTGTCTGTAGCTTAGTTTTTTGGGATTTACAAGATTTTCTGTTTGGAGTAACTACACCATTCTTGCTCACTACATCTGTGAAGGTCTCCTTGACTGGATTTCTACAAAACATCACCACCAGGTATTTGCATTTTCAGCTTAAAATCAACTTTTTGGAAGCGATCCCAAGCAAAGCAGAAGTCAAGCAACTAAGTCTGACAAATTCAGTGACTCTGGGTCCTGCTTGAATCCACATTTCTGTCTGACCTTCTCCTGAGGGGTCTGTATGTGGGCTTTTAAACAACCTCTTTAAATAACGAAAGGAAGCATAAGGACAAAAGGATTTCACATCCTGCTCTTGTAACAGATACATAGAAACATAGATTTTGACGGCAGATAAGGACCGCTTGGCCCACCCAGTCTGCTCATTTCCCTACCTAATGGATAAGCTGCAGATCCTAGTTAACCAGTAGCCTACTTCTTCCTACCCCAACCCCCTAGAATTGCCTTATGACTGTCCCATGCATGCTTGAATTCCACCACTGTTTTTGACTCCACAACCTCCTCCAGAAGGCCGTTCCATGCATCCACAACCCTCTCTGTGAAAAAATACTTCCTTAAATTACCTCTGAGCCACCCCCTCTATCTTCAAATTGTGCCCTCTTGTTCTTGCACACCTCTTTTTTTGAAAGATACTACCCTCTTGGACTTTGTTGATTCCCTTCAGGTACTTGAACATTTCTATCATGTCCCCCCTCTCCCTCCTTTCCTCAAGGCTATACATATTAAGCTCCTTTCGTCTCTCTTCATATGTCTTCCAGTGCAGACCCTGCACCATTTTAGTTGCCCTCCTCTGGACAGCTTCTATCCTGTCTATGTCTTTGCGGAGACTGGGTCTCCAGAACTACACACAGTACTCCAGATGGGGTCTCACCAGCTGTCTGTACAGAGGGATAATAACTTCCTGTTTTCTACTGGTGATGTCTCTCCCTATGCATCCCAGAAAGTGTGCCCCAGGCTATCAATGTAATGGGGCAGGGGAGTGCATGCCTGCAAACTCTTGCATAGCCAAAGCCTCTTGTCAAATCCTTGCCTAGCTGTGACCCTGGGTGACCTCTATCATGAATTGTACCAATAGCCCAGGACATCTAAAAATTGTATCTCTGAATATCACAAAGGGGGACCAGAGGGACAACATTCTCAGGGAAGTAGGCAGATGGCCGGGGCTGGACAGAAGGAAGCAAGGCGGGGAGGTGGATCGGACCTTACGCTCAGTAACCGCTTCAATTCTTTCTTCTGCTTGAGGATGAGGGGGGTGATGTAGCCATGACAGGGGTGGTTAGAGATGGAAAGGGAGTGGAGGGCAGGAGGCGGGGGCCGGATAGCAGGAGGAACAAGGGGGAACCTGGAATGCAGGAAAATGGGGGTTAGATTTAAAGGCTGAGAGAGAGGAGCTTAGGGAGTTGTTCATTTCCCTTATAAGTTTACTGTGTTGTACTGCACCTAGTAACAGGGTTACCAGTTTACTGTGAGACTGAATCTAGGATTAGTGGGTGACCTGATTAGGCAGTAGGGGTGTATCTTGGACTAGTGGGGAACCTGGTGGCTCACCCAAGGAAACCTACTTGGAGGGGGCTGGGACCACACGTCATTAGGGCCGGCATCTTTGGGAGGGTGGTGGGGTGCACAGGGTGTGGAGCAGCCATAATACTGGACTGGGCTTGGAAGTTCGGTGGTTGCCCAGTGTGCTACCAGCTGGCACAGCTTAGGGAGGAGGTTGCAGGGATTAGGAGACAGCTGGGGGAAGGGGGAGGTATGGTTGGGGAAGGGGCAGGGGATCTCCCATGGGGTTGCACCAAGCACTGGGGCGGGGCATAGGGAAAGGAGTGCAGGAGAATACTCGGGGGTCACATAGGGACTCTGGCAGAGGGGGCCCAAAAGGAGGACACTACCAAGGAAGCAGGCAGGTAACTGGGGACCCTCACAAAGGGGGGCCAGAGGGACAACATTCTCAGGGAAGTAGGCAGATGGCCGGGGCTGGACAGAAGGAAGCAAGGCAGGGAGGTGGATCGGCCTATGCTCAGTAAACCGTCAATTCTCTTCTTCTGCTTGAGGATGAGGGGGTGATGTAGCCACGACAGGGTGGTTAGAGATGGAAGGGAGAGGGGAAGGGAGGGGGGGCGGATAGCAGGAGGAACAGGGGAACCTGGAATGCAGGAAAATGGGGGAGCAGTGAATCAGAGCAGGAGGGGGGGGAAGAGGGAGGAAAGCGCAAGGAGAAGGACCAGTTGGGAGGAAAGGTAAAGGAGAAGGACCAGAAGTACAAGGAGGATTCAGTAAAGGGAGCTGAGGGTTTAGGCCAGGGGAGCACGACTAGCAAGGAGGAACTAAATGGAGACAGGAAGGAAGGGAGGATGAGCCAGGCTAGTTTAGCGGATGGGGGAGAAGGACCAGTTGCGAGCAGTGAGATGGGAGTTAGCGAGGTACAGAAGGATACTCAGGAGGAGGAGAGGCATAGGATTGGAGGAGAGGAGTGCCATGGTAATAAGGAGGGGTGGCATGTGGCACCCAGATAGGGGAAGAACAAGGAGCCAGCTGGGTGGAGGGGCTGGTAGAAAGGATGAGGGACATGGAAGGGGAAATGGAGGAAAGGTGGTCAGAGTGCTCCTGCTGAAGGATTCTATGATCAGGGGTATCAAATGGGATAGGGAGGAGAAGCCTGGACAGTTAGAACAAGATGCTCCCTGGACTAATGGTGACAGGGCCAAGCACGAGGTATATCAGCTGGCAAAGGATTGTGGGGTTCCCCAGACATACTGGTCCACCTGGGTACAAATGACATTGAGGGAAATAGCGAGGCTAGAGATACAGGCAAGATTCAGGGAGCTTGCCAGGGTCTGTCATGACATAGGATGCACAGTTTCCTTCTCAGAAATCCTGCGGTGCCAAGGGCTAGTGGGGAACACAAAAGGAAAATTAGGGAGATAAACCAGTGGCTCAGGGAGTGGTGTGAGGCCAGAGGGTATGGGTTGATGGGGGATTGGGGGGAGACCTGGGAGGATTAGGAGCTGTATGCTAGAGATAGACTCCATCTCAATTTGGAGGGGAGGGGAATCCTTAAGTTGAAAATAGAGGGGTTCACTGGTGAAAAGTGGGGTTTAAACTTGTGAAGGGGGGAGGGATGGGAGAAAAGGCTGTCGAGGGGGTGCCGATAAAGGAGGGACTCTCTCCACCCCCCTGGGGAGCTGGAGGAATGCGGGAAAAGGCCGACTGGTAAAGTGCAGACCAGGGGAAAACAGAATCCCATTTGAACATGAGCAGGGAAATGGAAGTATAGGAAAGGGTGGAAGAGTAGTCCTGCTAAATGCTAAAGCTTGGGCAATAAAATGCCTGAGCTCCAGGCGATGCTAACTGAGGAGGCGGTGGATGTGGCAGCGGTCACTGAGACCTGGGCCACGCAGGACACGACTGGGACCTGAACCTGGAGGTTACACTATGTTCAGGAAGGACAGGGGGGAGGGAAGGGGAGGAGGGGTAGCAATGATAGTCAAAAACTGCATTGGCATAGGGGGAGTAGAGGAGGCGGAGGGAACCGTGGAGGTGATTTGGGTCACCTTGATAACAAGGGGGGCAAGAGAGTAAAAATAGGAGTGGTGTATAGACCGCCTACACTGGTGGAGGAGCTGGAGGAGAGTCTGGTGGCAGATGTTGGGAGACACTGCAGACTGGGCAGGGGAAGGGTGGTGGTGTTGGGGGACTTAAACATGCCAGGAACAGACTGGGAGACTATGACATCCTCGGTGGCTAGGGAACAGAGGTTGTTGGATGTCTTTCAAGACGCGTTCCTAACTCAGCAGGTGGGGGAACCGACCAGGGAGGTGCGGGTACTGGATGTGGTCCTGGCAGACAGTGACCAGATTGGGGGCCTGGAGGTAAGGGACCCGTTGGCGGGGAGTGACCATGCCACGGCCTGGTTCTGCCTGGACCTAGGAGGGGTAGAAGGCTGCACAAAGACGGAGGTAACTGACTTCAAGGGGACGGATTTTAAAGAAATGGGAAGGATCCTTAAGGAGCATTTGGATGGGATTGGGTCAGACATGGACGCTGATAATAGGTATGAAATCATCAGGAGAGGGGTGCAGGATGCTACCAGCACCTGTGCAAGAGTAAGACAAAAATGCGGTAGGGCCGGAAAACCCTGCTGGTGGACCAAGGAGGTCCAGGAGGTGGTGCGGGGAAAGAAGGCAGCCTATAGGCTATTCAAGTGCTCAAGGGTGAGAGGATCGAGGGGAGTACGAGCTGATGGCTAGAGGGGCCACTAGGGTGGTGAGGGTGGCTAAAGCAAGGAAGGAGCAGAACTTGGCCAGGGAAATTAGGAGAGGGAACAAGGGGTTCTTTAGATACATTGGGGAAAAATGAAGGGTGAAGGGGCAGATTAGCAGGATTAAAATAGGGGAGAGATGGGCATATGACCCGGGGGAGCAGGCTGAGGTACTAAATGAGTACTTCACCTCAGTTTTCACCAAGGAAAATGGGGGTGCTGCATCATACTTGGGAGGAGACAGTGATACTGAGGAGTGGGGGACCCTTACTGATCAGCGGGTCTGGGGAGAGGGGGGAAGGCTAAGCAGGGAGAAGAGGTAGCGGAAGTGGAAATCACAGCAGAGAGAGTGAGGGAAGCCCTCAGATCCCTTAAGATGGAGAAAGCACCGGGGTCAGATAAATGACATCCCAGAGTGCTGAAGGAACTTGCGGATGTCCTGGCGAAACCCCTGGCGGAGCTTTTCACCATCTGTCTGAGGACAGGGTGAGTGCCCCAGGACTGGAAGGTGGCACACATAGTGCCTATCCACAAGGGGGTATCAAGGGAGGTGGCAGGGAACTACAGGCCTGTCAGCCTGACATCGGTGGTGGCAAGGTGATGGAAGGCATTGTCAAGGAGAGGCTGGGGGGGGACCTGGAAAAGTCAGGGTGCCTGGATGATTGACAGCATGGATTCGTCCCGGGGAACTCGTGTCAGACAAACCTTGTGGAGTTCTATGACTGGGTGACAAGTGCCTTGGACCTGGGTAGACCAGTGGGCGTCCTCTTTCTAGACTTCAGCAAGACATTTGACTATGTTCCTCACATGGGCCTGTTGGATAAGCTGGGAGAAATGGAGGTGCGGAACCAGATGATCAGATGGATAGGCAATTGGCTCCAGGACCGGAACCAGAGGGTCGTAGTTGGTGGGATAGTCTCATCCCCAAGGAGGGTCATTAGTGGGGTCCCACAGGGATCAGTCCTTGGGCCCCTCCTGTTCAACGCCTACATCTCTGACATAAGGACAGGTATCAGGAGTGAGATGAGTCTCTTTGCGGATGACTCAAAACTGGGGACGGTGGTGGATGGGAAGGAGGGAAGGGTGGCCCTACAGGGGGACCTGGAGGCTCTGGAAAGATGGTCTAGAAAGTGGAAGCTGAGGTTCAATGCAGGGAAAGTAAGGTACTGCACCTGGGGGCTAGAAACCCAGGCCAAGTGTACACCCTAGGGGGGGAATGCTACAAGTCTCGATGGCTGAGAGGGACCTGGGGGTGGGGGTGGATGTCAAGATGAACAACTCGGAGACTTGTAGGAGGGCAGCAGCCAAGGCCAACAGGATGCTGGGATGCATTGCTAGGAGGATCACCTTCAGAAGGAGGGAAGTGATACTCCCTCTGTATAACTGCTTGGTGAGGCTGCACCTCGAGTACTGCATGCAGTTTTGGAGGTCACACTGAAAGAGGGACATTAAACTTCTGGAGAGGGTCCAGAGGAGGGCAACCAAAATGATTTGGGGCTTGAGGACAGGACCTATGAGGAGAGGCTCGAAGAGCTAAATATGTACACATTGGAAGAGAGAGGACCGGGGACATGATAGAGGTCTTCAGGTACATGAAGGGGTAAATGGGGAAGAACAGTCAGGGTGCTTGAAAGGAAGGAGGAGGGGCCACTGAGGGCATGGAAGCTGGAGGGAAAGATTCAGGGAGAAAGGAGGAGGTGCTACTTCACTGAGAGGTGGTGGATCCATGGAATGCGCTGCCTAGGGGCTGGTAGAGGCAGAGGCGGTGGAGGGGTTCAAGAGGGGTGGGACAGGTACAGGGAAGGGTTCTGGAAGCAAAATCCAATGCAGCGAGAATATCTGGAACTGGGAAGGGAGAAGCCACAGAAGACAAGGGGGGCAGCAAGGTCAGCTCCCAGGGTGGGGGCTGACCAAACTAGCAGACGGGAAAGACCGTTAGGCCTATTCTGCTGGCATTTTAGTATGTTAGTATGTATCTGCAGCCTTCTCTCCAAACTGCCACAATTTCAGGCCTGGGTGGCTCAGATTGATCCTGACGTCATCTCCCTAACAGAAACGTGGCTATCACCAAAGATCCCAGACACAGCAATTGCCCTTCCTGGATATAACCTATTCCAGCAGGACCATACCTCAGAAAGAGGGGGGGTTGTCTGGTTTACCTCAAGAGTGACATCAAAGGGCAAATACTACCAATTAGCTTCCACACCAAGGAAGCACAGGTTCTAACACTAAAACTTAATATTGGCCAACAAAACAAAGTGCTACTGTTAATCACCGTATACCTGCCTACTGGGACACTACTCACTGGCTTCCCACAGCTCATAAGCCACCTTGAACAGAACAAACTAAACTGGGAACATATAATCCTAGGGCACTTCAACATTAATTGGCAAGCACAGGATGCAGCGACAGCTAGAGACCAAATAGCTGGACTGTACCTGACCCAACTGGTCACACAATCCACTAGGCAAAACTACCGTACAGGAACCAGCACCCTCATCGACTGGCTACTCTCCTCCTGTCCTGAACATATCGCAGAGGTAACAGTCCTACCTGACACCATTAGTGACCACTCCCCTGTACTACTTACCTGGACAAACAAGTTCACCAAGAGTAAGCCTAAGACCACCAGGAACAGACCATTAAGGCCTGGTCAACTAGACTCCTTCAGGCACTACCTAAAACGGATTGACTGGTCCCCACTGGATAGAGTCAAGGATGGAAACCAAGCACTGGATTACTTCTGCAGTATTTTTACTAAAGCCTGTGACATCTTTGCTCCTTACTAAACAAAGAAAGCCAGAGGAATCCCCAACCCCTGTCTGTCCAACACTCTAATTGAATGCATGCGACTTAGAGATCACCTGTGGCATAGGGCCAAAGCCACCGGAAATCTAGCTAACTCCCAAGCGTATAAGGCAGCTAGAAATACCTGCACAAAACTCATACGTCTGGCGAAAGCAGCTTACTACAATGACCTCCTAGGAAAGACCTGGAGTAGAGGGAGGGAGTTCTGGGACTCTGTAAAATCTCTCATGGGTAGAGCCTCAAGGGCCCCACCGGACCTTATAGTTACCACCTCTGGTACATTGCAAGACTGAAAGGAAATCGCTGATGCTTTTAATGTTGCATTTACGGACCTCAGCAATGTATTGCCACCTGAATACCTGAATCATACCCTTGCAGGCCAGCAGCACAACCTCAACACTCCATCACCACAGGATAATGTTACCCCACCATTCTACTTCAAGCAAATCTCCACAGGTGAGACCATCAAATATATCAAATGGGTCCTTGGTAAGACTAGGATGGGAAGTGATATGATCGATATGAAGATGGTAGCACTCACATTAAACGAACTTGTGGCACCACTCACCAAGGTATTCAATGCCTTTCTAAGATCTGGCATCTTCCCTGACAGGTGGAAAGAGGCTCTAGTCACACCTGTTTTTAAATCAGGAGACAGAGCTAATTTAGCAAACTTCCGGCCCATCTCGATTTTACCCCCCCCCCCAAAGCACTTGAAAGGGTGGTCTCAGAACAACTAACTGAGTACCTAGAAAAGCATAGCCTTCTCTGCTTGCAACAACATGGATTCCGACAAAACCACTCCACTGTCACCGCGCTAGTAGAGCACACCACTCAGCTTTATGGGGCCCTGGATAAAGGGATGGCGGTGGGATCTATCTTCATAAACCTCACCAAGGCCTTTGACACAGTTAGTCACCAACTGCTCCTGAAATGTCTCCTCTCTACAGGATTGTCAATGGAATCTGTGGCCTGGTTCCATAGTTACCTAACCCATAGATCTCAACGGGTCAGGATTGGCAATATGATCTCTGAGCCCAGGGAAGTAAACCTAGGGTTCCCGCAAGGTTCTATCCTCAGTCCCCTCTTATTCAGCCTCTTCATAAATGACATGTCTTCCACCTGTCCTGCACACTCCGTACTCTATGCAGATGATGCTGTTATCTCCCTCCCAGGGAAAGACCTGGGATCAATTAGCTCTGAAATTCAGCACAATTTTCGTGCATTGGAATCCTGGTTCACCCCGAAATAAACTGCTACTCAACTACAAAAAGACAAAGAGCATGCTCTTCAGCACCCGCAGAGCAAGATTCGAGGGTCCTCACTGCATATACTTAGTAGCGAAGGAGAAGTACTAGTCCAAGTCAATACATTCAAGTACTTAGGGGTTCACCTTGATGACACCCTCACCTTCACTGCCCATGCTGAGCAACTGGTAAAGTCCACCAACATGAAGCTTGGCATCCTGTACAGACACCGCACCTCAATGACACCGGCTGCCCTGAAACTTGTTACGTGCAGTTCAGTTCTCTCATCTGTGGATTATGGTCTTGTCATATATGGGGCAGGCATAGACACAGTGCTTAAAAGGGTCAAAACCATCTTCAACAAGGCCTGCCGCCTGGTCCTGGGAGTACACAAAATGACTCACTCTTGTGACCTATACAAGGAGACTGGCTGGCTCCCACTCCACCACAGACTCCAATACCAGGCCTGCCTCCTTGCGAAAAAGTCCCTGATGGGGTCCATGCCTAGGGCTATTTCAGCCCTCTTTGAGCCTGCACAACCATCTAAATGCACAAGGAGTGCCTCCAGGACTGTTCTAACTGTTCCCTTCAAACAAACCACCCTTGGCCAAAGATCCCTCTCCAGCTGTGGGCCTAAATGGTTCAATGATCTGCCTGCAGATCTTGCCAACTCCCCCAGAATTGGCTACTTTAAAAATGGGCTTCGATCTCTTCTTGCCAGCAAATCTGACTGCCAGTGTTTCTGTTAACCCATGGCCTCTGACAGCAGTTCTCACATCCGTCAAACGCTACCCTCTCTCACTCCCACCTTCCTGTTCCACAACTGACCACTTCCCCTTCCCACCTTCCACCACCTACTACCTCCCCTTGACAAAGCCTCACCTTGGCTGCTAAGACATGCATTTCTGCAGACTGGGAGCACCCCGTCTGAACTGTAACATGATTGTTAAACACTGTACTGCACTTAATTAGTGCTGCATTAATATGTTTCTCTGGAAGTGTGGTCCTGTTTCTCCTTACTTCTTGTACCCTGCTTAATGTTGTAACTGCACACTAATACCACTTGTTAGTTGATGTCTTTCTGTTCTGCAATGTTTCATCACCTGTAAATGTCTTGTATTCCTTGTTGACTTGGAGTCTTTGTAAATGAGCCCCCGGCTCAAAGGTATTAATCCGAATTTGAAATAAAAAAAATAAAAAAAACCCTTAGTGTGGCACCGAGTCAAATGCCTTGCTGAAGTCTAGAAAGAGGACATCCATTGGCCTTCCCTGGTCCAGTGCCTTGTCACCCAATCTTAAATTGGAACCAAAACTTAAAAAGTACACTGGGCACCCTCCTAGAATGATGTACCAAAGGGGGAAAAACTTGTCGGATTTACTTGTTCATAGTCTACATTCCAACTACAGTACCATCCCTAACAAAAAAAACTACACTTCCTGTGGGCACCCACAGATGTGGGTCATATAAATTCTGTAACTGTTTGGCAGTGGGGAAGGATTTCCTAGTCCGAATATGGGACAAGTGTTTAACTCCAGGTAATTCATTAATTGCAGTAAAACTAGCATCATATATGTAGCAGATTATAGCTCTAACCATTTTCATATAGACAAAACTAGCCACAAATTCAAAGAATGTCTGGGAGAACATTTACAGTCTAACTGAGAAAAAACAAAATGGAAAACGCATTTGCTCGGAGTAGCACCCCTATAGTTAGGGTTGAGTGGAGTGCTTAGTGTTAAATCCCTAACTTTGCACCTTAATAATTTTGGTGGCATTGGACAGAATAGCCTACCAATTTGCATGTACAGTCAGGCTGCCCATAGTCTCAAGACTTGAAATGTTTCATGAAGGCACGTCATGCAGTTTCCAAGATTTGGATACCCCTTATTTTGTAATCACTTTTTCCCTATAATTAACATGAGCTTTTTTGCTCTCATGCCCAGCCTAGACAGTAGTGAGTTTTTCCACAAAACATCTCAGAGTAGGAATGACCTGTGCTATGGTAGTGCCTTTTAAAGTTTTCATGAAAAAAAAATATTAAACAGTTTGAGAGTTATAAGGATTTAAGTTTGGTTTTGGATAACCCCGTGATATGAACCAAGTATGTTTCAGTTTGTGAGAGCATTTTCAGTTTCAGTTTGCATCATTAAGTTGTTATGAACCTAAAAAGGCTCTCATGGACCGGAATTTTTTTTTTGGTTCTTGACAACCATCATCTTATTTTTTTTCCAACCATGATGTTTTAAAAACAAACACACAACTGAACCTAGCTAATAGGAGCCCCTTTAGCTACTTTCTGGTGTTTTTTTTTTTTTTCAAACAGCCAGAAATACTTTTTTTGGGTACCCCAAAATCTAGAGTTCCCAGCTTAGCAAGAGGGGCAATTCACTCGTGTTCTCAGTATGAGAACAGTAGAACTTTCTTGACATCTGCAGTTGCAGATGGAGGTGTGCTGCCGGCTTGGGTGCCAGCAGTGAGCCAGCAATCTCCCTGTCTATCTCTCATTGTGCTAATGGCTTCCACCAGTGCCCTATCCAGTTTCTCTCCCTGTACTGAAGGTCTGTAGATCATGCCAGTGCGAATAGTGGTGCCGCTTCCTGTCTCCAGGGTGACCCACAGTACCTCCAACCCTTCCATTCTTTTTTTTTTTTTTTTTAATCTTTGGTAACTGGGCAAGGCCCACTATGCACAAGTGCTTGTTTTCAGGGGTGACCTGGGAGCACTGGAGGGTTAAGTGACTTGCTCAGAGTCACACAGTACACAAGTAGAGGTTGTGGGAATCAAACCCAGGTCTGCTGGATGTACCAAGCTCATTCAGAACTCATTACTCTAACCTCTAGGCTATACTGCCAGCCCAATTCCCCGAGTTCCCTTTGTCTCTATCACTTTGATGCCCTTTCTTACATACAGCACAACCCCTCCTCCCTTCCTTCCCGCCCTATCCTTCCTGAGCTGAGTATAGCCTGGTATGGCCACATTCAAATCATGGTTTCCTGTGCACTACAACTCAGTAATGGCCACAATATCCAGGTCTACCTCTGCCATGATGGTCTCTAGGTCTGGAATTTTGTTTCCTAGACTTCTTGTGTTTGGACACGTCCTTCCACACTGTTTCCACTCTGGCTGATACCTCCATGTTTTCCCTTTTCCCCTCTCTTTTTGCAACTCTTGTTCCCATCCTCTTTGCTTTCTACCGTAATGCTTTTTTATTTATTTTGGATCTTGGATCCTTTCCTCGAGTCCTCCCTTTTCCCTGCTTCAGTCCATGGAGGGGGCAGTTTATGCCTCCTTTTCTTCTTCTACCACCCCCTCAGCTAGTTTAAATATTCAAGTAATATTTAAACCATCTGCAGCTATGCCTCACCTGCCAGGTGAATGTAGGCTATTACCTCTGGAGGGGCCCAGACCCACCAGGTTGGTCCACAGTCCCCAGTGTAGCCAAATCACTCTTCTCTGCACCATTCCTTCAACATGAGTTGAAGCTCTTGATGCGAGAAACCTATCCTCCCCCACGGTCATAGACAGGCAGTACCTCAGTGAAAGCCACCAAGTGCACTACCTGCCTAAGAAACCTCCCTAACTCCCTAAAATCCCTCTGCAAAATCCCAGCCCCATCCCTAGCCAGGTCATTAGTCTCCAGGTGGAAACTGACATCCAGTTACCCCTCCTGTCCCACCACCCTAGTGATCCTTAGGATCTGCTTTCCATCCTTCAGAACCGTGGCACCAGGTAGGCACCTCATCTCCCACTTTCACTTCCTTCCTGTTCCCAAATTAACTCCCCCTACAGAGCTAGTCCCCCAACAGAAGTTGCTTCCTCCTCTGCTGGGGGCCTCTACCTTACACCTTGGGGCCTCCCCTCTGGAGGACCCCATCTTCCCTGGCCACTATTACAGGTGCCTCATTTTGGCAGTCCGATCCCACCAGAGCAGTGAATGAGTTCTGTAGTGGCACAGGCTAAGGAATGTGCCCATAATCCACCACCCCTGCCCTCCCTGAACCCACCACAGTCCCGCTAGCCCTCCTTCCCCTAGTTATCCTTTGGGGCAACAGTGATAGACTCGGTGGCCCCTGGAAGGTGAAAGAGGTCCCCCAAATTCTAGCCAACTTGGCCTGGAGTCCAGTAACCTCCTTCCTCAGCTCAGAGAGGTGCGTGCAGATGGGGCAGCACCACTGTCTCCAGGTCTCTCTGAAAATTGCAGCTCCACATCTACTGCCCTGCACCACTCCCAAAATTCCCATTCCTTCACTCTCTACTTTTTACTGAAATTTACTTTGTACTCTTACCCTACATAGGGTGTTTCTAGTTTCCCCTTTCTTGCTTTACTTAACCCATTTGTGCCTTTACCGTAGGTAGGGTGTTTCTAGTTTTCCTCTTTTTTTGCTTTACTTTAACTGTTTTGTACCCTTACCCTAGACAGGCTGTTTCCTCTTTCCCACTCAACAGGTAGTTAATGCTTGTACAGTCTGATCTTCCATGGACTAGTCTCTTGTAGCAAGTCATTACTTATGGGAGTTGCCACTAGGTGGAGCTGTCTCATGGCAGCTTTTTCAGCAGTCTTGTATGGGGCCGCCCTCACAACATCACTTCTGTAGGCGGAGTATAAGAGGGGGCGGCCCCTAGTACCCTTTGTTCATTTTCCCGCCGCTTCACATCACACAGCAGCTTACTCAGTCTCCTGAGTTGCAGTCTTTGACGGAAACTGAACCCGATTTTTATTCTACTTACTGAGCCTGTGGCTTGCTCCCAGGCCCTGGTTCTTTTCTTCCTTTCTAGGTTCAGGGCCGGGCCTGTGCTCCTCATAGTACCCAGGTTCTCCTTGTATGCGGGCCTGTGTTCCTTCACAGTACCCCCGCTGCTCCTTGGCCAGCCTGGGTCAGGAGCCCCTTCCATGGCTGACAAGGCAGCCCTTCAGAAATCGGAATAAGGCTCGGGGACCCGTCTTCCTGGTACCCCAGGTAGGAGCTCTCATTCCAGGCATCAGAAGGAGCAGGACTCTCACTCCTCACACCCCTGCTGATCCTCTCCATCGTCGGGGGACTCCTCCGCCATCGACAGGGTGTTCTGTGTCATTGGGGCAGCTCCCCCCATCGATGGAGCTTTCCTTGCTCCCTCTATCATTGACGGGGCCTTCCCAGTCAATGGAGCACTCACTGGAACATGTCTCATCGATGGGCACTATTCCTCTGTCACCAGCATGTCCCTCGTCGACGGAGGACCTCCCCCGTCGACGGAGCTTGTTGCTTCTTCTTCCTCATCGACAGAATGCATTTCCCCATTGACAGGACATCCTAGATGCTCTCTCTCATTGACGGGAGCTCCTCTCCCATCAATGGAGCGTTCCTTGTCGATGAGATGGCTTCCTCCGTTGACGGAGTGTTCCTCGTCAACAGGGAGGTGTCCCCTGTCAACGGAAAGTCATGCTATGCTTCCCTCATCGACGGCACCTCCTGGCATTCTGCCCCTTCCCATGGGGTGGGCTTCATATTCATCAGAGGGTGCACTGTACCCTGGCTCCTTCCCAGACCGTGGGTCTGCATCGGGGTCTCCCCCCATCCTGCCCTGGCATGGGCACCCAGCTGCGATCCTGGTTGGGATTCACCCCTATCAGCATTCACCTGCTTTGCAGCTGATCCCTTTCTGGCACCCAGTGCCCAGGTGCTCACCCTGATTTCCTTGCCCCTCCTCCTGTGCCACCACGTGGGCTTGGGGATGCCACCTGTTAAGGGCCACCAGTGGCCACCCCCGTGGTGCCCCACCCTCCTCCAAGCGCCGCCCTTGGGTAACCTCCTTCCACTATCCTCATCCCTTCCCAGGTCCCGGCATTGCCCGCATCGACATGGAGGTCCTCCTTTCCTTGGATCCCAACCAAGCCTCGGGCTCCCCAGTGGGTCCCCTGCCGCACCCCTTTCCATCACCCCTGCCCAAGCGCTTTTGCCTGGACCCTCCGGTTCCTGCCTGGAACCCCCCTCCTCCTCCTCCTGTGTGTCTGACCTCCCCTCTTGGAGCCTCGAATGGGGAGGACCCCTTTGGAGTCCTGGGTTCGGACACCGGCTACTCGGACTACGGGGACCATGGTTCCCCCTTCTCTGTCCCCTCTCTGCTGGTGGATGTCCCGCCTGCCCCCCCTGGATGCGTCCGCTCCTGTGGACGCCTCCTTCATGGATCTTTTTGTGCAGATCCAGGACATCTTCCACTTTCCCGATGAGCACCCGGATTTCCTTCGCCGGGACCTCGCTGACTACCTTGGCATGCCGGTTGAGCCTGTCGGGGTTATCCCTCCCATGATCCTGGCATATGCCAACACAATCACTCAGGCCTGGTGCCACCCTGCTTCCACAGTGCCCACCCCCCATGGGCCTGACCTTCTCTACCGTGCCCCCCCCCGGGATCACCCTTGGTTGTTTTCCGCCCCTGCGGCTGACTCCATGATCATTGCAGTGGTTCACGGTTGGGCTGCCCGGCCTCGCCAGACTAGTCTGGTGCTGCCAGATGGTGAGTCCCAGCACCTAGATCTTCTTGGCAAGCAGGTCTATGCCTCCAGTATTCTACTGCTGTGCATCCTTAATTATTTGGGCCCCATGGCCCGCTATCTGCGCACCTTGGTGGCGGCCACTGCGGCTGCACTGTCATCCATGCCACCCTCATCAGCCTCGGCATGGGTTCCCCAGTCAGTGGCCGCCCTGCCCTCCCTTGCCCATCACCTTCTCCGAGAGATCTATGATGCAGTTGATACTGCTGCTCGCCTCTCTGCCACTGGTGTTGCATCACCATCCTTGGCTTTGGGTGTCAGATTTGGACACCGATGTTCAATTGTCGGTGGCTGATGCCTTTTTCTGTGGGAACTGTCTCTTTGGTGCCAGTACCCAATCCATTCTGGATTCTCTCCAGGCCTCCAGCCATGCCCAATGGTCTATCCAGGACTTGTATCGTGGTGCATCATGGACCCCATCTCCCGCTCCTGCAGGTGGGCCTCCATGTTCCCGGGCTTGTTCCAGAGGGCATCTCGTGGCCGTGGTCAGGCTTTCTGGGGCTTTGCCCCTCCACCCGTGCCCATCCCCCTCCTGGGCCCGGGCCCGCACCTGCACCTTAGCCTTTCCATTAGGTTTCCCCGTCCTCCTCTTGCAGGCCTCGGAGACTCCTTCTGCATAATATGGAGGCCTGCTCATCTTACTGGACTTGATGCTCCATGCGGATTTCTTGGGGGCCTCTGCTACTCTCCCTTTGGGAGCCCTTTGATGTCCCCTTGCTTTCAGGTTATCCACTACCTACTGCACTTTCCGCATCTTCGGGAGCACTACTGGATTGTCTACATGCCAGGTCCTCTTGACCCCTGCCTCATCAAGATGTATAATTGTGCTTGGCCTCCTGCAGCTTTTTGTTCTGCCTCATCAGGCTCCCCGCCTGTCTCTCCAGTGCTTTGGATGCCCTGGGGTGCTTGCTGCAAGCCATTGCCTTTTGCACCCCTGAATGGCAGGTTGTATCATTGGCATGGCCCTATTCATTCTATCCTTTCGGGGAGCACTGTTTTACTTGCCACCTGCGAGCGTGGCATTTCATTACTTGACTCTAGCTCTGTGACACCGTCCCTTGTCCAGGCTTACACAGCTATCCATTGTACAGGTTTGCGGCTCCTCCATGGCTTTCGCCTGGACTGTGCTTGCATTTTCTGTTCCATTCTTTCTCGAATGGTCCTCTTTGCTTCCTTGTGATGTGCCCTCGTGCCCGGCTCCAAGCTTTGCTGATCCTCCCTTATGGATCTTACTGCTTGGCAATCTCCCATACATAATGACTTACTGCAAGAGACCAGTCCATGGAAGATAGTGCAGTTACGTAAGAACTTACCATAACAGTAGATCTTCCAGGACATGTCTCTTGCAGTAAGTGCCCCACCCTCCATCCCCCTGCCTTTTGTTGTTTCTTGGGTTTTCTTGGAGTCCTTGCAACTCTGGACGTTGGGTTGGGACTCCTTTGTCCCTCGGTTCACCTTGGTCCGTGCCGTGTGTGCTGAAGCCGACGGTGAACAAAGGGTACTAGGGGGCTGCCCCCTCTTATACTCTGCCTACGGACGTGGTGTCATGGGGGTGGCCCCTATACAGGATGGCTGAAAAAGCTGCCGTGAGACAGCTCCACCTGGTGGCAACTCCCATAAGTAATGACTTACTGCAAGAGACACGTCCTGGAAGATCTACTGTTACAGGAAGTTCTTACGTAACTGCACTTTTCCTCTCTTGCATTACCCCCTTACTTTCTTTCAGTACTCTCTTACTCGGGTAGCAACAAGTTGGCAGGTACTTGACCTTACCTTCATGAACTGGCAGAGTTCCCTTCATGCCTGAAGTCACCTGCTGACGCCTGCTGATACCCAAGATGCCAGTCCTGTTCCACTTCTGTGCTGTTCCACAAACTTGAATGGAACACTTTAGAAGGGATTCCTATTATAGTGCTTGTGTAAGAAAGTTAGAGAAGTCTAAATGCAGACAACTGCTTTACATTTGCCTAAGCCACACCCACTAATTCACAGCTATCCTGACCCAGCTAACTGCAAGGATGATTGTCAGCTGCCTTCCCCCAACTCAGGGCAGCACACTGATGACTACTCTGTTTTTTACAGCTGCGTGGGTGGAGCTCCACAGACGTATTGCTGTTCATTCTTTGTAGGAGTATTGTGAAAGCACGTGACCAGGCCGTTGCTCAGTGTGCTTCCACAGTGCTCTGGCACAGTTCCACTCATTGTGTTTCAGCAGCCCTCCCCCTCCACCAGCTGCATAAACACCCCGTTTCTCAAGGCACTACTTTTTCTTCTGCAACTGTGGAAATGACGGCCGCCGTGCCCAAGATTGCCACCGATTCAAACTACACATGCGCGAGTATTGCTCATGCACAGTTCTGTCATTACCACCATCTTGGGTATGGCAGACTCCGGCACAACAAGAGCTCCGAGTATTCTTTTACTCGCTCTCGCCTCTTTGAGCAGCTGTATTGACTCTGACCAGAGTTTGTTTTTTGATATCCTGACTGAAGATCCCAATGTACAGTACCTTGCAGACCCTATACTTCTAATAAAGTATCTGTCTGCTTACCCTCTAATTAGAAATGTTCTAGCAGTCTCAGTCAGCTGCCTCCATGCTCTGAGAGCAAATGCTGCCTACTAACTAAAGCTAAGGAATGTGGATTGCATATGCCTGATGTCCAAAGGACGTTGTGTTGATACTTTGATTGTTCTAAGGATTGTAGGAAATCTTCCGTGCTGTTCATGGCTTTCTCCCACAGGATGGTGGGCTCCACTGTTTTGAAGCAGGGCCTTTCCAAATGGTTGGCCTGCTGCATTTCTTTCTGTTGCCAGATGCACAATTACCAGCTTCCTGGTCCTGTCTGTGTTCACTCCACCATGGGGTGCTACTTCCATGGCTTGTTTTCACAGTGTGTCCACTGCTGACATATGTGCTGCTGGCACTTGGAGTACTGTACATACATTTACTAAACATTACAGGCTGGACATGTCGCTCATAGATGTACTAGATTTGGCCTCACTGTCCTGCAATTCCTCCTTACTCAGGGTTCTTAAATCCTTCCTTCCTCCCTCAGTGCTTTGGTACTGCTTGGGAATCAAAGAAGACAGAATCGTTACTTACTGTAAGAGCAGATCTTCAAGAAAATCCCCTGATTATTCACCGGGGGCTTTTATTGATGCATTTGAAAAATTAAGTTCTTTAGGGACTGTTTTCACCTGTCTCCCACCCATTATTTCTTTTCACTTTTATTACACATATTATTATGTCTAAGGGGTAACTGATTTCAAAGGATGTATAATTTTAGATTTCTAAGATTATTCCTATTTAATTTATGTTAATTTGATGTATGATTATGTATGATGTGTACTTAGTTTGATCTGCACTTTTTAAATAAAAAGTAAAAAAAAATTCCCCTGCACTTAGCGACCGCTCTCAATCCCGCCTTACCCCTTTTTGAGTGATGGATGGTCATCCTGCCTGCTCTTGCTTGCTGGTTCTCATCTTATACCTGAATCTGGCATATCGACTCAGGTTTCTGTACCCTCTCCAGTGTGCCTGGTTTGGTCCAGATTGCTTTGGTTCCTGCTGGTCCGATGATCCTCCAAGCTTGTGTACGGCGGGGAACTGAGGCATGATGGGGCCATCCAAATTATATAGACAGTGATGATGTATGTCAGTGTGGGAAGCCCCAGCTGGCAAAAGTTTCCCGGTAGTCCTGACTCTGATGGCTTACAGTACCATCATGTGGCTCAATGGAGAAGATTCTAAGATCTGTTGTTATGATAAGTAACTATTTTTTCAGTTGAGCAATTGAAATGGCCACTCTGGGCTGCTATATGCTTTAGAGTAGAGGGCATCAAAATGCTCCCCTCCCTCCCTTCTTCTAGACCTTGTGACTGTCACCATATTGAACAAATCACAGTACTCCTTTCAGCATTTTAACTTCTGTCAGGATGAAGTGGAGAAGAAAAAACCTGTTAAAAAAAAAAAAAAAAAAAATGACCAATGACAGTGTATTTCGATCCAAAAACATAGCTCTCCCCAACCCAGTCCCAATAATCAATAGTCCAGAGAGTTTGTGTCCTTCCCTTGTAAACTGAAACCGGTCCAGTCATCATCCTCCGACCCATGCTCTGCCACTGGTCCACACTGCTCTCCTCTCCGAAATTCAGCTGCGAGTTTTTCAGCCTTTTTCTTAGCATCTACAAGGTCATTGAACTGGAAGGTTTTTCACTCCGAAAGTTATGCTGAGCCTGGCTGGGGCTGACAATGAGTGTGTTACCCCCAGGTCCCGTAGCTACTGCCTCATTGAGTGGAACAGTTTGCAACAGCACCTCAACACATAGGGCCAGTCAGGGAGCATGCAAAATTCTTGCCCCTCCATCTTGGATGTTGAGCTAATGCCCATGTAAAGATGCAGTCTCATGCCTCCCATCCTGAGGAAGTTAGGTGTACAGTTTGAGGAATTTCTGTGTTCTCTTGGGCCCCGTATGTCCATTTTATACCCTCGCAGTTGGGTTGTAAGTTGATGGGCATTGCAGCTCTAAGCCACAGTTTAAAATAAGCCAGCAGGTTGTCCCCTTCCATAGTACATAACTCTGTCAAAAATATTACAGTGACTGGTTGCTTACAGCGACAAATCGACAGGTCGCTGTCAGTCGCTGTAATGGTCACACAGACCCCTGGCACAGCTTCTCTGGGTATTGCTTCCCCTCCCTGAAACACTTCTGCTGTGGAGGTGATTATAGAAAAGTCTGGGGGGGGTGCAGCCCCCACAGAAAACACACTTGCTCTCCCAACCGTACAATGCGGACCGCGATCGTGGTCAACATTGTGCGTGTCACTATAAAGCCAGTTGGCAGATTTTCTGTCAAAGTGGCTTGGTGGAACTGTTCCCTTCTATGCCTTCCATGAAGCCTGCCACATGAACATGTGTTGCACGACTTGCATTTTCAAGAGTTTCCAACCCTGCTCTCCAAGTGGTTATTTTCTGACGTCGTGTTTGCAACAGCTGCTTGTGTACTTTGCATCCTTACATCTGCCTCTTTGGTTGTCTTAACAGCCCCATCAATTTCTATGTCCTGGACACTCAGTTTATCAAGGACCATTTCAATCTTTCAGTCCATTTCCCTTACCACCTGCAGCACTGAGTCCCATGGTGGGGAATCTCCTGCTCTGTTCAGACCTACAGCGGTTACTTTCTCATGGGTGCCATGCTGGGTTAACGGTTGATGCTGTGTCGATTTTTGGCTTGTTCCTCCTGTTGCACTTTTCCGCCATCCCTTCCTGATTTTAGTATCTACTAGTGCAGAACTGCAAACTCTAGCAGTAAGAAAATAAAATGCAGATTTTATTTATTTATTTATTTGTACATCAGTTTACAACCTTTGAGCCAGAGGCTCATTTCCAAAGGTACCTCGTCACATTGAGGACAAATACATTATATTACAGACTCACTGTTACATCACACAGTTTCAAGTTGTAGCAAAAGACAACCACATGTATTTACAAACATTTGTAGAGCGAGAAATTTAAGTGTTTATTATACATAAATAGCAGATTTTAATTTTGAAATGTGATTTTAAGCATTTATCACAGAGCTCCAACTTTAGAAAGATGTCCAGTCACAGGCATAGCTCTCCAGTGCCCCTTACAATGCCTTTTTACAATCCTATAGAATCTGGGTGAACCCCCCCACTCTGTCTCTGCATTGGGGATAGTCAAAGCTCTGTGGAGGATGATGCGCGCAGGTGGGAGTAATGGTGTCAGCTGTGCCCAGGGTGCTCCAGGAGGAGGCAGATGCTACAGACAGGAAGGAGGCATAAAGATAAAGTTTAAAATATATATAAATATCTATCTTTATATATCTACAGTATATATCCCAACCTGTTGGTTGGGCAGATGGGAGAAGTGAAAGCCAGTTTCAGGACTTAGTGGTGGAGTACATTAGGAATGAAATCTCATAACATTCCACAAAATGCTGACAGTTAGGACATTCAAGTCTATGTTAATAAAGACATTTGTAGGAAACTGGTCTTTTTACTGCTCAGACTTCCACCTGGCCCTGCTGCTTTTCCAGCCTTGAAGTCATAATCCTCTGTTGTGACATCCCAGCCTGTTGCCATGGAAACTGTCTAGATGGCAGAAGTACAGCATTGTGATTTCAGGGTAGGACAAGCAACAAGAATGGCTGCAAAAGACCACTGGTCCTTCCAGTCTGCATGTAACACCCTATCATATCTCCAAGACCTTTTGTCTATACAGGGTTTTAGCCCACACTATCCACCCCATGCCCCCTGTTATTCTGCTACTGCCTTAGGTACTAAGCCCTTCACTCTGGCCCAGCCATGCTTGAAACCAGTAATGGTTTTGGTACGCACCACATCAGCCGGCAAACTGTTTCACAGCTCTACCACCCTTTCTGTAAAATGAAACTTTATTACGTCACTCCTGAACTTCCCCAGTTTTCACTCATGCCCCTGTGTTCTTCATCTGCTATTTATTGTAAATAACGCCTTGTAGCTTACAATGTTCATTCCTTTCAGGAACCTGAAGGTTTCTATCACATCTTCCATTTCCATCTGGACTCCAGCGAGTATATGTTCAGTGCCTTAAGCTAATCCTCATAAGATCTGTCTGCTAACCCTGAATCATTTTGGTTACCCTAGTCCAGATAATGCCAACTGAGTTGGTTTTACAGAAATCTGGAAAATCACTTGAAGTGATTTGTTCAATGTCACCCAGCATGTAAGGTGCTCTGGTGGGATTTGAGCCTGGGCTTGCTGTCTCTTGGTCCCAGCGCCATTACCCTAACCACTGCACCATGCTGTCTCCCTTAATGTAAGCCAGTGGTGCTCTAAAGACTGCAATACACTGCCCACCTTAACATAAGCCAGTGGTACTCTAAGCACTACACCATGCTGCCGCCCTTAACGTAAGCCAGTGATGTTCTAAACACTACACTATACTGACTCCCTTTATCTCAACCAGTGGTGCCATAAGCACTGTAACACACTACTTCCCTTAATGTAAGTCAATGGTGCCCTAAGCACAGCACCACACCGCTTCCCTTAACCTAAGCTAGTCATACCCTAAGCACTGCACCATCCTGCCTCCCTTATTGTAAGCCAGTGGTGCTCTAAGCACTGCACCATGCTTCCTCCCTTAACATAAGCCAGTGATGTATTAAGCACTACACCATACTGCCTCCCTTAACATGAGCCAGTGGCGCCCTAAGCACTGCACCACGCTTCCTCCCTCAACATAAGCCAGCGGTGCCCTAAGCGCTACATCATGCTGCTTCATTTAATGTAAGGCAATGGTGCCCTAAGCATTACACCATGCTGCCTCTCTTAATGTAGGCCAGTGGTACCTTAAGCATTACACCACACTGCCTATCTTAACATAAGCCAGTGGTGTTCTAAACACTACACCATACTGCCTCCCTCAATGACAACCAGTGGTGCCCTAAGCACTACAACGCACAACTTCCTTTAACATATGCCAGTGGTGCCCTAAGCACTGCATCACACTACTTCCTTTAACATAAGCCAGTGGTTGGCCTGGTGGCGCTGAGGATTGAGGTGCTGAATGCCACACCTTGTGCCATGCCGGCGACCCGGGTTTGGGGAATGGACTCAGGCCACCGAGAGTTCACAGGGGAGAGGGAGGATTGAGCATCCCATGACTACTCTCCTCCCTCTGGGGTAGGTGGGGTAAGCTGCGTCACTCTACAGTGGTGACTGGTGGAGGCCAGATGCACTGCAGGTTGCGTGCATAATCTAGGGGTGGAGCGCGGCAGGCATCCGCACAACTGTGCGCTGACGCCATTGCCTGTCTGGCTCCAGGGGACAGTAATGGTGGCAAATTGCCAGGTGATCATGGCAGCTGGCTGTGCCCTGTGCCCCCGGACACGAGGGGTGCATTGTCCGAGAGTCTGTGCTGTGGGTCCCCGTAGGAGGGGGGGATCCTGCTTACTGGCTGGCCTGTGGAGTTGGGCGTATAAATTCATGTGCCAGATCTGGTTCGTGGGTGTAGGAGCAGGCAGCTGGACAATCACTGGAACCGCTCCGCAGGTAGGAGTAGAAAATAGTGATGTGCTAACATAAGCCAGTGGTGCCCTAAGCACTGCACCACACTACTTCCCTTAACATAAGAGAGTGTTGCCCTAAGCACTGCACCACACTACTTCCCTTAAAATAAGCCAATACTTCCCTTAAAATAAGCCAGTGGTACCCTAAGCTCTGCACCACACTACTTCCCTTAACGTAAGCCAGTGGTGCCCTAAGAACTGCATCACACTACTTCCCTTAACATAAGCCAGTGTTGCCCTAAGCACTGCACCACACTACTTCCCTTAAAATAAGCCAATACTTCCCTTAAAATAAGCCAGTGGTACCCTAAGCACTGCACCACACTACTTCCCTTAACATAAGCCAGTGGTGCCCTAAGAACTGCACCACACTACTTCCCTTAACATGAGCCAGTGGTGCCCTAAGCACTACACTTTCTATGCTGCCTCCCTTAACATGAGCCAGTGGTGCTCTAAAAGCTACACCAAGCTGCCTCCCTTAACATAAGCCGGTCATGCTCAAAGAACTGCACTATGCTGTCTCCCTTAATGTAAGCCAATGCTGCTGTCAGCACTGCATAATGCTGCCTCCATTAAAATAAGCCAGTGGTGCCCTAAACACTGCACCATGCTACTTCATTTAATGTAAGCCAATGATGCCCTAAGCACCACACCACTCTGCCTCCCTTAAAGCAAGCCAGTGGTGCTCTAAGCATTGCACCATACTGCCTCCTTTAATGTAAGCCAGAGGTACCTTAATCAGTACACCACACCACCTCCCTTAAAGTATAATGCATGCCAGCAGTACTGTAAGCACTGCACCATGCTGCCTCCCTTAATGTACAGCAGTGATGCTCTAAGCACTGTGCCATGCTGCCTCCCTCAACTTACGACAGTGGTGCTCTAAGCACTGCACCACGCTGCCTCCCTTAACTTACAACAGTGGTGCTCTAAGCACTGCGTCATGCCGCTTCCCTTAACTCATGGTAGTGGTGCTCTAAGCACTGCACCATGCTGCCTCCCTTAACTCACGGCAGTGGTGCTCTAAGCACTGCACCACGCTGCCTCCCTTAACTCACGGCAGTGGTGCTCTAAGCACTGCGCCACGCTGCCTCCCTTAACTTACACCAGTGGTGCTCTAAGCACTGCGCTGCCTCCCTTAACTTATGGAAGTGGTGCTCTAAGCACCGTGTCACACTGCCTCCCTTAACTTACAGCAGTAGTGCTCTAAGCACTGTGTCACGTTGCCTCCCTTAACTTACAGAAGTGGTGTTCTAAGCACCGTGTCACACTGCCTCCCTTAACTTATGGCAGTGTTGCTCTAAGCACTGCATGACGCTGCCTCCCTTAACTTATGGCAGTGGTGCTCTAAGCAACGCGTCACACTGCCTCCCTTAACTCATGGCAGTGGTGCTCTAAGCACCGCGTCACGCTGCCTCCCTTAACTCATGGCAGTGGTGCTCTAAGCACCGTGTCACGCTGCCTCCCTTAACTTATGGCAGTGGTGCTCTAAGCACTGAGTCACGCTGCCTCCCTTAACTCATGGCAGTGGTGCTCTAAGCAACGCGTCACACTGCCTCCCTTAGCATAAGTCAGTGGTGAGCTGGCCCATTGGCTCACTGGTAGTGCTGCTGCTTGCCACACCAGCGACCAAGGTTCAGGAAAGAACCTGAGTCATTGGGGGCTGACGGAGGGGGGAAGGATTGAGCATCCCAGAGGATTTCTCCTTCTCTGGGGAGGGAGAGTCTCATCCGCTGCTGCCACCCCACCCCTTGGATGCAGGATACGGTGGGGCTCAGCATGGCCAGGAGTGGGAGGAGCTGCGCTGGTTGCCGTGACATCATGCAGTGATGTACATTTGCAGACCTCAATCACGCTGCTCCTGAGGGTGGAAACGGGAGGAAAAAGGAAGAGCCTTGCACCCAGTGATGAATGACTGCCCAGCACCACCGAGCCCCCCGCCTGACCCACCGGGATTGCTTCCAGACTAAACCAGAAATGATCATGGGTAAGCCCTCCACGTCATCCCTGCCTGGGAGAAAGTACAACTCAATTGGGATGGCACCTGATGCTGGGAAAAGATAAGAGGGGATGGATGGCATGCCTTGGCAAGTCTGGAAAGAGAGTGGATGCAGAGTGGACATGGACCTAGAAACAAATTGAAAAAACAAACAAACCATAAGCCTGTACTACTGTAAACACTGTACTATGCTGGCTCCCTTAATATCAGCCAGTGGTGCCCTAAGCACTGCACCTTGCTGCTTCCCTTAATATCAGCCAGTGGTGCCCTAAGCACTGCACTTTGCTGCTTCCCTTAACATAAGCCAGTGGTGCTCTAAGCACTGCACCTTGCTGCTTCCCTTAATATCAGCCAGTGGTGCCCTAAGCTGCACCACACTGCTTCCCTTAATATAAGCCAGTGATGCCCTAAGCTGCACCACACTGCTTCCCTTAATATAAGCCAGTGATGCCCTAAGCACTGCATGTCACTGCCTTCCTTAATGTAACCCAGCTTGCTCTAAGCACTACATGTTTCCTGCTATAATGTAAGCTGGTGATGCTCTAAGCAGTAAGCCCCACTGCCTCTCTTAACATAAACCAGTGATGCCCTAAGTACTGCACCACACTGCCTCCCTTAACATAAACCAGTGATGGTTTTGTATGGTTCACAGAGTGCTTGCAGAAGGGCACCAAACACATGAAATCCTTACTTATCACACTGCAGTGTCCTGATTGGGAACAAGCCCAAGACACTAGTGTGGAGTCCTGATCACTTCTGAAGAAGGCACTCACTAACAAGTCTATAGATTTATGCCTATGCCCCCTCCCAGCCACTGTATCAGCAACTGTTTAAGCATGCTTAGAAAAGGCAAGCAGGGGTCCCTAGAGACGCACCTAGGGAGGAAGGGGATGGTGAATAAAAGACAGAAACCAATGACAGGTGGGAGGATGTGGTCAGTATGGTACAAGTCTAATAACATTAATGGTGAGAGCCAGGCAGGCTGATTTAGAAGATTTAGAAAACAATCCCTTCAGAGGATTTGTCGACTTAGCAGAAATAAATACTGTACAGCCTTCTTGGTGCCTTCGTAGAAAAGCATTTCTCATTATTAACAGGCGGTGATGTTCTGTTACTGCATTGATCGCAGTTATTTCTCAACCCCTTAAAACTGATGTTATGATGTCGGCCTTTTCTGCGTACATAAGATGAAGTGATGCTGACAAATTATATGCGATATCTGTAGCATACTTATTCAAGTGTTGGGGGTATGTTGGGGGGAGACACACCGAGAGGTTTAAGAGATTCACGATGCAGCTCAAGCCATTGCTCTCTCTCTGTCACTTCTAATTCCACAGGAAGAAAATACGCTTATGAAGTTCTTGACGTGTTGTCCTCGCATGGTGGACAAAACTGATGAACCATTGAGACGGGTTACTTTTCAGCAAGGGGCCCGGGAATGTTGCTGCTCCAGGGCTGCAGAACAGACAACAGAAGTTAGACAGTGACACAGAATTCACCAGGTTTGGTGATTTTTAATTTACAAAAGCACCCCTTTATGGGACTTGGTGTATACCATACTGGACTAAATCGGTAAAAGCTGGACTGGCTAGTCCAGACAGACCTGATAGTAGAGGCACAAATTGCATGTACTTTGACAGTCAGGCCAGTCTGTTTGGACAGGCTAAACCTGGCAGTTTGGTTTCCACTAAGTTCCGGGCAAGATGAATAAGTGTGGTATACAAGGATGTAACCCATCAAGAGGGCTGACCAGTTCATAAGCCACATGCCTAACCTACTGCGTTTTTTTGCCCTTTGCACTAACATGCTGTGTTTGTACTGTTGGTCTTCTGTTTGCAAGCCATTATACGTGGCTACAGTGAATGGTTGCAATTGGACTAAACAGCCTTTTTAATCTGCGTTTTACCTGAGGAACATATGAAGAAGCCAGCAGAAGAAGGCCATTTGGTCTATCGAGTCTGCTCGTGTTGCAGGATTCACATCTTGAGCTACTGTCCCTGCCCTCTCTCCCCACTCCTCCCATCCTCCCTACCCACGACCCTTACCCTCCCCCTATACCTGTCCCAGCCTCTCTTAAAGCTGCCCACTGTCTTCAGCGAGATTACCTCGTCGGGAAGCACATTCCAAGTGTCCACCACCCTCTCTGTGAAGAAGTGCTTACTGACCTCCCTCCTAAACATCTCACCCTCCAGCTTAAGACTGTGCCCCCTTGTGTTATGGTTGCCACTCAGCTAAAAGAGACTCTCCTTATCAATCTTATTAATCCCTTTCAAGTACTTGAAGGTCCCAATCATGTTCTCTCTCTCTCTGCGTTCTCTCTCTCTCTCTCCTCCCTCCCTCCCCTCTCTCTTCTCTCTCTCGTCTTCCAGGGTACATGTTCAGTGCCCTCAACCTCTCCTTATTTTTGCTTGCCACAGAACTGAGGACTAATATGGTGTAACAATAAAAAGTTGTTCTTCTGCATGGCTAAGCAAAGTCAAAAGGTCATAGTTAGCAACATATGAGGTCTGACTATCTCTACACGTGTTAAAGAGCAGCCGCTGCCTTCAGGAGAACTTTAACAAAACATAATATTTAAATTTAATTCAGCTTGTATTTCACAGTAGCTCTGTATTTCACCTCTCTGTTGGCTACTGTTGAGGCCATTTGCATGAAAACAGGATCTTTGCTCCTGAAGAGTTCAGCCCTTCCTTTTGCTTATGCCCTACCTGAGGTCATAATGCACGGATTGTGATGTCACAGTTACTCCCATGGCAACCGAGTGTGATGTTACAACACAGGATTATGACGTCAAGCAGAGAGTAACCTATAGAGGCAGATGAACTCTAATGGACAAAGATCATGTATGCATGCAAATTTCTTCGGTTACAAATAATGGGGAGATGAAGTCTATAGAAGATCTGCAGAATGCAAGCTGAATTGTACCTGAATGTAATGTTTTTCAGAGTTTTCCAGGAGGCATCAGCAGCTCTTTAAAAATCTCCCAATACCAGGGAAATTAGCAGGACAGCGTCTGTCATAAAGATAGGTAAGCAATGAGACACAATAGTATGTGTAATTATGGGCCAGTAATTACGTGCATCGAGGGTGTGCCTCATGCATTTAAAGTTGATAGGAAATTATACTTAAACAATTAACTGCCCTCCCATTTTCCTTTCAATGCCAGTTATGCATTCTGACCTGCTTTGACCAGTTTTTGATAAATAAATAATCTAGCTTTGGGGTGGCCTCAAAGCTACACAGAATTCCAATCGCTGCTGCAGCTACTGCTTTCTGTTTTCTTATTTCTAAGACATTCCATGACTACAGAAAGGAGCTGTGGGAGCCGTTTGGGATCCACAGTCGGCGGATTGCAAGGGAGGAGGGAGTCGCAAGCGGCGTCTCACTGAAGGAACCACATCGGAGCACCGGGAGGAAGGTTGGCGGCTGTGATCGGCGTCAAGGAGCAGCTGGGCTGTGTTCCGATCCGCAGTCGGCAGATTGCTTGGGATGAGGTTGATGCAAGAGGTGGCTGCAGAGGACTGGGAGGAGGTGGAGTTCATGACATCCAGCGGCCATCGGGCCAATTGAGCACAAGGGTGCCAAGTTAAACTGTGCTGCTGGTCTTTAAAAGCAGCACCCAGCTGCAGGACTAATCCCTGCAAAAAGGAGCTGTTTAAAAAAAAAAAATCTGACCTTAATTAAATATTATACAATGGCCACTAAATAAATCGCAAAATACAGCATCCTGATTGGTTGGCTGGCACCTTCCCACCATTGTAAATCCACTAGTGTACCCACTGGAAAAGGTGCCAGCCAACCTCATCCCATGTCACCAATAAAAATATCCCTTCGGGCCCCCACAGCACCCCAAATCGCCGCCATATTGAACGCTACTACAAACGCGCTACCGCGATAAATTCAAAACAAATATGAGTTCGACCATTCACACTCTACGACGAAAACGACTTAGAAAATATTTTTAGCAATGAAAATGACTTCTCCCACACAGAAGCCACTTCCTCAAACCCCACATCAAATATTATAAAACCACGTAACAGTCCGGTACCCCCCCCCCAATCCTACACACACAACGGTAACTGAAACAGCAAATGCCCCAGAAACTGCGCACATACCTGGGGAAATTCTGCAATCTGCCTCCGGTGATCCCAGTATGTCAGCAATCGCAGACCCCTGCAACAAAGTGGCGTTGAAAATCTGCGATCCTCCTGCCCATGCGCAGAACTCACAAAAAATTCCCGCCAGTACCGCTGCAGTGAAAAACAAACAAGTAGCAATTTTTAAAACAAAGGGACGTTTTAAATATTTTTTTTTGTTAAAAAAAAAACGGGCAAGACCTTTGTATAATAGCAATATACCCCTCCAGGGAGTGGGTATACGAGTGAATTACCACTACTGGTGTGGTTAGTCTCCTACGCGCTCGGGACCCCAACCACACCAGCTATGGTAATCCACTAGTATACCCACACCCTGTCAGGGTATATTGCTATACTCAATCAGCCACGGGGGGGGGGGGGCTGCGGCAGTGGCTGGGCTTGAAGACTGTGGGGGAAGAGCTCGGAGTGCAATCAGAGCTTACAGCTGCAAACTGATTGGGCATAAAGACTGTGGGGAGGAACTCGGGGAGCAAAAAAGACTTAAAGCTACACACTAGTTTTACTTGTTTTAAAATTATTTTGCATGGTTAAATTGTGAAATTGTTTTGAGTTGAAAGCTGACAAGCTGTATTAAGGTTCATCTGACAGGTCTGGGCTAAGGTTTAATTGTTAACTTGTTTTGAGTTTGGAAGCTGGCAGGACTGGGTCAAGGAAGGGTCACCGTTTATTTGGAGCATGGTGCCAGGGGGCGAAGGGGAGAAAGAGGAGAATAGCCATGGGGGAAGGAGGGTGGGGGCTGGTGCACAGAGCAGTATGGAGGGGCATGCCAGGGGGAGGGTCAGTGGCAGCATAAGGGGATGGAGCAATATAGAGGGGCATGCCAGGGTGAGGGCCAGTGGCAACATAAGGGGAGGGACGACCAGTGGAAGGAGGGAAAAGGGGCACAGAGGAGGAATGATCATGGGGTGTAACAAGTGTGGTACAGCATTGTTCATGAGCACTCTGGGGAGGCTGGAGGCCGAGCTAGCATGGCTAAGAAGGGAATTGTCCTGGACAAAAAGTGGGATATTCGGAGGAATCACAGAAAGCAATCAGGTAGGGGACAGGAGGTGGAGGGAGCAGGTAAGATGGGGCCGGTGGGGGGGGGAAGGCCCAGGACAGGAGACACACACAATGGGCATGAGTGCCAGTGTATATGAGCATAGATACACAGCAGGCTCAAACAGGTATTGGCCCTTAATGGTGATGATGGAGCAGGAAGAAGTAAACGGGATAGAGGCTAAGGGTAACAAGGAGTCACACCAGGAAAGGCAGACAAAGTCAGAAGTTCGGCAGATTAGGCAATGGTGGTCCGGGATGAGAATGGAAGGGGTGGCACCATGAAGTAAGGGGAAATAGCATGGAGGGACAAGTTGTAACAATCAGGGGTGAAAATGGGAGGGGGGAAGGAAGCAGGGGGGGACGTGCTAGGGGGAGAACAGAGAAGGGCACAGAGTACAGGAATCCAGGGAGAGGATGGGTTACTAGGAGGGAGGTTAGAGAGAAACAGGAATGGAATAGGTGAGGGCTGGAGGAGGCACAGGGAGAGGGACAAGTTCAGGAACCATCCAGCAGGGCAGGGGGATAAAGGGATAGTGGGAGTAGGAGTGGAGATAGGGAGTGATCGGGGGAGGGTCGTCAGGAGGAACACGAGAAAAAGCCAGGTAAGGGTGACGGAGACCCTGGGGTTAGTGCAGGAAAAATCGGTGATAGTGTATGGGGACTCTATTATTAAAGGGATTCACTGGTTAAGAAAGGGGGTAGCTTTCAAGGGGAGGTCATTTTTTTGTGAGCCAGGGGTGGACACGAGCAGGGCACTTCCAAAAATTAAGGAATGCATTAGGCTGATTGGGGGGAAACCTCACCTGGTTTAACACCTTGGTACAAATGACCTGGCGGGGGAGGAGGTGCAGAAGAGATTCGTGAAACTAGCAAGAGAGTGCAAAGGGATGGTAAATTCCATAGATTTTTCCGGAAGTTCTGCCAGTACACTGTGCCAGTACAGCTAGACAGGCGAGAATCAAAGATTTTAACCACTGGCTAAGGCAGTGGTGCAGGAGGGAGGCTATGATTGTATAGGTGATTGGGGGGACACATGGGTGGACCAGCATCTGTATGCGAGGGACAGGTTGCATATAAATGATGAGGGGGCTAGGACATTGAGGGGCAAGCTGCAGGGATACATAGATAAAATACTAGGGAGTGCTTTAAACTAGGAGAGGGACAGGGCGAAGCTAGGTGTAGCCCAGTGGGAATGGCAGGATAAACTGACCTAACTCGCTGTCCCCCACAGCTGGGGGCAAGAGAAGCTGGAAGGGTGGGGAAGGGAGACGAGCAGGGCTGGTGGAGGGGTTTGCTAATTAATGCTAGGAGTCTAGGTAATAAGATGGGAGAACTGCAGGCGGTGGTGGCGGAGGATGACCTGGACCTAACTGCAGTTACAGAGACCTGGTGGCCTGAATACCACAGCTGGGAGGTGGAAATACCTGGGTATGTACTCTACAGGAGGGACAGGACAGGATAAAGGGGGTGGTGTTGCCCTTTATGTAAAAGTGGGGATTAGAGCGATGGTGTGTGTGGGGGGGGGTGGATCTGCAGAGACCCTATGGGTCACTTTAAGCAAAACGGGGGGGGAGGCAGTGAAGGTAGGGGTGGTCTACAGACCACCAAATCAGGGGGAGGAGGTAGATAGACAGATGGGTAGGGGGAGATACAGAAGATGGCCAACAAAGGGGAAGTCGTGGTGGCGGGAGATCTAAATCTACTGGATGTGGATTGGGAAATCCTGGCAACATCCACAGAAAGGAGTAAGGAGTTGTTGGAGGCCTTGCAGGAAGTGTTCATCAATCATCTGGTCATGGAACCTCTTTTGGGGGTGTCGTACTAGACCTGGTTATGACGAGTAAGCAATAATACCTGACAGGGTGGGCAGTATTGGGCTATACTGGACTGCCCAGGGGCGGAATGAGGCCCGACGCTGCAGGCAGAGGGCCTTATAGCCCCTGGAAGGTCCGGTATAACCCATACCCTACACCCTGGAGGGTATTAGTGTGCTTAGAAAATGGGTCACTGTATTATGTATGTTTGAAAAAAATAATTTTATGTTTAAATGCTAAAACTCTTAGCTGCTTCATTTATTTTGTAATAAAATAGTTCTTCTGGCTGCTTTAGAATGTTGTGTTTTCTTGGTGGGAATGGGATGTGCATAGGGAAGGAGTTCTAGCCTGGTGGTAGAAAAACAAAAATAAATTAAGCCTATGTAAAACAAGTACTTGCTTTCAATTTACCTTTGCTGTGCAGTGCTGATCTGTATTAGTTTGCAGGGATACTTTCTTGAGAGCTCAAGAACCGGGGAAAAATCAGCCTGAGGAGTGAAAACATACAGTACTCAGTTTAAACTGTAACAGTGTCCTTTGTTTTGTATTTGAATAACTGCAGTACTATTGGTGTAGCGAGGGTGCTTGAGTTTTCCCGTGGATGCAGCCTGAGAGCGAGTGCAGCTACAGTTTCATCTTTAGTGCAGGTTTGGGGTTTTAAGCAATTTGTCAGCATGCATGATCGTTGTTTGGTATTCGTGGTTAAAAAAAGGCAGTTTAATCTTTAAATGTTAATGTGAAGGGCACTGCAGACTGTTTTTTCTGTGCATGTGTTGGGGGGGGAGTGTTGTGTGGAGCAAAGCAGGCAGCGGCTTTTTCAAATGTGAGTGCTGAAGGAGTCGGGAAGAGTTTACATTGCCATCAGAGTGGCCGCTCATGTTCTACTGGAGCCTCCCTAGTTCTGCCTTTGCAGCTGGTTGTCATGCCCCCCCACCCCCAAACCAGGCAGTCGTGGTGAAAGGTGTAATTAGTGGAGCATAACAAAAAATGTAATTCTCTACTCAAGGACGATCATACTGTCAAGCCCTCTGTTTTTAGTATCAGTCCCTTCAAACACAAATTTTTGCACTGTGTCCTGTCCCACCTCTTGAAACACCATAATAACTCATGACTGCCATCGCAGCAGCTGCTGCACCTTGACTAGTAACTTAATTACAAAAGTCAAAAAACACTTACTGTGCCTCCTTGCTTATTAGAGTTCAGGTCACTTTTCCCCTCTGACAAGATCCTGTGGTGTTGCTTCTGGTTACAGAGACTTGACAGCAGGGCTACATGCCGAGACAGAAAGAGATTGAGAGAACGGCAGCTCTACCGGAGATGGCGTTTTCTGTCTCTCCCACTCAATGATTGGATTGACTCCTTTTTTTTTCTTTCATTTCTTTGTTGCTTTTTTTTTGAATGTGTGCCTAGTATTTATTCAGAAAATGGACTTAGACATTCTGAAAGGGGTAGGGGGGTTGGCCAACTGCCAACTCGCCCGCTAAACGGGAGAAAAAACATGGAGGCAGATCAAATTTGAACATTCCAATTTACCCTATGATTTCCATGATCAGGTCACTTGAGACTGGCACTCATTCTAAGCCAGGCTCTGTTGTCTGATACATGCCCACTTTGCCAGGGACATCAGCCAATCAGAACTCGGGAATTTCTGAGTCCATTTTTATGTTGGCGCGCTTGCGGTGCCGACATAGTGGGACAGTGCAGCTATGGAGGCAGGATCACTGTTGGGAGAATGCAGGGCACACATCAGTAGGTGCGTCCCTCATTCCCCAATCAGCCTGCATGCCGGTGCCACACCATGCATACATAATGTGGTGAGCACATCTAAGAAAAGGTCCGCTGCAATCCGAGCAAAGCTCGTCATACGCAGCTGTCCTTTTCTTGCCGTGCTCGCCGCCATTATGTGCATGGTCGGTGAGCAGGCGGCCGCCTAACTACTTCTGACTTCGGGTGCCCAATCCTGTCGGTTAACCCCCCGCTTTGTGTGCCGATGGGGTGCCCGATCCTGTCGGCTTTACTTTCTCCTCCCCCCACGTGTTGCGTGCCGGCGAGGGTGCCCAATCCCCTGTCAGCTACAGACCTCCCCAAATGGTTAGGTGGCACGCTGGGAGCCCGCCCAGCGTACAGATCCCTGCAAAAAAAACTGTCCCACGTTGTTGTTGTTTTTTCCTGTAAAATAAACGGTCCCTCGTAGTCTTGATGCCCCTCCCCACACCACCCCTGCACCCTGCCTCCCTCATCCCCACCCCATACTTACCTGCAGAGTCTGTGATCGACGATCTTCTGTGGGCCAGGAACACGTCTGCACTCTTCAAAGCCGACCGTGAGCTGAAGAAATGCCGGTAAGCTGTATAATGGAATGAATAGGGGTGTTTCAACTTTAATGTATATCTCGGGTATTTTTGCAAATTTGGGCCCCAAATTTTCAACATGGGGTTTTTGGGACCCCTTCTCCTGAATTCTTGCACTGTCATGGTGTTATTCGGTCTCGAAAGGTGATTTCGCAGTCACTGCATGGAATCTCCTTTCGGGACTGAGTAATGAAATAACAATGCCACTGTTCATGAGAGGGGCGCTCAAAAAGCCTATGTTGCAAGTTTGGTGGAAAAAATCAAATAAATGACTGTTTTATGAGCGTGCGTAGCAACTGCGCAACGCACACTCGTAATTTAGTGTATTTGCACTATTTTCATGCCAGATTCTCAACATTGGCATTTTACCACACCTTCTTGTGAGCTGTACAGCTGTCATTTTTCACATCCTGCCTGAAATGTGTTTTCGCACTTCCGGCGCAGAATATCACGGTCGCTGTGCGAAATCAGTGTTTGGGACAAATTATAAAAATGACAGTGACACTGTTCATAAGCAGAGGTCCTAAAATGCCTGTGTTGAAAATTTGGAGACAATACTCCATAAAATGACTGTTTTATGAGCATGTGTAGCAACTGTGCAACGGACGCTTGTAAGTTAGCACATTTGCAATATTTTCTAGCCACATTCTCAACATTGGCATTTTATCACACCTACTTGTGAACTGTACAGCTGTCATTTTTCACTTCCTTGCTGAAATGTGTTTTCGCACTTCCGGTGCAGAATAGCATGGTCACTGTGCGAAATCACTGTTCTAGACACATTACAAAAATGACAGTGACACTGTTCATGAGCAGAGGTCCTAAAATGCCTGTGTTGAAAATCTGGTGACAATACTCCATAAAATAATTGTGTTACGAGTGTGCATTGCGCAGTTTGCACGCACACTCGTAAGTTCACAAACTTATATTTTCACTCCACATTTTCAACAGTGCCATTGTTCTACACCTCCTAATGAACAGTGCAGCTGTCATTTTTCACATCCTGACCAAAATCTGTTTTTGCAGTTCTGGCGCACACTAGCGCAGTCTCTGTGGAAAGCCCGTGTTCGAGACACATTATGAAAATGGCAGTGACGCTGTTCATTAGCAGATGTCCTAAAATGCCTATGTTGAAAATTTAGGGACGAAAGTCAATAAAATGAGTGTTTTACAAGCTCGCGCATTGCACAGTTTGCACACACGCTCGTGACTTTGTGAATCTGTAATACTTTCACTCCAGCTGTTCATTGCTATTTTTCGATATCTTCTTATGAACAGTACAGCTGGCTGAAATGTGTTTTCACACGTCCGGTGCAGAATTGCATGATCACTGTGCGAAATCACTTTTTGGAACACTTTCAGGAAATGACGGTGACACTATTCATCAGCAGAGGTCCTAAAATGCCTATGTTGAAAATTTGGTGGTGAAAGTCCAGACAATGACTGTGTTGCAAGCGTGCATTGCGCAGTTTCCACGCACCCTTGTAACTTTGTCAATCTGCAATATTTCCATGCCACATTTTCGCCACTGGCATTTGTGCAGACCTCATTATTAACAGTCCAGCTGCCGTTTTCCACAGCCTACCCAAAACGCGTTTCCGCAGCTCTGCCACACAGTGGCATACTCGCTGTGCAAAATCACCTTTTGGGACACATTAACAAACTCTCAGTGCTATGCCTCTCCACCTCCGCCACTGCCAATGCCAACGCGACAACATTCGGCATTGACAAATGCTTGTCTAAATAGGGACAGTGTCAAGGGGATGGAGGTTGGAGAACATTTGGGTGACAGTGACCATAGGACAGTAAGATTTAGAATTAGAAGGGGGCCGGTTAAAAGCAGTTCCAACACTAAGGTTACTTCCTCACATGTTACCTCTTACTATACCCCCTCCTCCCACCCCCTACCCCAACCTATTGTGCCATTTCAACACTCCACTACCATCCACAAGCTACTGTGCTATTTTGACACTCTACGGCTGTCCTTCTCCCCTACAACCCCCTCTTCTCCCCTACTGATGATCTCTCCTTTTTCCATTCCTAGTTTACCGCTATTTTCTCCAGCCTCCCTATTCCTTATCCCTCTTCTCCCTTCCGGTCACCCGCCACACTCCACTTCTCCTCCCTGCCCCCCCTTCTCTCCCCTTTTTTTCTGCCTGGTCCTGTCCCCCTTGCAGGGTTTTCTGTTATCCTGAAGGGGTATAGATCTTGGCTCCCTCTCTTCTACCCCTCTTCCTTTCCCCCCACTTTCTAATCCTGACCCCCTGGCAGGGTTCTCTGCATCATGAAGGGGTATAGATTGGCTCTCTTTTTCTCTCTCTTCCCCACTTTCAAATCCATTGCCTGCCCACCTCCCTTCTTCCTTATCCCCTTCCTCCCCACCTGTTCCCCTGCCCCTCTTCTCTACCACCTTGCTCCATTTCTCTCCTCTCCCCTTCTGCCTGGTCCTAACCCCCTTGCAGGGTTCTCAGCAACCTGGAAGGGGATATAGATCATGGCTGTCCCTCTCTCTCCCTCTTCCATCCCCCATTCTCTACCCCTCACCCGTCCACTTCCCCACTTGTCTTATAACTGCCCTCCCTTGGGTATACAATAGCACTTCGAATCTTGTGCTCAGCCTACAACTTATTGCTCTTCAAATGTGTTATCCATCCTCTAACTTTTACCCTACTGGATCACCTGCTCTTGGGTTGTTGCAATGTATTCTATATTCAAATTATGTTTTTTTTACCCTGGCCGGTTGGTGTGGGTTATTTCTGCTCTGTAATTGTACTACACTGTTTTATTTTAGAAATTGTACTTTTGTACTTGTATTCTTATGTGTTTAGTTGTTCTCCCAACTCTTGCCCCCGTCCCCGACGCTTCTGGAAACAAGCTGTTTACAGCTCATGTTGTCTTTCCTGGTGAAACATTTTTCCAAATAAATAAATAAAAATTGCTAAATAATCTGCCTCTTTTTATTTGTTTCATGTGTTTATTAATTGACAGTTGACCAAATGCAATTCATAGCCAGGATCTATAAACAGTCCATACAGCATAATCATATTCATTTTATAACAACACCTTGTTGTTATAGCATTTCATACATCATTCAACATTACTGTCATTTTTCTTTTAGTTTTAAGTATCCCCCCTTTAACCAACTAAACTAGTAACCTCTAACAATTAACTCGATCTGTGTCCATCCTTTCCTAATCATCTCATACTTGAATAGAGGCCCTTTCTTTCAGTTAAATAGTCCACTACCCTCCAGAAGCATTCTTTCCCTCATACTCAGAGCACCCATAAATTCCACCCAGGTTCTTTCAAACCTGTCTTCTGTCCTCTTCAGCCAATATGTCAGCTTATAAATTGCTAATACCTTCACTGTGAGCTCTTTCCACTGACCCACGGTAGGCCCCAGAGCTGTGGTCCATACATTTTGTATTCCTACCCTAGCTACTGTAAGTAAAATTCTGATCCACCTGGGGTAGAGAAACCATTCCCCATTCTCTTCTCCTTCCACCCCTAACAGCAGTGATTTTTGGGAGATCTCAATGGGCTTTCCCCTCATAGATGCAATTTATTTGGCTATGCCTTGCCAGTAGGACTTTATCACTGGACAATCCCAATAGTAATGCTGGTAAGTACCCCTATTTATTTTACATTTACTGCAGAACGACAAGACCCTTGGGCAAAAACTATGCACCATAGCTGGCAGGTAATATAGCCTTTGTATATATTTAAATTGAGCTTCTTTAAACTTATTACACACTAATAATCCCTGATGGGATTCTAACATTAGTTGCCAATTAGCCTCACTAATTTCTTCCCCAATGTCCAGTTCCCACCAAACCGTCACCTTCTGGGGAAGGTCTTGAAAAAATAATCTGCCTCTTAACTGTGATCCATTCCTGCAAGGAGTAGGCTCCAAGGCTACATTACATTTCTGTACTATGTTCTTCAGATATGCTACTTGTAATTAAATGCATATTCCACAGGTATGATATATTTAATTGTATGTTATGTTACAAATGCGACTGTATGATTATTGATATTTTTTAACTGTATGTCTTGTTACAAATGTAATTGAATGTTTAATTTCTCAGATATGATAAATGTTAAACTGTATGTCTAATTCTTCATTCAATTGTACCCCCCCCCCCCAAGGTTGCACTAGGAGACGAGCAACTTGTTCAGTGTGCTTTCCTGGTGAAACCCTTCAATAAATAAATAAGGTGCTAGACTTTAGAAAGGCACATTTTAGGAGGATGAGGGCAATGGTGCAGGAGGAGCTAGTAGGGAAGGAGGACATGGAAGACGTGGAGGAGCTATGGGGAAATTAAAAGAAGAATATTGAAGGTGACAGAATGATGCATTAGGATGGTGAGCAAAATTAAGAGGGGGAGGAAACCACTTTGGTTCATAACAGAAGTGAGGAATGCAGTTAGGGAGATAAGGAGGACGTTCAGGGTATATAAAGCATCTCAGAGGGAGGCAGACAGGGAGGCATATAAGGAAAAACTGAGGGAAGTGGGGAAGGTGATCAGACGGGCAAAAGCAGAAATGGAAGAGCAAACAGCAAGGGAGGCAAAAAGGGGAGACAAAGTTTTTCAGATATGTGAGCGACAGAAGGAAGGGGAAGCGCAGGTTTATGAAGCTCAAGGGGGAAGGGGGGGCACTGGTGGAGGGAGATATAGAAAAAGCCAATGTCCTGAATGAATACTTCGCATCGGTCTTCATGGTGGAGGAGGGGAAAGGGCCGAAGTTGGAAAACAGGGGAAGAACTGATAGTGAGATGGACTCAAGTCCCTTCATGCAGGCCAGGGTATGCTGGCAACACCACTCACAAGGTTATTTAACCTGTCACTGCACAAGGGAAGGGTTCCTGGGGATTGTAAAAGGACTGAGGGTAGTGCCCCTACATAAAGGGGAGGAAGGGAGGAGCCGGGAAACTACTGCCCGGTTAGTCTTTTCTCCATGGTTGGTAAACTAATGGAGGCACTTATTAAGGAAGGCTGACAAAATATCTAGAGGGGAAGGGCCTCCTAAATGACAATCAACTTGGATTCACAGGTGGAAGGTCCTGTCAGACCAACCTGACTGCATTCTTCGACAGAGTGATGGAGATATGGGACCAGGGAGGGGCAGTGGAAGTGGCCTACCTGGACTTCAGAAAGGCCTTTGACACCGTCCCCCACAGGAGGCTGATAGGCAAGGTAGGCAGCTTGGGAGTGGGGAGCAAGCTCATGAACTGGGCAGAACATTGGCTGGAGGGGCGTACACAGAGGGTTGTGGTGAATGGGGTGCACTCAAAGGAAGAAAAGGTGATGAGTGAGGTTCCCAAGGGGGTCTGTGTTGGAACCCATACTTTTCAAGATATACATAGGGCACATCACAGAGGGTCTATGGGGGAAGGTGTGTGTTTGCAGACGACATGAAGATGTGTAGTAATAGGGTTGGTACAGCGGAAGGGGCATGGAGGGTATAAGGGAAGATCTGGCTAGGCTGGAGCAGTGGTCAGAAAAATGGCAGCTGCAGATCAATGCAAAAAAGTAGGGTGTGATAACCCAAAGGCAGAATACTGGCTTGGAGGGGAGGAACTGGAGGTAACGGAACAGGAAAGAGACCTGGGGATCACTATTTCAGACAACCTGAAAGTCCAGAGTCAGTGCGACCGAGCAGCAGGAAAGGCACTCAGAATACTGACATGCATAGGGAGGTGATCCTGCCACTATACAAAACCATGATCAGACCACACATGGAATAGGGGGTCCAGTTCTGGAGGTCATACCTACAAGGGGACAAGGACAGACTGGAAAGAGTCCAGAGAAGAGCAACCAAAATGGTGAAGGGGCTGCAGGAGAACTCATTTGAGGAGAGACTGGGGGAGCTGGGCCTGTGCAAGCTGGAGGAGGGGGAGGGGGAGATGGTGGAGACATTCAAGTACTTGAAGGGCATAAACAGGGTGAGGGTCGACAGCATCTTCAGAATGAGTAAGAACAATTCCACTAGAGGGCATACCTACAAACTAGAGGGGGAAGATTCAGAGGGGACATCGGGGGAAGTTCTTTACTGAGAGGGTGGTGCAGCCATGGAACAGACTGACGGAATGGGTGGTGGGGGTGGATACAGTAGACAAATTCAGAAGAGCCTGGGATACGTACATGGGCCTAACCGACAGGGGGCAGGCTGGGAATGGAGGGCGGGGTTCTTCCTAGAGGGGGTGGTTTCGGACAGACTGGATGGGCCATGGGGTTCTTTTCTGCCAACAGATTTCTATGATTCTATGATCAGTTACACTGTTCCATGCTGTTCATCTGAATGGCCTGGAATAGTGTTATAGATATCATCAAATCTTCAGGCAGTATGGACAGTGTGAGCAACTGTTAAAGGGATTATTATTACAACAACAACAACAAAAAAAGGTTTGGGCCAGCCCAGTGGCATGGAGGACTAAGGCATCCTGCCTTACTTCCTGCTATGCCAGTGACAAAGTTTCGCGGTGTGAGCAGGTCGCCAGGGGTCGGCCGGGGAGGAAGAGGATCGAGCTCCGAGGACAGATCTCCCTGGGGGATCAGTGGAGAGGGGAATCAGTGATTGGTGCTTGCCTGACCCCTAGTGGAGGCTGGGGGCTGGCACACTATTGCTGTAAATGGTGGGCAGGGGTGAGGCAGAAGCCCAGCATGCCGAGCACAGGAGCATGCGCGGCACTGGTGTCATGGCACGCGCTTCCTCTGGGGGGAGAAAAATGAGGCAAAACAACTCTGATGGCTGGATGAAGGAGTGTTTAGCAGGTCCTGCTCCCCAACTAGCTGGGGCACCAACCAGAACTGGATCCAATCTTCAGTGCGGGCCTTGGGACCCCCCGGTGATCCCACTGGAGGGGCAAGCCCTGGGGGAAGACATTCAATGAGGCTCAGTGGATGTCAGGGGGGACAGAACTGGGGCACCCTCCAGAATGAGGGCCGTCGGAGAGGGGAGAAACAGAATAGGGAAAAAAAAGGTCAAACATATCAGAATATTAAATAGACACTAGAAAGGCAAATAGAAGGGCATCTAGAGGTGTCAAAAACTGCTTCACATCACCTTTAAGCACACCTAAAAGTGTGTGTATTGGCCATAATTACACATCCCTGAAGTCATGCCTCAATGCACCAGATGCAGGATGATACCACATGAATATTGTACACCTTGACATGTATTATTGCTTAATTATCAGATATCATGCTGTCAACATCACTTCTGCCCATTAATGTGTAACCTGCCTTTGAATCTGTGCAGGAAGGGGCGCCGCTGGTAAAACTGATACACAAAGTGCTCACCTTGCCCTTTCTTCCATCTCATTCCATCCATTACTTTGTCTCTTTCATAGCAAGTCTGGAATTTCTGCTAAACTAGTTGCCTTATAATATAGTAATTCTTAATGTTTTGTAATCCCATGCTCCCTTTCTTTTATTTGTGCATTATCAGACCCTTTTACCCTGAGTATGGTGTTATTCGAGACAAATTGGTGCATAAGTATATGCAGTTTGGACCAGAATTCTAAAATCATTTAACTTTAGAGTTTGCAAGAAAAAGCATGCAAATCTCACACCCTAGAAAAGTACTTGTGTACAGATCTGTAGAAACAATAACGTTTTTACAGATGTTTTCCTGTTGTGTCATGTCTCTTGTAGTCTGAAAACCCATGAAAGTTTTTTTTAAATTAGGAAGTGGGCCTTTCTTTTGAGGGGTGCATGCCATGCAGGGCAGTACAGAAAACTGCATATTGGGCTTACATGCAGGTGTAGGTAGTCTGAAAATCTAGTGATTTTCCAGTTTTCTGGGAAAATATTACAGCTGCCACTGGCATGACTTAAAGGGACACATTCATGCCCAGTGGCTAACATGGTTCGAGAGCCCATGAAGAGCTCTTTCAAATGATGTATTGGGCTTACCTGTAGCTGGAAGCACTCCAGAGATATAGATGACTGAGTCCTGTTAATACTGACACTACATTGCAGCCATTTTGTAAAACATTGTGATGTCATCGAGGAACAAGCTGCACTCGACTCAGTGTAGTTAGGCACAGCTTGTTCCTCGATGACATCATAATGTTCCAAAAATGGTTGCGCTGTAGTAGCAATATTTAACAGACTCAGTCTTCTATTTCACTGGAGTGCCTCCAGCTACAGGTGAGCCCAATACTTCATTTGAAAGAGCTCTTCATGGGCATTGAAGGCATGGTAGCCTTTGGGCATGAACATTTCCCTTTAAATCTCATAACATTTCAAGAAAATGTGAATTTCAAGATACTCCTGTCTTCATTACTGAAGACATTTGTATGAAAACAGGTTCTTTGCTGACTTAGACTTTGTCTGTTCCTGCTGATTTTCTTGTGGTAAAGTCATAAACCAGAACCCGCCTTAAGCACCCTCAAGTTAAGTGGTCACTGAGGGTCCCTTCTCATAGGGGCCCCAGACAGAAACGGCGCAGGTCATCAGTCTTTCACATTCCATGTTTCCTTAAATGTATGCATATATACTGCTATAAGATCACACAAGGGACATCACTGGGCTTGGCAGAACCTTCCACCTTTGTATCACAATGCCATAAGAATACTCGCCTAAATATATCCAGTGGCCCCTAGTGACTAATCCTGCTGGGGCCCCCCAGAAACATAAGGCTGGCTCTGGTCATAATGCTCTGCTGCTTGCATAACTCTCAACTGTCTCTGATTTTCAGGGATGTCCTTTCGCAATACAAATTTCCTCCATCTCTCTTAGATTTGGCTCCCTCCCCCACTGAAGAGTAAAGACTTGAATCATAAAATCATACCAGACAATAGTTTTAAAGTCTTATTCCTCCACAAGAACATGCGTTTATCATTAAACCCTTATTGTAACAGTTTCATAAACTCATAGTACCCTTTTCTAAGATGTGTCCCAGATTTTGATCATGTGCCCCTGATATCATCCTTGATTTTTGAGGCTAGGGGTCAAGAGGTATGTCTGTTTGTGACACCGGAATCCTTCTGATGTCAACAGCTAGTGATGTCATATGCAGAGGATTATGGTTTCACAGCAGCAGTATGCAATGGCAGCATGGATATTGTCCATGGGAAAAAGATCATTTTGCAGCCGGGACACTTCTGAAGTAACGGATTTGAAAATTGGCAACTGGGGAGCCAGCCCGCCAGCGCAGTGGTAACACTACTGCTTATGACACCAGCGACCCAAGCTCAGGATTGAGCCTGGGTCATCAGAGGGCCAGCTGGGGGAGGACAGCAGAGCATCCCAGGGACTGCTTGCCTCCTAGGGGAAGGGAAGGAGGGCTACTGTTCACCACTACATCACTGCTACCTGGTGTCCACAGGTGGCTGATACAAATGGAGATGCAGGATCAGGGAGGGGGGATGTTAATGCACTCTGGCATTCACTGCACATCATGCATGCGTGCGTGCATTAGGCAAGTCCTCCATCACTCTCTGTGGGTGGGGAGAAAAAGAGAAAATGCTGGCTGCCGCAGCATGCTGTCCTGCCTCTACTTGCAGGTCCTGCACTATCAACTGAGTGCCAATGCCGACACCGAACATGAATGCCACTGGAGGAATGGGGAGAAGGCAAGCCAAGGAGAAAGACAGCATTGGGTAAGTCCCAAGGAAAGCGGTTGACAAGGCTGGGGAACTGGCAAGGACCAATGGAGTACCAGTGGGGGGGGGGGGATAAAAAAAACTGGAAACTGGGAAAGGCACACTGAGCCAATGCTCATCTCAAGGTGTGACCCAGGGAAGGGGTTAAGAGGAGAAAGGAACAGGTACAAGCAGGGTGGAGTGGGATGACTCAGTTACAAGCAAGCAAGCACAATGGCAAATGTTGATGGGATGCAGCAGATCATGGATCTGTGGTAGGTTCAAATTCGAATCATGCACTGAAAAACTAGAAATGCTAAACTACAGCTGGTTCAATCAACCTTTCTATCCTTGATAGATTATGTTGAAATCCTCTACAGTCACTGTCCCATTTCCTACCTCACCAAACTTGACACATTATATCATAGAGCTTTGAGGTTCATCACAGGCCTGCCTTATTCCATTCACCACTACTCCCTATATCAATCAGTGGGGTGGAGTTCTCTTCAATTCAGGCATGATAAAAATGTAGCCTTATGGACCCTGAGAGCCATCTCAAAAAAACTGCCCCAATACATTACAGACTGTCTTCCTATAAAACCAATAGGCAATTACGCCCTGAGAAGTTGCAAATCTCTCCTACTGATGGTTCCCAAAGTTAACTCTCGCTTTGGCAGGGCTGCTATGAGCTTTATGCTGTCCTCCTTGTGGAATAAATTGCAAAAAAAACTGAAACTGAGGTCACCCATCGGCATCTCATCTTTCAAGCTCTTATATTCACGTCTCAGAAATGATCAGTGCAATTGTTTCCCATGACCATGAATTGTCATCATGTTAACCTGTACCATTTAACCATGAACGAATTACTTCTAGTGCTTGTCTCCTCCTTGGCCCTGGTCTGTCATCATGCTTTCATGTAACACCTTGATGCCTCTGTCCTCCCTTTGATACTGGTCTATCTTCCCGCTTTCGCCAGCCTTCTTTTCACAACTCTATACTGCACTCATCCACAATCTACACGCAATCATACTATAGAAATCCTAACTCCCCTTTCCCTCTCCCCGTAGGCCCCCACCGCCGCATCAGTTCTACCGACCTATCCTTGGGACCTCACTTCTCACAATGTTTATCCTTCGCTTACATATTACATACCCCTCCTGGTACCCCATCTGCCATTAGTTGGTGGTTCTCCAAGCCATTTTCATGGCTAGTACTAGTGACTGCCCCTGGTAAATGAACTAACTGGTACTTCTATACAGAGAACATGGTCTATATACAGTTGCATGGTTCAATGGTGGACCTGCCCCCTTGTATTTGAATCCTCCTCTGTTATGGCTTGCCTTGTCTTCTTTTTATCATTTGACTCCCCTATCACTGCACCATTGTGTTTGTGTTTATATACTTATTTACATGTATTTATATGTTTTTATGATGGATCTTACCCGACCCTGTTCTATCCAGGTCCATCTTGTAAAAGAGCTCTGCTCAATTATGTTTGCCTGGATAAATAAAGATTTTGATTGATTGATTGATTGATGTTGTAATTCCCAGCAATAGTATCTAGAAGAAACCATATGGACTATAGTAGTAATGCAGAAGTTCAATCCTGAGAACAGAAGTTCAAACCTGGCAAAAAAGTATTAGCAGCCTACTGGAGCTTAGGTACAATTACAGTACATTTAGGAAATTCTTAGACTTTATTTATGTAAATAAACCATGACTTTAGTAACCTTTAGCAGTTCATAGACTTTAATAAAATCTTATATTTTTGATAACACATGATATTCACTCAAGTTATTTACAAACTGAATGTGAAATGTTCATGCCCGTACATGGGCAAACATTCCATAATTTCTTCCCTTTGAAAGAGGGTTGCACCGTATTTCAGACTTCATGTTGAAGGAGAGCCTTTTCCTTAGGAGAAGAATGGGGAAGCATGGAGATGTCTTCATTAACGCAGCAGTTTGCTACTTGGTGACAGTGAGACTATTTCAGGCCTTGGACTTGACTGCTTTCAGAGGTAAATGAATATGAATAAACACATTCATATTGTTTATGTGATTGCATTCTTCTTCTTCTTTTTTTTCTAACAAGAGTGGCAAGAGAATGAGGTACAGTACGGTGAGCTTGATTCACCAGGATATTGCAAAAGGCAAAACAGGCGGCTAAAAGGAGGTCCACATCTGGAGACATCTCTCTCTCTCAATTGTCCCTGATTTTCAGGGACATTCCAGATTTTGCCTCAAAAATTACCTCTGTCCCTCCTAAAATTATGTCTTCTGTCCCAGAAAAATAGGGATTTAAAGCATAAAATTATGACAAGAATTAGTATAACGTTATATTTCTCTATCAGAAAATGCTTTTTTTTTTTTAAGCCACACAGTGTAGTAGCCTTCTTGAGCTTATATTCCCATCTTTTTGAGCTTCATCCCTCATTTTGGTCATCTGTTTCTGATTTGTTAAGCCCTGTCCCTGATCTGCAAGATGCTAGGCTGAGAGGTATGTCTGGAGCACGTGTGAAAAAGAGACCAGAAAGCTACAACCAGCAAGGCTCACACAGACTCTGGTACTACAAAATAAGACCAGTTCTTGCTCCTAGAATAACAAAGCCAGTTTAAGTAGGCATTGAGAAAGCATACTGAGCTTGTCAACCTCCCATTCTTGGTTTGGAAACATGGCTATAAGCCGTGCCCTCATGGCTGCCTGGAATAAAGTCCAATCCAGGCTCAAACTGCAAAGCCTGATCCCCCCTGAATAGCTTCAAAAGACTTGTTTGTGACACCCTTTAGGACTTCGGTGACTGCGGTTGATAAAGCGCCTTCTCCCTGCCTGGTCTATTGCAGTGACCGATCTAGCCTCTTGTTCACCCCCCCCCACCCCTAAGTGACTTTCCTTTATACTCCCATTACCCCTTCTTCCTCTCCCCCTTCCTCTCCCCATGTTACACTACCATCACCACACAATCTACTCCTAGTCTGTATCCCACACTATCATCACTCAACAGTCCCTGCCCTTATCTACAGCTATCCTTTCTTTACCTTCTATCTCTACCACCTTTCCCCACCACCTCCATAGTGCTCTTGCACCAGCCAACATAGCCACCCTGTTATATTCATTTTTCCCACCCCTCCACCTTGTTGTCTGCCCCCTCCTACCTCCGTCCTACCATCCTCCGTCCCCCCTTCCCCCTGACCTTATCCCACCCACCTGTGCCACTATCTTTACTTTCCTTGCTGGCCTTGTAGTTTCCACTTCCCTCACGAGGTACTGTCTTGTTACCCAGCGCGCTAACCATTTATTTAACTCCTAGCTTTAGTGCGCCTAGGTAGATATAATGTAAATATTGTCCTATTTTCTTCTCATGGATTATTCGTGTGTTTAATGCGTATTACTTTGTATATGCTTGTGTAATGTCCCTGTTGTTAATCAGGACCTCCTTGTAAATGAGCCTGCTCAACAAAATTTTTTCCTGCCAATAAACTTGAACTTGAGCATGCGTGAAACTGACATGGTAGCGGTGGTGAGTGCTACACAATACTGTATCTTGTTTACTTATATAAGCTTGCTTAGTTATCCTATGACCAAACACTGGTCTTATTTCACAGGTCCAGAGTCTGTTATGAGCCCTGCTATTTACCAGGTTAGCCATAATATCTCCATTGCAAGCAGTTCTCTCCATCTGTGTCAGGGACACACAGGATCAAGTCAAGTAAACAGAGGACGTGCAATGACCTGATTCATGACAGGAATTTAATCTCCCAAGAGTGAGGCGACAACTCATGAGTAGTGAACCAAAGATTGAGCTATAAAATTCCTGCCCCCTTTCAAGTGGAGATAAATTGTGTATTTGGAGTTAAGCGACTGTAAAGTTGATCTGTACAAGTTTAAAAGCTGCAATGTTTTTTTGGGTGGGGGTGAGACTTAGCACTATGGTTGAGGAACGGAACCTTGGAGTTATCAGTGACTCCCTCAAATAATCCAATCCATGCAACAAGGCATATAGCAAAGTGAGTAGGATGCCGGGTTGTATCAGGAGGTGTATTGCTAGCAGAAGGGAAGAGGTAATACTTCCCCCTATATGGATCCTTAGTGAGGTCACACCTAGAGTACCGTGCCCAATTCTGGAGTCCTCACCTCAGAAAGGATAGAGATAGACTGGAGACTGTGCAGTGCAAGGTAACAAAAATGATTCAGGGTCAACAGAGCAGGTTCTATGACGAGCCCCTCAAGGCACTGAACATGTATTTTCTGGAGACCTGAAGGGAGAGAGGAGATATGATAGAGACCTTCAAGTTCCTAAAAGGTATTGACAAGGTGAACTGCAGGGAACTATTTAGCTTGACTAGTAGGTTGCAGTCACATGGACATGAGTGAAAACTAACAGGAAGGAAGTTCAGGATGGACATGAGGAAGTATTATTTTACAGAAAGGGTGGTGGAGCCATGGAAAGGTCTACCTGCCAAAGTGGTGGATAATAAAACGATTGGTGGTTTCAAGCATGGTTGGGACAGAATGAAGGGGGCAGTGTTTGCTTGAGGTGGCAGAAACTGGGAGGAGAAAGGGGGGAGGATGGTGAGGGCTAGGATCCCTGGAGGGACAGTAGGCCCCAGGGCTAAATAGGGAACTTGGGCAGTCTGGATGGATCATTGGTCATTTTCTGCCATCATAGTCTATGTTTCTGTGTTAACGCCATTGTTTATGTAAAGATTGAACGTTTCTCTTTGAGTTCATTGGCTGGCTTCAGTGCTGCACAGGGCTGTTTTGATGTCATCAGCATTATGAAAGATGCTCTCTGATTGGTTCAAATATTCGAAGAACAAGAATATTGATTGTGACATATCTAATCACTAGATAAATGTTTACCTGGAGGTTAGAAGGCATGATAAATTTATCAGGATAAATTTATTCACATTGTAATTGTATAAGCACACTTCCTTGGGCCAGAGCTTTTACATACCTAAAAGGACAGGTTAATGTTCCAAGAATCAATCTTCATCACTGATTCTCACTTTTTGAGTCTGTGTCAGAGGTGCTAAAACCCTGTTGGAACCAGAACATTTCTGGGGCTTGGTGAGGTGAGTAGGCACCATGCATATGTCACTACACATGCCTACTGATTTACAGTTGCACTAGCCTCCAGCCACATCAGTTCATTTTCCCCACTGTCGAATGCATAGCAGTAGTGTCACTGCTCTCCTCATCGGGGCCAGAACTTCACCATCTCTATGACGACAACATTCGGTTCTTCAGTTTTAGTTTAAATAAACTAGAATTTGTTATCTTTGTGTCGGAAAAATTGTGTTCCCTCTCAGCCCTGCTGCCTGCTAACAGTCATCGAACATGGAAGGAAGGTAGTGATTCTGAAAAGACACGTTGCTCTGGCAATTGGCTGTGTCTGGCCACCACCCCTCACTGAGCGGGTGCTCTGACAACCGGCAGTCTGGCATCTGGGAGGGGGGACAGCCTCCCAGGGTTGCAAAAAGAAACTGTCCAGATCCTGCACAAGCTCAGCATTGGGGTCTTTTCATCATTTGGCCTCAACCTCTTCCCACAAAAAGAGGAAGAAACAGCCCTGGGCAAGGTCATCTTCTGGTTGTGACGATACTGGGGACACCTGGGCCTGTGAGGTCAGTGTCTCCATCCCAGAGCCCCTTACTCTCCAATAGAGGGGACCCCGGTGGGCAGTTTGGTCATTGCACAACTCACATGGAGCAGTGGGTGTAACATATTAATCTAGTGGTGCCATTTGTGGTGCCAGCTCCTGACCCTTTGGGGTCGGTTAGTCTGGCACTGTGTTCAGTGCCACTTGGTTTAGGCATGTGACTGACTCTGATTCCAGCTCTGTAATGAGGCCGCTGTTGGTGCAGCCGACGTCTGCCCCACTTGTGATGTTGCCTCTATGCCCTTTGGGGATGGGGAAACCACGGTGCTCCTGCCAGTTCCTTCGGGGCTAGCAGTGTCATCTGTATCATTGGCAGTGCTGTATGTGGTGCCAGAGTAAGGCTCTTTGGGGCCTACTCTGATGCCAGTGCCAGTGTTTCCAATGGTGTCACATGGTCCTTCGGTGTCGGGATTGTTCCATTTGGGGATGGCCCAGGGCCATACTTGGCAGTGCTGCCATTGCCATTCCTGAGGCCCCATCTGGGACTGGGTCCAGTGTCACCAGTGTTGCTGAGGCTGCAGCCTGCGCTGTTGGCCTTTCAAACTCCTTCCCTTTACTACTTTCTGACCAAGAAGGGAGTAGAGGGGTACGAGCCAGATGCTAACATCATCTCCGATGTTGAAGAGGATGACTCATATTATGGTCTAGAGAACTCAGAACTCTTTCCTGTCACTGTACTTCAGAAGGATCTATCTTCCTGCTTACAAACATGCATGCTGCACTGAATTTCAAGCTACCAGGCATGGACCAGGCTAGGTGCCTCCAACTGGAGTTCTTAAATATGCCAGATATACTGGTCTCTCCAGTTCCTCCCATCCAGTCGGCTCTGGAGACACTCTCTGAGGCAGCTTGGAGAAGGCCTGTTACTATGGCAGCTGTTTCCAATCAGGCAGACAAGAAATACACAGCACTTATATTTAAGCCATCCTGGAACAGAGGATGGAGAAGGGGGATATGATAGAGACCTTTAAATACCTCACTTGGGTAAATAAGTGCAGGAGGAAAGTATTTTTCGAAGAAAAAGTGCTCAAGAACAAGAGGACATGCTATGAAGGGGGGGGTAGATTCAGGAGAGATGTAAGGACATACTTCTTCACAGAAAGAGTGGTGTATTCCTGGAACAGCCTTCTAGCAGAGCTGGTGGGGGCCAAAACAGTGGTGGGGTTCAAGAATGCATGGGATAAGCACAAGGGATTCATAGTGGAAAGGAAGGGGGAGGGAGAAAGAGCTGTAGATCGGGCACGGTCTGCGGTAATAGTGTAGGTAGGGTTAAAATGGGCAGACTGGATAGGCCAAGTGGTCCTTATTTGCCATCAAATTCTATGTTTGTATGTATGTTTCTGTAAGTCCATGTATTTTACTCAGCCAACAGTGAATGCCATTATAATTACTGGTGACCCCCCCCTTAATGCACTTTGCCAAACTATGTTTCAAATGCCGTAATAACTGGGAGAACCAGTTATTACAGCATTCTGTGTCACTCATCATTTGTGCGCCACCTCATTGGTTCTTACTGTCACAGTGGGCGGGACAAACACCACACCGAAGACGGCAGTTACGTTTCTTCCAGCAGTTTCTCTGTTGCTAAGGACTCAGACCCACATCTATGCTTTGGTTTGCCTGCAGGTCCCGGTAATGTAGACGTTTTTAAAAGTATTTATCTGCTTTATCCTGCCCTTAAATTTAACAAAAAATCTGTATCTGGTTGATTCCTGTGCTACCGGATTTCGGGCGGGATATCAGGAGACAGCCGTTGTTTTGAAGAACGGGCAGTGGCTGTTCGGTGCGGTTCCTTAGTAAAAAAAAAAAAAAAAAGCGAGCGAGATACTAAAAACTCTTGGTGGAGAGTGTGTGTGAGTGTGTCAGTATAGCGGGTGGAGCACTGAGCAGCAGCAGCAAGAATAACCAGCATAGCCAGTTCAAGAGCATACTTTGGCACCAACTCCCTTGCACCAGCAATTATAAAAAATAAAGCCTGTGCAAGATTTGTGTTACGAGGATTTTTCACACACCCTCGGTGTGTGATAATCTCACAACCCCCTCAAGCTTCGCTCTTGGGGTTTATGGATTATCACACACCTCGGGCGTGTGAAACATCCTCGTAATACATACCTGCACAGGCATTATTCTCTATGTTATTGTGGCTGAGAATGATAACGTTGTAGTGCCCAAGGAGGTTACCGTGTGCCTCAATAACAAGGAGTCCCACAAGGTAGACATCAACTGCAAACAGGTCTATGCCTCAGCTACCCTTGGCATGGGGATAAATAGCTACCATTGTCACTTTTCTAAGTACTAGTACACTCCCTGAAGCAAGCTTAAGTCTCTGGCAGAGGCCCTGCCAGACACAGAGGCAAAACAAGAAATGCCGCTTGCTGTTAAAAAAGGTGTTGAATCTAATAACCACCAGTTTAAAGCCTCTGTGTATGCCTTTGATACAGCAGCTCACTCCGTGGCTGCAGATATTTGCATTAGGTGAAACTCCTGGCTGCGAATTGCTGGCGTCACCCCAGACACCCAGCAACAGATCATTAATGTGGCCCTTCAATGGCACCAAGGTGGAACAGTCTCTTAAAGACTCTAATGAAATGGAAACAACTCTTGAAACCTCAAGACCAGTTCCCTAGAACCCACAAAGGGATAGAGGATGAAGTACTTTTCACAACAGTCTTTTTATGGTAGAGGCAGGGAAGCCCAAAAGAACAAGTCTCAGACTCCCCAATCCTGGAAAAGATGTAGCCAGAGGCACAGGCATCAAAAGTACTCAGTGTCACCATCTGAAGCTCCACCCTGGGTCTGCTTCAGCTGCCTGAGGCAGACCACCTCTCCCCAGTAGGGGGTGCCTAATCCAGTTTTGCTGTCAGTGTGACTCCATCTCAATGGACAAGTGGGTTCTAATGATCATCTGAGAAGGGTATTCCTTGGGGTTGCTGGAAACCTCTCCAGACAATCCTTCCCGAATGAAGCGTCCCTGATCAGCTCACATATCAGAGCTTCTGGCACAGGAGATTGCAGGCCTTCTGAGAAACAGGGCAGTGTAAATAGTGCCAGAGTCAGAGGGGAACAAAGAGTTCTGCTCCCACTATGTCATGGTACTGAAGAAATCAAGGGGCATGCACCCCATTCTTGATCTCAGAAGGCTGAACAAATACATGGATCAAGAAAAATTCAAAATTATTTCTCTGTGATCCGTGTTACCTTACCCAAAGCATCAGGACTGGCTAGCATCTCTGGACATGCAGGATGCATACCAGCACATACTGGTGCACCCAACCACCACAAGTGCCTCTGGTTCTGCATGGAGGGTCAACACTACAGTTCAGATTCCTACCCTTTGGGCTTTCCTCAATACCACAAGTTTTTACAAAGTGCTTTGCAGTACTTAAAATGCAGCTCAGAAAGCTAGGACTACAAGTCTTTCCATACCTGGATGACTGGCTCCTAACAAGCCCATCCAAACAGGAGACAGAGCAGGCAATGGTCACTGCCTCTCAGTTCTTAGTATTCATGGGAGTCCTTCCAAACCCCTCAAAGTCTCAGCTGGAGCCCTCCTAGATGCTGCTGTTCATAGGAGCTATTCTGGACATGACCCGTGCACGGGTCTTCCCTTCCAGACACCAGAGTATGAGCAGTCTTGCAGATGGCATACTTCATCATGGAACACAAGACTGTATCAGCTCACCACATGCAATGCATGCTGGAACTTGTGTCATCCTTTGTGTTCACAGTACCGCTAACAAGGCTGAACATGAGGACGATTCAGTGGCTGCTCAGTACCAGTGGTCTTGGGCATCACACCCTCGGAACTAACCCATTCAGGTGACCAAATCTCTGGTGAGGTCTCTGATGTTGTGGTCAGTGGAGGAGAACTCCTCCAGGGCTTCCCCTTCTCCCCATTGAGCCAGAGGTGACTCTCACCACAGATGCCTCTTTACTGGGGTGGGAATTCCACTGTCAGGGCCTCCAGATGCATGGAGTCTGGGACTCATCAGAAACACATCTTTACATAAATGTGCTAGAGATGTGTGCAGTTCTTTATGGTCCGGAAGCCCTAGTGGACTTGGTCAGCCAAAAAGATTGTCCTTCTATAGATGGACAATAAGTCTGTCATGTTTTATGTCAAGAGGCAAGGAGCAGCACACTCTTATCCTCTCTGCAGGGAGGCAGTGAGTGTGTAGGAATGGTGCCTGGAGCAGAAGGCCCTGCTACAAGCAGTCTATCTGCCAGGAGTCCAGAACACTCTTGCAGACAAATTAGTTGAACAGCAGCAGATCCTTAGGAGTGGTCACTAGCACCAGGTATCATAAGATTGCTGTTCAACAGGTTGGGCAGCCTTAGATGCGGGCCTTTTAGCATCCCCACTCAATGCCAAACTGCCTCAAGTCTCCTCCAGAAATCCAGGACATGATGTTTTCTGTAAGGATGCTTTCAGACTGCATTGGCACAATCTGCTTCTGTACATATTCTCCAAACCCTTGCATTCAGAGAGTCCTGCTTGAAACTGGAAACACGGAGCGGGGGGGGGGCAAGACAATCCTGGTGGCCTCCTGCTGGCCTCCACAGATGCAGTTTCCTCTATTGAATTGACTGTAAGTCAGCAAACCAAGGATTTTGCTACTACAGATGGGCTTATTGGCACAAGCCCAGAGCCAGCTAGTCCACCCCAACCTGCGCCCTGTCACCTTTAGGCCTAGCTCCTGAAGAAACAGAAGTGAACAGGTTTGAAGTATCTCAGAGGGATTCTGAAAAACTCTTGGCTAAGGAGAAGCAATTTGCCATCTGATGTTCCAAAACCCCCATGAACCCTTTCAAGTGTCTACCTGAAAAGGTTTTGGAGTACTTGCTGGACCTTTCTGATGCTGGCCTGCAATATTCTACAGTTACGGTCCACTTGTGTGCTATATCAGCACACCACATACCTGTAGGTACTCTCTCTTTGGCACAGTTGCCACTGCTCAAGATGTTTCTCAGGGGTATCCTGCACACCAGGCCCCCCCCCATCAGGAAGCTTGTGACTCCTTGGGACCTTAATCTTGGGCTGGAGATGCTCACTCGCAATCCCTTCACAATCCCTTCAAACCTATTGTGACTGTGAGCAGTGTCTGAAATTCATGTTTTGGTCACAGATCCTGCGTATAACATTTTCTATAAAGACAAGATGGTGCTCTGGACACATCTTAAGTTGCTACACAAAGTGGCATCAGAGTTTTGTTTTAATCAACCCACGATTCTACCTACGTTTTTTGCCAACTTCCAGTTAGGGTGAAAGGACTCTCCACTCACTGGATGCAAAGAGGTCCTTAGATTTTACCTGGACAGGACTAAGGACTACAGACAGGCAAAGCATTTTTGTTTCTCTTTCAACCTCAACTGAAAGGGATGGCCTGTCCCAATCAAGTGTATTTTAACCTGGATGGTGAACTGCCTTCGCCACTGCTGTGCCATGGCAAAGGTAAAGCTGGAGGACAAAGTGCATGGCCACTTCTTTGGCAGAAGTATGCTCACTACCGATTGTAGAGATTTGCAGGGCTGCAGCTTGGAGCACAGTGCATATCTTTACCAAGCAGTATGCCCATCATGCCACCTATGGCAGGACAATTCTGAATGGATTACTATCCTCAAATGAGCCCTGAGCTCCAGCCTCCCTAGTCCAGGGGACTTTCTCTGAGCTTAGTACTATGTCCCATTAGTGGGAATCTATAGAGAAAATTGATTCTTGGCAGATAATCTGAGCAGTGCAGGAGAGCAGCTAGCAAGGCAAACAGGATGCTGGGATGCATCGTAAGGGGGATCACCTCTAGGAGCAAGGAAGTGATTCTGCCGCTGTACAATGGACTGGTTAGACCACATCTTGAGTACTGTGTACAGTACTGGAGACCACACTTGAAGAGGGGCATACAGCTCCTGGAGAGGGTACAGAGGAGGGCAACTAAGATGATACGAGGGCTAGGGGATTTGACGTATGAGGACAGACTTGAGGAGCTCTGCCTGTTTTCATTGGAGGAGAGGAGAGACGGGGGACATGATTGAGGTCTTCAAGTACCTCAAGGGAATAAATAGGGTAAACATGGAGGATCTTTAGACTAAAGCAGGGAGGTATCACCAGAGGGCATGGTTTGAAGTTGGAAGGTGGAAGGTTGAGGGAGAAAGGGAGGAGGTTTTTCACTGAGAGGGTGGTGGACCCTTGGAATGCACTGCCTGGTGAGCTGGTTCAGAGATCCACAGTGGAGGGCTTCAAGAGAGGGTGGGACAGACGCAGAAAGTGGATGTATCAGATGATGGCCTGTCTCAGGGGGGTGGGGATGGATGATAGGGTTTTCTGGAGCACAAGGGATGGGAGGGCCTCGGCACCCAACTAAGGATCTAAGGTTTGAGCAGACTCGATAGACCGTAAGGCCTAATCTGCTGGCAAATAGTATGTTAGTATGTTAGTATAATGACAGTTACATACTTACTGTAACTGTTTATCTTCCTGAATACCTTCTCCTTAGAGTACCACACCTGCCTGCTATCCTCTGGACTCACACCAGTATTGTTATGTTATGAAATTCACCCCTTAGTACTTAGTTTAGGCTGTGAAGACATTGTGTTTTTGCTTTTTGGTGGCCTTTCATATACGGGCCACCAAGGCCATCTTATGCACTTAGGTTAAGTGCATAGACTACTCGTTAGGTTCATGCTGCTCACTTCCTTGGTACAAGAGGTACTGAGGCAGTTGGGTGCTGCTGCTGCTGTACACCAGCAGGCAGGTGCAGTGCCATGCGCTCAAGACCTTCTCGCATCAGCCCCCCACCAGAAAAGTTCTGGTTTCCACGAGGTCCTGTCTTCTCTGGATTTGATCCATTAGTGGTAATCTATGGAGAAGATGTTCAAGAGAATCAACAGTTAACATAGAACATAGAAACATAGACTTTGACAGCAGATAAGGACCGCTTGGCCCACCTAGTCTGCCCATTTCCGCTACCTACAGGATAAGCTGCAGATCCTAGTTAACCAATAGCCTATTACATTCCTTGGGCCAGTTATAGTAAGTATGAAAGTTCCCAGTCTTTCATCCTCTCCCTGAAAGTCTTTCTGCTGGCCATGGATCATTTTGGTTACCCTCCTCTATACTGTTTCTTTTGTGGCCTTGTCTTTCTTCAAGTGCAAGCCCCAGAACTGCACACAGTAATGCCAGGTGAGGGCGAACAAGGAACCTTTACAGTGGCAGACTCATTCCCTCCTCTTGCTACTGATACCCTACTATACATTTTAGCATCCTATTTGGGCTGGCAGTATAGCCTAGAGGTTAGAGGAACAAGCTGTGAATGAGCTTGATACATCCAGCAGTCCTGGGTTTGATTCCCACAGCCTCCACTTGCATACTGTGTGACCCTGAGCAAGTCACTTAACCACCCCAGTGCTCCCAGGTCACTCCTGAAAACAGACCTTGGGCATAGTGGGCCTTACCCACAGCAGATTCCCAGCAGGAAGGTCATGTCAAACGAATCTGATATATTTTTTTTCACTGGGTGACGAAGGAAGTAAATTGGGGGGGTGGCTAAAGACGTCACATACCTCGATTTCAGCAAGGCCTTCGACACTGCCCCACACAAAAGGCTGGTTAATAAGATGGATAGTCTTAGCATGGGGCACAAGGTGGTTAACTAGGTTAGGAACTGGCTACTAGACAGGAGGCAGAGGGTGGTGGTAAATGGGATCCAATCGGGGGGGGGTGATCAGCGGGGTACCTCAGGGACCAGTCCTTGGGCCAGTCTTATTCAATGTCTTCATTAGTGACATTGCGGAAGAGACTGGAGGGAAAGGTGTGCCTATTGCAGATGACACCAAGATCTGCAACAAGGTGGACATGCCAGATGGTGTGGAAAGGATGAGGAGGGACCAGGGGAAGTTTGAGAAATAGTTGGAGGTCTGGCAACTGAAGTTCAATGCAAAGAAGTGCAAAATAATGCACCTGGGATGAGGGAACCCTGGGGAGAGCTACAGAATGGGGGGAGTTGCTGATGATCACCAAAGAAGAAAGGGACCTGGGGGTTATCATTTCAGATGACCTAAAGGTGTCTAAGCAGAGTACAAAGGCTGCAGGGAGAACAAGTGACATGCTGGGGTGCATAGCAAGAGGTATCATAAGCACAAGGCGGGAGGTAGTGACGCCATTGTATAAAACACTGGTGAGGCTGCAGCTGGAGTACTGTGTGCAGTTCTGGAGGCTGCACCTTCGTAAGGACATCGACAGGGTAGAGGCGGTTCAGAGGAGGGTGACAAAGATGGTACAGGGATTGCACCAGAAAACATGAGGAGAGATTAAAGGATCTCAATATGTACTCACTGGAGGAGAGGAGGGATCAGGGGGACATGATAGAAACATTTAAGTACCTCAAAGGCATAAACAAGGTGCGGGGGGGGTGCCATCTTCCAAAACAAGAAAAGTACAGGAACAAGGGGGCATGTTATGAAATTGGAAGGTGGCAAACTGAGGGGAAGTGTAAAGAAGTTGTTCTTCACTGAGAGCATGGAGGACACATGGAATAGTCTGCCACAGGAGGTGGTGACAGCAAGCACAATGGTGGGATTTAAACATGCCTGGGACAGGCATAAGGGAACCTTAGAGGTGGAAAGGAGGGGAGCGATGAAAGGTCATTGACCAGGTAGGGTCAGAGGACACAAACAAGTGTACGGCTTACAGGCAGACTAGATGAGCCTAGCAGTCCTTATCTGCCGTCAATTTCTATATTTCTATGTTACCCAGTTACCAAAGAATTAAAAAAAGGACCCCCCTCTCATACTACTCTACAATGTCAGTCATGTGTATTATCCCAAGTACCTGATTTATTTATTTATTTGTGATACATGACCAGGAAAAGCACACTTATCTATGATGGCTTGTTTCAGGTATATTCTGGGGGGATACAAATCTTGTTTTTATTGAAGGGTAAGGTTGGCCATGACACTGGTGAAACTCCCCTACTCTAAGATAAGTGCCATGGGATTTTAAATTTCCAACCAGCCAGTGACCAGAGATGGGCAGAAGGGACCTCGGTTTAACATCTCATCTGAAGAACATCATCTCAGCAATGTAGTGCCCCCCTCCCTTGTACTGCATTACAGTGTCAGTTATGGGTATTACCCCAAATGCATGGTGTGGGACTAGAACGCACGACCTTCTGATCTTCTGGCCCCAGAGGTGGAGCATACTACCTACTGAGCCACTGACACTGGCCTGGTGTGGGGTTAGAACCCATGACCTTCCAATCTTCTGGCCTCTGAGGTGAGCGTCCTTTCTACTGAGCCATTGACACTAATATTCTGAGTAAGCAATAAGACTCCAACAGGGTGCGGGGTGTTGAGAGATACCCGCATGCCCAGGGCGTAGTGAGGCCAACGCTGCAGGTGCAGGGCCTTACAGCCCCTGAACATGCAGGTATCCATCAATATCCCACACTCTGAAGGATCTTATTGCACTTAAATAATCTGCTTTTGCAGTAACAATAAAAAAAAACAGAATATTTAAACAATAAGTTTTAGATGTAAAATAGTCCACACAATGCTAGCTCTTCTTTTTTATAGGGCTGTCTATTGGCTTACAAACATACGGGTTTAGAATGCTGTCAGCCAATCAGGTTTCAGGATTTTCCTAACACATTTCCCAATATCACTTACCCTGTGAGTCTACTAAATGCATTTAATCAGGAGCAGGGAAAATAGGGACATTGATTTCTACAGAAGACCCACCTCTGCAGACTTCTGTTGTCATGCATGTGAGAGGGACTTGGTCATCAAATCAAATCACAGTCATCATCAACAGAACCCCAATATACAGCATTCCTTCAAAAAGGTAATTTCAGGTCACTCTGTCCCTTATACTTCACCACCAGCTGAGTTATTCAGGGACTGATGCGATAATGGCCAGCTTAGAAACATAGAGTTTACCAGCACATAAGGACTGCTTGGCCCACTTAGTCTGTCCATTTTTCCCTGCTTATAGTATCACCGCAGATTCTTCTTGATTTCTGACTTGTGACATCACAGTCTGTTGCTGTGGAAATCACTATGCTGTCATACGTAAGCATTGTGACTTTAGCTTCTGAATAAGCTTCTGTTGTAGATGAACAGTTAAGGACAAACCCCCGGTTTCTTCATGCTAATTCCCTCAGTACTGTAAAACACGCCATGAAAAGCCTGTAACCTCATTGGTCAAAACACGTCACATGACTATTGGTTATTTTTCTGACAACCGCGCTCCTCATTTGAACTACATAGCTTTTGTCAACCAATAAAATCTCATTGTATAAGTGTGATAACACACTCCTGGGTGAGCGATCTTAAGAGACTAGTGCACTTCTCAGGTGGTTCAGGTACTCGGCTATCCCTTGTGCCTAATAACCAACCGAGGCATGCATTATTCCTTTAGTTCCCTTATAAATGACAAATTGTAGTGAGAAAGAAATAATGTGACCTACTGGGAACTGAACCCAGGTCCCCAGATTACTGTCCCGGTGCTCTAACCACTGAGCTATAGGCTCACGTGGTTGGACCTGGGGTTCCTGGACACACATCCTTTCTTTGTTTCTTCTTTGCTCCTAGCTGCAGGATATGCAATACCAGAGAAAGAGTGTTTGCGATTTAATTGCTTAGCAGTGGCTAATACTGCATCAAAAACATCTAATTATCATTCCCTTATAACTGCACACCCTGTCCCATGTTCTTTGTTACATGACAAATGAAAGAACTTTAAGATTTCTTTTTTTTGGGGGGGGGACTGTAGTGGAACTGAGTTTGGTTGATGTCAGCTGTGATTTTTCTGCTGCTGGTTGGAACTCCTCTGCAACTAACTGAGTCTGTGTATTAATACAAACAAGAGAGAGAGAGGTAAGAGATTTGACTATTTAAAACAGAAAGTGTGTGGCATGTAAAAATAAACTGTACTTTGAAACACAGAAACCTAGACAACGTTAGGAAAAATAAGACCGCTGGTCCATCCAGTCTGCCCTGTTTTACCCTATCCTACCCTGTGACTTGCTGTCTAGACAGGGTTTTCGTGCTTGCCCCCCCCACCCGTAACTATTAAGCCCTTTACTCTGTCCCAGCCATGCTTGAACCCACTAATGGTTTTTGCTTGGTCATCCTGGCTTGCAAGCAACAAATAAAGTTGCCAGCAGAAGACGGCTACATGGCCTAGCAAGTCTGCTCATTTCAAAGCCCATACGCTTATGTTACATGGTGCCCTGGCCCCCTCCCCTTACCTTCTTACCACCCTCTTTAGCCTGTCCAACCCCCCTCTTGAAATCCCCAACTGTCTTCTGATTAACAACCTCATTTGGAAGTTCATTCCACCCTGCCACAATCCATTCTGTGAAGAAATGTCTTCTGACCTCCTCCCTGAACATTCCACCTGCTGGTTTGTAAGTGCGCCCCCTGCTGTTCTTGTTTTCACTTAAACTAAAGAGATCCCTTTTCTCAACCTTGTTAAAGGAAAACTACACCCTCATACCTTTTAAATTGCATCTGTTTCCATGTTAACAGACAACTCTTTTTGTTTAGCTATTTAGGGATACCTGTGATTGCTTTAGTTTATTTTCACTGTTCATACTAGTCCCTGTACCTATCCTTGGGGGGGTCTCAATTTTCTGGTTGTTGAAATCTCATTGCCTCTAACAGCTGCATTAGCATATGAGAACATGATGTGTCTGCACACTTTAGACTCCACAGTATTCCTGTCTGCTTAATTAGCATTCAACAAAACAAGTTGCAGCACGCTGTGAAATACCACATTTACCTTTAGCTGGCTTTGCAAACTTGTTTGAGTTGTAATGTAGGGTTTTTCCCTTTAAAGCAGCAACACTGCCTAACCAGGAAGTGATCTTTTATGACCGTTGTAGTGTCACAGTACATATGGCGGCTGCTATCTAGTACTACTGCTGTCAATGCAGTAGGCAGCAGAAATATAAACAAAAACAAAGGATAACTGCGAAAATTATGGGCTGATAGTACAATGCCAGTGGGAAAGAGTACGATGTAGATGTTCAGCAAAGCACAGGGAATAAACAGTCAAAAAAGCACAGATTTGTTTTACATTGGACTGCTGCTTTAAAATGCATTCAATTTGTGCGTTTCCAGATAATTTTTTTCAGGTTATTTGTACTTTCAGCATAGAGATACATGCTATAAATGGGTGCTGTGACATCATTTTCTCATATGCTAATGTAGCTCTCAGGGGCAATGAGATTTCAACAACCATAAAATAGAGACCCCCAGGGATAGTTAGAGGGACTAGCATGAACAGAGAAAACAAAGAAACGCAAACACATATACCTCAACAGCTACACGAAACGAGTTGTCTGTTGACATGGAAAAGAAATAAAATGTACAAGATATGAGGGTGTAGTTTCCCTTTAATTCCTTTGATATGCTTGAAAGTTTCCATCAAGTCCCTCCTCTCCCTCCCATTCTCAAGGGAATACATGTTAAGATTCCTCAGTCTTTCTTCAAAAGGGAGAGCGCGCTGAGCTTGTGCCATCTTTGCGGCCCTTTTCTATACTGATTCCTGCAGTTTTATGTCCTTCTTTAGGTAAGGGCTACAATGCTGCGTACAGTAGTGCCGGTGCAGAAGCACCATAAATCTGTACAGCGGGAGATTCACCTCCCTCTTTCTGCTAGTGAAACACCTCCATATGCACCCCAGCAGCCTATATCCATTAGCTGCTGCTCTTTTGTGTTGCAAAGAAGGCTTCAGGTTACTATTTATAACTATACACAGGTCCTTTTCCACTTCTGAAACTGTGACCTTTACCCCCCCCCCCCGCCAATAATCTGCTTTCTGTTTCTTATATCCCATGTACATGACTTTGCACTTTTTTGCATTAAATCCCAGCTGCTAGATTCTAGTCCACCTCTCCGGTTTTGCTAAATCTTCATACTGCAGTCACTGGCTCACCGGCAAGCCTTGAGCAAGTCACTTAGAGTAAGCTCCCTGTCATTCACTTCTCCGAGCTTTCAAATTGGGTGGAAGTGGGATCACCTGAAAAATGAGATGCCGCAGTTAAAACAGGCTACCTTGGCTAAATGTGTGTGTGTGTGTGTGTATGGGGTTGTTTACTATATTAGCTAGGCATCCTTATTTCTCGTAAGTCCTAATCCTCCACTTGAAAAAATAATATCGCTAATGGAGTGAGCTGACAAAATCATCAGTCAGCTTACATTGTCAAGTCTAATTTTATCTCCCTGCCATGATACAGTCAGCAGTGAAGAAGAGGATGCTGCATAGAACTGCTCGGATAATCCTTTTTGTACAAAGACTGTGACAATAACATTTTGCAGATAAATGCTTTTATTTTCATGTCCAACAAACCCAAAGTGGAATTAAATCCTTTATTTCAATGTTTGGTGGGTCATCAGCAGTTATTTCCACTTTAGGCTGGTCACAAAGGTTCTGTTAACCAATGAGAGAGCAGTTTGTACAATGCCTGAAGACATCACTATGGCATCCGCTTCAATTAAAACAGAGCAGTGAAAGTAAACAGAAGCAATGAAACCTTCAGTAGAAGAACTAATCTTGTCATATAAATGCCATATGCCATAGGCTAGCTGAAAATACCATGTTTATTTTTATCTGTAGGGTTTAACCTCTACAAACCTCACTCATAGCTTTGCCAGTCGAGAGGCCATAGAGGTCAAAATCTGGTGATAAAAAAAAAATAAGTGTGATATTTTTACTCAGGCCATGGCATATCCCTTATTTGTACAATGGATGTGAGAGTTAAACCTTACAGATAAAACACAGAGGATAGTGGATGGGCAACAGTGAACAACAACACTGTTGTTCACTTCGAGAGGTTGTCATGAAACCTCAAGAAGTTACAACAGTGTTGTTGTTTACTGGTGCCTATCCACTGTCTTTTATAGTGTATGGGCAAAAGTAAATCAAAACCAGCTTGTTCCTTCCTCCTCGGTCATGCCGTGATGTCGGAGACCCGCCCACCTCCCTGCCCCGCCGTGTCCAAACAGTCTGCTCATTCCCGGTCCACGGCGGTAGTTATTTGTTACCTTTGACTGGTGTACTACTATGTGCCGGCAAAGATTTAACAAAGACGGCATTTACTATCTCCTCCTGTGCCTTCGCTTAGCTGCCGTCCATTGTATGACCGCCTATATAGCGCGAGTTACGCATGCGCCAATGTAATCAGTGCTGTTGTACCATCGATGTGACGTACTCACGATGGTACAACAACAGCGTGACTTCACAGCAATGGTACAACAACACTAGGGAAAGCTAGATTTCCAGCAAATACAACGTTCTAACATACACTATATATATAGAATAGTGGATGGGTGAACATCCACAACAAGGCTGTGTTTCCATCGAGGGAGTTGATGACATCACAGAGACCTCGAGAGCGAAGCTTGAGAGGTCGTGATATCAACTGCCAAGATGAGAGCGCGAACTTGAACATGGATGTTCACCCATCCACTGTTTTATATAGTATATGTTGTTTTTTTTTGTTTTACATTATTTTTTTTTCGTTACTTGCTTTAGGCGCTGCTCCCGTTCCATCTGGTGCTCCTGCTCGCTCCCGCTTGTGCTCCGTCCGGCTTCTCAGTTTCTCCTCTGCACATCGCTTAGTTTTAAAATCAGGGAGAAAAAAAAAAGAAATAGTGTTTTCAGAAAGGGAGCCATGTATAGCTCTCCGTGTCCCGACTCCCAACTTCAAAGTCGGTGGCTCCGCTGCCCGGTGCTCGCTAAAACGTGCCGCCATGTTTGTTAGTTTTTTCTAGAGAGCCTTGTCTGAGCCAGTCAGGCGGCAGGTCAAGGGTAAAAAGTTGTTGTACTATAGATGTGACGTCAGAACGATAGTACAACTTTTTTGACCTCTGAACTGTACTACAAGATTTCAGCAGTTGGTGAAATCCATGCACAATAGATAGCACCCATATACTATAATGTATTTTAGCCACAGAAGCATTCTAAATGAGGATAAATTATTTACCCTCATTTTGGCCATTTATCCTCACCATAGACTAGTCACAAAGGAACCTTAAACCAATGGAAAAACAGCTTGAATACTGACTGAATACATCACAATGGCCTCTGCTGCACTCAGAGCAGTGTGAGGTCAAATGAACAGTTAAATCTTTATTAAGCACTCTGATTTGAGAGTTTTACAGTTTATTATAGATCGAGGGAGCACTCCTGACCAACTGGAGCACTTCCTTCCTTCCTTCCTTCCCCTGCGTGTGAGACACTCTTATTCTGTGAAGGGTGTTTCATGTGCAGATGCCTTGGAAACAGGCACATTCCCAGTGGGTTTTTTTTAAATAACACCGGGTGGTCCCTTGATCTATAATATTTTAATACATCCCCTGTCGCCACTCGTTGCAGGATAACAGTGGTTTCACTTGCGTTCTGTTCCAGCCAGCCGGGGGATGTATTAATATACTGTGTGTGTGTGTATATATATATATATATATATATATATATATATATATATATATATATATATATATATATATATACATATACATACAATAAAATTGGACATACAATGACCTGCCTAAGAATAAGCCATTTATCATTACTTGTGAAGGGGAAGGACGTACATAACTCACTCGTGTCTCTGCTACTTGTGAGTGACAGTAAAAATAAATGGCATATTCCAAGCCAGCCCATTGTCTAACTCCTATTTATATTTCAGGTCTCCAGGAGGATTGCTGTTTATGGGGCCTGGATTTTCTGTCCAAAATGGATAATAGAGAATTATGTGTGTCAGCTGCTGGAATTATTATCAAAATTATTCACGCTGTCTGACTAAACTATCAATTATCTGGTCAGATGCAGACAGTTTTGTTATCCGTGGGTTGCAAATAAAATGGTTGATAACCGTAGTGTACTATCCGAGCACCTGTAGTTGCCTTTTTACTAACATACTATCTGCCAGCAGATTAGGCCTTACGGTCTATCGAGTCTGCTCGAACCTCAGATCCCTAGTTGGGTGCCGAGGCCCCCCCCCTTGTGTTCCAGAAACCCCTATCATCCATCCCTACCCCCCTGGGACAGGCCATCATCTGATACATCCACTTTCTGTGTCTGTCCCACCCTCTCTTGAAGCCCTCCACTGTGGATCTCTGAGCCAGCTTGCCAGGCAGTGCATTCCAAGGGTCCACCACCCTCTCAGTGAAAAACCTCCTCCTCTTTTCCCCCCTCACCCTTCCACCTTCCAACTTCAAACCATGCCTCTGGTGATACCTCCCTGCTTTAGTCTAAAGATCCCCTCCATGTTTACCCTATTTATTCCCTTGAGGTACTTGAAGACCTCAATCATGTCCCCCTGTCTCTCCTCTCCTCCAATGAAAACAGGCAGAGCTCCTCAAGTCTGTCCTCATACGTCAAATCCCCTAGCCCTCGTATCATCTTAGTTGCCCTCCTCTGTACCCTCTCCAGGAGCTGTATGTCCCTCTTCAAGTGTGGTCTCCAGTACTGTACACAGTACTCAAGGTGTGGTCTAACCAGTCCATTGTACAGCGGCAGAATCACTTCCTTGCTCCTAGAGGTGATCCCCTTACGATCCATCCCAACATCCTGTTTGCCTTGCTAGCCGCTCTCCTGCACTGCTCAGAGTTATTCATACATGCATCCACCATGACCCTAGGTCTTTTTCCCCCTATTGGGCCTCCAGCCTCCTCTCCCAGGGTGTACCTTTGTTTAGGGTTTCCCATGCCAAGATGTAACACCTTGCACTTGGTGATATTGAAATTTAATTTCCATCGTGAGCCCAGCTTTCCAGGGTGTCCAGGTCCCCTTGCAGGGCCAACCTCCCCTCTTCTCCCTCAACTACTGCTCCCATCTTGGAGTCATCAGCGAAGAGACTCATTTCACACCCTATACCCTTCCTGATGTCCGATATGTATGCATTAGACAGGATTGGACCCAGGACCGAGCCCTCCGGTACCCCACTACCAACCTCTCTAGAGTTTGAGAGCTCCCCACAGACCACTACTCTCTGGGTGCATCCAGCTAGCCAGTTTTCAATCCATCTGACCATCAAAGGGCCTAATTCCAACCCCATCAGTTTCTCCACCAGACCATTGTGGGGGACAGAGTCAAACGCCCTGCTGAAGTCCAAGAATAATACATCCACAGGCTTTCCCCAGTCCAGTTCCGATGTTACCCATTCGTAGAACTCCACAAGATTGGTTTGACATGATCTACCTTGCACAAACCCATGTTGCCAACTATCCAGACCTCCCACCTCCTCCAAGTACACCCCCAATCGTTCCTTTAGTATACTCTCCATTTTCTTGTTAATCTTTTTCTCTTCCTTACTGGGTGGCCATCATCTGCCTGACACCCTGGCCCCAGCACCCTAACATCCACTGGGACTTACCTACCAGCCAGTCTTCCTCCCGGGCTTGTCCCCCCCAGCAGGGTAAATGGGGTTCCCTAACCCCCATCGGAGACAGGATCCAGTTCTTGGCTGGGGAACCCAGCTGGTTGGTCACAGGGCCTGGAGTTGTCCGGTAGCATCCATTTTCTCCCTGTGGTCCCCAGTGAGGCATGGCATGCGCCACATTCTCCTGTGCACTGCACTTTGGTGTCTGCCACGCTCCTCTTTGCCTTCCAGGCAGCCTCAGGTGCCTTTCCCCCAGTGTCCGCTAGGAGCCAGGCAATCACCGGGATCTGCAAGCCCTCCCCATTCTTGGAGGAGGATAGCAGTCCTTCAGACACTCAATCCTCCTCCTCCCTAGCTGGCCTTCCAGTGCCCCGAGTTTGCTTCAGAACCCGGGTTGTCGGTGCCACAAGCCAGTAGCGCTACTGCTGTGCCTGCAGGCCGGCCTGAGCACCTATAATTGTAATCAGCATTCCAACAGTGTAGAATCTGTATTTGCTGAAGGTCCCTTGAAGAAATAGAGCTTGTAAGACCTGTGCATAAAGAAGTGTTTTTTTTTATTGCCACTTTACAGTCTACTGTCCCCTCCAGAACACTTTCCTTTTGTGACATAACATCTGTGACTTCCTGATTTACACGTTTGAGTGCAGATTATTTAAGTAATTAAGGCATGACAAGGTGTGTGATCTTTCTGGATAATGGTACTTTTTGGGAAATAAGACACAAGGCAAAGCCAAGTGCCGTACACACCTAAGATGCATCGTTATCTCATTGTAGAGCACACCCTGGAGTGCTTTATTGCAATTATAATTAACGGTCTCCGTTTTTTGCCATAGACAAAACCGTGTGTTAAATACCGTAACACCTGAGTAGGTGTTACGGCATTCACGCGCTCCCTTTCTATACCAACGATATAGAGACAAGCAAATAAACAGAGCGGGAGCTTCAACTGTCCTGTTTCCGCAAACAGTACTGGCGAAAAAACACTTTATTATCTGCATTACCTCCATCCCAAACACACTCTTGTGCTTCTAGGCTCACTGGTAAACTGAGGTAATGCAGAGAAGTTAGTGTTTTCTCGTCAACTCTTGAAACAAGCAATTAGGCTTCTATTTGACAAATAAAAGCAACCCTTCAATTATAAAATAAAAATATGGGGAGAAGTGTGTCAAACTCGAATTTAACACACCCCTCGTTGTTGGATGGCACTCATAAACCCCTCAGGGTTCGCCCTCGGGGTTTATATGCCATCCAACAACTCGGGTGTGTGTTAAATTCTCGTAACACACATCTCCCCATACTTTATCCTATATATAAAATGTGTCCCACAATTTATAATTTTACAGTTAAGTAATGTGGTACAGAATTAAGCAATAATACTCAACAAAGCTTGTGGTATCATGGGATATTGTCCCACCTCAGGTGGACTGTGAGGCATGAGGCCATAGGCTGAGTGGCTTTAACCACCTAAGAAGGCATGATATGTAAGCAATAGCATACCACAGGATGTGTGGTTATTGAGTAATTTCTGTATCCCCCCACTCCCTGGGTTGGAGGCATGAGATGTTAGCAGATTGCCCTTCAACCATGGGGTGGTGGGGGAGTGTGATTATTACCCAATAACTACAAGCCCTGAAGTATGTTATAACATTTATAAAATGGCATCAAAATTTCAAAAAAAAAAGACTAAATCTTTAAATTAAGAATAAATAAATCTTCAAATTAAGAATAAATACATCTTAATCACTGGTAAATTGGTTCTCACACAAAACAGTCGAGTTTGCCCCATCCAAGAGGTCAAATTGGCTGGCAGGTAAGTCACCCATGTTGTTTGTGGAACCTTTTTTAGTTTTTCGCAACTGTCACAATTACTGAGAATTCTAAAGCAGTGCAGTAATAGTTCTATGCAGTTAGCTCAGCCTAGAAAATTAGTTCCAAGACTTGCAAGGCACTTTCCAGACCCAGGTGGTTATAGGTCAAGTACTGCACAGGTCTTGACAGTTACTGACCAATTGGATCACTGGATTTTTCTTGCCCATTTTATAACCCATGATATCGTACACCTTGGAGTGTATTATTGCGATTATGAAATGGATCCATTTTGATTATGCTGACTGGTGGTATGACCTACTGTCAGACCAGCATTATGTACTGAGATGTGATCTTGGCCAATCAGGTTTGAGGATTTTGACCATACATTTCATGATGTTAATTATCTCTGACCCATGCTGCTGTGCTGGAATAATTCAAACAGCAATACAGCTCAACAGAGCTATGGAGGGTGCACGAAACGATCCAGTCCAAATGAAAGCAACCAAGTTACTGCACTCCTCAGCTGGATAATTCAGGCTTTATTCAACATAAATAAGCTTAAAACATATTGCTATGGAACATAACAGACAGGCCATTCCCTACTGAACCCCGACTGGTTTCGTACACCCCCTGAAGATGTACGGTATATGAAACCGGTTGGAGTTCAGTAGGGAACAGCCTACCTGTTATGTCCCATGGTGGTATGTTTTAAACTTATTTATGTTGAATAAAGCCTGAATTATCCAGCTGAGGACTGCGGTAACTTGTTTGCTTTCATTTGTGCTGGAATAATGCATGGTCATGTGGTCAGAAACCACCAATCACACTACAGATTATGCCATCCTATTTTATAGTTAGGTTCAGTAGCTGCGTGAGAAAAAAAGTACAGTATTTTTCTAAAATAAAAAATATTTGATGACCTTTCTGATTCTTTGATTGGAATTCTGGTGATAGCAGCTGACACCACAATGGCTCACGCTGCGAGTTCAGAAGCTGATGTTACTCTCGGTCAGCTGTCCTATTCACCCTTTTTCAACCAGGACCAGCACAATGATGATACTAGTTATGTTTACTGAACTTCTAGTTCTGGGCTTACTGGCTTAGAAAGGGAGGACAGGTTTTTCAGAGATGGGGAGGGGGGCTGGTCCGCTCACTCAGCTTCTTGAAAAAAAAGCAGTCCAAAAATGATGTGTATTAGCAACAAATGTATTGAGATTCTCATAATGTCCCGACACTTCGCCCTAAAAAGAACTTCTTCAGGGACTCTGTAAAGAGAGAAATATATTCCATACTTTTTTGTGACCGGAATACACAGTCCATAGTAATCAGGTTAACAAACACACTAAACATTAATCCTAAAAGTAGATAGGACATATTCTCCTATGTTACACACATGCTTTGGTCCTTTTGTACTTGTATCAAAAAACATTTGCCTAAACTATCACACTGAAACAACATAAAAAAAAATTAGAATGTACATACTGAGGCATATATCTTAAAGGAGAACTGCGCTGAATCTGTAAGCCATTTTCCCCAGTAGCAGCTGTTATTAATTACTGATTCCAATTCTGTTATGGCCCCCTCTATACGGGCCTTTTAGTAAACACATGGGGTGTTTCTGACTTACACTCTAATGTTAAGTACCATTTTGGAACTCTGTGATGTACTTTATGTCCTTCTCAGCCACAGAATTCTATTATAGAACAAGGATGCATTGTGCCAAGGGACATAAACTACATCATACAGTTCTAAAATGACCCTTACTATCTGTGTGTAAATCAGAAACACCCACTAAGATAACTAAAGAGCCTGTAGAGATGAAACCGTAACAGAACTTGAACCAGTATGTAACAATTGGCTTTCCCAATGGAAATGACATATAGGTTCGGCACAGTTCTCCTTTAAGCCACCACCATGCCTTTGTGCTCAACAGTTAGCTGTGGCATGTTTAATGTAAGCTGATTACTACAGACTGTATTCTGTCCACAAAAAATTCATGGAATGTAATTTATTCTTTACAGAATCCTTGAAGAAGCCTCTTCTAGGGCGAAAGGTTGGGACATTTTGAAAATCTCAATAAATTTGCTGCTAATGAGCATCTTTTCTGGACTGGCTTTTTCCAATAAGCTGAGTGACCGGCCCTTCCCTTCCCATTTCTGTACATTAACAGGTTATCTGGGGCCAGCTCCCACCTACTCTAGAATAAGAACAAGTTACATTTTCTGCAGTGTTTTTTGTTCTGCAGACAGGCTGTAGACACATTTTTATGGCAAGAAAGCCACTAGCTAGCTGTCTTTATAAAATTGCTGTACATTTATAGTGATATTTGTGTAAACCAAGAAAAAAGGCAAGTATCGTGCCCAACCTTGCCATCCAGTTAATTATATTACAAAATGAAAAAGAGCCATGATCTCTCCAGATGATTTGAAAAATTAAAAAAAATGTTTAAATTGGCATTTCCACCATCAGTAAACATTGCAGACAGGTTGTAAAAACATCCTGTGCTTCAATGGCTAATGGTCCCTTAAAAATCATTGGTGGCCACCAACAAATACGTTTAAGTAGCCGAATGACTACAATGGTATGGGTGTCTGTCATTAAAGAATTGAATAAATCACTGAGTTGGTTATCTCTTGTTCTACCAGCTAGGATGGGTTTTTGGGAGAAAACTGATGAAATTAAATTTATAGAACAATTCACTTCTTTGAGGCTTATGATGGGCCTCTTTGTGGATAGTCAGGGCCTGTGTAATGTATATGGAGATGGAACTTTCACTGTTCCTTTGGCTCTACATTTCCTTGCTGGAGCCAGAAGGGAAACGTTGCTACATGGCACCTGTTGTGGTGCTTCAATGGGTTTGCAGTCTTCCTATGTTTTTATCCTCGTGTAGTTTTGGGTTTCTTTACAGCTCTCTTGGGCTTGTATTTAGTTCATACTGTACTTTCATACAGGACTGCTTTGTTGCTGCTTCAGTAGAACATGTGCGTTCGGTGGCGTCTTGATTTATGACATAGAATACTTGTTGCACAATCTTTGAATACAGTCATGATGTTCAAAACAAAATCAAAAGGATGAAATAAAATGTTCCCCATACCGGGAGCTTTATCCAGTTTGACAGCAAACATGAGGATAATTTTTAACACCTTAATTACAAGTCATCCTCATCCTGTATAAAGCCATAGATGGTGAGAAAATGGCAAGTTCATAGCTTTGGCCAGTTGGTGCTTCAGTATGTTACTCCCTCCAACTCCCCCAGCTTGGACTTAGCTGTCTGCTGGGATGGGTTGTGGTGGAATGTTATCCGGTCCATACTGAGCCCTCGGGACATCTATATTGGGATCCTGCAGCCCGGACACAGTGGAGATCTGATTAGCCTTGCCCAGGTTCTTGATAATATTGAAGTTGGATTTGGCAGTTTCAACAAAGCCGTTTTCCAGTAGCCAGCCGTCTGACTCACTTTCGGGGTCGCCCTGAAGGAGGACATTTTCCATCGCAGTTTGGAGGTAGCGGACTCCAGTGAGAACAGATAGCTGCAGGGAAACAGACATAATTAGACTCGGCTAGAAGGCATGAGAGCACATTGCTTTTGAAAGTCTTATGATATAGTATTTTTATCTGTTTGTAATATTTCCTTCTTGGTTCTGCTTCTGCTTACCCTCAGTACCTGACAGCCACCCAGCTCTGTCACCCTCAACTACTGCCCTCTCTTTCCAGCCCTCAGCTTCCTCCATGAAGGGTCAGCAGGCCTCCTTCCTGAGATCCTGATGGGTACAGAGGAGGGCATTGGATTGCATGAGTCCAAAATGTACGGGGCTTCATGCTGCAGACTACAATTTTTCCCAATGTTTTATTTCTCCACCGAAAAGGCATCTGCATGCATGGGCTTCAGGATGTGTGCAGTCAGCCTCACCTCCCTAGCTGCTCCCACCTGCTCTTTCCCTGAGGTCACCCAGATGGTAGTGTTTGGAGAGATGACATCAGCTCTTCCTGCAGAAGGAGAGCATCCTTTGGGATGCTCAATCCTTCTGGAGAAGGACAGCCTCCTTTGCAATACGCAGTCCTTCTCTTCCCTCCTACAGCCAGGCACGAAGTGCACGCCCCCATTCAGGCACAGAGTACATTTCCCACCAGTCACAGACTGCTCCTCCCACCACTCAGGCACAAAGTACACCTCCCACAGTTAGGCATAAAACAGCTCTGGTGTAGAACCCTCACGGTTTTATACAACACATTTGATAAATAAAAGAGAGTTGCTTTCCTTCCTCATGGAAGGGAGCAAATATTATTCCCATACACAAAAAAGGGCGACTTGGCAGATCCTGCAATGTAGCACCCAGTTAGTTTAGAAAATATTTTTAGATTAATATCCAGTAAAGTAGTACTGGGCAGCTTAAACAATGAAATAAATAACACAGGAGGGATTTCTTCATTTCAGTCAGGTTTTCATTCTGAATACTCAATCCTTGATAACATATATTTTAGAACATCTTATTGAAAAATATGTTAGATTAAGGAAACAAAAATTGTATAGAGCCTTCATAGATTATTCTATAGAAACATAGAATTTGACGGCAGATAAGGACCGCATGGCCCACCTAGTCTGCCCATTTTCCTACCTAACAGATAAGCTGCAGATCCTAATTAACCAACAGTTTACTTCCTCCTACCCCCCACTAGGACTGCCTTATGTCTGTCCCATGCATTCTTGAATTCCCCCACTGTTCTTGACTCCACAACCTCCTCAGGGAGGCTGTTCCATGCATCCACAGCCCTCTCTGTGAAAAATACTTCCCTACATTACCTCTGAGCCGTCCCCCTCTACCTTCAAATTGTGCCCCTTGTTCTTGCACATCTCTTTTCTGAAAGATGCCACCCTCTTGGACTTTGTTGATTCCCTTGAGGTACTTAAGTTTCTCTCATGTCCCCTCTCCCTCCTTTCCTCAAGGATATACATATTAAGCTCCTCTAGTCTTTCTTCATATGTCTTCTGGTGCAGACCCTGCACCATTTTGGTGCCCTCCTCTGGACAGCCTCCACTCTGTCTATGTCTTTGTGGAGATGGGGTCTCCAGAACTGCACACAGTACTCAGATGCGGTCTCACCAACTGTCTGTACAGAGGGATAACAACTTCCTGTTTTCTACTATTGATGCCTCTTCCTATGCATCCCAATATCCCCCAGCCTTCCTTACTGCCTTCTCACATTGCTTGCCCACCTTTAGGTCATCTGATATAATTATCCCCAGGTCCTTTCCATTTTACTGTTGTCAGTATCTCACCCCCATTGTGTACTCTTGCCCTGGGTTTTGTTTCCCAGGTGCATTACCTTGCACTTCTTTGCATTGAATCTGAGCTGCCTACATTTGACCATTCCTCCAACCTTGCTAAGTCCCTTCTCATCCCTTTCCACTCCATCTGGTGTATCAACCCTATTGCAGATCTTTGTGTCATCTGCAAAGAGACATACTTTTCTTTCAGTTCTTCTGCAATGTCACTTATAAAGACATTAAAAGGACGGTCCCAGTACTGAACCCTGTGGTACCCCCTAGTAACCCTCCTTTCTTAACTGTGGACTCCGTTTACTACTACCCTCTGCGTCCTGTTGTCTAGCCAATTTTTTATCCAGGCTACCACCTTGGGACCCACTCCAAGGCTGGCTAACTTGTGTATTAATCTTTTGTGTGGGACTGTATCAAATGCCTTGCTAAAATCTAGGTAGCCATGTCCACAGCCCCTCCCTGGTCTACTACTTTGGTCACCCAGTCAAAGAAATCTATTAGATTCGTCTGACATGACCTTCCCATCGTGAATCCATGCTGCCTTGGGTCCTGTGCCCCACTGGTCTCTAGGTACTCAACAATTCTTTCCTTCAGAAGTGATTCCATCATTTTCCCTACCACTTAGGTCAAACTAACTGGTCTGTAGTTTCTTGCCTCTGTTCTGCTCCCACTTTTGTGAAGAAGAATCACATCCGCCCTCCTCCAGTCCTCAGGTACCACCCCATCCTCCCATGATTTGTTAAAGAGAGTAGTCAGCGGTGTCATTAGTTCTACCCTTAGTTCTTTTAGAATTCTTGGGTGAATCCCATCAGGCCCCATTGCTTTGTCCACCTTCAATTTTATTAGTTCTTTCAGAACCCTTTCTTCTGTAAATGGACTGGTATCGACCTTCGTCTTCAGAGTGTTTCTCTTGTTTGGTTTGGGTACCTCCCCCTCCTCTTCCTTTGTGAATTCTGAGCAGAAATATTCGTTCAGCATACCTGCTTTTTCATTGTCACCCTCTACCCACATTCCCTCCCCTTTATTAAGCGTCAGTATCCCTCCTTTGATCTTTCTTCGCTCCCTAATGTACCTATAAAAGGTCTTATCCCCCTTCTTAACAGAGTTGGCTATCCTTTCCTCGGTTTGGGCCTTTGCTATTCTGACTGCCTTCCCAGCCTCTTTCTGCTTTAACTGATAAAGTTTTCTGTCCTTCTCCTTCTATGTTTCCTTATATTTCCTGAATGCTATCCTTTTCTCCTTAACCTTCCCTGCCACCTCTTCTGAGAACCATAGCAGCTTTTTCCTTCTTTGTGTTTTGTTGATTTGCTTTACACAAAGGCTTGTTGCCTCTGTGATGGCTGTTTTGTTTACTCCCCATTGTTCCTCCACCTCTCCTTCTTGCCTGTTTGCTAGTGCTTTTCTGAGGCACTCTCTCATTTTCCCAAAGTCAGCCCTCCTAAAGTCCAATACTCTTGCTTTTGTATGGCTTGATTGTATGGCTGTGTTTATCGTGAACCACACTGTTTGGTGGTCGCTTGTTCCCAGATGGCTACCCACTTCTAAATCTGAGATTCTTTCTCCGTCCCCATTTGAGAGTACCAGGTCTAAGATTGCTTCCTCCCGAGTGGGTTCCAGTACTAGCTGTCTGAGGCATGCCCCCTGTAGGGCATCAAGAATGACCCTGCTCTTGGATGTGCCTGCAGCAAAGGTGCTCCAGTTAACATCTGGCATATTCAGGTCCCCCATCAACAATATCTCCCCTTTATCTGCCATTCTAAGGAAGCCTTCTATCATTTCCTTGTCCATTCCCTCCCCCTGAGATGGGGGTCTGTATACAGCCCCCATGCGGATTGTGGTGCCATTTCCTGTCTCCAGGGTGACCCAGAGTGTCTCATCTGTTCCGTTTACTCTTTAGTTCTGTTGCTTTGATCCCTTCCTTTACATAAAGAGCTACTCCTCCTCCTCTTTTACCCTCCCTGTCCCTCCTGTAGATTGTGTATCCTGGTATGTTGACATCCCAGTCATGGTTCTCTGTGTACCGTGTTTCTGTGACTGTCACAATATCCAGGCAACCCTCTTCTGTCAAGGCCACTAGTTCAGGGAGCTTGTTACACAGACTACGGGCATTGGTACTCATCACCCTCCACTTTTTGATGGCCTTACCCCTTTTAGCCCCATTTCTGTCCTTACTGCCTTTGCCTTTTTTACATTTACTTCTGGCCTGCTCCCTAATGACTTCTCTACCTTGGTGTTTACCTCACTAATTACTGTTGATTGTGGGGGGAGGCTGGGATTTCCCTGCTCTTTTTCAGTGCCTCCCCCCTTGGCTAGTTTAAATGCTTGCCAATGAAGCATTTAAACCTCTCACCTAGGATGCTGGTTCACCCCCCCCGGACAGATGCAGACCATCACACCAGTATAGGTCTGAATCCCTCCAGGTGGCTCCCCAGTCCCCAATGAAGCCAAAACCCTGAGCGCCACACCAATTTTTCAACCATTCATTGAATTTCCTGGTGAGGAGTACCCTAGCATCACCCTTGCCATAGACAGGCAGCACCTCCGAGAAGGTTACTGTATGTGCTACTTGTCTAAGGCCCCTCCCCAACTCTACAAACTCCTCTTACACTGCTCTGATCCCATTCCTAGCCAGGTCATTTGTTCCTAGGTGGACAATAGCATCCAGCTCCCTCCCTCGTGCAGCTGTTCCCACGATCCTGAGGATTCGCTTCCTGTTCCTCCAAGCCGTGGCGCCAGGCAGGCACCTTACCTCCCTCTCCTCCCTTCCTCCCCAATTTCTACCCCCCTAATGATTGAGTCCCCCACCAGGAGTTGTTTCCTTCCCCTGTGGGGTCTCATGCCACCCTCCTGTGGGCCTCCTTTGTGAAGGTTCCCAGAATCCTCCTTGGTCTCCACTGCAAGTGCCTCCATAGAGGAACCACTATCCACCAGAAGAGCGAATGGTGTGAGAGGTACAGCTGGAGGATGCAACTCTGTTCCACCACCCTCTCCTCCCTGGGCCCACCCTGGTCCAGCCCTCCTCTTTCTTGGCAACCTCTGAGGTAGTGGCATTGGCCTGGTGGTCCCTGGGTGGGGAGGAGGTTTCACAAATCCTAGCCAGGTCAGCCTGGAGACAGGCAACCTCCTCCCTCAGACCAGAGAGGTGCCTGCAAATAGGGCAGCATCGCAGCCTCCAGAATGTCTCCCGGAACACTGCCGCCCCACAGCCATTGCACTGCACCACTCCTATCATGTCTTATTTTGTGTCCCCTCTTCTGTTTCTCTGTATGCTTACTCTCTCCTCTCCTTACAACTCTCACCCTTCCTGTTCTGGGACAGTAACTTCCTATATTCTTCAGTAGCCTCCTTCTTCCATGCTCAGTGTCAGACCACCAGCAGCTGGGGGGGAGAGAGTGAGCTACTTTTTTCCTTTAGGGTTGACAAAACTAATGTTTCTCTATGATCCTTCCCTTCCTACTGCCAAACAGGAAGTTCCGGTTGACAGTCAAATCCAGTGGCTATAAAAGTAGAACTGGCTTAGGGTGGGTGGCATGGAGGGCAATTAGTAAGAAAAAAGGCTAGCAACAGGAAGTTGTAATTTGAGTCACCTGCTTTTATAGTGTCTAAGCCACACCCCCAATTAATCTCTCTTTCCTCCTACTGGTTTAGCAAAGTAAACTGATACAGAACCCTTCCCAGCACAGAACACACACTGACTTTCTTTCTTTTCTTTCTTTTTTTTTAAACCCTAAATAAGGCTCCTTCTACTTCTAATAAAGTATCTGTTTGCTTAAACTCAACAGACACTGATTCCTGCTAAGGTATAAGTGTTAAATTAATAAGAAAATGTAGCTTCTTTCAGTTAGCTGCTTTCTGCTCTACAAGCTATGGCTTTCGATACCATTTCTAGAGAAATATCATGGGACCAGCTATTGAAAAAGGGTATTAATACGGATTTGGTTTACATCGTTTATAAATTGTATGGTGAAACTTAGGCAAAAATAAGACTAGGTGTCAACGGTCAGTTATCCCTTTTTCATATTAATCAAGGTGTAAGACAGGGGTGTGTTTTTGCACCTGTGTTATTTGCCCTGTATATAAATAATATACTGCGGGAAACAGAATCACTGGAATCAGACTCCCTTCAAATTAATGGGTCAATCATGTGTAATTCTAGGATATGCTGATGATTTGGCTTTGTTTTCATTACTGGTCAAGGGTCTCCCCCCAAAATACAATTTTTTTAATAAAGATCAAGAGAACTACATCTTAAAATAAACTTGACTAAAACCAAAGTACTGGTTTTTGGCCAAAAAAGAAAAAAATACATTAGGAAATTGGACACTTGGTAAAGAAAAAAATAGAGGTGGTTAGCTCATATACCTATTTGGGAGTACTCTTTAACACGAATGGGACCTGGAATCCTCACTTTACCAAACTATTGGATACCCTTAAAAAGATTATGTTGGCTCTGAGTAGATTCAGCTATAGATTTGGGGGATCTAGTGTTAGGCCTCTTGTACGAGTTATTGAGTCCAGATCTCAGGCCCAATTATTGTATGGAGCAGAAGTCTGGGATACAGGATTCAGGGAAAAACTAACAGTCCCACTATTTAAATTGTTGAGGAAAACACTGGGCCTTCGTCCCTCTTGCCCGGCATCCTACATAAGAGCTGATCTTGGTATTGTTAATATCGATGCTCTGATTGAGGTATGAAAGGTAAACTTCTGGCTGAGACTGTCAAGATTCATTCATTCCAGAATATCAGCCCAATGTCTAATGGAAAAAAAGAATTGGTACAATCTCGGATATATACATAACTTTTGGTACCCAGCAAAATTATCCTTATCGAAAAAATATAAATTAGAGCCACCTAAAAATATACTGATAAAGGGATTCTGATTAGTTTAAAATATAAAAAATATATTTCTAAGACAATAACCAGGTTTGGGGAAAACAAAGACCTAACGCAAATTAAGAACTCTGCATATTCCAAATGGTTTGCTGATAATGACTATTATTTGGGGTTTAAACCATACCTAGATATACTGACAGATCCCAATCAAAGAAGGATGTTTTTAATATATAAATTCAAAAGATATGACAGCAATGTCCTGAATCACTGATATAACAAGACAGTGTATTCATCAGAAAATTGTATGTGTTATGTAGGTGGTGTTGAGGATTTATATCACATGATGTGGTATTGTTCCTGGTTTACTAAGGAACGAACGTACTGGCTAGGTCCTTTTTCAAATACACCATATGATATGGATTTACAAACTTTGACTTCTGTCATATTGCATTCACAAGATCAATGGACAATAGAAAGACTTGCAAAGTATTTTTAGCAGTCTATAGGATGAAAAAGAAAATACCTAAATTTACGGTTGAACTCCTATATTCAAAGTAGAGTGTACATTTTTAGTGGTTATAATAGATTATTATTAAATGAAAAGTTTTTAGCTAGGCTTGCACACTGTATATATTTGAAATGCGTTTGTATTTGTGTACACTGACTTTGATTTCTTATTGTACTGTACCTAATTATTTATATATTTGTCATTTTTTGTTGATGACTTTTTAGTCTAACAATAAAATTGATTGATTGATTGACCCAGTTTGGCACAGAGTGACCTCCTACAGTTGGTCACAGAGCGCACCTCCCACTGACAGGCATAGAACACATTTCCCACCAGTTACAGAGTGCAGTTCCCTCCAGTCATGCATATAGTGCACCTCCCACAGTCAGTCACAGAGTGCACCTCTCACAGTCCATCCCAGAGTGCAGCTCCCACAGTCTGGCACAGAGCACATTTCCCACCAGACACAGAGTGCAGCTCCCATTAGTCAGTCACAGAGTGCAGCTCTCGCCAGTCAGTCACACAGTGCACCTCTCACAGCCTGTCACAGAGTGCAGCTCCCACAGTCTGGCACAGAGTACATTTCCCACCAGTCACAGAGTGCAGCTCCCATTAGTCAGTCACAGAGTGTACCTCTCACCAGTCAGTCACAGAGTGCACCTCCCACAGTCAATCACAGAGTGCACCTCCTAACAGGCAGGCACAAAGTGCACCTCCTGCAGTCAATCACAGAGTGCAGCTCCCATCAATCAGGCAGAGAGTGCACCTCCCACAGTCAGGCACAGGGTACATTTCCCATCAGTCACAGAGTGCAGCTCTCACTAGTCAGGTACAAAATGTACCTCCCACAATCAGGTACAGAGTGCACCTTCCACAGTTAGGCACAAAGTGGACCTCCCACAGTCAGTCACAGAGTACACTTCACAGTCAGTCCCAGAGTGCACCTCCTGTACTCAGGCATAGAGTGCACCACCCGTAGTCAGTCACAGAAGGCATCTCTCATAGTCAGCATGCACCTCCCACAGTCACACAGTGCATCTCCTAAGTCAGTCACAGAGTGCATCTCCCACAGTCAGGGGGTATATGGGTGGCCCCCAGCAGGCCTTCTCATGGGGGGTTATCCATGGGGGAGCAAGGGAACAAAAGGTTAGTCCCAGAGATGGCAGGTGGCTAGGTGGAGCTGTGGACCAATGTGGGCCAGTCAGGAGTGCTGAGGAGAATAGATACATACATAGATACATAGACAGTGTCGGCAGATAAGGGCCTATGGCCCACCTAGTCTGCCCATTTGAGCTTGTAAGTTCAGTTTGTTTTCTTAGAAGTCTATTTCCCCTTACCCCTGACCTCTAGAATTCCTTTATGTCTATCCCATGCATTCTTAAATCCTGTGATTGTTTCAGCTCCCACCACTTCCTCTGGCAGGGTGTTCCATTTGTCCACCACCTTGCTCTGTGAAGAAATTCTTTCTCATGTTTCCTCTGAATCGTCCTCCCTCCAACTTCATCCCATGCCCTCTAGTCCTGAAACATCTTTTTCGCTTAAAAATAGTTTTTCCTGCACCCTGTTCCTCCCTGTAAGATACTTTATGTCTCTATCATATCCCCTCTCTCCCTCCTCTCCTCCAGGGAGTACATGTTCAGTTCCTTCAACCTGTCTTCATAGGACTTGTGATGCAACCCATGCACAATCTTTGTTGCCCTCCTCTGAACCTTCTCTACCCTGTCTATGTCCTTACGTAGGTATGGTCTCCAGAACTGTACACTGTGCTCCAGGTGGGGCCTCACTAGTGTCTTGTATAGCGGAATTATGACCTCCTTTTCCTGCTGGTGATGCCCTGCCTATACATCCCAGCATCCCATTTGCTTTACCTGATGCCTTGTCACACTGTTTCACTACCTTGAGGTCATCAGAGATGACAACCCCAAGATCCCTTTCCTGCTTGGTGCATGCTATATCCTCACCCCCCAACTGATATATTGTGCCGGTTTTTTGTCCCATATGCATTATCTTGCACTTCTTTGCATTGAATTTCAACTGCCAAACCCTTGACCATTCTTCAAGTTTCTGCAGGTCCCTTCTCATTCTGTCTACACCTCTGGTGTGTCTACCTGTTACAGAGCTTTGTGTCATCAGCGAACAGTGAAATTCTGCCTTCTAGATCCTGTGCAATGTCACTGATGAAGATGTTGAATAGAACCGTCCCAGCACCGATCCCTGTGGTACCCACTGGTCACTCTTCCCTCTGTGGAGTGACAGCCATTTACCACCACCCTCTGTGTCCTGCCACCCAGCCAGTTACCTACCCACCACACTACTGTCCTGCCCACACCCATATTCCCCAGTTTGTGTAATAGTCTTCTATGTGGCACAGTGTCAAAGGCCTTGCTGAAGTCCAGATAGGCCATGTCCACTGCCCTCCCTGATCCACCTCCTAGTCACCCAGTCAAAAATTCAATGAGGTTGGTCTGACATGACCTCCCCTGGTGAAACCATGCTGCCTTAGGTCCTGTAGTCCATTGACAACCAGATGTTCCACCAATCTCTCCTTCAGTAGTGCTTCCATGATCTTTCCCACTACCGAGGTGAGGCTGACTGGTCTGTAGTTCCCTGCTTCCTCTTTGTTCCCACTTTTGTATAAGGGACTACATCTGCTGTCCTCCAGTCTTTGGGTACCTCCCTGTTTCCAGTGATTGGCTAAACAGGATGCCAGAGTTCAGCCACCACCTCTCTTAGTTCTTTAAGGACCTGGGTGCACCCCATCTGGCCCCATTGCTTTATCAGCTCTTATTACTTCCAGTTCCTTCAGGACCCTTTCGTGTAAAGGGACTTGTGTCCATTTCTGCACCATTCTCACCCCTTGTACTTTCTTGTGACCCATTACCTCCCTCTCTTCCTTAGTAAAGACTGAGCAGAAATACCTGTTCAATATGACAGCTTTACTGTTGTCATCCTCCACCTGCTCCCATCCTCCCTCTTCAGTCTCACTATCCCTCCCTTTGTCCTTCTTTTTCCATTATGTACCTGTAAAAGGTTTTGTCCCTTTAACACTGATTTTGCAATGTGTTCTTCTGTCTGAGCTTTGGCTTCCTTTACTAATCTCCCTGCCTCCCTTTGTTTCTCCTGGTACTTCTCCCTATCCCCTTCTGCCTGTGTCTTTTTGTATTGCCTGAATGCAATCTTTTTGGCTTTCACTTTCTTTGCTACCTCTTTGGAAAACCATAATGGTCTCCTCTTTCTTTTCCTCTTGCTAACCTGCTTAATGCATAATTCTGTTGTTCTTATAATCCCCATTTTAAATACTGCCCACTGAATAGTAAATAAAAAGCATGTCCAAGACAGCAACAGCAACAAGAACACTAAGATGCCTAGTGATGTTCCAACATGAATCAAGAGAGATGGGGATATAAAACGTTATGAGCCACCACTTGAAGAATAAAATAAGACAAGCAATAATACACGACAGGGTGTGAAATATCATGGGATATCATCTGGGCTCGGGTGTGTTGTTAGGCACAAGGCTGTAGGCAAAGTGACTTCAGCATCTGAGAGGGGATAGTAATCCCATGATACTGCACACCTTGGAGTGTATTATTGTGATTATGAAATGAATAAAAAAATTAAAATTAGTTGTAAAAACATTTTCTAATTTTTGTTGATCTAGGCAATGAACTGCTAACTTGATTTACTGTATGATAAGTATTTGTCACACTGGGGTTATTTACTGAGCTATAATCCTGGCTCAACATGGCCTCAGCCAATTGGATTTGAGGTGTCTGACCATCCATTTTGTAATTATGAAATAAGGATATATATATATATATATATATATATATATATATATATATATATATATATATTTTTGGATGGTCTTTATACTCTCTGCTCCATGGCTCTCTCAATCTGGGGGAGCCCCAGCCCCATCACCCTGGCATCCACCATCTGGCGCTAGCTCCCAGGGATTACTCCCCCGGTGGGGTCGGCGGAGGGGGGCCCTTCCCCCACCAAGATCGGATCTGTGTGTCACATTGTGGCTGGTCAGGTGTGGGGCCTGCGAGCTCCCCGTCATCCTCCAGGAGCTGTTTCCTGCTTTTTTTCTCTTGCCCCCTGCGGTCGCGCTGCATGTAGTCACACCCATGACGGGGCCGTGCACGCTCTCGCGCACAGCCCTGTCAAGTGTCTGCCATGCACCGCCTCCTATGCAGTAGCGGCTCTGTGGTGCCGAGCCCCACCCTCTGCCAGGGGTCAGGCATGCACTGGCTGCCAAGCACCCCTTCCCCGGAGATGGAAAGCAGTCCATCAGATGCTCGATCCATCTTCAACCCTGTCAACCCCCAGTGGCCCATGCTCATTCCCGAACATGGGTCGCTGGCGTAGAGCAAGGTAAGACACCAGCACCTCAGCCCTCAGCGCCACAGAGCCAGCTGAAATAAGGAGATATTTGACCAGCACTATTTCACCAGGGATGACAGCATAACTGGTGAGACAGCAATGAGCTGCACAATACTCACAGTTCCGTATCATTGTTTTCCCTGGCTGATGCTACACAGTTGTCAGCAGTGTGCCACTTCGTTACTCCCACTTACCTCAAAGAGCCAGATGATGAGCACGGTGAGCCCTATGGACTGCATGATGCTGGTGTAGTAGTCCAGCAGGGCTTGTCTGCAGCCTTTCTTCCAGATATTGAGCTCCTCAGTCAGGTAGTCGTAGCTGTAGTGGGCTGAGTTGTTGGTGATCTGGTACTGGATGCATGGCCGTGGGGAGGTGGGGTTGCAGCAGCTGAAGGGGACTCCATCCATGAGGTACTTCCCATCAACATTGCTCTTTATACGGCTGAAGCAATAGGAAAGATGAGAGTAAGAACACATTATCTCTTGAAGAGGGCATAGAAGCACTGCAGCATGGATTCACAGTTCATATTTGTTTACACCCTGTTCTCTTCCTGGAGAGAGACAGACAGACAGACAGATTTGTTTTATTTCTTTGCTACTTGACTTTGTTGCCAATGGAAACAAAAGTGGTTCGGGGGGGACTGGAGGAGGGCAGGTGTAGCCCTGCATCATAAAAACAGTAGCAAGGAGGAGGCTGGCAGCTACAGGCCAGTCAGTCAGTCTGACGTCAGTGGTGGGGAAGTTAATGGAGTTGCTGGTAAAGGAGAGGATTGTGGAGTATCTTGAAGTCAGTGGGTACCAGACCTGAGGCAGCAAGGATTCATGGAGTGGGGAGGGTCTTGTCAGACAGATCAAATAGATTTCTTTGACTGGGTGACCAGGGAACTAGATCAGGGTGTGGCTTAGACTTTAGGAAGGCCTTTGACACCGTACCACATAGCAGACTCCTAAGGATCCTGGCAGCTTATGGGGTGGATCCAAAGGTGGTAAACTGGGTAGGAAATTGCTTAATGGATAGGCGACAAAGCATGATGGTAAATGGAGTTCACATAAGGGAAGGGAGGGTGACCGGGGGGGGGACTTTAATGTCTTTATAAGTGTCACTGCAGATGAGCTGGAAGGGCAGGTATGCCTCTTTGCAGATGATACCAAAATCTGCAATAGGGTGAACAATCCAGAGGGGTTAGAGAAAATGTGCAGAGAGATGAGACAACTTTAGAAGTGGTCAAAGGCATGGCAGCTGGGTTTCAATGCCAAAATGTGCAAAATCATGCACTTAGGGCACACAAACCCAGAGGCAGAATACAATATGGGAGAAATGATATTGACAGTCACAAAACAGGAAAGGGACCTGGAAGTAATCATATCTGATTATCTCAAAGTGTTGAGGCAGTGTGACAAGGCAGTGGGTAGGACCAGTGGGATGTTGGGGTGCATAGGGAGGGGAGAAGGAGGGAGGTAGTGTTGCCACTGTATAGATCACGGGTGAGACCCCACCAGTAGTACTGTGTCCAGTTCTGGAGACCATATCTCAGGAAGTAAATAGACAGTGTGGTGGCAATCCAGAGGAAAACAACTAAAATGGTGCAGGGTCACTGGCCCGGTGGCACTGAGGCACTGGACACCTTACCTTGTGTCACGCCGGCAACCCAGGTTCAAGAACAAGCTTGGATCGTCGGAGAGCCACCATGGGGGGAGAGGGAGGGAGGGAGCAAGATTGAGCAGCCGGAAGGTAGCTCTCCTTTCTCGGGGAGGATCCTATCACCCGCCGTAGTTCTACTGCCCCCAGATGGAGGTCCACGGACAGTGCAGGCAAGTGGGCAACACGCAGTGGGAGGGCATCCCGGTACCGCGGTGCATGCATGGCTGGGCAGGGTTGGGAGAAAATGGGAGTAAAATTAGGGACAAAATATGAATTAAAAAAATGGTCATGATCTGCATCAGAAGCCCTACAAAGAGAGACTGAAGACCTCAACATGTACACCCTGGAAGAGAGAAGAGTGAGGAGGGACATGATAGAGAGCTTTATACCTCACTTACAGGGGTAAATCAGGTACAGAAGGGAAGTATATGAGGACACACAATGAAGCTGAAAGGGGAGTAAATTCAAGAGAGATGTGAGGAAGTACTTCTTCACTGAAAGAGTGGATGCACTGGTGGATGCCTGGAACAGTCTTCCAGTGGAGATGGTGGGGGTGAAAACAGTTGTGGGCTTCAAGCTTGCATGGGATAGGCACAAGGGAATCTTAGTGGGAAACAAAGGAGGAGGAAGGAAGCTGGAGATCAAGTAGGGTCTGTGGTGACAGTATAGGCAGGGAAAAATGGTCAGATTGGTTAGGCCATGTGGTCCTTATCTGCCGTCCAATTCTGTTTCTGTGCTAGCAATAATACCTAACAAGGTGGACAGTACTGGGCAATACCAGACCACACCAGGGATGCAATGAGTCCAGACATCGCAGGCAAAGTGCACCATAGCTCCTGGGTGGTCTGGTATAGCCCATACCACCCACTCTGAAGGGTATTAGTGAACTTAGAAAATGGGTTTTGGGTGGCATTTTAGATGAAGTATTTCAAACAATTTAAGAAAAATTGTAGAAAGTTAATGGAAATAAATAAAAACAATTTTGTATAAAACAGTCCTTCCACTAGTGGCATTGGCAGTAGAGGGTGCTGTTGTGTTTAACAGGGTTTAGTCAGTCTGATTATGTAGTCACAGAATACAGTAACAGTGCATTTCTCTGAAATTTGTATTGCTTCCTGCTTTCTTTTCCCAAGTTGCAGTCTGGTTTTGTGCTCTTCTCCCTTCCCAAGTACTGGTGCAGTTTCATTCCCCCCCTCACTGGAAATGTAGCAGGAACATCAATACAATGAGAGTGCAGTCCGGGATGAGAGCAGCGATACTTTTGTGACCGGCTATACTGCAGATGGAGATGCACTGCCGGGTCGTAGCAGCACAGACAGCAGGTGGGCTGCCGCAGTATGGAGCTGTTGAGGAAGCAAGGGGGGTGGAAGGAGCTGCCACTAAAAAAAAAAAAAAGTAATCCTGTAGAAGCAAGTAAATAACGTCACTTTTATTTATTTATTTAGCTTTTGTTTACCGGGTAAGTACACTAGACAAGTATTTTGTCTATTTTCAGGAACGACCTGGGAGAATACAACAAAGGAATACAGATAGCTGCACATAAAGGTTGCAGGTACATCATGACAAATATAACAAGACATTAGGGAAATAAGGTACATCATTGACTAATAAGAGTAACATACAGGAGTAGAGCACTATCCAAAGGAATGGTAGGTCATAATATAACTTATAACTTAAACTTATAACTATATAGTTTAGCACCCCAGGGCACGGAGGTTCATAGACAAACTTATGATCATGGTGCAATGCTGTGGTCAAAAAAGAGGTATACCCAACAGTCAGAAAACCCGGGGAACTGAAAAGAATTTAATGGGATCATTGGGGTCTGTGAGAGGTATCAAGCGGCTTCAGCGAAGGCAGCTTGGGGCAAGTATGACATATAGTTTAGGATTCCCCTAGGGAGGCTTGGGGCAGTCACACACAGAGGCTAGTTTCAGGTAGCCCCACAGGGAGTTGCGAAAACTCAGATAGGAGGGGGCCGAGCGGATGTCACCAGGGAGGGAGTTCCAAAGTCTGGGTGCACTAACGGCAAAATCCTGATCCCCCATGAGGGTACGGGTGGAGGGGACTTTGAGCATCCCTGAGGTCTGGGATCTGAGATGGTAGGGGGTAGCATCCAACTGTGGTAGGAGCAGGGCTAACCCCTGGGGGAAGCCAGTTCTGATCACTTTCCCCGAGAGGCACCCAACCCCGAAATTGAGGTATCTGGCTGGGGAGAGCCAGCAAAGTTGATCATATAGCTCACACCGGTGGGTGAGACAGGGGGCAGCCAGAGCGAAATGGCAGATGCTGTTATATGCCATGTACCACCGAGTGAGATTAATTTTTGGGGAGCGGGCAAATAGGTGCAGACCATAGCTGAGCGAGGGAAGAAGTACTCCTCTCGCAAGGGCATGTCTGGCCGCCGGAATAAGGTTGTACTTGGCCCTGTAGGCTAGGCCTAGTTTAGAGTTCACTGCCCTGCAGATACTAAGGATATGACTCCTCTTGTCAAGTTGGGGTTCAAATGTTACCCCTAGGTATTTGGTAGAGGTCACTACGTGAGGGGGGGTCCATCGCTGGTGATGCTTAGCAAGGTCGACGAGGCTTTTGATTTTGCCTTGAGCCAAAGAGCATAGCCTGGGTTTTTTTTCAGGTTCAGGACCAGTTTATGATTGGTAACCCAGGACCAGACATTGTTAAAGTCATGGGACAAGCACTGGTTTAGAGTGACGGCATCCTTGGAGTGAGCCAGTATCACCAAGTCATCAGCATACAAGGTGGCACTACAGCTGGTTGTCACCTTGGGTAGCTGATTGATAAAGAGGGAGAACAGGAGGGGGCCCAATACTGAACCCTGGGGAACTCCAGAGGTCACCGGTTGGGGTTCGGATAGGATTTTATTGAAGCAGGTCCATTGCTTTCGACCATGCAGGTAGCCCGTAAACCATTGCATGACATGGGGGGAGAGGCCAAGTGACCACAACTGTGAGCCAAGCAGTTTATGATCAACAAGGTCGAAGGCTTTGGACAGGTCAATGAATATGGCACCAGAGAGTTTACCCTGGTCCATGGCTGTTCTGATGCTTGATGTTACTGAAATCAAGGCTGTGGTGGTGCTATGCCCCCTTCGAAATCCGTGTTGGGCCCGGGACAGCAGCTCATGGGAGTGGATGTACTCAAGAGCTGCTCAGCCACTATCTTTTCAAGGAGCTTGCTAAGGAAGAGAGAATAGCAATTGGACGGTAGTTATCCGGTGATTTAGATTGCCCTGCTTCAGAACAGGGTCAATCTACCTCTTCAGATATCGGGTATGATCCCCGATCAAGGGATGGTTGAAGATGTGGAGCTACTGAGGAGGCAATATGTGCAGCACTGAGCTTTAGAAGCTTGGGCTCCAGGTTGTCTAGGCGGGGCTAGAGTACTGGGAGAGACCTAGGTGTCACTGTGTGTCCAGGACTGGCACGGCCTAAGGCAAAACATTTGCCTGGTAGGGAGATCCACCTGTCGAGTGGGGGGGGGGGTGCAAGCTCTCGTTGGCCAGGAAGAGAGCAGTGAAAGCCGAGAGGTCGGAGAAGTGTGAATTTAGAGAGTTAGCGATGGTATGGGGATTATTGCAGGAAACCCCATTTATAACCATGTCTGTTACCCCGGAATGGGAGGACCCACTGACAAGAGTTTTTATATTTCTCCAGAACCTCCTAGGATCGCTGGCAGTACTGAGAAGAGCGGTCTTGCAAAAGTCACTCTTTGCAACCCTAATGGCCTTTTTACACTTATTTCTAAGATGTCTGTATTTTTGAAAAATGGTGGGATCACTGGAGCCTTTAAAAAGGGCCCAATACTATCTCTCTACGTATTCGGCTAAGAGCTCCCATTTAGCCAGGGTAGCAGACCCCCATCTACGGGTGACCTTGGGGCATGCTTGTTCTAGAACTCCAAAGGTGGTGGTAAGGAAGGAGAGGGTGGCCACACGTGAGGGTCAGTGGCTCCAAGCACACCAGACCAGTCAGTAAGCCTTAGTCCTCCAGGACCCCCAGGGTCAAATCTGGAGTAGTTTCTGGCGTGTATAATTTGTGAGGAATTTTGGGGAGGGAATTTTCCACACATGAAGACCGGAGAGTGGTCAGATATGGAGTCAGACAAGCGTGCCGCTGATGCAACCTGTCTGGGCGGTTGGACATGATCCAGTCCAGAAGGGTGCAGGAGGACCCATTTGCCGACCGCCTAGTTGGCTCCTGGATAAGTTGGGTCAGGGTAAGGTTAGCAAGTAGGGACCCGATATGCTTCACATTGCCACCTTCCCAGTTAAGGTTAGTATCACCCAGGATAATAAGTTTGTTTTCCCCTACTCTGGGACCGACTGAGTCCATGAGGTGAGTTAATCCAGACAGACCACCCTTTGGAGGGTTGTAGGTACACACTAGGTGCAGTTTCTTTGTGTCCCCAAGTAGGAGTAGCACATGCAGAAACTCACAGGGGGACACACTGGATTGTTGGTGGGCAACTAGGGAGATTTTCAAATGACTCCGGTAGTAGATCAATATGTCACCCCCCCTTTTATTCCCAGCTCTGTCCAGTTGTGTGAACTCATACCCAGTGAGTGCACAGGCTGAATTGGGACGGGAGGGTTTAAGCCAGGTCTTGGTCACTCCAAGGATGTCGGGCTTATATAGTGCCACCAATGCTACTAGCTCATCACTGTGGTTTGGCAGCAGGGCTCCTAACATTGAGATGTGAGCTATTTTTAAATTCTACATGCCCCCATGCAGGAGAGGATATTGTGGGCCGGGTTGATTGGGCCAGGGTTGGATTCAATATCTCCAGCCATAATTTTAACTGGTTTTGATGTGCATTTGCGAGTGGGGCTAGCGAGGTAAGTCTCACTAAGTGAGGGAAAAAATGGCAGAAGAAAGTTTTTGAAAATTTACTTGCCATAGTAATTTTTTTGAAAGGGTAGGCTGGCACAGGAACTAGTTATTTCCCAGTCTCTGTCGGCACCTAAATGCACCCCTTGGCAAAGAGTTTAGCCAGTCAGAGGCTGGGAAATCTCCATACCCATTTTCTATGTTTCTGTATTGTAGGGAATCCCTTAAATATTTATATAGAGCCACTCAGGATGGTTTATATCTTGATTAAGTTCAGGAAATGTTAAGTGTGCAGGTAAGATCTGCTTTAAGAGCTGCATCAGAGTCTTTGAAGAAGTGATAGTCTCTCGGCCAAGTTTCTTGTCACAAGCTTCAGCTTCCATGTCAGAAGTCACTTGGTTTAGTTTAGTTTTTATTTTACACAAAACTCTTTGGGCAGTGCCTATTTTCAAAGGGTGTAGCGTCAAGTACAATAAAAGTTACGTAAGTAAGGTACATCAAATTTACAGGATCACAGCGGTAAAGTACAGATATACAACAACAGGTACACAGTGACATACACAGATACAAATAGCTGAAACAGGTATACAATAACTTACATCACATAGGTACAGAGATTGCTTCACATTATGAATAAAGTGCATTGTACACAGAATACAATTGAGGAAGAATGATTGGTCATTGGTGGCAATTACAAGTTCCAGTTGGAGTGAGTGAGTTTAATAGCTGAGAAACACTTCAGCAGAGCTGGCAGTTTTTAAGAGTATCAGGCAGGTCATTACATTGTGTCACAAAACAGTAAGAGAAGCAGTTTTGACCAAGACAGGTTATTCCATGAGGAAGCAGTAGGGAGTGACGTGTCATGTCCCTGACGCCATATTTGTTGTCAACGTAATTAAACGCGGACTGTAGGCCAGGGGATAGCAGGTCTCTTAGATCCTTATTGCCTGTAAGAAATGCTTGGTGGAGCAACCTCGAGTTTAGGTCTAGCCAGTTCAGGCTGCTGTATCGGATACAGGTGTGTGTCATTTTTTAAGCAAAGTGCAAAGCAGGCTTGGTTTGCTCCATTAGCAAAGTATGGTACTCCCCACCTAACAGTACAACAAAACATAAACAGAACTTACCTGTATATGTAACACTGCAGCTGCATTAAGATGTTGAAACGTGTACAGTGTTAATATTACCCACATTCTGTTAAAGAACCCCCCAAAGCACTTTCTATGATACCCTCTGGTCCATTCAGTCTACTATGAATACATAGGGAGTCCGGTTAGAAACCTGGGGCCAGATATTCAAAAATGGGCAAAGTGGAGTGCAAAGGTTTGTGCTGCACTTTCCCATTACCTGTGACCCCAAGGATGCCATATTTAGTTGGCTAGTACACCGGTGCTATCCAACTGAATACAGGGGCACATGGTCACTGCCTTTGTTGTACTGTTGCTGGCACTGCAGGGCCAGCTCCAAACAGGGGACTGAAAATACAATCTGTGGACAGTGGTCATTAAGTTTGTCAACCAGGCCTGTCCAATCAGGAAGAACTTTATGAGAGACATGAGGTTTTCCTCTGGAGGTGAGCACTGCTATCTATGTCCAACAACTACTCAGCAAATACAAGCAAGTAAACATTCAGATTGCATATTATGAAAGGAGTCCAAACTCTTAAAGAGGGAAATGCTATTTAATGAAATCACCCCACCACTCAATGGATCAATCCCAGATTAGGGGTTTCATGTGAACATTTTTTTAATTACTTTTCAGTTGCTCTATTTCTGCTCGTAAACCCCCTGTATGTAAATAGTGGCCATGCAGCATGGCGCCATTTCATGTATCAGCGCGGCTTGGCATGGCTCAATGTACTGAATGCATACAAGTGAGCTGCGCCAAGCCACACTGATACTTGAAATGGCACTGCACAGTGTGGCAGTTGTTTACATACTAGGGGGTTTTAGAAACCTAAAAATATAGAATTTGTTTGGCAGAAAAGGACCGAATGGCTCACCCAGTCTACCCAGATGTTCTCTGCATATTCTGCTTCCTTAGACCCTAGCTGGTCTCTGGTGACCCCCCCTTGCTTATTTACCAGTATTACCCTATGCCTGTCTCATTCATATTTGAACCCCCCCCCCACTGTTGATATTTACAAATATATTATTATTTTGCACGACATTTTTGAGCTAAAATAAAGCAGCTGCAAGGTTATTTATTAGATCATCGTTTACAGATCTTTGCGTCAAAGACTCATTTACAAAGGCACCTCGTCAAGAGAGCAATACATCACAGCAAACAAAACAGTACAGTACATAACGCTTAGATTAAAAAAGCAACCAGTGTTACAGGCATTCACTGGTGGTACAAGCTTGGTAATAGGTAAATCACAGTAATCATAATATAGGTACACGAGTACCACGTCAGGTAGCGACCAGAGATATTTTATTACATTAGTCAGCAGATGTTGCCTGAGACCCCAGGCATATACAGCAAAAGTACACAGGGCAGACCCAGCCTAGGGGTGAGGGTAAGGGGCAGGTGGGGGATTATGTGCAGTTGCAGCATCGGGTGCATGTCAGATGGCTTCTGAGGGAGACCTTGAAAGGACCAAGCTTAGTGGAGTCAGCTATGTTGGCTGGGAGGGAATTGATCCAGGAGGGAGCCCAATAGCAAAATGATCTCTGGGCCATAGAGGTCCTAACCCTGGGGACAATAAGGGAGGTTTTGACAGTGCTGTGGGTGGAGACTGAGGGGGAAGCACGCTGCAGGGAGGTGGTAACCTCGGGGAGAGCCCTAACAGGGTCTTTTTTACAAGACGGCAGGTTTGGAAGTGGAATCTTTCTTCAAGGTTGAGCAAGTTGGTGGTGGAGTACAGCAGGCATGTATGGGTGTGCCTAGGGGCTCCCAGCATTAGCCTGCAGGCCTTGTTTATAGAGAGCTGGATTCTTGCAAGCGCAGTGTTGTCGGCTGCAGCATAGATGGACAGCCCACAGTCGATTAACGACAGGACAGAGGAGATGATTGCCAATCTAACGGCCTCTTGTGGTAGGCAGTCCCTATGGTGGTATAACAGTCCAATCCTGACATTGGTGGCAGCAGAATGGGGCATTGATATGGGAATAGAAGGAGAGTGCCGAATCAAAGGTAATGCCCAAATACTTGTAGGAGGAAACCTGCTCAATGGGGTTTAGTGTGCTAGGCAGTATCATGAGAGGGGCACCACTGGCTTTGCTTTGGCGATGCAAGAAGAGCATAGCTTTGGTCTTTTTTAGGTTCAGGACTAGCCTTCATGATGTGAACCAATGTTCAGCTCTATCAAAAGCTTGTTGGAGGGTAGCCTGGGTGTGTTGGGGTTGAGGCTCAAGAGCACAGCGTCATCCGCGTAGAGAAGGATCTTACTTGGGCAGGCCAAGGGGAGGGAGTTGAGGTAGAGACTGAAGAGGAGAGGGCCTAAAATGGAGCCCTGGGGAACCCCAGAGTGGACAGGTCATGTGTCAGATAGGGTGCTATTGATTTTTACACACTGAGTTCTGGCAGAGAGGTAGCTGGTGAACCATGCAAGGGGGCCAGGAGAGAAACCAAGGCATCTGAAGGAGTCAAGCAGGAGGGGATGGCAAACCATGTCAAAGGCCTTGGAGAGGTCAATGAACATGGCACTGGCAGGACTTCCGGCATCAAAAGCAGAGTGCAGAAAGTTGGAGAATTCAAGTAGCGCGGTTGTGGTGCTGTGACCTGCATGTAAGCCATGCTGTTCAAGGCGCAGGATATTGTGCAAGCTGGTTGGCAACTACTTTTTCAAGGGTCTTAGAGAGTGGGGGGGATGGAGATAGGTTGATAGTTACCCAGGGTCGCTTGATCGCTGCTCTTTAGGATGGGAGTGATGATGGCGGTTTTCTATGTGCTGGGGAACTGCCCCAGGCACAGAGAGCGTTTGAGCAGCTCAGTAAGTGGGACCAGGATAGCATCCAACATCAGACAAAGTAGCCTAGTGTCCAGTAGGTCGGTGCCTGGGTTGTTACTACTAACAGCTTTTTGCAGAAGGGGTCTAGCCTCCAACGGGGAGATGGTACGTAGGTAAAAAGGAGGTCTCTGCAGAGTAGGCAGGGGTGCTACTGGGATGGGGTCAAAGAAGTTACTGGGCAGGACTGAACTCAGGTCTGAGAAAGTGTGGTTTAGGCAGTCTGCAATGCCAAGGGGGTCAGAGCAGACAGTTCCATTAAAGGAGAGTTGGGGTGGGGTGGGGAGCGGGATTTCCCATTCAGCTCCTTTACATTACCCCAAAAGTTCCTAACCAACCCCCAGGAGGAGACAAGAGCAGATTGGTAGTACTGGGCTTTGGCCTGTCGAATGGCCCAAGTACACTTATTGTGCTCAGCGTTGTACGCTTGCCTATCAGCTGGCTTGCCAGATTTCACGGCAATGTGCCATAGGTTGTCTCTCATTTTAAGTTTGTGAAGGAGGGAGGGGGTGACCCAGGGCATGCTTTGCTTTTGTTGCAATTTCTAGCCGAAGGGGCCATAGGGTCACAGGCAGTGTTAAAAGTGAGAGTGAAAAAATCCAATGCCTCGTCTATGGACGGTGCAAGCCTGATTGGGGACCAATCCAGTTGTGAGAGGTACAGTTTAAGGCAACGCAGGCCACCTGGGAGTAGGCGATATCGCTGAGTGGTTTGTGGTGCAGGTTTGCTGGTGGCAGTGGACCAAGAGAATACGACCGGGGAGTGGTCACTAAGTGAGTTGGGAAGTACACTGATATTGAGCACCCTCTGGGGGCGGTTGGTAATGGTGATATCCAGGAGGGTGCAGGAGCCAGCAGAAGGGTTGAATCTAGTTGGGGTGGTGACAAGCTGAGACATTTCAAAGGTGGCAAAGATATCTCTGGTTTGGGAGACCGTGGCAGAGAGCCAGTTGATATTCATGTCACCAACAATCATCTGGGCCATTTTGGGCGGTAGGCCAGAGAGGTAGTCAGCAAGCGCCTGAATGGCAGGTCTTGCTTCTGGGGAACGAGAAACGGTGAGAAAGAGGGCCCTTACCAGGGTTGGGGAGATTTTTTGCATGACGGCTTGCACCCCGTTATCAAGCTTGGGTGGTGGAAGTGCATGTCCAAGGAGGGAGTCTCGCATGTAGACAGCACAACCACCTCCACGCTTACCCACCCAATCTTCCCTGAAAAGGGTGTAACCAGGGAGGGAGACGAAGGAGTCGGGGTGGATTTGGATAACCAGGTTTCAACAAGTGTGACAATGTCCGGTTGGTGCTGAGTAACCCAGCATTGGAATGCAGCATCCTTCTTAAGGAGGCTGCAAATATTCATTGAAGCTATGCGGAGTCCTTGAGCCTGGGCAGGCTTGTTCATAAGGTTGGGCACAGGGCCAGGGTTTGGATGAATGTTACCTGATAGAAGCAACAGGAGGGTGATTAGGCGCACCAAAGCGTGGTAGTGATTGTGGCATCTCCCCTTGTGACTGGACATGGGGCCGGATGCTGGGGTGCAAGAGATGGGTAGAGTACGAAGGGTGGGAAAGGCATTGAGGAGAAGAGACCAAGGTATGAGTGAGAAGTAAGAGGTAGCAGGGATGGAAGTGTGGCGGGGCTACCGAAGGGGGAAGTGGTCGAGCGCCGGGGGTTCTGGTAGAGGTGTTGTAGATAAGGGGGGGTACTATGCGTAGAGGGTGATGATCCTAAGTGAGGTGGGGCTGGTATAGGAAGTAGGAGGAGGACCATAGTCAGTGTCAATGCACTTGATTCTGGATGCATTGAGGACGATAAGTTATTTCCCAGAACAGGATGCTGGGATGCATCACTAGGGGGATCACCTCCAGAAGGAGGGAAGTGATACTCCCTCTGTATAACTGCTTGGTGAGGCCGCACCTGGAGTACTGTGTACAGTTTTGGAGGCCACATTTAAAGAGGGACATTAACCTCCTGGAGAGGGTCCAGAGGAGGGAACCAAAATGATTTGGGCTTGGGGACAGGAGCTATGAGGAGAGGTTGAAGAGCTAAATATGTACACATTGGAAGAGAGAAGGGACCAGGGGACATGATAGAGTGCTTCAGGTACATGAAGAGGGTAAATAGGGAGGAACAGTCAGGGTGCTTCAAGGAAGGAGGAAGGGGCCACTAGAGGGCATGGGTGGAAGCTGGAGGGGGAGATTCAGAGGAGAAAGGAGGAGGTGCTACTTCACTGAGAGGGTGGTGGAGCCATGGAATGCACTACCTAGGGGGCTGGTGGAGGCAGAGACAGTGGAGGGGTTCAAGAGGGGGTGGGACAGGTACAGGGGAAGGGTTCAGGAAGCAAAATCCAATGCAGCAAGAATATCCGGAACTGGGAAGGGAGAAGCCAGAGAAGGCGAGGGGGACAGCAAGGTCAGCACCCAGGGTGGGGCCTGACCAAACGAGCAGACACGAAAGACCGTTAGGCCTATTCTGCTGGCATTTTAGTATGTTAGTATGTTAGTATTTGAGCACGAGAGAGGATCGCCCCTTTAAGAAGTTACAAAAAGGAGAGCCCCTTTAAGGAGTTGCTGTAATTAACTAGTGTGAGGCTTCAGAGGCAGGGATCACTGGGGAAGTGTACTTAATAAAGAAGGGAGGAGAGAGTGGGGGGGGGGAGGTGAAAAAACTGTCCAGAGAGCAGTACAGCAAGGCAGTGGCCGAGCTGTGTTTTGAAAAAGGTGTCTTCTGTGCTTTCTTTCTCAATGGGGATCTGCAGCATCCAATCGGGAAGCAGCCACAGTCCCCAGGAGCCAGTCCAGTTATGGGGATTGATCCTGACAGCTCTGAGCTAGGAGCTGACCAAACGTACAGTACCTGCTTTCCTTGGTCAGGGGCTGGCGGGCTGGATGCAGAGGTCCGGCCACCAGCAGGTAGCAGTGCCAGGGCCACTCGGCTGAAGTGGAGAGCCTGGTTTGGGCCTGTGGCTGCTTTCCTTGGTCAGGGAGTGGTGGGCTGGATGCAGAGGTCTGGCCGCCAGCAGGTAAAATCTCGAATTAGGTACAAAATTGGCAATGGACCACTAGCCAAATGCTGGTAAATTTTGTATCGAGCTACAAGATTTTTCTTTAACTAGCATTCAGGCTTATACTGGAAAAGGTAACATTTCAATAAGTACACCATCCAGGTCAGTGGAAAAGTCTGTGGGACTAGTGGATTTTCCCAGTCACTTGCCCTGCTGGGTAGTGGCTACAAAACCTAATTTCAACCACTGCTAAACAGGGGTCTATCTGTTTGGGGGGGGGGGGGACACGATTTTGTTAGACAGTGTTTCCCTTTAACCAGGCTACAGTAGAAGGATGTGTCTGCAGTACCATTTATTTTTTTCTGTGTAATATTTGAATTTTCCCCTTCTCAGAATTTTTTTCTCTGGTTTCTAACATTTTTAATTTTGTCCCACTCTTGTTCGCTTGATTTGTTTTTCCTCTTTTCTCCAGTCTGTCTTGACTGAGTTCTTCAAGGCACACACAAGCAGAATATATGTTTGTATACATTCTGTCCCTGTATCCTAAGAATTCTATGTACCACTCTTTTTATGTTTGCGTGTGCAGTAAACATTTTGTTACAAAGAATGGCATTTCAGAGGTGTGTCACTGTTGGGTCCAATGCAGCTCAAGCTGCAGTGGGCTCGACAGTGACAGGCCAGTCAGCAGCAAGACTCATCATGAGACTGGTCAGTGCTTGTGGGGTGGAAACTTCTCATTGAAAAGAGCCAGTTGAGCCGGCTCCATGGCACTGAGCGAAGGGGTTCGCTTGGCACGCTGGCAACCTGGATTCGCGCCCTGAGTCCAGGTGTCAAAAGCTTGGATGCTTTCATCCCAGGGGTGGGGGGGGGGAGAACAGGTCCTCAGCACTTGGAGGTGGATTGGGCAATGTGCAAGGAGCATGAAGCCTCGACACGCCCCGCATGACTCTACCTCAGGTTGCTGTCTCTATGTAGGCCCAATCAAGGTGGAGTGGGAGGCCAGAAAATGGAAATGATTGCCCCCCCCAATGGACCGGATGATGGCTGCCAGTCCCTGTTGCCACAGAGCCCTGGATCACCCAGACCAACCCCCACAGCACCTGGGTCAATGAGATGCACCTACCGGCGCCTTCTCTCTCGGAATGGGGGGATCCGTCCAAAGAATGTATACATCGGGTTTCCCAGGGGGCTGCCAATATGGGAGTGGTGGATGACTGCGAGGTTGGACTGGCAGCAGGGTGCACCCAGGGAGTCCTGAAGGAGTGGCTGGTCGGGGGCCCTCGGGAGGAGCAAAAAACAAAACAAAAAAGAGCTAGTTGTTCCTATCAGACAGAGGGTGGCTTGTTTCATCTGTATGACGCTGCCCAGCAACCAGCTGAACGGTGTTATTAGTCTGTGTCTTTGTTTTGTTTTTTGTTAGTTTTTGTTTGCTTACAAATTCTACCCACACCCTCCCTCTGCCAGCACTCCCACCCACCAGCTCTCTGTTCATGGCCAGTACAGGCTGTAAGCCCACCATGCTCAGCTCGCTCGCCATCCCCCCACCCCAAGTCCCGAACTTGAACTGAGGACAGCAGGAGCTCACCTGAGAGATGAAGCAGCCCCAGCTCACCTGTGTACAGAGGTAACACAGGACAGCGGTAAGACAGGATAGTGGATAGTGAATCCCTGAAGAATGCAAATAGGGCACCATGAACCTGCGAATAGCAAGTCTTCCAGAGTGAGCCGGGAGGGGAAACCTACTAACCTTCCTACAATACTAGATCCAAAACACTTTGCCTGAAGATCCGCGGCTTGACCTGGACACTCTAAAGTGGGCTTACTGCATTTATAAACTTTAGAAGAGCCCAAGACAATCCAGACTCCAGCCGCACTGTCTTCCTTGTTCTGGTGGCCCTGAGATTCGGGACTTAATTTTACAGTGGGCACGCACTCACTCACTATCCTTTTTCAATTGAAGGACAGGAATTAAAAATATTCCCAACTGATCGTACACAACCTGGAGCTGTCACAAACTGTGCAACCCTCTGCAGCAACAACTACGTGGTCTGGGAGCAGCTCGTTCCCTGCTGGCTCTTGCACATCTCTGGATAACATACAGAGGCAAAACCCAATGATCCAGAGAGATGAGGAAATGAGTGGATAGAATTGTGGCAGAGTTCCACACTGGAGAGCATCATGAGCAACACCAAGAAGACGGCTGAGAAGAAGAGGACTGAGAAACGTGCTAAACAAGCTGACTGGCTGCAGGCTGGTGAACTGTTATTAAGACTGCATTATAAGGATTGGGTTAAGGAGACCTAATATGTGCAGGTTAATTTTACCTTCCTTGTTGAAATAGTGGTTTCACTTGAACCTGGGAAATAACTGTTTCCATTGACACGAAGGGGAAAGTGGGTGAACGCTTGCAAAGATGTCGCCGACCACAAGGCACATAGGGTTTGCAGGATGGCAAGTATGGTGTGCACTATTTGCCCTCTAACTAAAGCATATGAGGAACTTATCAGGTGTCAATGACTGGAGCCTTGCTAGATAACATGTCCTGTAAAATAGTGAACCCATCTTAGAGTATAACTAAAGTTAATAGTGTCAGTTTGACAGCCAGTTCTGTTGTTAAAGTTGCTGTACGTGGAAGACAGGACAGGTTTGAGGAGTCATATTAAGGGATAAATAGCAGTGAGGCTGTTGATCCTGGATGCAGCTGGGGAAGCCAAGTTGTGAGCAAGAGAGCAAACTAGTCTATTCCCCCTCTGTACCTGAAGTACTGCAAAAAAAAAGGTTGGGAAAAGCGACACTAAGAGTTGAGCTTGAGCTGGTCTGCACTCAGATTAAATGCTCTTTGCACTAGGTTGTAGAGGTGGTTTCCGTAGTGATGGATCAAAATGTTGAGATCTATTGGCTGCTGGCTTTGTAAATCTCATTCAGTTTGTTCCAATAGTGGAAGTAGAGGGAGATGAGGGGGTGGACTGATAATCCCTCCATGCTCAGCTTGCCTGCCACCCCCCCTCCAAGACCCAACCCTGAACTGAGGACAGCAGATCATCACCTGAGAGATGAAGCAGCCCCAACTCACCCATTTACAAAGGTTCTGTAGGACAGTAGTGATAGCAGAGATGTAGGGAAGGGGGAGTGTGACCTCTAACATTAGCATCCGTCACTTTCACACACTTGAAAACGAGGGATTACAAAATGGCAGGAAAAAATCCTGCCCTCTGATTGGTCAATGGCCTCCTTGAACAATGACGTTACACCAGCACAACATCACTGTATCAAGGTCAAGCAGCCACATGACCTACTCACAAATACACATTAAATGGATCAGTCCACATACTTCCTTCCCATGCTCCAACTGTGTTGTACAACTTCACTTACCCAAAAGAGTGTCTTACCCACCTTCTTGTCAGACCACAACTCATTGTAAACCACTGCCAAGGCAAACTGCAAATTTTTTTAACTGACACTTCGTGTGGCTTCACAGATGCAGCTCACAAGGCAACTGAAGTGAGTGCACGCACTTGTCTCTCACTCCACTGCTAAACACAGCTTCCATTTTCTCAGTCCCAAGGCAGCCACAAAATTCAAATTAATTTATTTTAAATACTGCTGGCTACTCCCCGTCCATGAAGTGATCTCGCATTAGTGTGTGCACAACGGCGCTTGCTGTACTTCTTGAATTCCACCATTACTTTCCGCTGCTGGCAGTACTTGATTTGCTGCAGTCACCAAATGACTTCATTCCTTCTGCAAACTTTTAAACACATTGAAAAACAGTGCCCCAAACAGCAGAACGGCAACACTGAGACAGGAATTGGGGGGGGGGGCACTAAGCACCATCACACAAAGCAAGAAGTAGTAGTGTGTGGGAAGAGGGAGACAACATGTAGTAGCAGTACCACCTATTGCAGACAATAGAATTTGTGGATTTTTTAAAGCACATATACCCCCACTCAAAAAATCAATAAAAATATATATTTTTTCCTTTTTGTTTTCATAAACAAACCACTGTATAATATCATTAATGCACTCCAGAGGAGTGTGTCAGGCTGGGATAACATCACTTCTTGGGTGTTGACCTCACATGGCCTGCAGCCTCATGCTCCAACCATTCGAGATGTAATGTTATTCCTACATGTAACCCCCTTGTAAATGGGCGTTCCAAGAAATGCCTGCTTGGGCTTACCTTAGCCCATTGGTTCTGTCCTTCTCCCGCTGTCTCTTGGGCTTCTCCTGACTTGGCCCCTAATTTTTCTGGCTTCCCAGGTGCTGCTTTGCCCTCGTGAGTGCCCCAGCCTAAAGCCTGAATGAAAATATAGCCCCTCAGGACTTAAAATGCTGACCACGAGCTCCCGCTGCAAAAGTGCTGCCTCCAGGGCAGCGGGAATCGCGTTGGCACGCTAAGCGCCTTTGATGTGGAGCCGCTTGTTTTGCGGTCTCCTAGAGGACTGTGCTGTGGGTCCTGGGATCCCTTCCACCTATTTGGGACCCGGTGACCACAGACAGCCTGTTGGGGGACCACTCAGATGGGATTTAAAGGAGTTCTGACCGGGGCTCATTTGAGTATGCCTGTGCAGGGCCCTGGTCATCTGAATAATGCATAACAGTGTGTCTGGCTGCCTCCAGGGTAGCTATGCTCAGCTCCAGCCGAAAAGTAAAGAATTAAAATGTTTTACATAATGGAACTGTTGCTGCTTGTTGGGAATATACTGTGCATGTGGGGAAAAGTGTTTAAAGTTAAAATGAGTACTGTTTCCCTGACAATTCTAGTATCTGGGACTCTGTGTGTCAGCCTGTCAGCTGCTGCAAGGGGAGCTTGCATAAGTGCAGTAGCAACAGAAAAAGTAAAGGAGCCACATTCTTTATCTGTGCAGCGACTACAAGTGCAGCCTTTAAGCTACAGCACTGTGGGGCAAATAATTACTTCTTTCTGGCTGCACCAGGACATTATTCAGGACTGTATCTAATCTGCTATAAGGGACAGTGGGTTAAGCAGCCATTGCCAGCAGTACAGCCAATTGGAATTACAGCAATAGAAAGCCAGGACTTGTGGGACATTCACTGCATCTCATGGGTAAGCACCCAAGTACTTATGGGGGCTTACAGGGACATTATTTTAGGCGCAAATTCCACAACCTAATTTGCCGCAAGTGTTCTGATTGACAGGTCTCTCAGCAACTTGGAGACATGTCACCCCATCCCTGCTACCAATCAGGAGTCGAGCTAGGAGCTCTATAAAGAGACAATGTTGCCAGTTTGTCTGGAGATTCAGAGCTGAGTGAGAGAGAGAGAGAGAGCAGCAGAGCAGGCTCCAGCCTGCTGGGAGCCCCCCATGTTGGAAGGGCTCAGGCTCCAGCCATGCCATCAGGCCTGGGCCACTTAATTCAAGCCCTTTCAGTCTTCAGGGGGCATTTATTTTCTTCAATTAACTAGTTACAGTAATTGTGCTTTCTGCAACAGCTAGTCTGGAGGTTGCCAGTACTGTCCTCCAGAGGCTAGCCTTCCCTCCCACGTCGGGGAAAGATGTGGACCAAAGAATCAGATGTCCAGCAGCGGTGAGAGCACTGACCAGAGGACATCATGCAGCAGTGAGAGCGCTGACCAAGTACCTCAGCGGTGAGAGAGCTGAAGAAGTCTTCAGGATGCCTTCGATTGCGGATGAGACCCGTGGAGGACCTGAGTGAGTACCCTTGTACCCCTTCCCCCGGTGCAAGGGAGAAGCTAAGCAAGTAATCTTGGGGGACCCAAGCCCCATTGAGAAATGTGTGCTGTTAAGTGTGAAGTATTGAAGTCATCAGTCTGGGCTACTAACCCCATAAGAGACTGCCTAGTTCAAGTAACGGATGCATCTTGTCTGTGGCCCAAATGGCTAAGTTGCAGGTGCAGCAAGAAGCCTGGTATAGTGAATCATGTAAATGTGTTGCAAGTTGTGTAGCTGTGGGTTAGAGTCCTGCCATCGTGGAGCTGACTGCCAAGACGTGTTTGCCACTTCATGAGACAGGAGGCCCTACAGCATATTATGTCTAAGATACCTTAAAGAGAATGTACCTGTGTTTGACCAGAATTTCATCTGAGAGAGCGTGGGATAAGTGTACAATGTCTAGACGTGCTGGATAGGACTCTGCTTGTGAATAATGTTCTTGGTATACAGAATGTACAAGATGTGACTGCCTGTGACTAAAGTATATGGGATGCTTAATGAAAGTGTCGTTGCCAACTTACTCTGGAGGGATGCCTTTTGGTATGTAAAGTACTGGATGTGTCCGTGTTTAAACTGCGTTTAGGATGCTTGACAGAAGCATCACTCTCATTGCATTGGATGGGACTTTCAAGTATTGTGCTGAATGTTCTGGATGTAAGATCCACATAGTTTGTTCTGGAATGTTCAGAAGTCTGCAAGTGAAGGGCAATCCCTGCTGTGGATGTACATAGTAATTTGCTGCTTTACAAAAATCTGTTTCCAAGTTGCCCCAACCCTCAAATTAATAGCCGGCTACCTTGACCTGCTGCAACTCCATCAGGCCTGCAACATCTTGGACTGTGGTATCTGTTTAACTAGTATGGTATGAGATTGCAGGGTTTCTGCTGTATCTGGGACTGGTACCGGTACCAGTGTGGGTATTATTAATAATTATGTTTAACATCTGATTTGTCAGCAGCTAGATAGCCAGGGCTCTGGATGCCTTAAGTCAAATGGTAAAATGTGGTTTATGTCTGCTTGTTAATATGTAGCCACCCAGCTGGAGAGTTCACCAGCAAAATCCAAATAATCTCTGTATATGTTGTTAATATGGTAAGATAACCTCTACTCCTCCTGTTTCCCTTTCCTAGCTCCTTTATCCCCCGAAATAAATATCTTGGTATTTGTTGTTTGAAATCCTGTGTGAGCATATTATTAGAGAGAGCCTTTAATTCAAAATGTTGAAGTGTGGGGGGCTGTGTATTGGGGCATGTCTGGGGAAGGTAACTGGTCACAGTGGGTGGTGTAGCAGCTCAGGGGGCTACACCCAGCACCATCTCACCCACGTAAAGCACCCTGAGTGGAGGCACTGCGCAAGGGTTTTAAAATATAATATGAGTTAGCGAACCCAACCCCCTCAGCCTATGTCCAGGGTAGTGCTGCAGGGGTGTGACACTGGAGGTGGCGCCGCCCAGGGGTTACACTACACGACACACACCACTGTCATGCATTATTGCTTAAATATCATCTAACCATGTGACAAGGTCAGGTTGTGTTTCTACCTCTTTTGCCTAATGAAAACAACTGCAGTCAGTGTAAATCAGTTGTTGCTAGAAGCGAACATGCCTCTACAGCAGAGATAAATAAATCTCTTTCTCACAGAAGGGCATACAATTAGCTGATTATTGGATTCAGCATCTCCCTTTAAACTATGTGAACATTTTTTTATGCCCTGTCAACTGAACATGCTGTGGTGCAGACATGATCCACCTCTAGAACCCTTTGCGGTAAGTTCCCCTTATAAAACAGGAACCTGTGCTAGCTGGTCTTACCAGTGAATTGGTGGGTTTTAAACAGTAAATCACCTTAGATGTCCTTGCCCTACAAAACATCAGTATTTACAGATTTCTACTGAGAGATGTGATGACGACTGCAGCTGTTCAGATTTCTGATCCTGCAGGGTTATGTCTATCGGTGTCACCTGAGCAGTAATTACTGGGTAAGGGGGTGGTTACTCTAGGATACTGCAAGTTCACCTACCTTGGCTATGTGACCTAGGTAATAATACCCCTGTGACCATGGTTAGTTTGGCACCAATACAGAGGATGTGAGCTGCTACAGCCCTTACATCGATGAAGGACTATTATCAACCTCTGGAAGGTTGGGGAACATCTGTCTTACTCGTTAAACCAGTGTCATTTTCCTTCCCTCATCCCATACAGATGATAGTTTTTCTGGCTGTGAGGGGATCAAGAGAAATCAAGTTGTAAACCCCACCCCCATGAATCCTGCTTGTAAATACCTTTACTATTTATACTTTTATGACCCCTCAGAGATCATTGTTCATTAAAGATAAGACCCTTAATCCATTGGTTTGCACCCAGTTCCCTATAAAGAGAGGGGAGAAAATATACCAGTCTATGGAACTGAGCTTGCAATAAAACATCAGTGTGTGTCACTATAAAAATCACATGCTTGTGTTTACCCAGTACAATATTCACAACTCCTGGTGCCCTTATTTGTGCTTGTCTCCAACTGCCATTTAGTGCCATCTCCATGTGCTAATAACTCATTATAGCACCAGAAGGAGGGCGACATCATGGAGCAATGTGTGTTCTTTTTTTTTTTTTTTTCTTTATATTTTTTGATGCTCAAGCCACCTCAGTCTCCGGCTGGCCCTCCAGCCCATCACCACCAACCCACCCTGACAGAGCCACAGTTTACCCTCCAGGCAGGGGCAAGGGGTGGCCGGCTATGCTCCCAAACACATTCACTTCATCAGGCAGGCCCTAAGGCGGCGGCAGCTTGGAGACCGGTTGGGGCCATGCTTATTTTTAGAGGTGTTTTTCCTTGAACAGGAGGCATGGTGTGCAATGATGCCATGGTGAAATCCCACCCAGTGTCTGTATGCCTCCCAGTTGCAACCTCAGTTTCCCCCGCATGCCACTCCCGTGGTCACCCAGGTGAGCTACACCAAGAGGTATGGGATCTCCCCTCCTCCCTCCCTCCCGGAGATGGAAAGCGTGAATTGCCACGCAATCCATCTCCCCCCCCACTTTGGCCAAACCTCCAGCTTCCCCGGACTTGTTCCTGAACCCAGGTAACTGGCACGGCAAGCAGTGACTCCACATCTGCACCGATGGCCAGCATAGTGCGTGTTCTTGTGTAACCCCCCTGCAAATGGGGGTTCCTAAAAGTCTTCCAGGAGCTTGCTTGAATGCTCCGAGCCTGAATGAAGTTTGGCATTTAAGCCATTTATCTGTGAGTGCTTTTAGGGCCTCTGGTACTGTCTCTTTAAGAGCTGTCTGCTTGCTGACATAATTAATTTGTATGGGGGGACTGTGTGTTTCTCTGCTTGAGTCCCACTTGAGCTGCTGCCAATTCACTCCGTTTTTGCAGTCGCTAAGAAGTGCAAAGGGAGCCTATCTGAAAGATGTAACTGTTTGCCAGAAATCATTTAGAGTAATAATGAAAATACAGTTTGTCTAACTTGTTTTCCTTTGTAGTCTGAGTTGTTTTGCCTAGCCCTCCATTCTAGTTTTGAACTGCTGAACTGGACCAATCAGCGTGGGGGATCTTTTAAAGTGGAGCCTGCTGCTGGCAAATCAGAACTTGGACTCTTAAGGTGAGTCAGCCACAAGAGGATTATATGGGCAGTGACTCAGGGAAATGTAGTTTTGACCTCGGCGCCTTTTTCCACCAACAGGGGGAGTTTATTGTGAGTGACAGACAAACCAGCCAAGAACTGGGAGGAACTCAAAGGAAGTGCCTGGTTTTGTCTTCTGGAGTTTCAGTTTAGCTCTGGCAGTGAAGAGGGAAGAAGCCCTGTGCTCCTTCGGTCGCAGTTTTAGTTGGGAAACGCGTGTAAGGCCCCAAGTTTCGGTCTGCAGCTTGTGCAAGTGCTTGTTTGGACTGAATCCGACATGTGAAGAGAATCAAGGAGATCTGAAGAGTAGAAACCAGGCTCACCCTGTAGAAGACTGGAGAAATTGCTGAATTGCGCTCGGTCTGTCAGGAACTGAATCTGCTGTGTGTTCTCCCGGGTATTGTGCAGTAATTGCGATCTGGATAGAGAAGCAGCCTGCCTGGTATAGTACTTTCCTTTTACATATAAATGTGTGTAATGCTTGTGGGGATTCGCGTTTCAAATCCCCTGTACAGTGAATTGAGTGCCTGAAGCTGGAAGTAAACCCCAGCTTAATCCAGACTACATTCATTTGCTCCAAACTGCATTGAGATCCAGTCACAAGGACCTTGCCCACATGGTCTGTTCCTCCTGGCAATCCAGGACAACCTACCTCCCATTCACTTTTCAGTATTGGGCTGTGAGTGCAAGCAGGGTAGCTCCCTGCCATCGGTTTATCAAATTGCAAGTGTGTCATCTAATTGTTTTTTTTTTTTTCTTCTTCACGAACTGAGCCAACCAGCTCCGGATTACAATTTGGGTATTGTGCTTGCATTTTCCATCTTCAGGGCCCCAGCTGCACCAAACAGGCTAGCCTCTTATTGCCTGGATACCCAGTAAGAGTGACATTTGGGATTCTGAAATATGTGTGTAACCCCCAGGGGGCACTACCCTTAGGGCTACTATCCCTGCCTGCCCCCCTTGAGACAGGGTGAGGGGCCCAGATCCGTTGACGGGTGCCTCCACCCAGAGGTCGGGGCTAATACAGTTGAGACTGCCTTGGTTACAGCCCTCTGGGCTACTGCAACCCCCCTTTCGTCCCACTAGTGGCTCACACTGGGTACCAACAGTTTTTTTCACCAGTACACTTACCCCCCTGATGGTGTCTCTCGGCTCACTCCGGGAACCCCCTGTAAAGTAAGGTACAGTTATATCACAGTCACTATGCAGCAATTCGTCAGGGATGCACAAACCAGCCAGGGTGTAGTTGCAACACAACAATCTGATTTATTATAGGGGGAAGTTAACAAGGAAAGAGGGAGAATCAGGTTAACTGACTCATACTCATAATTATATACTTAGGGCTCTGTGCACAGGCCTAACCCTAAGATTTGCTGTCCCTGGGTACCCAAGCCCTAACGGCTAGTCCAAACGTGGCAGCTGGTTGGGGCCCTTAACACAGATAACCATCACAATCCTGAGCAAGTCAGCATGGAAAGAAAGTTTAGTTAGGCAGTCGCAGTATAGAAATACCATTGGAGAACTCTGTTTGCACACTTAGCCAGTACTTACCCTGATTCAGTACTCATAAACTCCAGCAAATACGGATTCCTTCAACACTAGCAGGGCTGAGCCTGAACTTTACCAGCCTCCTCACACATTTATATGGCAAACAACAACAACAGAGGGGAACCACACCAGGCAGCTGCTTCCAAGGCTCCCACAAACTCACAACCACTTGAGATACTGCAACGGCAGCTTCCACTTTTCCCTCGGACCCAGCGCAATTCAGCAGATTCTCCAGTCCTCCAAACAGGTCAAGCCTGGTGGGTAGCTGTGCTGGACACAGCCTCCTCTGACCGTCCGCCGACGGATTTTTTTCCGACTTGCTCGAAAGGAAAACGGCCGACTCAGGCCTTCACGCACATCCCGCGTGAGCACTCACACAGTGCAGAAGCACAGAGCTCCTCTCTTCTCTTCAGTCACCACGCATCTGCTCCCAGCAGCAAGGGGCTGTTCTTTCAGTCCGGGCGCTACCTGCTCCTATTGGCCAGCGGCACATGCCAGTCACTCTCTCCGCCTCTCAGTGGTGCGAAAAAGCGCCATAGCCCATAATACCTTTCTCAAAGGACGAGCAGGTTCCCCATTGGTCAGCCGATTCGGTAGGGTCCCAAGGTACTGATTGGTCCAATTCAACAGTTCTGGGCCAAAATGGAGGAGGCAATCAAAACAATCTTCACTGCGAAGAAAGGCAGGTTAGAACAACTACATTATCATTGCTATCATATGTTATTTCTCACCACAATCACATTCCCTTGCAGAGCTCCCCCTGCACCATTAGCGGTGACAGACAAGGAGCTATTTCTTCAGTGGCCTGGGCGGGAGTCGGGCATACAACCACACAGCCCCCCTCCGAATCAGTTAATTACGACTGCAACAGGCAGCCCTTAAAGAGACAAATACGGAGGCTTCAAAAGCGCTCACTGGTAACACATTTAAACGGCTTTAACGCCGAGCACCAACCAGGCATGGAGCAGTCGCCCATGCTCCGAGGAGCTTTTAGGAACCCCCATTTGTAGGGGGGTTACACGTGCACAGTACTGTGATTATTAATGCATTTAAACTAATTAACCTGATTTCCCCTCTCACGAAATGGTCTTTCGTCATGCAGCCGGATATTGTGCTCAGCTCCTTGCACGCATCCTACGTCCCATTCCTTTAAAGAAAACACCTGGTCTCTCTGGGCAAGCTTCTCACTGATCCTCACTTTCCATTCAGCTGGCAACGGGGAGTCGCCGAAATCAAACAAGTCAGGAGCTACTCTGTCATTCTTCCTCGAACTCTTGCTGCTGGGTAGCACTGCAGTGTCTGCACAATGCACATTAGCCAGGATGCAACCTCTATTTACTCGAATGTCTCTTTCAGACACATTATGAACTTGGACCATTACCCTTCTGGCATAAGCATGGGCTCTAGCGGGCAAAATACTAGGCGACCAGCAGTCCCTCTGGCAATTTTCCATCGCCTGGTGCATCCAACATTAATATTTTATTCTTAACATCCTTTCTGATCGGACCTCTCCTGTAAGGTACACTGGGCATTTGGCGCCAGGATCAGAGACTCAGGATCCTTCTTCCATACAATTCCGACCGGTTCCTCTGGTTCTATTTTTCAGCATCTCTCTGTGCCTCATAGGCCTTCTTAATTAAAGCGGAACTCTTAAAGCTCTACTAGTCTTTGACCCTGTTTTCATAACACAACTGTGCCAGCCTTCGAACATATGAGCATTTGTTCCAATCAACAAAGGGACACCATCATACAGTCCAGTGGGGGACACACTAAGGCTAGGGTCTACTTGTTCAGCCACCCAGCCACGGAGGTGGGAAAGACAGCCAAATTCGGATATACCCGGAATAGGGTAGGCCTTCTCACTTAACCCCATACATGCAGTCCTTCTAATGGTTGTAAAGTACGTCTGACAAATGCTGCTGATACCAATCCTGGAACATAATTGTCATTTGGGAGCCACTGTCTAATACAGCTGTTGTAGACCTCCATTCACCTTACAGTGGTCTCCATGGAGGGACCCACTATTCTGGACCAGTCTGAGAGGCGGTAGTGGGGCCTGGGCAACTGACCTTGCCACAAAGGGCGTGAGTTAGCATTTCTGGTGCCCTCCACTGGGATCATTCGTGCACCTCTTAACCACTGATTTGTTCTCAGCTCCCTTGTAGCCTATATGCAACTTTGTCAGTGTCTTTGGGACCGGCATTCTTTCATGTGCCCATCCTTCCCACAATTATAGCAAAACATACTTTCTGGAGTTTGAGCTGGCCGAGGCACCACACTGGGAGCCAGGGCGGGGGTATTACTAACTGGAAACCTGGGTGCCATCTCTGTCTGCGGTGTGATAAACATTTGGAGACATCTCGTCAGTTTCTCCACTTCCATGGTCAAGGAACCGAGTTCGGAGCCGTTATCAGCAGGAGACACATGGGTGGGTACCACCACCCCCATAGCAGATGCAGTCGGATATAGGTCAGGGCCCGTACTTGCAGGCATGGCCTTCATAAAGGGACTGTTTTTGAATTCCCAGATCTCTCTCAACAGTTCGCCCCATTGTGGCATATCTTTTTCCTTGTCAGAGCACTCACTGACTGCCAACCTCTGCCCCTGAACTTCACTTGATGGGTCACCCTCAGTCACTCGGGTCGTAGCCGCAGCTATTGGTGCAGGTCCCTCCCGAGGTCGTCTTTTCTCAACTCCTCGAATTTCTCTCATTAACTCATCATAGGAGGGTGGGGATTCAGTCGATCTGCCAGGCGTAACTGAAGCAACAGCAGTTCTGAGAAGGGGCAGACTTAAGGATCCTGTCCAGCCTGGTTGGTCCAGTTCAATCGTTGGCAAACTACCTTTTCTGAGGCATTCTTGCAACAATTTTCCAGCCGAGATACATACACAGACAACAACTCCCCTTGGTACTGTTGTGCATCTCTTACTCTCCACCATAGGTCCTCATCAGAATCTGGGCTCCCATACACATTCTCCAAGGCCTCAAGATAGGCCTGTGCAGTCGCTTCAGGGTTACTGGCCCGTTTAGCACGGATGGTGGCCAGGGCAGGACCTCGGAGGCTCTCACTAACCCTCTTTCGCTTTTCGCCTTCCGAGCATTGCCATTCTAGCACTTGGGGGGCAACATAGTCTATCCAGGTCTCCCAGTCATCCTCCCCTTGGGGGGTGGGGAGGGTGCCAGAGAAGATCCTCAACCTTCGGTAAGAGTCGTGACTAATGGCAGGTGCAGAAATAGAGTCTGCATTGGTTCAGCCACCATACGGGCACTGGAGCAGGAGAGGGTGTTGGGGAGGAACACCCCAGGTGGCAAGAATAGTTTCTTCAAGTCCTCCACAGTTTTCCCTCTCCCAGCAACCATTCAGCAAATTTCTCCTCAAAAGTTTCAGATAGTGGTGGGGCTGATTCCCGGTCTTTACTGTCCTTAGTTATCACTCTCCAAGCAGTGAGGGCTCCTCTGGGGTAATGGTCTGTGGCACTTTGGAGCTATCTATGGGATCCTTAAACTCTACTAGGGCCAGGAAAGTGTGGGTGAGCAGATTAGCATGCCGACCCACCACCACAGGGTTTTGTAAACCTTCCACCTTGGAAAGTACTCCCTGCACAGTGTCCGTATTGATACCCAGGGGATGTCCAGGATAAGCATAGCATTTTGAGGGTCGATCTCCTCCCAGTACACCACTCCACCAGCCGGTGCACAGCCACTTCTGTCGGGTACTTTTTTTTCTTAACAGTGGTTCGTAAATATGGCCACTAGAGGACACACAATCCCAGCGGTGAGCCTCCAAGATGTAACCCTAGATGGCGCTATCCCAGGGGCTACTACCCCTGCCTGATTTGCCACTAACAGGTTGAGGGGCCTGGATCCCATGGCGGTGCCTCACCCAGAGGTCAGGGTTTGCAATAGTTAAACTAACTTGGTCACAGCCCTCTGGACACTGCAACCCCTTTCTTCCCACTAGTGGCCCACACAATATATCAGAATTACCTTCACAGTATACACTTACCCCAGGTCTGGTTCCGGCACTGGGACCTCCTGTGAAATGAGATACAGTGCAACAATCACAGTACAGTACTTTAACATAGACAAATACCTCAGGCAGTATAACTTTGCTGAAACAAGCAGCTCTGATTTATTTAGGGGATATAACAAGGACAGGGGAAATCAGGTTAATTAGCTTATCACTCTAATAATCTACCTATGGCTCTGTGCAAGGCCTACCCTATCAGTTACTGTCCCTGGGTACCCAAGCCCTAGTGGCTAGTCAAACCGTGACAGCTGGTAGGGGCCCTTTCACACAGAGAAAAGGAGAATTAAACAGTCAGCAGTACAGTAATTCCATTTGGATTTAATGTGGCAATTCAACAGGAAGCGACCCTGAATTAGTACTCACGACCTCCAAATAAGATAGGGTCCTTCAATGTCAGCAGGGCTCACTTGAAGTACACAAACCTCTTCACACATCCATATAAAAGAAAGCACTATACCAGGCAGGCTGCATCTGTATCGATCGCAATTACTGCACAATACCGGAGAACACACAGCAGATTCAGTTCCTGACAGACCGAGTGCAATTTTCAGCAATTCTTCCAGTCTTCTACAGGGTGAGCCTGTTTTCATCTTCAGAGATCCTTTGATTCTTTTCACAGGACGGATTCAGTCCTAACAAGCTGCAGACCGGAACTCTGGGCCTTACACACGTTTTTTGACTAAACTGCACACTGAAAAGCACAGGCTCCTTCCTTCTTCACTGCCAAAGCTCAACTGACTCTCCAACTGACAAAACCGGGCACTTCCTTTGAGTTCCTCCCAGTTCTTGACTGGATTGGCTGTCACTCACAATAGACTGCTGCTGTTGGTCCAAAAGGCACTGAAGTCTAAACTACATCTCCCAGAGTCACTGCTCATACAATCCTCTTGTGGCTGGCTCAGATTATGAGTCCAAGTTCTGATTCGTCCAAGGCACCATTTTAGAGCTAGCTTACCCCACACTGATTGGTCCAGTTCAGCAGTTCAAAACTAGAATGGGAACTAGCAGACACAGTTCTGACTGCAAAGAAAGCAGGTTAGACAAACTGTAATTTCATTATTACTCTAAATAATTTCTGGCAAACAGTTACATCTTTCAGATAGGTTCCCTTTGCACTCCTAGTGACTGCAAAATGAAGTGAATTGGCAGCAGCTCGAGTGGTACTCAGAGAGCAACACAGTCCCCCATACAAACTAATTATGTCTGCAAGCAGACAGCTCTTGAGAGACAGTACCAGAAGTCTAAAACACTTCACTGATAAATGGCTTAAATGCCAAACACCATTCAGGCTTGGAGCATTCAAGCAAGCTCCTGGAAGTCTTTTGGGAACCCCATTTGCAGGGGGGTTACACTCAAAAACAGCAAAACAAAAAATACAAATTATTCAGTATAACTATTTACAAAGGCAGTACAAACAGAGAAAATTAAGTCCTTCTTCTGAGGGTATCTCAATTCCAAGTTTCAGTCTCTCACGCTCCTTGTCTCTCTAGCAAAAGCATTGCTGCTCTTTTTGATTAGTCTTTGTCTGGAAACTCAGTAAGAGAGCCTGCTTCTCACAGAATGTTCTTGTAAGTTTACAGAGTGTTCTTGTCCGTTTCGCTCCTTGCAGGTGCAGCAAAACAGTACATGGTGTCCCAGAACTGACCTCTTGTTGACGACTTTGCAAAGGACTTAAAAACTGCATCTCAGGTTAACCCATTGAGTTCCAAATAGCTTTTTGCAATCGTTTCAACAGTATAACTATAAACAGTTTCAAACTAGAGGATACCAGTATCACTTACAGTTTCACACATAAAGATTCACATATGTTTTTATAGCTGCAGATATGCAAGGGGGAAGAAAAGATGGAAATAGAAAGGGAAGTCAGAAAGATAGCGAGAGGTGGAGAACTGCAAAACTGTCATAGTGATCAGTTCCTAGGTCTACGAGAACATTTGGTTGCACAACCAGACAAAGAAGAGACAGAAAAGGAGAGGACAGAACAGACCCTTGAGTTTAAAGTCTTTCTGCATAACAAATGGGGCAGGGCCTTATTCAACCCTGTCACACCCAGCAAAGAAGACAGCTCTGAATATAGCAACCAGGCAGTGCAAACTGCATCAGCAGCCCAATGTGCACAGAGGTGGAGCAAGGCAAAGGTGCACTACATGGCCAATGTGGGTGCTAGCAAAGAAGTGGTGCACAAAAACTGCAAACTGTAATTCTCTCTTCCCACAAGGATCCAAACTCCCTACGAAAAAGCCTGCAACTTGCTTTCTCTAGTGTTGAAAGGTGGTTCCTGGATAGTAAACTTGTGCTAAACCACAATAAAACAAAAGCCATGCTCTTCTCCAATCACCAAAACAAAAATAGGCATACTCCACTCACCATACAAACCTCTGCAGGGAATTACACTGGACCAAGTAAATACTTTCAAATACCTTGGCATCACTTTTGACCAAGGGCTCCTTTTGCAACCCATTGACAACCTCGCGAAAACAGTGAACCACGCCTTGGAATACTATTCCGTAATCGTCAATTTCTAAATCAAGCGGCATTGAGAATAGCTATACAGAGTTCCATAATCTCAATCATTGACTATGGCCTTATTATTTATGGCTCAAGCTACCTCCACTGCTCTAAAGCGTATCTCAATCACTCTAAATAAAGTGCCCGGCTCCTCACAGGGGCTCAAAGACTGACTCACACATGTGATCTGTACTATGAATCAGGCTGGTTGAACCTATCAAATCGTCTTATTTATCTCACCTGCACAATGGCAAAAAATCTATCTTGGGACTGACTCCATTATGTATTCAAAACCTACTCCGACTGAATCCTGGCTCATGACCCTCCACAGATCTGAGCGCCAACCTTTCCTGGTTCGAGATGCGGACTGCACAGGGACAAAGATCTTTCGCGCCTAAGGGCCCGACATGGTTCAATGCGCTTAGTCCACCTACTCTATCCTCAACCTCGCTTGAGCTTTCAAATCCATGCTCTATGCCCACCTCACCACCACTAGCAACTGTGATTGCGCTAGATAAAGACTACCTCCTCATGTCCATCCTCACATCTGAGGCCTCTTTCTCCTGACTAATGAACCCTCTGGTACCTCTACTACTTCCTGTCTCCCACCCAAACTCACTCCCCTTTTTCCTGTCCCTCTCACTTACTCTCCCGCTCACCTTTCCCTCCTCTCTAGCCTCCTTTTGGCGCCTAATGATCACCCTCTCCTGGAAGTTTCCTTAACCTCAAATTGTCTACCGCTTGAACCTGTTATAGCTTGTTTTTCTATGAAACTTAAAACGTTACTGCCTTAAACTGTTAATAGCAAATTTATGATGTAACTTTCCTGTCTGGTTTTACCTGTAATGTGTATCGTGCTTTGTTAAATGTTCTTTGTGACGTGGAACCTTTGTAAAAGAGCCCTGGCTCAAAGGTATTAATTCCTAGACTAATAAACTAACTAAAACTAAAAAATAACATTGCAGGCCAAATACTGCAGAACCGTGTTATGGTTCTGACAGGTTTGCCCAGTGCTAACACGTTTGCCCAGGGTAAACACATTAGCCCAGGCAAACATTTGCTATATTCAAAACCGATATGCAAATGAGCCTACTTAGGCAATCCGAGGGCAAACAGCCATATTAGCATGTCATTATGGCCTGCTTTGCATGCATTTCCATGTATAGATTGCCTGGGTATCACATCACAATAGTGACGTGAATAGACCAAACACCATCACAGCGACATTTCCAACAGTTCATTGTGATGGTCTGCTGGGTTCATGACACTACTGCCTCCATGGTGTTCGCCCCTTCCCCGAACCAACTCCGACTTGAAGTTGGTTATTTTAAGTCCAGGCGGGTGTGGAGGGGGAGGGGCAGAGTCCCATGCATGGGGGGAGTGGGAGACAAAGCTCCCCACAGAATACACAGTTTATTCCAGCAACGGCACAACACCAATTGGCGGTGTTGTGCTGTCGCAGTAGTGATGGTCGCTGTGCTCCGTGTCACTGTGGCATGGTGGAACTGATTGCCTGGGCTATTTCAGGGTGCACACAGTGCTACTTGTATGTCAGACTGGAACTACAGGTCAGTGGCCACAGGTTGGGTTTGCACACGGCACCACTTGTACGTCAGACTGAAACTAATAATAATAAATAAATGATAAAACTTTATTTTTAAGGCACCTTTCATAAAACCAAAGTGCTGTACCAGTAAAAACATTTAAAATATCATAAATTACAACAGCCTAAAAAATAAAATCAGACTCCAAATGCACTCATCCACAAATAGGATTTTAGGCCTTTTCTAAATCCCTCCACGGTCGCGCACTCTCATAGCTGGCAAGGCAGAGAATTCCAGCGGATAGGGGCTACGTACATAAATGTACGTGCCCCAGAAGATTTCAGAAGAACCCTCGGAATCTCTAAAAAAAACCCTCATCAGCTGAGAGGAGCGATCACCTAGGGCAATAAGGGACCAGGAGTTCTTTCAGGTAGTCCAGGCCAAGTCCGTGTAGGGCTTTATAAGTCAAAAGACCAACTTTAAAGGTGATCCACCACTGAACTGGCAGCCAGTGCAACCCATGGAACACCGGCGTAATATGACTGGACCGAGAGGTACCAGTCAAAAGCCGGGCCACAGCGTTCTGCACCAGTTGCGGGTGGCGGATTTCAACCACAGGAAGCCCTAGATAAAGGGCATTGCAATAGTCCAGCCGCGAGGATACAAAGGCGTGACCCAGCGTTGGAAGATCGCTGGACGAGACCAGGTGCCTGATCCTGGAGATATTCCTCAGGTGGTAAAATGAGGACTTGATGATGGCAGACACCTGTGAATGCAGGGTCAACCCTTCATCAAAAATTACCCCCAGGTTACGCACCTGTTCAGAAGCCAGGAGTGTGACATCCCCAAGATAAAGTCTTGAGGTTGAGTCAACCCCCGGACCCCCTATCCGGCGAGCCAGGTCCACTACCACCTCGGTCTTCCCGGAGTTCAACTTCAACCAGCTCGAAGCCATCCACTCCTGGTTTTTACCAAGGCAGTTATTAAAGACTGAGAGAGCTCCATCCTGGTCGGGTGCAAAAGAAAGGTAGAGCTGGGTATCATCAGCATAACAGTGAAACCTCAGCCCATACCTTCTTACAATGTCTCCTAAAGGTAGCATATACACTGCGAACAACATGGGGGACAACACTGAGCCCTGAGGAACCCCACATGACAGAGAGAGAGACTACAGGTTAGTAGCTGCAGGCTGGATTTGCACACAGAGCCACCTGTATGTCAGACTGGAACTACAGGATGGTAGCTGCAGGCTGGGTATGTACACAGCAGCACAGACTATTGTGCCCCAGGGGACTAGCACCATAGGCATGGGTGGTTGTGCTGCATGCCATAGACATATTGTTATTTCTGCTACAGTGCGCATCGTATGCTACAGTACCATGGGTAGCCGGTATTGTGAGGGACACATCAATGCATATGGTGTGTCAGGCAACATTGACTGCTGCTATCCACACAATGACAGGCCCAGCTGGCAGGTGTGTTCTGACTGTGGACGACACTATCATACTGTCCTGTGTACCGCATATGCCATGCCAGTGGCATGGGAATCTCACAGTAATATACACATGGCTGGCCGTGTGTGGAGGGGTGTATGAACAGATGTGCGGTATGTGTCTGGGGGGGCAGACACATACCATCATGTAGGCACAAAGATGTCAGCAGCATTCCTGTCACTGGAACATATGCACTCTGTGGATGGCCCCAGCCGTGTGGCAGTACCTAATATGTGGTGCATCCTGGGCACCTGAACACCCTTCATCCCCTCTGTGCTGCATGTGTGCACTGGATTGTGTTGGTGTACCCCTATGGGGTACTGCAAGTGCATAAAACATAATGTTGCGTGGTGCTAATCCAGTTTGCCCACACTATTGGGTCTTTTGAATATAGGTGACCCACGCAAATGGGGGAGCAAACCCGGCGCAAGCGATTTGCACCCATGCAAAGTTTTGAATATCTGGCCTCAGATTTGCAACATAGCCCTTTAGTCACCCCACCTCATAAACATGACAGGTGTAATTTCTCAAATCCAGCCCAAAACACCTTATCATGCTTATTCTACAAAATTATATTTTCGCTAGGATTCCATAAATAACACCTGTCATGTTCATAAGGTGGTGTCATAAACAGACTGCGTTAAAAATTTGGGATCACAATCTCAAAAACAACAAAGTTACAAACAAAATGCTGACATTTTCCAATATTTACACATAACATTGCAATATATTTCCTTTTTTTTGTTTATTCCTTTGGTAACCAGGTAAGGCCTACTGGGCACAAGTGCCCGTTTTCAGAGGCAACCTGGGAGCACTAGGGAGGTTAAGTGACTTGCTCAGAGTCCCATAGTATGCAAAAGGAGGTTGTGGGAATGAAACTCGGGTCTACTGAATGTACCAAGGTCATTCACAACTTGTTACTCTAACATCTAGGGGTTATTTGTTTTGGTGCCCGCACTTGAAAAAGGACATTGCACTTCTGGAGAGGGTCCAGAGGAGGGCAACTAGGATGATACAGGGTCTGAGGGAAAGATCCTGTGAGGAGAAACTTGAGGAGCTCAACTAGTACCCCCTGGAGGAGAAGAGGGACAGAGGGGATATGATCGAGGTCTTTAAATATCTAAAGGGAGTAAATAGGGTCAGCCTAAATAGGGCGTTCCAACTAAGGGAAGAGGGGCCACCAGGGGCACTCCATGAGGCTGGTTGATGGGAGGCTCGGGGGGAGACTAGGAGATGCTATTTCACAGTGAGGGTGGTGGACCCCTGGAATGCACTGGCTGCGGAACTAGTGGCTGTTAATACAGTGGAGGGATTCAAGAGGGTCTGGGACAGGTATAAGGGGAAGTTAAAACTGAGTAATGCCACCCCTGGAGGTGAAACTTTGATGGGGTTGGGGGGATTTACAGTGGAGGAGGGGAGGCCAGCAATGTGTCCTGACCAGGTGCTGATTTTCGAGCAGACTCAATAGACCATTAGTCCTACTCTGCTGGCATCTTAGTATGTTAGTATGACCAGCCTCCAAGATCCACACTTTCAACATATTGATGTTTTTTACTCCCGTAGAATTAACATGGCAGTTGTCGTTTTCAAATCCTCCTCAAAAATCCGTTTTCACAGCTGTTCCATAAAACAGTGTTTAGGGTGCTATATCATAAATGACACCTGTCATGGTCATTTGCTGGGTAATAAAAGCTAGTATTTTGTCACACTCTAAAGACACAACAACATTATGTGTCAGACACTTCATTTCCCAATCACGATAGCTTCTCTAGTATAACTCGTATTATTAATTTGTTAATTTTAGCCTCTGCGCTATCTATGCTTAACAAACAAGTAACCATTCATCACTGACACATGCTTGTTTAAAACGGCTTTCTGTAAGTCACCTGTAACTAAGCTAAATGTCCGATGCCTATCACATTAATAACTGTCAAACCTCTTCAGTTCTATAGCTCCTGAACCTAACAATCTCTGCTGACTTAACAGGTTCCTCTGGTCAACCTTGACCACTTTATTTCTTTATTTGTATATCTGTGGGTCAGAAAAGGCACACTGACTTGTGACAACTTGTTTCCAGGTGTGTATTATGGGCTGGCTACATGGACCTGCTTTTTAGAGTGAATTGTTGGCGAGAAGACCAAGTAAAATCACCGTCATGTTGTGGATGGCCAGACTCTGATTTTGGGCCTATATACACAACAAGATGGGCTAAATATGACAAGTCCACTACGCAGTTCTGTTTGCCGCAGGTGCTACCTGTGGCAGGTAAGATGTGCGTTACAGATTCAACAAAAACATATAGACCCGGGGATGGTGACAACATGGTGAACAATTCCATTTTGAAGGTACAGAAAAAGAATCATAAATTATAGCCAAAATTCTGTCCAGACATTTGGAGCAGGTACTCCCTGACTTCGTTCAGATCAGACTGGATTTGTCCATGGCCAACTTTCCTATCACAATATGCACAAACTGTTGAATGCTGTGCATTGGGGCTCTTGGCATCTGGGGTTGCACATGTGCTATCTGTGGACACCGAGAAAGCCTTTGCTCGCATAGAACAGGGTTATTTGTTTGAAGCCCTGGCACATTTCGGCTTGGGAGAGGAATTTGTGGGTCTGGTGCAGCTGCTATGCAGGGCTCCAGTGACATGGGTATTAGTAAATGGGGTTCTCGAAAACAACTTCTGGCTTTACAGAGGTACGAGGCTGGGATGCCCCCTCCCCCCTTCTTTCCATGCTCGCTGTTGAGCCTCTCACTATTAAGATAAGGGAGAATAGGGACATTCAATGAGTGATCGGTAAGTCTGGAATCCAACATAAAATGACTGTATATTTGGATGACTTGCTGCTGTATATTACAGAGCCACACCAATTGCTGCCCGCCTTGCTTAATGATATTGCAGTCCAAGATGCTCTGTATTGGGAAAGTTCAAGGGGAATGGCCAGTGAGGAATTGGGGACTCAAAGAGATTAGTTGTTCTCTCAAGTATTTGGGGATTAGAGTGTGTGGGAATTTGGGTACCCTCTACCAACTGAACTATAAACCCTTACTTGCCACTATTCTTAATGAGTTAGTGAGGTGGAAGCCACTTCCTGTATCCTGGATAGGACAAATTAACTTAAAGTACATGGTTGGCCTTTGTGCTGTATAAAAATCAGCCTGCTCAAAAACCTTGCTGTGCACATTCTAAACTGTTGTGCACATTCTGAGACTTCTCCTCTTAGTGGGCCTACCGGGTCAACAAAATTCAATAAATAAATAAATAAAATAAAATAAATAAGTAACTCTAAGCTTCTCCAACACTTTATCTGAGGTCACTGTATAAATTAAACCATAATCCAGTAAACTTACTAGAAAACTATGAGTTAATAATCTCCAAGAATCTGTAGTAAGAAATGGTCGAACTCTAAATAGTAAACCCGGTCTTTGATAAAGAATTTTTTTTTTAAGGGAATTAATGTGGGGCTGAAAAGTTAGATGAGAGTCTAAAAGTATGCCCAAATATCTGAATGTTTCAACATGTTCAATAGTCTCACCATTGAGGTCAACGATGGGGTTTAATGTTTCAGGTTTCCTCCTGGGCCCAGTAAACAGCATGGTCTTAGTCTTTTTTTTTTTTGCTATTCCTTTTTCTTCTCGGGTCCCAATCAGTTCTACATCCCAATCGCCCCCCAGCCTCTACCGCGATGTTAGGCCGACTTCCCCTTCTTCCCCCATGGCTTCCCTTCCAAGATAGGGTGGTGAGGAGCCCCCAGCTTAACCCACCAATGCAGATCCAGATTCTGGGGGACTGCCTCCTCAATGTCGGGGCCTGCGAAGGACGACTGCTCATGCTGCATGACCTGGGATCCATTTTTTTCTGTTTTCTCCCATTCAGTGGTGAAGCATGCAAGGACACCAGTGATGGTGTTGTGCATGCACCCCGTCAAGTGTCTGCCCCACCTCTGACCCAACTTCATGCAGCATTGGTGTGCTAGCACCCCAGCTGCCACCAGGGGCCAGGCATGCACCAACAGTTGGTCTCCCTCCTCCCTGGAGAAGGAGAGCTGTCCCTAGGATGCTCGATTCTCCTCCTCTTCTGCTGACCTTGATGACTCACGGTCATTCCCAAACACTGGTCGCCGGCATGGCATTTAGCGCCTCAACCCTCATTTCACTGGGCCAGGCTGGTCTTAGTCTTTTTTGAATTCAGCACTATGCATTTAGAAGTGAGCCAGTTCTAGAAATGAAAGCAATTCATCTGCACATTTTCCAAGGCAGAACTTGATTTATCATCAACGCTGTACAAAACAGCGTCATCAGCATAAAGCGTCATAGATGTTTGCGTACAATATTGTGGTGCTGAATTCATAAACAAGGGAAAATCAATGGGCCCAGGATGGATCCCTGAGGAACTTCACAGTGGATCCCTCTAGGTGAGGACTGTACACCCTCTATCAGAGTTTTATGACACCTATTATTTAGGTAGAGTACTATACTGTAACATCACGTGCGAAGTGAAACTTGCAGGCACCAAGGAGTATTCTACCAAATTGAAGGCCTTGGTGAGGTCCACAAAAATGGCTGCTACAGTGCACCCTTTATCAGGAGCATGACAATTCACTCCAGAAGACTCACTCTGGGACAAACTGCTCCCGACAATACGCTCCAGCGGCGTCACGCTGCTGTGATTACCCGCGCCCCCAACCAATTCACTCCAAGCATAATTTTAAGCCATAAACTGCTAGAATGGAAGTCCAGTAGCAGACTCTGTGATCCCAGTATAATTTTACTTAAGCTGAGGGAAGGTGCGATGAGTTTTGTGATCTAGCGGGGTTGGGGTTCTGGGGTTGGGGATCTGGCATAGCATCACAATATAGTGTATAGTGGAACGTCATTGTTCACTGAAATCTAGCGCTCTCAAAATGTTGTTCTGCTGCACTAGTGACGTCTGCAGTGCAGCAGAACCAAAAAGTGATGTCCGCAGGACAGCAGAACAACTTTTCGTTCTGCTGCAGTGCGGACATCACACATGGTGTCCTCAAGCAGCAATCTGACAGTTAGTCTTATTTTAAAAAGAAAGATGTAGTAATTTTTTTTTTTTTTGAGGCAACAACATTCCACTATACACTATACAGAACAGTGCATGTGTACCATTTAATGGCAGGGCTGTTCTTTCACCTCATTGGTACTATGACAACTGATTACCTCTCGAGCCGCGCTCTCGAGCTAATCTTTCGTTGTAATACCAACTCGGTGAAAAAATAGCCCTGTTATTAACTGTTACTCATGCACTATCCTATATTTCTTTTGCTAACTGCTAATTGATATTTACAGGCACAATTTACCTGGCCCTGCAGTCAATCCTTGTGGTTCTGTACTTTGGTTACATCCATTTCCACCTCACAATTGTATCCGAAACTGCCGATTGCTATTTTGTGTCTGAAACTGCCATAGGCTATCAAAGTGCTTGTGGGGGTGCTAACTGGCCATCAGAGTGCTTGTTGGCTTGCTATTTGATGTGCAAAATGTGCCTTTTGCCTCACATTTATTGGTTGGTGGACAGCAAGTTGGGCAGTGCTTGTGAACATTTTCAGTATTAACTTTATTCACTTGGAAAACTTTATTAATTTTTCAAAACGAAGGCTTATTATGATAAAACAGCAACTTGGAGTAAATAAATGGTAACTGTAATGAGTAAATATAAAAGCCTGCATATTGTTTATGGTTTGAGTTTTTATTTTTAACACCAAGCTTTGGATAATATACCACAAAGTAAACAGTGTCCTGTCAGTTCTGTTGTAATGCAACTGCAGGAGTGTAATTGCAAGGAGCGTATTGTCGGGAGTGAATTAGTGGGGGAGCGGGTTTGTAAGGGAGTGTAATTCGGGAGCAAATATGTCGGGAGTGAATTGTCATAGACCCCCCCTTATCAAGGGAACTTTTTATGCAGACAGTGAACCCCACCAAGTTCGTGTCTGTATTATGCTTTGACTTGAAGCCATGTTGGTATTCAAACAATAAACTGTATCTTTCAAGGTATTCAATGGTTTGTTCAAAGACTATTTTCTCCAAAACCTTAGATAAAGGGGCAAGAAGTGACATTGGGCGATAATTAAAGACTAATGAGGGGTTTCCAGCTTTTTAGAATTAGTTTCATAGTTGCCAGTTTCCATTTAGAAGGAAAAACACCAAAACATGGAGAAAATGAAAAATGGCTGATAAGGGAAGAGAAAATGAGTCAATACCAAGTTTTATAACTCTATAATCAATATTATCATGGGCTAAAGAGAGTCTGGAAACTTGTTTTAACAATGTATTTTTTTCGTTGTTCTGGAGAAATAGTCCTAAAGTAAAATTTAGGATGGGGATCAGGATTTGCTTCTTGTGGTGTGCAATTTATTGAGACTGATGAGAAATGTAATCTAAATTTATCAAGATTACCAAAGAAGTTATTAAAATTTTCAGAAACCAAACTGGGGTCACTTATCAGTTGATCTCCCTCTTCCAATGAAATAGTTGCTTCTTTTTAATTTTTCTCTGCTAGCATGCTATTTACAGCCTGCCAGGCTTTTTTTAGGGTTACCCGAACACTTTTTTTGTTGGGATATAAAATATTGCTTTTTAGCATTCCTAATTTTTGCTTTGCACTTATTTCTAAGCATTTCATAATCTTGCAATGAGTTGATGTAACTATTTATCCTGTACCTTTTCCCGGCTTTATCCCTTAATTTCATTAGTTGCAATAAATCTTGATTAATCCATCTGCTTTTAAGTTCCCTGACCCATGTCTTCTTTAGAGGAGCAACCTTTTCTATTATTGTTGAATAGAGGTTATAGAACATTTCTAAAAGAAAATCAGTATCATTGGTAGATTCAAGGTTTGACCAATTAACCTCAGTACAAGCATCATTAATTACCTTAGGATCTAGTCTTTTGAAATTCCTACATTATACAATGGCAAGAAAAAATCCTGGACTCTGATTGGTCAGTCTTGGGTGGGACCCGTGACGTTATCCCAGTACAACATCACAGGTCTAGTCTCAGCCTCACTGTGAATCTGCAGATGATCTTGAGCTACTTGTGCATCTGCTTGATTGTTTCATCTTCTCTTAAAAAACAAAAGTATTTTTCCACACAAAAACATCTTTAAAATGAGTTTTTTTATTCTGGATAACAACGAGCCATTGTATATTAGCAATAATGCCTTCCAGGGTGTGTGTCGTTTGGGATAACGTCACGCCTCAGTCGTTGGACGCACTCGGCCTGCGGCCTTGTGCCCAACCACCTGAGACGTGATGTTATCCCAGCACGACACACACCCTGTCAGGTATTATTGCTTAATTCAGTGAGCCTTGGGGGGAAGGTCTTCCACTGGATCTGGCAGAGCATTTGCAATATACTGGACAGTGGTTACTGAAAACATCAGGCATAACAGCTGATATAATCATTTTATTATTAAAAGGGACCACTATCCAGTCAAGAATGGTACCTTTTTTCAGTTGTATAATTACGTCTAGTTACATCTCCAATTATTTGTTGCATACCAAGATCCATGAGGAGCTCACGAAGTTCATTATTTTGTTTAGAACCCCAGTCGCTATTAAAGTTGCCCAATAAAATCCATTCTCTGTTAGGGGGAAGTTTTCTGACACTTGCTACCAAGTTACATCCCATTTTAAAACATCCTGGTGGAATACAGAGTGAGCTAATAGTTAGATGTTCATTTTGTCCAAGGAGTATATCTACTGTAGTTAGGTCACAACCTGTTCTTTCACTGAAAAAGATCTAAAGGGGTAACTTTTAACTTATTTTTAACAGAAATTATTGACCCCCCCCCCTTTTCCCTGCCCTATCTTGTCTGAAAAGTTTATATCCTGGTAAATGGACTTCAGAGTCGGTAAAATTACCATTTAACCAGGTTTCTGATAATGTGATTACATCAAATTTATGATGTTCGACCCACACTAAAAAAAGATTTCCATTTAGAAGGTAAACTCTGAATATTCAGATGGACTACTTTAAGAACTGGAACTTTCTGGGCAGCATTTGAATTGGGAGAGTAAGATAAAGAAGAATCTAACCCAACAATATAGGGGGGACCTGAGTGAGGGTGGACAGACCCGGAAATTAACAGAAGCAATAAAAAAAATTCTTCCCAACATAACCTTGTTGAAATAATTTCTATCTTTCCTTGATAAAACCCTAACTACACCTATACGTATGTGGTGACCCAAGGGCGGTGTAGAAAAATTACAGAAATTTCTAGCAAAAAAACAAAAACCAGAATTTACCCCAGGGTAAATCTGGCATTCTCATTGTGATTATAGTAACAATAACAATTAGAGGAGAAGGATTTGTTATCTTACTCAGAGGAGGAGTAGAAAAAGTATCATATTCAACCACTGGTCCAACTAGGAGAGGGATTTGGGGGCATAGGGCACAATAGATTATTAAGCAAAACAACATTCCAGTCTGCTTCCCAGCAAATAATACTTCAGAAATAAATGCAAAACACTTTTCCCTTCCTACAGCTTAAAATATAAAAAGTCTACCCTTTACTCTGCTTAAAACAAGCTGAAACAGTACTGCCATATATAAAAAAGTAAAAAGAATGGAATAAAATAAATACTCAGCTGGAAAAATTCTTTAGGAGTGGTGCTCGCGCCACTCACACTTGCACTACCGCTCGGGCTGATCGGGCGGCACGGGCTTATAAATGGAACAGCCACACCTCCGTGGTGATGTCACCAACTGTCAGCTCCTCCTGAGATCCACACACTGGTGCCGGGAGTCCTTTAATGTTCAGCAGATAGAGAGTACAGTGGAAGCAGTGTCCTCTTGGTGAACAGGGCTGAAGGATCTTCTGGTGCAGCTGCCTCAGTGGAAACAGCAGAGCTGTAGAAAAATGCTGACACTAGACTTCTGAGACAATGTTTAGCTGTATTTATTGTTTAATGTGTGTATACTTAAGTAATATACCATGACAGGGTATGGGTGATGCTAGCATTTACCCACGCCTGGGGTGTTGTTTTGTCACAAGACCACAGGCCGAGTGGGCAAACAACCCAGGCGTGGATAAATACTAGTATCACCCACACCCTGGAGTGGGATATTGCTATTATACAATGATTAAAACATTTTTTTTGTGAGAAGAAATAAATAAAAACAGTTTTTAATTGTATATTATTGTTATTGATTTTATTGTTCCGCCACAAAAAATAGTTCCTTTTGATAGGCAGAATACTGCCCCCTCTCAATATGTGTGCAGAGAGAGAGAGAGAGAGAGAGACTACCAGTTTTCCTTTTTTTATTTCACTACCAACCCTTCTGAGTGTGTCTTCTGAGAGTGTTTGAAAGTTGAGAGCCTCACAGCTTGCTTCAAGTAGATGCTGAGAGACAGTGCTGTGAGACATGAAGTTGCCTTTTTTGTGCTTCCGGGTTTCTGGCGGATTTAGTGGTTTTGATTTTTGTTTTCTGTGCAAAAGAGATTAACAAAATATTTTTGCATATATTTTGTTCAGGCTTTGTTTTTGTGTTTGGAGCTTCGACAGCTTTCATCACTTGGTATACAGGTAATTTCAACTATGGAGCACTGCTTCCGTGGTTGATGTGGCATGCGCATGTGTGGGATTGTATTTTGAAGACATGCTTTGTTGGAATCATTCCCAGCTGTTTTTTGCTTCTGGGCAGCAAAATCATGGTAAAAAAACTTATTTTTTCTTCCTGTGCCCTGGCCTTGGAAGTAGTGGAGCGGGCCGAGGCCAGATGGTGTGAAGCAGCAACGGACGGACGTTTGAACTGTGGAGCCTGTGTCAGCCCTAGTGGTCCCTGTGTAGAGCAGTTTGGGGACTGGAGAGTGAAGATGTTGGGAGAGAGCTATCTTGAAATGTGCTTAGGTGAGCCCTGTATGGGGGGGGGGGAGGCATACTGGTAATTTAGCTGAGTTCTTCTTGTCTTAGTGTACTCACTCTTGAGCAAACTAGTATTTATCCCAGCTGCCAAAACTGCAGTGCTTGTTTTCTTCCACTTCCCATTGTGCTTTAGTGGGGATTGCCAGTCCTGGGTTTACCAGGGTCGGAGTGATTTGAGAGGGGGCTTATAATGACTGGTGGCTGGCACCTTTTCCCGTGAGGTGATGCTGGATTTATCATAGTTGGAAAGTGCCAGCCAGAGACTTCCGGTGACGTCATGAATGGAGCAGCAGCCTAGAGCACGAGGCTCCCCATGGGATTTCGTTAAAAACCTCATCTAAAACATCTAAAAGATATAAAAAAAAGTAAAACAAAATACCCAAGAGGTTACAAGATGCCTAAAAAAAGAGGAGCAGTTAAAACAGGGTCCCCGAGGCGTGTGGATGGAGGAAGATCCCAAGATGAAGACTCTGAGAGCGGTGACTCACGGGCCTCGTCGGCTTCCCACCACAGTACCTCCCAGGCCGATCAGGTGCCCCACACAATCCTGCAATGCAAAATGTCACAAATGCTCATGGAAATCTGTGACTTTAGGACCGACCTTAGTAAAGTGGAAAAGAAACAAGAAGGCTATGAGGAGCAGCTAACAGCAACTGACAAGAGAGTAGAGGAGGCCGAGAGGGCCATTGTACAAATGCACACACAAATAAAGACCCTGCAAGAACGTGCTAAGGACGCAGAATGCAGAAGCCGTTGGAACAATATCCGACTCGCAGGGCTCCTGGAGGGCATAGAGTGCACTGAAGTAATTTCCTTCATACAAAAGCTGTTGAGAGAGGTCCTCACGTTACCTGAAAATATCATGCTGGAAATGGAGCGGGTCCACCGTACACTGGGTCCTAGGCCCGCAGCGACTGCTCGCCCCCATGCCATCCTTATTAAATTTCTCAGGCATCAAGAAAAGGAAACAGTCCTGCACAAAGCATGGAAGCAAGGCACAGTATATTATAAAAACCACAGGCTATTTCTAGAGAATGATTTCGGTCCTGAAGTGATGATGCGCAGGAAGGCATATTTCCCAGTGATGAAAGCTCTTAAAGCGGCAGGCATTCGCTTTCAAACATTGTACCCTGCAAAGCTGATGGTCCAGTTCAAGGATAGTCCCCTCCTGTCTGAAAATGCGGCCGCGCTGATCACAGAGCTCCGATCCAGGAAGATTGAGGTCCCACAACAGTGTGCGAATAATGATATCCCAATCGCAGCAAAGCTAGCTCAGAAAGCCTGGACTGTCGGACATCACGATGCCAGAAGGTGCCAGGGGATTGAGGCCATCCAAACCATTGTCAACACGTTGAAGTCCAGGTCTCAAAGCCCACGCAAACATAAACTGATCACCCAGGAACCTGCAGCCTTAACAAATGCAAGTACTTGGTGTGGGCTTTCAGTTAGACTAGGATGTCCCACAGGACTTTAAATTGTATGAAAAGTAAAGGCCCAATGAAAATGAACATATAATATTTTGTGATTGAGGAAGAGAAGGGGGGAAGGGGGAATCGGGGAGGATTTGGGTGTTTGGGGGAGGGATGGGGGGAGCTCGCATGTTGCAGCGATGCTCGGCAGTGATTCCTTGGGCCTAAAGGCCTGCTGATTAATTGATTGCATCCCTGATCCATGGAAATCGGAAACAGCCTGAGTATTCTGGAAGCCAGTGGGAGACTGAGACTTGGGGAGTACTGGAAGGGCCACTCCGAACCAGCGGGCTGAAGTAACCCATTAGATAGGCTCAGGCCCTGCTGTCAGGGGTGGTCTAGCGCTTAAACGTTTTGGCTTGGTGAAATCCACGCTCTCCACTCCCCCGAGCGCACTGCTGTAGCAAAAGGGAATAATTGAAATAGGCCAGTTATACCTAATCCATGGTTGCAGCATGTATTGGAGGAAGGGGGGGGCGAGGGAGGGATGGGGCGTAAAGCCAATGAGAGCCTCTGGTAGAGGAGGGAGGGAAGGGGTAACCAGCGCAATGGCACTTGAGACAACACTCCGCAGCTCCGGAGCGAGGTGTTTGACTCCGGGGTTACTCTTGGGTTGTTACCTGGGCAATGGATTTCTGCTGATGAAGGCCGGCAAGCCTAGTGCTTGGAGTGCTGCAGTTGCAGTGATGGGAAGCTATCCTGCTGCCTCGCGGGGCGCATGATTGGAGGCTGGGGGGGCTGCCCGCTGCCTAGCAGTACTGGTCAGACAGCTAGAGGTCAGCTGCGGGAGGGAGATATGTAAGCGGCACCTTTGTGGATAGGAGGCGATGCCCCAGAGATGTTGGGAGGGGGAAAGGGACTGCACCTGGAGGGGAACTCGGATGGAAGAGCAGAGAGGAGATGAGATGGGAGGTTGAGGCACATCTCCAGGACCTTCTAGAAGTAATGGCTCTTTTAATGGGAATGATCGAGGGAGGAAAACTATTAACTTCCTGGGGGTTAAAGATTAATCTGGGGGGTGGGATGGGAGGAATAAAGCTTGGCTCCAAATCGCTCTGTCCTTGACCCTCATGCCGGATGTGCCTGAATTCCACAGCTGTTGCCATACTCTGCACGAGTGACGAGGGTTAAGGGGAGCTTGAATTAATACAGTCCTAAGTCCCTCATGGACTAAGGCCCCTCCATATACGGGGATTGGGAGATGAGGGATATTTAAAGACATGCCCCATAACGCACAACCAAACTGGAGAAATCTAAAGGGATACATCAGGGGGAAGACGACACATGAGAATGAGAGGACAAGGGAAACACAAGGGGAGTGGGAAATGGAGCTTAAAGCGCTTTGGGAAGGGAAGAAAACCAATGGTCCAGTGCCAGACTGAATTAAGTAAAATGAACAGAGAAATGGCTAGGATAGAGAGGAAGGAGAGGAAAGGGGGGGGTTCGAAGAATGAATGGGTATTACTAAACGAATGATGGGCACTATTTACACAACAGAGTCCAGATGGGATGCCGAGGACAGGGTGGGAGTGGTCACCACCCATAGTCCTCAATAGGAAGTACCCCCGGAGCACACCGATGACAGCGACTGGCTCTTGGCTTTATGCCGGGGCCACCGGAGACCAGCTGCTGGCGGCAGCCCGGGTGACTGAGTACAGGGGAGGCTAATGAGAGGCCTGGAGGACATAAGATGGGTAACCCCTGTCAGGGGTACAATGTATGGTACCGTGGCTCTTGACTGTCCGGCCGGACCTCGGGGGAACGGGGAGCTGCCTGGGAGGGAGGGGTGAGGGAATACACCCCAGGTAAGGGGTGACACCCCCGTATGATCCCCTCAGGTGCTCCCGGTTGACAGAGAGTCAATGGCGGGACAGGGGCAACCAGAACTAGGAGGTAGAACCCTCCGTCCACCACACGGAGGACTAAACCCACCATAATGTTGCCTGAACACCTCTCTTACTGGACAGCTCTCAGGGGAGCCCAATGCTTCACTGAATACGCCACCTACCCCAACTACCTTTTCCCTATAGGTACCTTTGGTACCTAAAGCCCCTAGAAAAGAAGGGCCGACATGGTAGGATTAAATTCCTGCCTAAGATCAGGGCATTGCCCAGATCAGTGGAAGCACCAATTGTTTAGTTCTCGATAATATGGCCACGTTGGCCACATGGAGGTGTCAAAGACCTATGTTGTATGTTGATAATATAAGTTGTTATGTCTGTAATGTTTTGTTTGTAATAAGGTCATCAAACTCACCTTGGTTAATATCACTACAGACCTCACGGAGGCTCAGAGGCACCCTGCGGGGGGGCGGGGGTGCTGGATCACAAGCGTCACAACCATAGGCTGAGATGCACGCACCAAGATTAAAGTTACTTTCCCTAAACATCAATGGCCTAGCTTCCCCCATTAAAAGGTCAAAGGCACTAGCATATATTCGAAGAACCAAATCAGATATAGTTTTCCTCCAGGAATCCCATATGAATCCAGCTGAACATGTCAAACTTGCTAAACTAAGCAGAGGGCAAGTTTTCTACACCTCTTATAAAGGAGGCAGACTCAGAGGCGTTGCCATCATTATTCCCCCATATACCCTTTACCAAGTGGACTTAACATGGTCTGATCCAGAGGGCTGACTAGTCATTGCCCGAGGAAAGCTTAATAATGAGGAGATTACTCTTGTCAATGCGTATCTCCCACTGGGCATCACTGCCCCACAGCTGCAGCCATTGCTAAACAAAATAGTTCAGCTGACTAGAGATACTCTCCTAATAGCTGGGGACTTTAATTTAACAGCAGACCCATGGCTGGACTCCTCAAGTAGGAGACCACAGAAACAAACAACCACCCAGAAATTTTTTAATAAATTTTTCTCGGAAATGGGATGGTGTGACATATGGCGGAAACTACACCCACAAGCAAGAAACTACTCTTATTACTCCCCAGTGCACCACACTTACTCCCGTATAAACTGAATCCAAGATGGCGGCCACGCTGGGCTAGCCTTCAGGAGCGTGAGCTTAGAGTTCTTTTTTAAGTTTTATTCTACTGTTAATTTATTGTTATTTGGTCCGTTTTAGTTTGTTAGTTTGTTTTAGTTCGTTATCGTTTGAATCTGTTTTTTATTTTTCTATTTGAAATCGCATTCAAGGATCGCGTTTTTGGATCGAGGTTGTTGGAAACTAATCAGGAACTGAACTGGGAGTTGGGGCAGAGTGGAGTGAGTGGAGCCCGGAGCAAGGAGATGATTGGCGAATTATGGAGCAGCGTGTTTCCATCAGGATTGCCTGGAGTGATGCGAGTGCTGGAGTGCTGCAAGGAAGTAGCGAGTGGTTTGGTGAGCCGTGCTACTTTTACCGCAACCTGGATAATATGGATTTTGGGAGCGTTTTCTGTTCCTGGTAAATTGGGGGTGATCCTGTCCCTAGCCCTGATCTCGAATCAGTGGTGAGCCTTGGTGTAGCTGCTGTAGGGCGACTGTACTTTCGGCTCTTCCGCATTTGCAGCTAGGCAGCTGGTGGGCAGCCAGGGTGGTGAGCGGGTCTGGGGAGAGGAACTGGGTTGGAGGTGGAGATCTCCCTGTGGCCGGGTAAGAGAACGCTAAAAGTGTACTGAACTATTGAAACATCTGCCGTTGGAAGGCGATATCTGCGATAACTTAGCAAGTTATACGAAGAACCTGATCTTCTGTCTCCTGACTTTGTGAAGGAGGTGTATTGCTGCCCTCAGGATGTTCTGGTCTTTCTCTCTGCTCCATCCCTTTTTGGTTTTAGTTGTGAATTAAAATCTGGTTGGATATTTGATCTCTGGATTCTCCCTGCTCTGTGGGTTTGCAGTGAACTTTGATTTAGACTGCTCTTATTTACCTGAAGATGAGATTTTGTGTAAGGTTTTAAGTGAAAGCGGGAGCTCACTTTGAAACCTGAACCACTATTTGGAGAGACAAACATTTGGCTTATTCTGAGAGCGGTCTGTCTTCACCAGTGAGAGGGGTGAACTGGTTACTGGCCAGCCTAGAGCTTGGTGAAACTTTGTGGACATTTGACCTCAGACTTTAATCTTTTATTTTAAGTTATAGATACTTTCTTTGGTTTGAAAGACTTGATTTATATTTTATTTTATCTGGATATTTGGGTGGTGAGAGGACTCTTTATCCAGTTATTTAGTTATTCTGTTTATTTAGATTTTTAGTTTATATTATTGTTTGATATTGGTATTATTTTCCTCTCTTTCTAGTGGTGTGAGGACTGGGTGGGAAGGGAATTAAATTGGATCAAATTAAATTAATTATTGATTAGAAGGAATACTGGGATGCATAGGGAGAGGCATCACCAGTAGAAAACAAGAAGTTATTATCCCTCTGTACAGACAGCTGGTGAGACCACATCTGGAGTACTGCGTGCAGTTCTGGAGACCCAATCTCAGCAAAGACATAGACAGGATGGAAGCTGTCCGGAGGAGGGCAACTAAAATGGTGCAGGGTCTGCACCAGAAGACATATGAAGAGAGATTTAGGAGCTTAATATGTATAGCCTCGAGGAAAGGAGGAGAGGGGGACATGATAGAAACTTTCAAGTACCTCAAGGAATCAACAAAGTCAAGAGGGTAGCATCTTTCAAAAAAAGGTGTGCAAGAACAAGGGGCACAATTTGAAGATAGAAGGGGCGGCTCAGAGGTAATTTAAGGAAGTATTTTTTCACAGAGAGGGTTGTGGATGTATGGAACGGCTTTCCAGAGGAGGTTGTGGAGTCAAAGAGAGTGGTGGAATTCAAGCATGCATGGGACAGTCATAAGGCAATTCTAGGGGGTGGGGGTAGGAAGAAGTAGGCTGCTGGTTAACTAGGATCTGCAACTTATCCATCAGGTAGGGAAATGGGCAGACTGGGTGGGCCAAGCGGTCCTCATCTGCCATCAAATTCTACGTTTCTATGTAAGGTATAGTGTTTCCCCAGTGATGAGAAGATAGGTTGGGGAAGGGGAATTCAGTTAATGCTTTGTATCTGTTTTTTGTTTGGGGGTAAGAGTTTTTAAGTTAATAGTCTGAGGTTTGGTTAAACTGTATTTTATTTCATTATAGAGCTTTGTATTTATTTAAGTCTTAGAGGTGGGTTAATTTTTGGATTGTTTATTTGATGTGATAATTATGTGTTGGGATAATATTAGGACAGTCGGGTATTATTCCCCTTCCAGGCTCAGGTATCTTCGCCCCTTTTCTTGTCCCCCCTTATCGCCGGAGGTCTATAGATGTTGAAGGGCCTTGGAGATTGTGGGGAGGAGGAGGGGGGGGCGGGGTCTGGAGGGGGAATGGAAAGGAGTGAGTGGATTGGGACAGTGGGGACAAGGAGACGCCCTGGGGCGAAATGGGCCCAGGAAAGGGGACCTCCCTGTCTGGTGCGCATACCCAAGGGTTCTGATTATAGTCAGCAGGTAGCATGGTTATCCTCGGAGGCTCATCCTACTTGGGCGGTGTTGTGCAACACCAGGTCTATTAAAAACAAGACGGCTATTTTAGCTGATTTTGTTGGGTCATCTGACCTGGCGTGCATCACTAAGACCTGGCTTGATGAAAATGCTGGACCAATTTAGGCGGCAGCAATTCCATCTGGGTACTCGGTGATACACCGCCCGAGGGTGGATCGTAGGGGTGGGGGTGTTGCTATCTGTTTTAGAACAGAATTGGGCCTAGTGGAGGTGCCAGTGGGAATTACCAAATCCTTTGAATGTATTCTAGGCAAGGGTGTGGGGCACAGGATACTTCTCATATACCGTCCACCAGGTGATGGGAATGTTTTCCTGAGGGAAGTCACAGACTTCATTGTCGACCTGACACTGGGATCCCCCAGATGGTTGGTTCTGGGGGACTTCAATGCCTGGGTAGATGATGAACTCTCACATTTTGGTCAAGACTTCCTCCAGCTAATGATTTCACTGGGCTTCACACAGGTTATTTCCTCCTCGACCCATGTTGGTGGTCATTCATTGGATTTGGTGTTCCTTCTGGGGATGGAGATACCCGACTTGGTGGTGGAACTGGTCGGATGGTCAGACCATCACTCCATTGGGTTCAGTTTTGAGGCTGCCCCTAGTAGGTCAGCCCCTATGGAAGTGGTCTGGTACCGCCCATTAAGGGGTGTTTCCCCAGATGACCTGATGGTGGATCTGGTGCTGGATCTATCGGGCTTACCGAGAGATTGCATGGATCCAGGACAGCTGGTACATGCCTATAATGAGGCGGTGGCAGGGGCCCTGGATTCCAGTGCTCCTGTTCGTGTTCATCCTCTCACTCTTCGCCCCAGGTCTCCTTTGTTTGATGAGACCTTGAGGGAGTTGAGGAGAGTTGGACGAAGGTTGGAGAGGTGCTGGCGGAGATCGGGTCTGGATGGTGACAAACTTATTTTGACGGACCACTATGTGGTCTATCAATCCGCAATCTCTCATAAGAAGGCAGAATTCCTGTCCAGAGAGATCACGGCTGCACTGAATAGACCAGCTCAGCTCTTCCGGACTGTGGACAGATTGTGTGATCCAATCTGCCTTCAGCCTGGAAGAGCCTTTTCTCAAGAATGGTGTGAGGAGTTTGCTCTGTTCTTTGCAGATAAGGTTGCCAAAATTAGATCCGAGGTCCGTTTGACACTCTCAAATGGGAGTTGTGATGGTTGGCAGGAGATATCGGACACCCAGTTTGTGTGGTCTGACTTTAGCCTCCCCACAATCAGTGACATTGTGATGGTTATCCAATCACTGCATCCAGCCAACTGTAATTTGGACCTGGGCCCCACACGTCTGTTAGTGGATTGTGTGGATAAAATCGGCCCAGTCCTTGCTGAGATAGTCTGGAGGTCCTTGGAGAGGGAATTTTTCCAGATCCTCTTAAGGAGGCCGTAGTTAAGCCCCTTCTTAAGAAGTCCTCCTTGGACCCGGACTGTCTGGCTAATTACAGGCCTGTCTCCAACTTACCCTTTGTAGGTAAAGTTATTGAGAAGGTGGTTGCATTGCAATTGGATGATCATCTGACCAACAACAATGTCTATGATTCTCTCCAGTCTGGATTTAGGAAAAGGCATAGTACTGAGACAGCACTTGTGCGGGTACTAAATGGCCTCCTAATAGCGAGAGATCGAAGGATCTGTTCCATCTTGGTCCTTCTTGATCTCTCTGCAGTGTTTGACACTGTGGACCATGGTGTGCTACTGGAGCATTTGCAATCTATCTGTGGACTGTCTGATACAGTCTTCAGGTGGTTCCGGTCATACCTCGAGGGTAGGACTCAGAGGGTGGTGTCTGGAATTTTTTCCTCGACATCAGTCTCCCTATCCTGCGGGGTACTGCAGGGTTCCAATTTGGCACCCATGTTGTTAGCAGTGTATATGCTGCTGTTAGGAGTGATTATTAGGTGGTATGGCTTGGGTTTTCATTGCTATGCAGATGATACCCAGCTGTACATGTCCTTTGTGCCCGGCCAGGATGCTGCCCTTTTAGTCTTTAACAACTTTCTTGCCGAAATCCAATACTGGATGAATGTGAGTTGGCTGCAGTTGAACCCTGAAAAAACTGAGGTGTTGGTTGTGGACCAGGGTCGCTGTGAGGTGGATTTGTTAGCTGGATCCCCCTTGGGCTTATGGCTTGGGGGTGTCCAGCTGACTACCTCAGACCGGGTGCGGAACTTGGGTGTTGTATTTGACGATTGCCTGACTTTTAAATCTCAGGTGTCAGCGGTTGTCAAAACCTCTTTTTATCATCTGAGGAATATCGCCCGGGTGAAGCACCTGGTTCCTCTAGAGGATCTTCCAACTTTAGTCCATGCCTTCGTTACCTCCCGCCTGGACTATTGCAATGCCCTATACCTAGGGCTCACAGGGGTTGAAATTCGCCGCTTGCAGCTAGTGCAGAATGCGGCAGCCAGGCTTTTGACTGGTTCTTCTAGGTCCAGTCATATAACGCCTGTGCTCCGCGGACTGCACTGGCTGCCAGTTTGTTGGTGGATCACCTTCGAGGTTGGTTTGCTGACCTATAAGGCCCTACATGATCAGGGACCTGCTTACTTGAAAGATCTCCTGCGTCCCTACTGTTTCCCCCCGCTCTCTCCTGATCCACTGACGAGGGTCTGAGAGATTCCCAGGGTTCATTTAAAAACTTCAGGGGCAAGATCTTTTAGTTTTATGGCCCCGACCCTGTGGAATTCTCTACCTCATCAGGTGCGAAATTGCCTGACTGTCTAAAGTTTTAAAGGAGCCTTGAAAACCTATATTTTTAACAAAGCTTTTAATGATTGTTAATTATTTTAGTCTTGTTTTAAATATTTAATGTTTTATGTAATTTGTAAAGGCGCCTTAAATAAATAAAGAATTATTGATTGATGATAGACTACGTGACGTACGTTACGTGACGATTCAGAGGAAACGTGAGGAAGAATTTCTTTACAGAACGGGTGGTGGACAAGTGGAACACCCTGCCAGAGGAAGTGGTGGAGGCTGAAACAATCACGGGATTTAAGAATGCATGGGATAGACATAAAGGAATTCTGGAGGTCAGGGGTAAGGGGCAACAGACTTCCTGGAAAACATAAACTGAACTTACAAACTTAAATGGGCAGACTGGGTGGGCCATAGGCCCTTATCTGCCGACACTGTCTATGTATCTATGTATCTATGTCTATACCCAAGTAGAAAATCTGAATGTTGTGCATGATGATCAGCTGGGCGACATCTCTATTTCGGATCACGCACCCTTAATTATCCATTGGGACTTGGGCATACAGCCTAGAAGCACACAATGGAGGCTAAATCCATACCATTTACGATCAAAAGAATTCCGAGAGTTTGTCTCAGAAAAAGTCACCGAAATCCTGGCAGATAACCCGGCCTTGGATTCATCCCTGTCGGTACACTGGGACATGATTAAAGCAGTCCTTAGGGGTCATATAATTAAATACACGGTAGAGAAGGCGAGGCAGCGCAAGGAGTATAGGGCCAAGCTAGAAGACACGCTTCATTTTTTTCAAATGGCACACCAGCAGGGTGATGAGTCGCTCCTCCCTCAGCTACAACAAACCAAACAGGCACTGGATAGATTAGCACAACAACAGACTGAAATAGCACTCACATTTCTGAAACAACAATACTACAAAGTCAGCCCATGAGCTATGCGTCTGCTTGCATATCAAATACGTAGGCAGAAGAAAGGCGCTACGATCACAACCATAAGACACCAGGAGGGAGGCCAACGGCTCTCCAAAACACAGGATATTTCTGAGGCCTTCACCACATTCTATAGATCCTTGTATACCCCAGAGATTACCCCACCCCCAGATAGATTGACAGAATATCTAAACACCGTCACCCTCCCGACGCTCACAGAAGAGCACAGAGGCTCGCTGGTTGAACCCATTACAATGCCAGAGGTGGCACGGGTCATAGCTAATGCCAAATCTTTAAAAGCTCTGGGGCCTGACGGATATGGCACAGAGTTCTACAAGACTACTAGAACTCAGATCACGCCTACACTCCTTTGAGTGTTTAACTCAGTGTTAGAGGGGGACTCCCCACCTCAGTCATGGTCGTGCATGACCATATCGGTGATTCCTAAACCGGGTAAAAACCCTCAGGACTGCGCATCATATAGACCCATCTCGGTGCTAAATCAGGATTATAAACTGTTTATGAGCATATTAGCACACCGTATGGATCAGGTTCTCCCCTCCCTGATACATAAAGACCAAACCGGGTTTGTGAGGGCGCACACCACCACCGATAACATCAAGTGCTCTCTCTATTTGGTGGACCAGATGCAGAGAATGAAGGCGCCCATGGTACTAATAAGTTTGGACGCGGAAAAGGCCTTCGATAGAGTGGCCTGGCCCTTTCTATACCTAACTCTAAGCAAATTTGGGTCCCCCCCACATTCATCCAAATCCTACAAAATGTATATTCTGCCCCCCGGGCTTGCATGAAGGTAAACGGGCATCACTCTGAGTACTTTCAGCTCCAAGGAGGAACTCGGTAGGGGTGCCCACTGTCCCCACTATTGTTTGTCGCAGTTATCAAACCATTGGCACAGTGAATCCGAGAATCCCACCAGGTTGAGGGAGTAAAGATAGGAGACATGGAGCACCAGATAGCCTTATATGCAGACGACATCCTTTTGTACCTCCAGATCCCCGAATAATCACTACCAGCGGTACGACACATTCTAGACGCTAATGGATTTGTGTCGGGATATAAACTTAATTTGACTAAAACAGAAATTCTTACATTTCATTGCACCCCTACACAGAATGCCCGGGATATTCTACCAGGCAAATGGAACCTGATAAAACTGAAGTATCTGGGAATCCACATACCCCAAGATGTGTCAAAATATTATAAATATAATTATATCCCCTTCATTACACAGCTGAAATAAGATCTACAGGCATGGTCTATCCTACCCTGGGGCCTCATGAGAAGGATAGATCTAATCAGAATGATAACTCTCCCAAGAGCTTTATATTTATTTCAAAATGTTCCTTTATATATACCACTGAAGACCTTCCAAAAAATAAACCGCCTAATAGGGAAATTGATATGGTCCGGCCGGAAGGCTCGTGTCCGCCTAAAAGTACTTTCCCTTGCTCGTGTGGATGGAGGCATGGCACTTCCAGACTTAAAACTTTCTCAACAGGCAATAACCCTGGTCTACATGATGGCCAGACAAAATAAAACCACCAACCCACACTGGCTGGAGATAAAGAGGATATTGATGAACGACCAGATATATACCTACAGGCCATGTATCATCAGGAACCAGGGGAAAGACCCCACCAGATTACTAACCCTTGGTTAGCAGACCAATTCCGGAATTGGTACACACTTAAAAAAGCACATCGACAACCACTGCATCAAGCGTTGCTCTGTCCAATCCCAGCACTACTGAACTTCACCCCGAACAACCTAGACGCTGGGTTCACGGAATGGGTAAAACAGGGGCTAAAGTACCTCCCACAAATAATGACCCTGTGGAAAATCTGGGCATACGCGGAAATACAAGCAAAATTCCACCTACCACACAAAGACTTCTACCGATATCTACAACTCTGACATTATGTGGAAGGCCTCCAACCGCCTCTACGAAACCCAGAGAACTACCTGGCACTGATCCAATGGCAAATTAAATTAAACAACACGGGGAAGCAGGAACACCTAATATCCACATATTACCAATCCCTTAATTCACAAAGGTATGCTCTCACTGAGAATGTCCACGCGCAATGGTATAGGGAGATGGGGTATCAATTCTCCACAATGGACTGGAGACTGGCATACAGCTATTCAACCTGGGTGACTAGCTCACACCAATGGAGAGAATATGCCTGGAAAGTATTAATCCGTTACTTTAGATCCCCGGTAATCATCAGATATTACTCACCAAACAAATCAGCAGAGTGTTGGAGATGGTGTGGCGAGCCAGAAATGAACCTGACGCACAGTATGTGGGCATGCCCGGCATTCTCTGCCTTCTTAAAAACAAGTGGAGGCCCAACTGCGAGAACTCATAGATCCGCAGCTCCAATTGACATTGGAGATGTATCTGTTCCTCCTCCTTCCCAGGCCATATAGAGGCCCAAACACCAGATACCTGCTTTTGTTGCCTTAACAGCAGCAAAAAAAGCAATAACTAGGCAATGGCTAACAACGAAAACCCCGTCACTACGCGACTGGTGGGAAATCACAACACAAATTTACAACACGGAAAAAATAACACACAGCCTGAATGAACAAGAGAAGGTATTCTCCACGAGATGGGCACGTTGGCAGATATATTATATGCTAAAAGACCCTACCTTTGTTCCTTATGGGAAAGTACACCTGGGTAGCGTCTGGAAATCATAGGCTCAGGGACTGGATTATTCTGCCCAGAGGTCCCAGGCCTGGTCCCCCGCCCCTCGTGAGGTTGTGGTCCATGTACAAAAAAGAGCCTGGAAGTGTGGACCCAGCTGGTATGATACAAATGGGAGATTGAGAGCCTTGATACTGGAGGCATATGTATATTTATTGCCCAACAGAACTAGATTGTAACCCAATATGGGAGCTAGAATGACTCTGAAATCATTACTGTATTTTAACGATTATGAAATGTATTGTCTCAACTGTTTGACCGTATAAGGTGACCAGATGTAAATGTTTTAAGCTGTATAAACACTGATGACCTGTATGTATATAAGTTAAAAACTTAATAATAAAAAGAAGAATTAAAAAAAAAAAAAAAAGGAAAGTGCCAGCCAGCCAATCAGAATGCAGGATTTCTTGTGTTTGTGTGTATCCACTGTATTATATATATTGTAATGCAAAAGAGGAGGGGGGGGATGCTGCTGGTATGAGATGGCATCTGATGATCAGAATGGGAGGGAGACGGGAGGGTAACAGGTAAAACATGACTGAAGGAAGAATAATTACATACCACGAGAGCGTGATGAACAGCCCCATTAAACACACTAAAGTTCTAAGGGAGATGCAAAAATAGAAAGCAATGATTACGTTTCTACAAAAAAGGCATCTTACCCCACTCAAGCTCAAAAAGCTAATATGGGTAGCAGCAGTCTACCACTCCTCATACCTGGCACACCAGCACTGCAGACGACTGGCTGTTCTAATACATAAAAAACAACCCCTAGAGGTAGAGGAGGTCAAACAGAACCGGGGAGGTTGTATGCATAAAGTGCAGATGTAGATCAGTTCCCTGCACACTTCTAAACATCTATGTCCCTAACCAGGAGGGGAAAAGCGCTTATTTCCTGAAGAGCATGCTCCACTCATTGGCCCCCTCAACTCCAGAGCTCTGCACTTAGTGGGAGGGAACTCCATCACTGTCATCGACCCGTCACTAGATAAATCAGGACAGGTAGAGTGAGGAGGGTGATCCAGACCACACAATTGCCTAAAGAGGTTGTCACAAGAACTGGACATAGTGGAAGTGTGGCGCTTCCTACACCCGAGGGTCAGAGATTATACTTGTTGGCCAACCCCTCCCCAGGTGTACTCATGCTTCCTGGAATCCATCAAATGGATCCTTGCGGTGGACACCTATGAAATAAAATCAGTAACCCTCTCAGACCATGTACCAGTCACAATAGACATTGTAACAGAACCAGTGGCAAAACTTCTGTCTTGGAGACTAAATGTCTCCCTTTTAAATAACCTGGAGTACAGGTACTTGACAGGATTGCATCGAAGAATATGCAGCACTCAACCCAATAGCCACAACGACTGGAAATGTTTGGTGGGATGGCCTCAAAACAGTAGTGACGTGTCAAACAATCACAGCTTTGTTTCTTCAAGCCTTAAAAAGGAAAAACAAGAAGAAGGGCTGCAGTTGGAAGCACAGCTCTTCGACCTTGAGGCTGAACACAAAAATGCTCTCAACATAGAGGTCAAGAAACAGCTGGAGGCCTGCAGAACCCGACTGAATAAGTTTTTGGACAGCAAGATAGAAGGAATAGTGCACTGCGTTACTCACATCAGCGTTTCTACAAAGCTGGTAACAAGGCACAGGATTCTAGCCTGGCAGTTAAGAGAAGCAGCAAGCAGAGCAGTGCTTCATCTGCACAAACGGGGCAAGAGTCAACAGTTTGAGTCAGACCCTAAAAAGATTTCTGACACGTTTCAGTCCTTTTTTTTTTTTGCATTGAAACTCAGCTGCCAAACCTGTGACCATTCTTCTAGCTTTAATAGAGTGTCCCTCATTCTTTCTACCCCCTCCTAGTGTGTCTACTCTGTTGCAGATTTTTGTGTGTAAGCCCCCCAATTTGGGCTTACCTGTGAGGACTTTAGTCCCCAACCTGGCATTGATGCTTCTGCCAGGGGTCCCGGTTGGGTTCTGGACCCCTGCACCTCACATGTCCTGGTGGCTGCAGTTGGCAGTGGCAGTGTGGTCCTAGGCCTCGAGGAGTCACCTTCAGAGGGGGGCCAAGGATTGAGAAGAACTTCCACGCCTTGGATGGCTGTGCAAGGAGAGACTTGTGGTCCTGGAGTTTGGAGAGCCGGGACCACAACGCAAACAAACAAGATGGTGGCTGCGCTCCCTCTGAGCATGCACGGCCACCTAGGGAGTTGATTTAAAGGAGCTGCGCTCCTACTCGAAGCTCGGTCATCCGGCCGGTAAAACAAAAAGTACATCCCCAGCCCCAAAATGAGCAGAGGAGCCAGGGATAGCCACAAATAGTGACCAGAAGGCCTCCAGTCATTAAAAGTTATGAAGTAGCCCTGTTAGAGGGTTGCAGTAAATAAATCAGGGCTGGATAAAAGAGAGCCCTGCAGGGAGACAAAATGGCAGCCCCTTAAAAAAACTACAGAATGGGGCTGCTGGGTAAAACCACAGAGCCAGCCCTGGATCACTTGATGAGCTGCAGCAAATCAGAGGGTGACTGCTTAGGGGGAATATAAGACTGGTTTCTGGGGCCAAAAAGGGGTGGTAGGTCGAGAGGGATTGTAGGGTGGAGGTGAGAGGAGAGACTGCTCTCATTCATACTGTCTGCCTGGTTGTGTAAACCCTACCTACATCCATCTACCAAGCTGAGTGCAGGAGGAACAGTAACTACATGTGAGACTGAAGCAGAGTAAAGTAAAGCCAGAGTTTTATTGCAGCTCAGCTAGTTTGAACTTCTGTTTGAATTGGGAAAAGAAGAGATGGGCTGTGGACTCTGAACCAACCTCTGCCCCCCACGGCACAGAAATTGTTGAGAGATGTAGACATTTCAGCCAGGGGAGAGCCTGCAAGTGTTGAGTCAAGCCGCTGTGACAGGACCCAGCCCTGCTGGTGAAGGCGTCCTCAAAGAGGGGGCCGTAAAGTAGAGACCGTGGAAGCCCTGCTGCCCTGGGCTGGTCCTGAGGGTGGCTAGGTGTGCCTCATAAGGGTTTGGGGAACATAAGCAATCTTGGTTCCTCAGACTGAAGATGACAACATACCGGGTTAAAGGATGAAACAGGTCTGCCTTTGTGAATTCTGTATATAAAGGTCCGTAGGCGAGGTTGGCAAGGCCAGGCAGGTAAAGATCATCATCATCCCTTGAATTGTCCAGCTTTGGTTTACCCACCAGTGATGCACCACCAATGCAGAACCTCCATTGTACCATGCAATGCATCTAGCTGTGACCCTCCAGTGTGGTCTGCAAACTCTGAGTACCCAGAGCTGTGGCTCTGGGGTCTTTTAGTTAGTCAGTTAGGAGTCTTGGCGGGGGGGGAACCCCTGCACATTGACTTAGAGACATACCAGTTTGCAAGTATATGATTAAAAGACCAAAGCGTGTTTTCTGTTTAACAGGGCCCCGATGAAAGACTCCAGGCCTGCATCACTGAGCGGTGAGGCACCCACCATACATGGACAAACTTGGTGCACCCTGGGGGTAGTGAGAGGGGTTAGTACGGGGAAAGTTATTGACTGTCTAGAATGAATTGTGGTTGACATTCTCGTCTTTGTCCCCTTCCCCAAATAAATAAGGTTACTGTTTGCATTTTATTGCATTTTATTCACTGTCGCTGTGTTATTGAAAGAGTGTAGCTGGGGGGTGTGGGGCAATAGTTTGGAAACTAATTTGTGTGGGGAAAGTATTATTGGGGCAGTGTACTGTTTCCTGGGGGTGGTGCTAACCTGTTCTTTATCCACAGGCGTCCCTTGCCATTACCCCGGGTGGAGACACTGCACCACATCAGCTACCACTGCAGAACCCAGGCTGACCCCCTTGGAGGTGTGTGCTAAACTACCCTGAGGGCCCCGAAGGTGAATAAAAGGGCTGTTACATGTGTCATCCGCGAACAGGCATCCTTTCCCATTCAGCCCTTCTGCAATGTCACTGATAAGGACATTGAAGAGGACTGGGCCTAGTACTGACCCTTGTGGCACCCATTGATCACTTTGCCCTCTCCAGAGTGGACGCCATTTATCACCACCCTCTGACTCCTGTTGCCTAGCCAACTCTCTACCCATTTTAACACCTTAGGACCTACTTTCCTTAGGCCAGTGCTGTTTGGCATATTTTTTGTAGACATCTCGGAGGGCATCAGCAGCAAAATCAGCCTATTTGCATGTAACCCCTAGGTGGCGCTATCCCAAGAGCTACTACCCCTGCCTGCTTGACTAGTAGCAGGTTAAGGGGCCTGAGTTCTGAAACAGGTGCTTCCACCCAGAGGTCAGGGTTGGTAGTGGTCAAGCTAACCTGGGCACAGCTCTCCGGAACACTGTAACCCCCCTCTTCCCCTCTAGTGGCCTGAACACTGTACAATAATCACTTTCACAATACCCCCCTGGTACACTACACAAGTACCCACACTGTTTGCACTTACCACCAGGGCTGGTTCCTCTGGCTTGACCCTGGGGACCCCCTGTAAAACAAGGTTATGCACATCAAATAGCAACAGTGTAGTACTTTGAGCACAAACTGGAACCACAGTCAGATCACATGCAGAAAAAGTTAGATCTGATTTATTCAGGGGGACTTGAACAAGGGAGGGGCAAAATCAGGTTATTAGCTTAAAGGTTATATCAATCAAGCAGTTATGCATGCGCTTTGAGTCCCCCCACACAGTCCACCTCTGGGTACCCAGGTGGAGAAGAGATGGGCTAGCCAGGACAGTTGCCCGTGGTTGCAGCTGGTTGGGGCCCTGTGATGGAAAACACAACATGCACAGTACACAATATTTGTAATCCGGAGCCAGAGGGCTCAGTTTGTAAAGGAAACGAAGCAACAAGACAATTAGAAGACTCACTCAGATTAAGCTGTTGTTGCAGGGAGCTACCTTGGTATTTACTCACGATGCTCAAGACTGGACACAGGCTTGACGAAAATCGAGACTGCAGGTGTTTGATTTGGAATGCCAGGAGAAGCAGGGCCCACATGAGTCGCAGAGGCATCGTTCCTGTTCAAGCGTGGAGCAGGGGGCTGATCCCCAGGCAGGTCTCTCGTCGATGGCTTCTCTGTGCAGTGGGTAGTCTGACTGGGCCAGTCTGGCAAGGCCCAGACCGCATGGAGACAAATTCGGATTCAGTCCGTTTTGGGCTGGATACAGCTTCCACCAAGCAGAACAAAGTTCACACAGTGGGGAACTAACTCACAGCCCACTAGCAGCTCATAGTACATTTACATGTATGGGAATTCTACTGTACCAGGCAAAGTGCTCCCCGGTCGCAGTCGCAAAGTCTCTGCACACACCGGGAGCTTAGGGATAGCTGGAACTCCTGACAGGCCGATTGCATTCAGCAAAATCTTTGGACTTCTTCAGGCTGAGCCTGGCCCACTTGAGTAGCTTACTTTAGTCACACAAACTTGGATTTAGTCCACAATAATTCTTTTCTCTCCCTCTCAGGAGCAGCAGGCAGACATGCAAGCCAAACTCAGCCCTTTCACAGTTTTCCCATGTGAATCCACTCAGGATTGCTGCCCAAAGTCACTTCAGCTCCTCTCATTTCACTTCCCAGCTCAGAACTAACTGAAAACTGCAAGCAGCCTGGGACTTCCCCAAGATTCAAAGGATTTGGTTGGCTGATTTGGCTGTCAGTCAAAGCAAGAGCTCCCTCTTCAGTTGCAAAAAAGGCACAAAAAAAAGCTCCAAACTACAGTTCCTACAGATTTTAAATTCAGACAGCTCCTGTAGTCCGACTACATTTTAGGTCCCACCAGTACTGTTTGGTCCAATTTGCAGTCCAGGACCAATATAGTGGAGACAAACAAAACAGTCCTTGCTACAAAGAAAGCAGGTTAGACAAACTACATTATCATTATCACTCTAAACGATTTTCAGTAAATAGTTACATCTTTCAACAGGGCTCCCTCTCAGATCACTTAAGCTGCAATCAGGCAGCTCTTAAAGAGACAGTACACAGAGGCTATATAGGCTCTGGTAATCACATTTAAACTGCTAAAACACAGGACACCAGCCTGGCAGTGAGCCTTTAGACAAGCTCAAGGAAGACTTTTTTGGAACACCCATTTGTAGGGGGGGTTACATGTGGATGACACCAAGATGGGAGTGGTGGTGAATGATCAAGTGGGGGTGGGGGGGCTACAGGAGGATCTGGCAAGGCTGGAGGCATGGTCTGACAGATGGCAGCTGGGTTTCAATGCAAAAAATGCAAGGTGCTGCACTTTGGAACAAAAAATCTGAGGAGAAGCTACCATCTGGGGGAAGTGCAGCTGGGAGGTAACAGAAGAGAAGATGGATCTGGGAGTGCTTATCACAGGAGCAATGAACAGTTCTGCACAATGCAGAAAGTCAGTGGCAATGGGCAGCAAAATGCTGGGGTGCATTGCAAGGGGAATTACCTCGAGAAGAAGGGAGGTTATTCTACCATTGTACAGATTGTTGGTTAGACCCTACCTAGAATAGTGCATGCAGTACTGGTCTCCCGTACCTACAAAGGGACATTAGGCTGCTGGTGGCGGTGCAGCGTAGGGCAATGAAGATGATTCAGGGCCTGGGGGAATTGCCATATGAGGTCAGACTAAGAGAGTTAAACATGTACACACTGGAGGAGGAGAGGGACGGGGGGGACATGATTGAGACCTTCAAATACATAAAAGGGATAATCAAAACGGATACAGAGGGTCTATTCAAGAGGAGGGTGGGGATAGACACTAGGGGCCATGACATGAGATTCGAGGGGGGTAGATTCAGGAGGGCGGTGAGGAGGCATTTTTTTATGGGGTGGTGGCAAAGTGGAAATGCACTATCAGCTGAAGTGGTGGCATGTACCACAGTGGAATGCTTCAAGGAGTGGGACAGGGCAAAGGGGAGGGTAAAGCTAGGTAAGCAGAGGGGGAGACGGGGCAGCTGCTGAATAGGGAGCTAGCTGCATTCATGAGCAGCCTAGATAGACCAGGATGACTTTTTGCTGCTGGCAATTTTCGTATGTTTGTACTCCTAGGCTACCCAACTTGCACATCAGTTTTCTATGTGAAATCGTGTCAAAGGCCTTACTGAAATCCAGGTAGGCCACATCTAGCACTCCTTCCTGATCTATTTCCTTGGTCACCCAGTTAAAGAATTTGATCAGGTTTGTCTGGCAAGACCCCGGAATCCATGTTGCCTTGGATTCTTTTTTTTTTTTTTAATTTATTTTTATGCCCCACCTTCCGTCCCCACTGGAACCACACCATCGGGAGTTGCCCATAGAGCCTGTCCCTACCAATGCCTTACCTGTCAGTACCCTGGTCCCTCCATCCTGCCACGGATACCCCCTGGGCAGGGTCAGGGTAGGGGCAGACCCCTGAATCTTGCATTTGTCAGGGTCCTGAGGCTGCAGGCAGGCATCAGCACATCGAGACCCGGCTTGGCGCTCCGTCTTCCCGGCTTCAACGGGGGTGTTTTCCACATTTCTCTGTGGGACATTGCGGGCCTGTATGTTAAGGTGCAAGCGCCGACGTCAGCAACATCCCTCCCCCTCCTTCTGTGAAGGAGTAGTATCTGAGGCTGATTGGTCAGTGACCTACGCCCTCAACCAATCATGCCCCTGAGACGCCAGCTTGCCATCATGCCCCCAGCCTCTGCCAGGGGTCGCTCTTCGCCGGGTTGAAGAACCCACCCTCCCCCAGAGAAGGCGAGCTGTCGTCGGACACTGCAGCCTGCTTCCCCGGCAGCCCGAGCTCGCTCCTGAACCTGGGTCACCAGCATGGTGCGAGGTATGGCGTCCAGTGTTTCAACCCTCAGCGCCACTGGGCCGGTCCTTGTTGCTTCAGATTCTGTAGACCATTATTAGCAAGGTATTCCACTATCCTTTCCTTTAGCAGTTATTCCTTTACCCCCTACTGGGGTCAGGCTGGCAGGCCTGTAACTTTCTGCCTTCTCTCTATTACCACTTTTGTGTAGTGGGACCACATCTGCTCTCCTCCAGTCCCCCAGTACCTCCCCTGTTTCTACTGACAGGTTGAACAGGGCTGTCAGAGCTGCTGCCAGCACCTCACTGAATTCCCTTAGTACCCTGGAGTGCACCCCGTCTGGACCCATTGCCTTGTCTACCTTTAACTGTGTTAGTTTCTTAAGGGCTCTCTCCTCTGTGAAAGGACTAGTGTCCATCTTCTGTCCCTTAATATCCTTGTCCTTTATCGTCGGTCTGTTACCTACCCGTTCCTCAGTAAATACCGAACAGAAGTATTTGTTCAATATTTCTGCTTTTCGATGGTCCTCTTCCACACAAAGTCCTCCTTCCCCTTTTTATTTTATTTATTTAGTGATTTGGAAAAGACCTTTGAGCACAAGCTCTTTTACAAAGGTTCCACATTATAGATTGCAAAACAAAGTACAATAGGAGAAAGCAAAGGTACATCACAATGAACGATACAGCTTGGATTCAGAACTTACAGAATAACTCAAAACATAGGTACAAGTTAAAATAACAAGAAAAACACTTTATGAGGGTGATGGTGGTGGGGGGAATAAGCAGCCACAAAGTGCTTTGTCAGTAGTTTAGAGGGACGGGGATAGCTGGCAGTGGGGTGAAAAAAGGAGGTACGAGAGAGGGGTATGTACTGCAGTGGAGGTGAAGGTTGGGGGAAGAAGGACAATAAGGTGTTGGGAGAAGTGGTGGGGTGAGGGGAGGCTGAGTGGAGAAGACATGCTAGAGTAAATAGTAGGGTGTGAGGCGGCATGGTCAGGCGGCCTGCATTAGCAGTGACTGTTAGGGAAACTCACGGGACTGTGAGTTGGGGGAGGGTTGGGTGGCGGGTTCCAAAGGAGCATAATGCAAACTGATTGCTGAGACAAGTCATGAGAAGGGATAGAGGGAGGGGGTACCTTTTAGCCTTACTGTCCCTCCCTTGGTCTTTCTCTTTCTGCTTTTGTATCTAAAAAATATTTCATCTCCTTTCTTTACTGATTTGGCAATATTCTCTGTTTACACTTTTGCACTCCTAACTTCCCATCCCTGTCTCCCTTTGTTTCTCTTGGTAATTCTCCCTATCTTCCTCCTTCTGAGTTTTTTTTTGTACCTTCTAAATGCTAGCTTTTTTGTCCTTACTATTTCTGCTACCTCTTTAGAGAACCATAGCGGTCTGTTTTTTCTCTTACCCTTGCTAACCTGCCTGGCAGAGATTTGTAGCTTTTTCAATGCCCTCTTTTATTTTTGTCCACAGTTCCTCAACTTTCCCCAGTTTCCCTATCTCTGCTAGGGCATCCCTGAGACATTCTCCATTTTTCTTATAATTGACCCTCCTGAAGTCCGGCACCCTTGTCCTCGTCTGGTTCGATTCTGAATCAGTTCTTATATTAAACCACACTGTATGGTGATCACTGGTCCCCAGGTGGTCCCCCACTGTGACATCAGCAACACTGTCGCTGTTTGTCAGTACCAGGTCCAGTAATGCCCCCTCATGAGTGGGTTCCTTAACTAGTCGCCTGAGGAATTCTACTTGCAGGGAGACCAGGATGTCCCGACTCCTGTTTGTTTCTGTGGTGGGGAGCCTCCAATCCACATCCAGTATATTGAAGTCTCTTACTTATAACATCTCACCCTTGCAAGCCATCCTTTTGATTGCTTCCATCATCTCCTTATCCAACTCTTCCCCCATGTTGGATGTCTGTAGATCACTCATGTGCATATAGTGGCCCCTTTCCTTTTCTCTAGGGTGACCCACAATACCTCCACTCCTCCCTGCTCCCTCTGTATTTCCGTAGCTTTTATGTTGTTTCTTACATAAAGAGCCACTCCTCCCCTTTTTTTACTTATCCTGTCCTTTCTAAACAGAGTATGACCACATCCTAGTTCTGGTTATCACTGCACCAGGTCTCTGTAGTGGTGGCTAAGTCTAGGTCAGCTTCTGCCATGGTGGCCTCTAGGTGTGCAACTTTTTTAATTTTTTTATTTTTTTTATTTAGTTGTTTAACCAGGTATAGCACACTAAGCTGAAAGCTTTTTTACAGGAGCGACCTGGGAGCACAAGGAGGTTAAGTGACTTGCTCAGGGTCACACAGTATGCAAGTGGAAGCTGTGGGATTCAAACCCAGGTCTGGTCTGCTGGATGTCACCAGATTTGCAGCTCAGAGCCTTAGATCACTGCGCTATACTGCCTCCAACTTTGTTACCCAGACTCTGAGCATTTGCACACATGGCTCTCCATGTTTTTTTGTTGACCCCCTTCTTCTCCAATTTGCCCTCCCTTGTTTCGCCTACCATTTTTCACATTTTAATTTTTTTTTCTATCCATTGGACTACATTGTTATTATTTGGTTCCTTTTGGACTTTCGCTCCCTCAGGATTCCCATTGTTGACCTTGTGAACTTGAACTTGGGGGGCAGTTATGTCTCCCTGCCTTATTCTGCCTCCCCACTTGACTAGTTTAAATGCTTCCTAATGTAGCATTTAAATCATTCACTGAGGACTAGGGTCCCTCTCCTAGATGGCTGCAGGCTGTCTCCCCTGAACAGGCCCTTTTCTCTCCAGGTGGGGCACCAGTCCCCAATGAAGCCAAAGCCCTCTTCTCTGCACCAATCCTTCAAACATGCATTGAAGTTCCTGGTGCAGAGAATCCTGTCCTCCCCCCATCATAGACAGGTAGCACTTCTGAGAAGGTCACAGATCGTGCCATGTGCCCAAGACACCTCCCCCGCTCCCTGAACTCTTCCTGCACATTGGCAGGCTCATCCCTAGCCAGGTCATTAGTCCCCAGATGGATAATGACATCTAGCTCTGCCTCCCTTCCTGCTGCCTCAGTGATCCTTTGGATCTTCTTTCCATCCCTGCTTTCCGTGGCTCCGGGAAAGCACCAAACCTCCCTCTCCTCATCTCTACCTGCTCCCAACTCTATCCACTTTACTATGGAGCCCTCCATCGGGATTTGTTTCCTCCTCCTCTGGGGTCCTCTGTCATCCCTCTTGGGGTCTGCACTGTCAAGGACCCCCACATCCTCCACGGCCACTACCACAGGTGCTTCTGTGGGACATTCCCGCTCCGCCAGGAAGGTGTAGGAGTTTTGTAGTTGAACCGGATTTAGGACGTGCCTATGCTCCACCTCTGTGAGCCCACTTTGGTCCAGCCACTCCTCTTTCTGGGCAACCTTAGAGGTACTGGTAGTGGTGGACTACGTGGTTCCTGGGTGGGGGAGCAGGTTCTCTGAGCCCAAGCCAACTTGGCCTTGAGTCTGGCAACCTCCTCCATCAACCCAGAGAAGTGCATGCAGATGGGGCAGCAATGCAGCCTCCAGAAGGTCTCTCTGAATACTGGCACCCTTCAACCACTACACAACACCACTCCAATCCTCCTATACTCCCTGCTCTCTCTGCTAGTTCTCAGTGCTCTCTGTGATCCCTCAAATACAGCACCAAAGTACCCTTTACAAGTCCCCAAATGCAGCACCGTACACAGCATCCTTAGCATGCCCCCACTTTCAGCACAGTATACAGTACCCTTAGCACAATACCCCACCATCACTATCACAACCCACCCCGAAAATGTTAGGATCACTACCCCACAGTCAAAAAAAAGCCTGCAGAAAATTTTGACACATAATACCCCATGGTCACCTCACAAAAAGTCCCCAGAAAACTGTAAGCACAGTACCCCTCAGTCACAATCACAAGAGCCCCCAGTGACTTTATAGCAAGACCCCAATTACAGCACCATACATAGTACCCTGAGCACACCCCACATTAAGCACAGTACACAGCATAGTATACAGTACCCTTGGCACAATGCCCCAGTCACTATCACAAAAAGCACCCCCAAAATGTTACACGTAAAACCCCATAGTCACAAAAGAGCTCTCAGGAAATTTTGAAGCACACTAAGCCATAGTCACCCTCTCAAATGGCCCCCAGAAAATTTTAAGCACAGTACCCCTCAGTCACAAGCTCAAAAGCCCCCAGTGACTTTACGGCAAGCCGCCAATTACAGCACCATATATAGTGCCCTCAGCACAGTACTTATGAACCTCTCACACTCACTCAGTGAGTGTCCATCTACAGGCCTGGATGCTGGTGTAGTGGTAGAGCTACCATCCATTATGCCATCGACACAGATTCAGAAATGAGCCTGTATTATCAGGGTCAGGCCATAGGGAGAAAGGCTGGACAACCCACAGAATGCTCTACTGTGAGGAGGAGGAGGAGGAGGAGGAGGGAGGGTCTCTATCTCTGTTACAGTGCTGCTACCTGGGTGACTCCAGGAGGAAGCACAGCATAGGCATGTTGGGTGTGGGAACATCTGCGGGGCTTGTGACCAGCACACTAATGTATATGCTTTCGCATGTAGCCCATGGCACACTGCACATAGGCATCTCTGGGACTGGGTGCAACAAGGAAAAACACCCCAGCTGAAGCAGGAGCATTCCTGGCTCTCCCCACTGGACCTATGCCATCAACTGTGGCACTTCTGATCGGCAGCGACTTTAGGATTGCACGCTGAGCATTCTAACTGATGGCCTGAGGGGCTTCCTGTCAGCGCTTATGAAAGAGCTCCACCATGGGGCAGTAGAGGAGAGAGGTAAGTCCCTGGGAAGACAGGTAATGGAGCTGAGGAAAGGGCAGGAGGATGGGGGCTGGCCGAAGAGACGAGTATAAACAGAATGTAAAAACAACTTTCAGGGTTTTTTCTCTTCAGTTTGTGCCAGTTTATTTATAGCCCAGCTGAGATGCAACATCTGTTTTCCAGTAGGTTGGGAAACCATATGCATTAACCCCCCATAACAGTGACAAAGGACAAATGGCAAGTACTGTTGGTGATGCTAGGAAAGGAGGGCAGGATGGGAGGGGGGGAAAGGGTGGAAGGTGGTTACCCTTAATGCTAGGAGCCTTGGGAGGAAAACTGCAGAGTTACAGGTTCTCATGGCAGAGGGAGAGGTGGACATTGCAGCCATCACGGAAACATGGGCCACCCAATACAATGACTGGGACCTGTCTGTACCAGGGTACAGGTTATTTCGTAGGGACAGGGTAATTGGAAAAGGTGGGGGGTGGCACTATATGTGAAGGAAGGACTGAAGTGTGTAAGGGAGGAAGGGGAGGAGGGTAGTACGGAGTCACTTTGGATGCAAATCCAGGATTCCAAGAATAGGATTCTTAGAATGGGAGTGGTGTACAGGCCACCATCTCAGATGGAGGAATCAGACAGGGAACTAGCGGGACAGATCAGGAGGACCTGCAAGAAGGGTAGTGTGGTGATTGTGGGGGACTTCAACATGCCAGGAGTGGACTGGAGCACCCCAACAACCAGGAACAGAAGGGAGCAGGTGCTGCTGGATGCCTTCCAGGACAGCTTCCTGCTGCAAATGGTCAGTGAACCAACCAAGTTAGGAAATACCCTTGACCTTGTGCTGGCAAATGGAGACTTTGTGAGGGAACTTACAGCGGAGGAACCACTGTCAGGGAGTGACCACCACTCAGTATGGCTCACATTGGATATGGGCAAGGAAGGAGTGGAATCTGGCACAAGAGTGCTGGACTTCAGGAGGGCCGACTTTGGGAGGATGGGGGAAGTGGTAAAAGGGTATCTGGCCAGAATTCAGTCTAGTATGGACACTAACCAGAGGCGGGAGCTCATAAAGCTGGGGATAGTGGAGGCAACCAAAACCTGCTGCAAAGCCCAGAGCAAGAAGGCTAGGGCTAAGAAACCAATCTGATTGAGCAAGGAGGTCATGGAAAAGGTAAGAAGGAAAAGAGCTGCCTTTGGGAAGTACAAGAAAACAGGAAGGGGGGAGGACAGGGAGGAGTACTTGACAGAATCGAAGGAGGTGACAAGGGCAGTAAGGGGAGCCAAAGCATCTATACAACTCAGGCTGGCACAAGGCATTAAGAAGGGGGAAAAGGACTTCTTTAAGTACATCAGGGAGAAAAGGAGCTGTAAGGACCACATAATAAGGATTAGGAAGGAGGGGGGTTGGATGGAAGCAAAGAGAAGAGGGAGGTGACACCCAAGGTGGGAGAAATGGCAGAAGCAGGGGGAAAGTGGTGACAGATGGGGAAATCATGGAGAGCAGAGTTCAAGAGGGTTTGAAGGCACTGAGGGTGGACAAGGCGCCAGGCCCAGATGGCATCCACCCAGGGTACTGAAGGAGCTGGCAGAGGTCCTTGCAGGACCTTTGGCAGACCTATTTAATGCCTCACCACATCCGGGGTGTGTACCTCAGGACTAGAGGATGGCTCATGTGGTGCCCCTCCACAAGAGTGGCCCCAAGGATGAACCGGGAAACTACAGACCAGTGAGCCTCACATCCATCGTGGGCAAGCTAATGGAGACTATCCTGAAGGAGAGGCTGGTGGCACTCCTAGAGGCCAAAGGACTACAGGACAGCAGACAGCATGGCTTCCTATGTGGCAGATCCTGCCAAACCAACCTGGTCGAGTTTTATGACTGGGTAACTAGGCAACTGGACAGGGGCCATGCAGTGGATGTCCTGTATCTGGACTTCAGTAAGGCATTCAACTCAGTGCCACATGGAAGGCTGGGAAGGAAGTTAGTAGGCACAGGGCGGGTGCAAAGCTGGTGAGATGGGTAGGAAACTGGCTGCAGGGAAGGCAACAGAGGGTGGTGGTGGGTGGGGAGCTCTCACACCCAAGGGCAGTGACAAGCGGTGTTCCACAGGGCTCAGTGTTGGGACCAGTGTTGTTTGGGATATTCATTGCAGACATATCATGGGACATCAAGAGCAAGATCAGTCTGTTTGCTGATGATACCAAGGTAGGCGCAGTGGTGGATGACCTAGGGGGATGGCAGGGGTTGCAGGATGATCTGGCAAAGCTTGAAACCTGGTCAGATACCTGGCAACTAGGCTTTAATGCCAAAAAGTGCAAGGTGCTGCATTTTGGGATGAAGAACCCAAGGAGGAGTTACCAGCTAGGGGGAGTGCAGCTAGCCCAGACAGAGGAGGAAAAGGATCTGGGTGTGCTCATTACAGGGTCAATGAACAACTCTGCACAATGTGGAAGGCAGCTGCAAGGCCAACAAAATGCTGGGTTGCACTGCAAGGGGTATATCTTCGAGGAGTGAGGAGGTGATTCTGCCACTGTATAGGTCATTAGTTAGATCACACCTGGAGTACTCGTGCAGCACTGGCGTCCATTATCTGAAGAGGGACATTAAGTTACTGGAGGGGTGCAGCACAGAGCGACAAAGATGATCAAGGGGCTGGGGGACTTATCATACAAGAGGAGGTTGAAGGAGTTGAACATGTACTCACTGGAGGAGAGGAGGGCGGGTGACATGATTGAAACCTTTAAATACATGAAAGGAATAAAGAAAGAATGGTACAGAGGGCTGTTCAAAGTAAGGGAGGGAGGGAGGGCCACCAGGGCCATGATATGAGACTGGAGCGAGGAAGGTTCAGGAGGAGATGAGGAGACACTTTTACAGAATGGTGGTGGCTGGGTGGAATGCGTTACCTGCTGAAGTGGTATGCAGTAGAACAGTGGACTGCTTCAAAGAGGATGGGACAGGACAAGGGGGAGGGTTAATGAAGGGGAAGGGTGGAAGGGAGGGGCAGCTGCAGAATAAGGGGTGCTAGCTGCACATTCGAGCAGACTTGATAGACCTCTAGGCCTTCATCTGCTGGCAAATTTCGTATGTTCGTATTTCTGCAGCTGGGTGGATGATTAATGTACTGAGAGTTTCTGTGACTTGCCCAAAGTCACACAGTGAGTATTTTGACTCTACTGGGGTTTGAACCTGCGCTTTCCCAGTTCCCAACAGTGATGGCTCTACATCAGGGTACACTAGGGCATGTACCCTGGTAAGAAAAAAAACCTGCTGCTGCCTGCTTGGTGCTCTGACGTGTACAGAGCTACCTCCATAGCAACAATGTATGCACTTTGTATTGGTGTCCTGGCTGCCAGCAGTTGTGCCCTGGTAACCAGTAGAGTTTAGAGCCTCCGCTGTTTCCCCAGGTAGTGCATAAACTACTAGATCACATTGCCTCTTCTAGCAGACCCCTGAAGTTCCTTTTTTAACTTCAGATTTTATTTAAAGTCTCAAATTCAACAGAGCATGCATCTATATCACATGCAGGCATTGGCACAGAATGGTTTTAAGATGCAAAGTGAAGTGCCAGCCTTAAACTGGCCTCTATTTGCACTGTCAACAAGTTGGTATTAACCAGCCCCAAATGCAATTGAACCCCAAGGCCCATTGAGGAACAAGTAAAATGGGGAAGGGAACCCCTGATTGCAGGGATGAACTCCAGGACCCTTCAAATCAAGACAAGGACTTCCCGAAATTCTTCAGTTAAACATTTCACATGAGCCGGCCCAGTGGCACTGAGGGATGAGTTGCTGAACACCTTACCTTGCATCACGCTGGTATCCAGGTTCAGAAACGAGCCCAGGTTGCTGGAGAGCTGGCATGGGGAGGGAGGGAGCAGGATTAAGCAACTGCAAGGTTTCTCTCCTCTCCCGGGGAGGACCCTGTTGCTTATTGTAGTTCCACTGCCCCCAGATGGAATTCTGCAGGCAGTGAAGGTGAATGGGTGGCAAAGTAATGGGAGGGCGTTCCGACACCATGGCATGCACATACCTCCACATGTGCGTGCGTGGTCGGTACAAGGGCCAGGGAAAAACCAGGGTAAAAAAATCTAAATATAAAAAAACATTCACATGGCAAGGGCCATGAGCTCACCTAATTGACCTCTGTTCATTTCTATAAAGTACAGAGAGACTACGTACTGATTGTGATGAGGAAATTCCATTTCATTCTACAAAGGGGATCTCCTGAAGATCATCCACGTGTGTCCTTAGTTACATCATACGTCAGCAGAGGAAAGCCATTAATCCAATCAAGGATGATCTTCACTTCCTTACGTTAATGTTTGCTGCATCCCACCAAGCTGAATATAGAGCGGCAAGAAACAGCCTTGGTTGTTTACCCTGTGCACATGGCAGGAGGAGCTATAAGAGTTGTGGATCTGCAGCAGATAAATTGTATTTTGATTTATTCAGAATTTGATGACTTTAAGGGTGAAATGAATTAAGGTTTGTTTCCAAGTGCAATCCGGGGAGAAGGGTATGTGGGAGGCAAAAACAATCCCATAATCAGCAAAACACAGAGTAACGATTACATAATTCACACAATACAGACAATACAGATGTCTTTTGGATGAGATGTTAAACCAAGGTCCCATCTGCCTGTTCTGGTGGTAGTTCAGGTGGATGTTAAAGATCCCATGGCACTTCTTGAAAGAGTAGGGGTATTTTTATTAGTAAATGTATAACAAAATCATACATAATGACACTGAAATCAAAATATTTCCACAAAAAATCAGAATACCCAAATACATCTAAATTTGAAATCCTAGAGGATAAATAGAAACATAGGGCCAGATATTCAAAGCTTTGCGCCAGGCAAAAAAAGTTTGCGTGGGATTAGCGCAGGTCTGCTATATTCAAAAGGCCAAATAGTGCACGCAAACTGCATTAGCACCGGGCAAACCATAATTATATGCAAGGTGCAAAGTGAACATGAATACAGGCGCATGAGATATTCAGTGACTAGCGCCGTGCTAAGGTGTTTAGCACGATTTAGCGTGACCCATAGCGCAGTACAAATTACCGCCCAGGAAAAGCTTGTCTTAACCCTGGGCAAACAGCTTCACGTGACAGTGTTGTTTTGCGTAGTGTTAGCGTGGCATTAACGTGGCTTGCGTGACCCTAACATACGAGTATGACACTTAGAAACAGCCAGACATGGAGGACACATGCTGCTCACTGATGGCACCACCATGATGTCAACTGCTGCCACAGGTCCCAGGAAATGCACAGGCAGTAAGGGGTGATCAGGCCCACAGGGGACAACATGGTAGTGTGTCCATACAGCACACACCTGCAGACTATACGTCTGTGGTGCCCAACAGATGCCAGCACACACAGGCAGCACAGTGGGCATGGCGGCCATTGAAGGGAGGATGTACAGGTGGCCAGACCTCACCACTGCCCAGATGTGGTCACAAGACTGGGACACAGCACGCAGTGCACATGGGCCAGTAGTGGGAATACCCCACCATCTTTGTGCTTGTCGGCTCCTACGTGCCCCCCTGTCACATACAGCACAAGTGTACAGATGCCACAGCACACACAGCCAGCCATGTATATGTCACTGTGTACATCCCATGCTACAGGAGCAGCATCTGTAGCTCACACAACAGAATAACAGTAATGTCCACAGTCAGTAAACACCTGCACGTTGGGCCTGTCACTGTGTACAGTGCAGTCAGCATCACTGCCCTACACACCATAGGCAGTGCTATGTCCCTCACACTACTGGTTAGCTTGCTACTGTAGGGTCTGCTGTGCACTGTAGCATGCCCTACAGTGTGACAGTTGCATGCAGCACCACCACCTGTGCCTATGCTGTCTTGTCCCCTGGGGCACAATATGCTATGCTATGCTGTACTGATTACATGTAGCCTGCAGCTATCATCATGCACTGCCAGACTGACCTACAGGTGGAGCTGCGGTCAGACCTGGCCATCCCCTGTTCTTCCAGACTGACCTACAGGTGGCTCTGTGGGACCCTGCAGTAATGCTGGGCAAACTGCATGCAAATCAGGGCATAATGCGATGCTAATCTGGATGTTTGCCCAGAGATTACCTAAGTAGGCTCATTTGCATGTCCCTTTTGAATATGGCAAAGTTTAGCGCCGGGCAAACATGTTTGCACCAGGCAAACAGCTTAGCTCCATGCTAATCCTGTGCAAATGCGTTAGTTCCACGCTAACGGTTCAGGGAATATTATACTGTTTTGCACACTGTACTTTCCCATAGGCTGCTCCCTGCAGTACGTACTGGGTCCACGCATTTGCTGGAACACACATTGGCCACATAGGTCGCCTCTAGCTACCTGCACGTTGCTGTGCACTGTGTTGCTGTTGTGGTCTGCACTTCCTGGTTGCTATATTCAGAGCTGTCTTATTCCAGGGTTAGGTTTACCCTGCACTCCCAGCCCAGTTTGCCCGGCCTCATTCCCATGCTATTTCAGAAGCTGTTTGCCCAGGGCTATTTCTTTGAATATAGCTTGCTTTGTGCTCCTGGCTAAGTTTGCCCTCCGGGCAGTGCTAATTTAGCCCAGGGGCAAAGTTTTGAATATCTGGCCATAGTGATAAATGTAAAAGAAAAGAAAATCCCCTTCCCTCTTTCTTCAATCATATTTTCTCAAAAAAGTAAACCCACTTGTCATTGAGGCACAGGTCAGGAAGCACAGGAAAAAACAGGACTAGTTGTAGAAATCACCCAAAGGGGGGTGCTGTGGAGCCCGAGCAAGATGGCTGCAAATTGATCGAGCTCTGTGTCTGGCATTAATAATGTACTTGGTAAACTTTCATCATTTGAAGAGAAGGCACATTTAACCACAATACAACTGTTCTGGAATACCTCCGGACTAAGATGGGGAACCCTCGAAGAGATAAAACATCTGGGGATGGTACTAAAAGTAAAACCATCTCTGTATCCTCTACCAACACATGGGCTATACAGGGCCACGAGCCTACACCAGAAGAGGGACTTCAGGAAGAAACACTCCAAATGCTAGGAGTAAAAATGAATCATATGTTAGCATCAATGCCTGGACTGGCTGATAAATTCGATGCTCTCACAAGTAGAGTGGTCCAGGTTGAAACAAAAATGGAAACGATCAGTACAGTTACAGCAGATTCAAAAAAACAACTCAGAAGCAGCCTTAGAAGCGGTCAGTCTTGTGATTAAGGAGAATACACATCTCCGTTCCCGTCTTGAAACCTTAAAGAATCAAGCGAGAGCAAACAATCTTAGACTTCTCGGTCTTGAGGAAGGCTCTGAAGGGGACCACCTTCTGCTGTTCACACAGGATTGGATGGTACAACAACTCGGTGATGAAGCCACTCAGCTGGTTAGGAAGTTTCAGAAAGCGTACAGGGTCACACCTCGGGGCCGCCAAGACAACCCTGATGCTCCAAGGACTGTAGTGATCATTACAGATGGTGTCGGAATGAGAGATCACCTGCTTGCTCTTGCCAGAAGAAAACAAATCCTGCTACACGATGGCCAGCTGATACAGATCTTTCCAGACCTGTCCTATGCTACGCGTCAAAAAAGGAAGCGTTTCGACAGAGCTCGTGCCATGTTTAGAGAGGCGAGCATTTCTCATGGCCTAGTGTTCCCGGCCCATCTCCGCATAGTGCATCGCAGTAAAGTTTACATTTTTTCAGATCCTGAAGAGGCCCAGAAGTGGTGTCGGAGACATGCTGTTCATCGACCTCAAGTCCCATTGGAGGGTAATTCATTTTCGGAGGAAGATATTCCTTGAACTGAGCCTGGTACCTTCTCTTTCTCCATAAAATACAACTGGTTCTGAGGAGTGAAGAGGGATGGGGGTTTTGTTTATGTCCAGGGTACACAGTTTTTTCTTTTTTCTGGGAGATGGTTAATACGCATACATCCTGGTGGACTAGAGACCTTTATCCCCTTTTCCCTGATACTACTATATTTTGCCAGTTAAGAAGTTCTGTTAAAATCAGGGCATTTCTATATCAAATACATAGATAGTTAAAACGGATGTGTTTATAAGCGCCTTAGTGGTTCAAACTACTATGCTTCACAAATAGTGGGGAAATATTTCTTTAGTAATGAGGTGCAGCCTGTTAAGGTTATAGTTTTAATAGTAATAGCCCTTTATTAGAGAAAAGATCAATGTATGTTTTAGCACTAAATAGTGCATATTCTAAGTTGTAACATGGTAGAATTTTCCTTCCCCTTTTTAGAGGGGAATAGATACAGGACTTTAAATGACTATATGATATAAATTACCATGTAGCTCATGGGTTCCTTCGCAGCAATTGTAATTTTAAGACAGCTGTTTGAAACCTTAGTTAGACCCCTCTCTGACGTATCTTTTAATATTCAGTGGGCCTAGTGAGAATATTAAGAGGAGTGGCGCCCTGATGGGTTGATAAATATTCATAATTGTAATACTGAATGTTGGAAATTAACTGTATGTTTGATGGATAACCAATAAACATAAAGTATAAAAAAAAAAGAATTAACCCAAAATATTTATTTGTACTAGCAGTAACATAAAAAAAATAAAATTGTTCAGTATACTATTTACAGAGACCAAATAAACAGAAAAAGTCCATCTGAGTTTTTCTTCAATCTCTTTGTGTCCTTTCTTTTGCAAGCAATTACAGCTCCCCCTTTCTTAACAAGCATCCTGTTTTTTTTTTCTAAAATATTCTTGTAAGTATCAGGCAGGTGCTGGCAGGAACACAGTGTCCCAGAACTGATGCCCCTTTTTCACAGCTCTTCTCCAAAAGGCTTAAACTTGTACTCAGGTAACCTCTTGAGTTTCCAACAGCTTTTTGCAATCATCTCAAACTAGAATTATATACATTTCAACAGTAACACTATCTAATTTCTAAACAAAATGGATCCCAATATCAGTTACATTTCCACATAATGAGGTGCATATATTTTTATATCAGCAAATATGCAAGGGAGAAAAGACAGACAGCAAGGGAAGACTGAGAGACAGTGAGAGGCAAAGAATTGTGAGACTGTCGGGGTGATCAAATCCTAGGTCTCACAGAAAAATGTGGTTGCCCAACCAGACAGAGAAGAGACAGGAAAGGAATAGAACAGAATAGATCCCTGCATTCAAACTCTTTCCATAACAACTGGGACAGGGTCCTAATATACCCTGTCACACCACTGCACCACACCATCACATTTGCCCTGGGATGTAATTTCAACTAATTTCTGTACACTTTCAACAATGCCTGTTCACATATAGTCCTAAACACATCATACAGCATAAGCTTCTTTTGAAATTTAAATTTTCAGTGACTCTGCCATAAATAATATTTCAGAACAGCAAAGAAAACAATGACAGTGCCATAATCATATTTACTCAACAACTCTCGGAAAATACCCCAAAGCCAATTCTTCATATGTAAGGGTAATCATCCATGGCATCTTCCACTGCTGGGCCAAAAATGACCACAAACCCACTGTATAAGATCAGCCTATTAAGAAATGTTCCTTTGTTTAGATAACATCTACACAGTCAGGATATAAGCACTTTCTATCCATAATGGCTTTATGCTTGTGATTTCCTCTAACATTTAAGTGACCATGAGTGCTTAACCATTGTATATCCCACATTTGGCCTGGTATTCTTGGGTTATTCAATTGCCAGTATACAAAGGAGTTGTCCCCCCTCCCCCGCAGTATTTCAAATGTGGTTTCTCTGGCCCAGTATTCTGTAAACTTTGGTCATAGAGGCCCTTCCTGGTGTTCTATATGACAATCAATTTCATAATTTTCCGCTTCCATAGTTTCTGGAAAGTGGCTTTCAGAGAATCATCAATTTTGCTAGTCTCAACTAATTTAATGGGCAACTTCACCCACTGGACTAAAATCTCTCGAAAATACCACAACCATTTCTGGGGTATACTGGTTCTCATTATTAGCACCAGTTTCAGGTTTGTCACCCAAAAAACAGAATGGAAGAAAACAATTGGATTAACCATTCACACACCCCTTTTAGCCTTTGGCAGGTATGTGGTTTCCCTCTTAATTGGGTTAAGATGGCTTCCCCACATTAATTGCAAGAAAGCCCTGAAAATCTGTGTTTCAAAAACCACATGGGGTAGAAAAACTGCACTAATATATATACTGATTGGTAACAAAAACTGTTTGATAATGTGCACATGTTTTAATTTTGACATTCGCCAACTCTTCCACCTCTCAACCTTTTGCTCTCCCTGTCATATAGCAACTTCCCAATTTTGCACAGCACTATTATTCTCTCCATAGTGGACTCCCAAAATTTGTATTGATTCATTAGTTAATCTAATTCCCTCAACCTCATCAAGTTGCCTAGACTGTTCTCATAAATACAAACATCTACATTTCTGAAGGTTAAGCCTAGTTCCTGATACCAGGCCATATTCTTCTATTTCTTGCACCAGAACTCTCACACTGTTCTCATTTTTTGCAAACACACAAATAACATCTGCATAAGCTAGTATATGCACTTTATCTCTAGACTGCTCCCCCAAAATACCCTGAAAGTCCTGTTGAGCCATAAGCTTCTGAATTAATGGGTCTAACACAAATCATATAAAAGGGGACTTAACAGGCATCCCTGACACACCCCTTTGCCTACCCAAATTTGTGTACCCCCCGGTGGAGCTAAACCTGAGGACATTACAGCATTGCCAACAATTGATTCCATTTTATAAATGCTGGAGGAATGCCATACTTTGCTAATACTTGCGACATGAAAACATGGTTAGCCTGGTCGAAGGCCTTTCACTGATCTAGGGACAATAAATATCCCAGCACCTTCTTTTCATTACAAAATGATACTTCATCTCTAATTACACATAAGTTAGTTTGTATGTGCCTACCAGGGCTGGCACAAGTCTGTACTGGATATATAACGTTAGGTGCTACTTTCTTTAACCGCACTTGTAACAAAAAAGTCCACATTTTAAGATCAGAATTCAACAGGTAGATAGGACGACATTTTTCTAATAACACCCTTTCACTCACTTTGAATAAATACATAATTAGACCTTTCATAATGACATCAGATAATTCGGGTAGTTGTACTAAGTAGCTACATACCCTTACCAGGATCTGTGCCATAAGATCAGGAAATAATTTATAAAATTTGTTAGGGAATCCATATTCTCCCAGTGTGGAGCCCAATTTAAGTTGTTTAACAACACTACAGACCTCCTCTACTGTAAATCCTTAGATCAGAGTCTGTTTTTGCTCCTTAGATAAAAGGAGCTCCTGCATGTTTCCCAAATATCCTGCCGTTTTATCCTTATCCAGACTCATGTCACTTACTGGTTGGGCTACATGATGGTTCACTACTTCTTGTATCCCCTGTGAGTCAGAACATAGTACTCCTTCCTCACCTCTCAAAGCAGAAAACTGAGCCCTATATCTTCTGTCCTTACAGGCCTGGCACACGTTCAAAGATGGCGTTTTCCAAACTCCAAAACTGAGCTCGACCTGTAATGTAGACACTCTGTCTGACTGTAAAGTCATCTCCTCCTTTACATTAACTATTTGTGCAGTATAATCCTTTCTACTTTCAAATGTGTTAGTAAATAAAACAAACAATTGTTCTCTGAGAGCCAAATATCTCAATCTTTTAGTGTCTGCAATGTCCTTTCCATGTGCATGTAACCATTCAACCAAATCTGTTTTAGTCCATAACCACCAATGCATAACATTTTCATACAAGTGCAACACTGAAACCCTTGCAATTAGGACATCTAAAATTCCTACTCTTACTTCAGGTGTTAACGGACTAGTTGTGTTCAGTTTCATCTGTATACATTTTGTCTTGTTCCTGAATCTATAGTCACTAAACTGGTAACCATTACATGGTCTGAAAATTCCATTGGAATTATAGATGCTTGCTGCACCTGTATTGATTTGGACAGAAAATGTAATCTATTTTTGTGGCATACCTGCTACGTGCATACGTGTAAGTGATTTGGGGGACTGCTTTGGTACTGCAGTCTTCTCACTCCTCCATGTCAATACAAGCCTGCAGGGCTCAATAATCACAATATATTTTCTTTTCTTGTAGTCATCTATCCCCCCCCAAGCTATAATTAAAATTGCCCACCAGGTATACCTTCCTAAATGTTGCTAAGTATGGCTGCATGTTCTCCATCATTTCAATCCTAACAGCCATACTTGGTGCTGCATGTACCACCACAAACCTACTTGGTGACCCTTGCCAAATACCATCTATCATTAAAACTCTGCCAGGAATCAGGTCAACTAACTTTTGAAAAAGAAAAGCCATACCAGAAAATAAAATTCCCACCCCGTCGGCAGCATCCTCCCCAAATGACCAATAAGAGGGTGCCCACACCCATTCTCTTCAAGCTTGTGTTAAAATTTTGCTAGCGGTGAACTGAAGAACCTGCTACTTGAGGCTGACCTAACTCAGCTAAATCATGAGCACACCCGGCTGAACACAAAAACAGGGACCCACTACACACTAGGCTGGATCCTGGTCACTAAACCAGATAGCATTAGACTGGCAGGCACCGTTGCTGATGCCCTAAGTGATCACTCACCAGTGTTCGCAACATGGAAGAATAATTATTCATCCGCCCCCACCCAGGATACCCAGGGCATGAAACTTCTTTGTTACAGGATCCTTCTTAGTCACACTATCAGAGGTAAATTGGACCTGCATCAAACATGCCCCAAACCTAGATGACACACTTGAATTTTTCATAAATAATTTCCTTTCCACAGCTAATAAGCATGCCCCACTGAAAAAAAATCAGGGTGAAGGGTCAGGAAGTCAGGTGGCTGTCCCAGGATCTAAAAAACTCATGACAGAAGGGGACAGGGCCTGGGGAAACTTTCAAATCAACTCTCAACCCAAAGTATGATAGGAATACAGGGAATTACAGAATAAATGTAAAAAAAAGAGCTCAAAATGGCAAAGAAATGTTATATCAGAGATCTCCCGAATAAAAACCTCTCTGACCTTAAAAACTTCTGGTCCCAGATCAGCAATCTTGCCAAGGGTAACCCCACCCAGGGTGAATGCCCTTTAACAATTAATGGCACCCACCTAATGAACCCGTTGGATGCTACCAATGCATTCAACTCCTTTTTCACTGACCTAAATAATTTCAAGACTTCCTGTGCTAGGGTTCCACTCCCCACCACACTCGACCCCAGTAACACACCCCCACCCTAACTTCCATTTTAAATTGTTATCCAGAAATGAGGTCCTTAAACTACTTACGAACATAAAACTCCATGGTTCTGCTGTATACGACTAGCTTGAACCAAGACTGCTGAAAATTGCAGCACCAGCCTCTTGGCTCCTAAATAGATTTGTCCTTGAAGGGAGAGTTCCCTCACTATGGAAAGTTACCCTGGTCATGCTCATCCACAAAGGCGGATTACGTGAACTCATGGAAAATTATCGGCCCATTTCAATCTTCTCCATACTGAGCAAGCTACTGGAGAGGGCCATTTATAATCAATTAGCAGATTATATTGGGAGGAATGGCCTATTTACACCCAAGCAGCATGGATTTAGAAACAAACATGGCACAAACACCGCTCTAGTTTACCTCCCCGACTATATCTTCTCTGCTCTAGATAAAGGCCAATCCACTGGGTCGGTCTTCACAGACCTCACTAAGGCCTTCAACCTGGTGGACCATCAGCTGCTTCTAGAAAAACTCAAATTCATAGGGCTAGACTGCCTGACAGGTGGTTTACTGACTACCTTTGGGGGAGGTCACAACTCGTCAGATGGCAAGGAGTGCAATCAGAGAATTGCCACATTCTGGATGGGGTTCCCTAGGGATCCATCCTGGGGCCCTTGCTATTTTCAGTTTTCATAAATGAGATGCCAAATCACTGTGGTGATGCAAACATGCTGCTATATGCAGATGATGCAGTGCTCTACAGGTCATCTGATGACCTGAGCTCTTTGAACAACTCACTGACAAATGACCTGCAGTTCCTAGAGGCATGGATGGCAAGCAACAGACTTGTGTTAAATCATAAAATAAGAAGGCCATCCTATTTGGACCCACAAGCCTGAGGTCGGACAGAACCTCAGTTCTATCTCCAAACTGCAATAATGGCTCAAGGATTCAAGTAGTTCATACTATAAAGTACTTAGGCCTAATGATGGACCAGAATTGCACTCTCAGGCCGCATATCGAACAGCTGACCAAGACATTAAATCAGAAATTTGGGCTTCTGTACCAATTCAGCCCATTCCTCACTCAGGATTCCAAGCTAAGGATTGCCACAGGAATCCTACTGCTCATCCTGCTGTTTGGGTCACCAGTGCTACTCACAGCAAAAGGTGGTGAAACGCAAAAACTCACCACCCTCTACCACAGGGTGTGCTGATTTGCCACTGAGGCTCTGCCAAGGGAGCACCACTGTCATGTGCTCCAAACCTTGTCCTGGCCTACTCTGCAAAGGTGTCTAGTATATCTATCCCTGTGCTTTGCCTACTAGCTATGGTCAGATAAGGCTCCACCAAGACTGGCTAAAATGTTATCTGCCAAACAAAACATCAGACCCCTTTGATCCTTGAGCCATTAGCTCCTCATGGTGCCTAAAGTCCGGTCTACCCAGGGACAGAGGTTGTTCTCTGCCAGCATCCCTACCCTCTGGAACTCGCTTCCTGATAGTGTACAGACATATAATTCCCTCAGGGCTTTCAAAAAGGGACTCAAGGCTCACCTGCTAGAACTTAACCAATACTCTTGCTATTGTTGAAACTGGCTCTCTCATATGACATGTATTTCCTCACTCTACTGTGTCAGAAATCCATGTATGTCACCTATTTGTTTAGCCTGTGTTGAGTGTGCTGATTGTAACTTATCATAATGTTAGCTTGAAACCGTATTACAATTATTGTCTCATTTGATGTATTCCAATCTATGTTATACTATATAACTCACAAAATGTTGACCTGTTACTGTAATGTAAAGTTGTATAATTGTTCCTACCTGTGTTTAATCCTGGGTCACCCCTGAAAAAGGGACTGTCATGGTCTCAGTGGGTTTACCCAGTTACCAAAATGTAATAAATAGAATTAAACCATGTTTTCTGTAAAAAAAAAATATCTAACCGAGAATCATGTAAAAAAAGAAAACACTGCTTGTCGTTTAGTACTAGACAGAAAACTATGCATGTCAATGGTAGCTAATGAAAATGATGAATTATACTTTCGGCCGCCTTGCTTAGTGCATGATTCGCCATTATCAGGCATACATTGTATACACAGGAAACAGACCTGACTTCTTGATCCTCACTATGCACTGATACTCCCATAATAGTTTCACATTTATGTAAAAGATGTAATAAGGAATTTAAAGCTAAAATACATAAGGACAGGCTAAACGGACACCCTTGCCTAATGCCTTTATACACGGGACAGCGTTTCCCCAGCCAACCATTTATATATGGTCGTACAACCATCCTGAGATAAAATAGTTTTATCCATGTTATAAAGGTTTCAGGGAATCCACATGCTTGAAACATAACCATAAATATGCATGACTAACCTCATCAAAAGCCTTAGCTTGGTCAATGCAAATCAGAAAACCCTGTAGTTCTCCATTGTACCCTTTTCCCGATATCTCCCTAAGTAAGCATTAATCACCGCTGGCTGAGGGTTTCACGGTGGATTAATGCCCGCTGGGGGGCGCTTCAGCGGCATTAATCACGGTAGAGCCCGGCAGAAGGTGATTAATGCGCTTGTAACATAGGCTCATCGTGGCGACGACAAGCTTATGTTACCGGCATCACCTCTGGCAGCCAGGATCGGTTGCGCGCTCACCTGTGGCGACCTGTATGTTCCGGCGGCACCCATTTCCACAGAACGAGCAGGCACCTCCTGTTGTTCGCTCGAACGCTCTGCGACGCTGGAGGACGGGGGGGTTGCCACACTCACTGAGGGGGCCGGCGTGTGGTGCAGGCTCCCGGGACCCGCCGCTGTGCATCTGGGGGGGGCGGAGGTGCTGTGATCTGTGGGGGTGTTAGGTGGGACAGGCGTGCTGAGCCAGCTTCTCTGGGTAGCTGCGGTGGGGGGGCGCGCGCTCCCGATGCCATCTCTGGCATGTCTACTGCTTGCTCAGTGCTGCACCCTCTGCCTCCTGGCCACTCCGGGTACTGCTGCAGCGGGCCGCTACCCTCGGGTGCCTCCATGGCCACAGCTGGTACTGACCGAGCGGGCGTTACGCGTGGCTTAATACCCACTCGGTTTCAGTCAGCTGTGGCCGTTGGGCCAATCGCCGCGCTCCTTTCCGCCGCCCGACAGAGAGCCGTGTTACAATAAGTATTAATGCATCACGGATTTTTCGGTCAGGTACTGCACAAAACTGATAAGGAAAAATTATGCTATCTAGAACTAACGATACCCTGTTACTCAATAGCTTTCCTAGAATTTTACAATCCACATTTAACAGGGTAATAGGTCTCCAGTTATCCAAAAAACCTTGCTCTCCTGATTTATACAGAAAAATAATAAGACCCTCATACATACTATCAGGAAGCACAGTAGCCTGTAAAAAGTATGAGTATACCAACACTAATTCCTTAGCTAATTTTGAAAAAATATGTTTCACAAGGGAGGTCATCTGGGCCTGGGGCTGTCCCACTTTGTAGTGTTTTAACTACATTATAAAGTTCTAATACATGTCAGCCTGGTGGCATTGAGGGTTGAGGTGCTGGACGCCACACCTTACACCATGCTGGCGACCCAAGTTCAGGAACGAACCAGGGCCGCCGGGGTCGGCAGGGAAGGAGAAGATCAAGCATTTGGAGGACTGCTGTCTTCTCCTGGGGTGGGTTCTGGGGGTTTCCTCACTCAGCGGCGGCACCTGGCAGAGGCTGGAGGCATCGCCCTGTAGTGAGGAACAAGTTGTGGGGGATCGGTGACAGCAGGCTCTCTGTGAGAGGTCCCACACTGATGCCATTGCACGCCACACCAAGGGGCATAACTTAAGTAAATACTCTGCCTCCCAGTAGGCGAAGGAGGGTACAGGGGCTGGCCAACCACGCCCAGTGCCAGGTCTCTCCATTCACTCCTCTAGCTCTCCTCCCTGCCTGGCTGCTCTGCTAGATTATAGATAGAGTGCCAGGAATGAGCAAGGTGGTCCCACCTCGGGGGGACTCAGGGACGGGGGGTTGAGTAGCTGGGTAAGGGTCGGAGAGCCTGGCACAGAGAGGAGCAGAATGGAGGACTTCAGGGGGGCAAGATTATAGCACAGAGCTGAGCGACCCTCTGGAGAGAGTCCAGGCAGGTCAGTGGCAAAAAAGAGTTTGGAAAAAAAAATTTAAAGTTCTAATACAGTACTATCAGTTGTTAAAGATTTGATAAAATAGTCTGGAATGCGTGGTAAACTACAAGAAGTTAACCATTTTCCGGACTTCAATCTCAGAGATAGGAGCCGATTGGAATTTGTAGTAACATATTTTTCCATTTCAGCTAGAATTTCTTCCTTTTGGTGTACCTCACGTAAGCACTAAGCCACGACAAAGGATGCTTCTACTGGGAAATGAATGCATGGTTGGGGGGGGGGTCCCCGAGTGCCTACAACCACACAACCATGCATTAATTCCCCAGTAGAAGCATCCTTTGTCATGGCTTAATGTGCTTGTAACATGGCAAGTGTTGTTGAAAACATTGTGCAAAAAATAGTAAGTTAGGGTACTGTACAAGTGAAAATAAACAGTGATTTTTTTTTTACTTTGTGAAATCAGTTATGCTGCTTGTGAAATAGAAGATTGAATAGGCAACATGCGCGTGCATGTTCTACGCAGGACATGCATTAATGTAGTGTCCATGATTTTTTTTTTTCCTGATGCGGCACTTGTACATCACTAACAGAATACATAATAGAAACATTTATCTCTTTTTTTTTTTTTTACTTCTTTTATTTTATTCCTCCTCGGTTTGGGGGGGGGGGGATTGTACCTAAGGTTCCCCCCCAATCTGGTAGTCACCTTGGCCCCGCCCCAGCCACAGCCTGAGCTCAACCCCTATGCCCTCCCCTCCCCAGCCACATCGCGATGGAGACTTACCCCAGTCACCACAGAAGGCCAGGTGAGCACCAGGGGAGCTAACTTGGTGAGTCTACCGTCACGCCAGTGGACCACCATCACATGCACGGGGAGGTTTTCTTCTTTTTTGCTTCCCCCCAATGGTGCAAGTGTGCAATGATGCCAAGGATGTTCCGTGCCTGTGTCCGCTCCCAGCACATCCGGCATCAGCCTGCATCAACCGCACAGTGGACCGTGACCTGCACCAACCCCCAGCCACCGCCAGGAGTCAGCACATCCGTAGTCATCACCTCCCACCCTCCCCGGAGGAGGAGAGCAGTCTCTGGGAAGCTCAGTCCTCCTTCCTCCCAGCCCAGGGCTCGAGGTCACTCCTGACCCTGGGTTGCTGGCGTGACGTGAGGTGTGGCATCCAGTGCCTCTACCCTCAGTGCCACCAGGCCAGCAGAAACATTTATCGCTATTCATAAATATGCTGCTTTCATTACTCGTTACCTTCGTTTTCCCTAGTTACTCAGTACTGCATTATGGGATACATGTGAATATTTGCATATTTCCTCCACAGTTGTTACTACTGCTAGCTTTCTAGGAGATACGCAACGGACGCTGGGCAGCTGTTACCAATAAGGTATCCTTTGTTGGAACTGTTTCTGTCCCTCTTTTCTGAAGTCTTTCAAGGGTTATGCTAATGGAACGTGAAGCATGTGGGTGGGACGAGACGTAGTGTGGAGCAGAACTCGTGAACACAACATTTAACAACAACAACAAAAAAAATCCACTTTGTATCTCTTAAAAGATACACCGCTTCTGTTCAGTATCTCCGTCTCTGCTGTCTGTCACCACGCTGTTTGTGGCAAACACTCTCTGTGTGTCTAGGTGTCAGGACATGGGACAGAGCAACCTGCACGGAGACGGGGACCTAAATGGAGAACAACAAACATACAAACACATGGAGACTGTGGAGCGCACTCCCGATGGTGATTTCATAGTGGTTAGATTAAGTGTTACAAGTTGAGGCAGGCATTCACCGCCGGCTGAGGGCTCTACCGGTGGATTAATGCCCGCTGAGGCGCCCCAGCGGGCATTAATCACCGTAGAGCCCAGCAGAAGGTGATGTAATGCGCTTGTAACATAGGCTCTGCAGCTGCCAACAAGTTTATGTTACCGGCATCACCTCCGCAGCCGGATCGGTTGCGCGCTCACCCGCGGCGACCTGTATGTTCCGGCGCAATTCATTTCCACAGAACGGCAGGCACCTCCTGTTGTCTTCGCGCGAACGCCCTGCGACGGGGGGGGGCTGCTACACTCACTGAGGGGCCGGTGTGGTGCAGGCTCCCGGACCCCGCTGTGCATCTGGGGGCGGAGGTGCTGTGATCTGTTGGGGTGTTAGGCGGGACAGGCGTGCCGAGCCAGCTTCTCTGGGTAGCTGCGGCGGGGGCGCGCTCCCGATGCCATCTCTGGCATGTCTACTGCTTGCTCAGTGCTGCACCCTCTGCCTCCTGGCCACTCCGGGTACTGCCGCAGCGGGCCGCTACCCTCGGGTGCCTCCATGGCCACAGCTGGTACTGACCTGGCGGGCGTTACGCGTGGCTTAATACCCGCTCGGTTTCAGTCAGCTGTGGCCGTTGGGCCAATCGCCGCGCTCCTTTCCGCCGCCCGACAAATCCCCGTTAACACCCTTAAGTAAGAGAGAGTTTTATTTTGCCTTTGCTAATTACAAGTATCAAAGGGGTTAGCACTAGCTTGCGCCCCCTGTTGGTCAAAGCGTTGTTCAATTTCTAGAGTTTTAAGTCTGTTATATTGTATTTCTACCATTTGGTCTTTAATTTCCTTAATCTGGTCAGCAAAAGATTCTTCATTCTCCTGTCGCATTTGTAACAATATAAGCAACTGATTACGAAGGTCAAAATATTTGTTTTTCTGATGTTTACCATTCAATTGTCCCATTACCTGTAAGTTATTTTGAAAATATTGTTTACTGTCCTCCCACCAACTATCCAGGGAGTCGCAGAAAAAAAGGACAGATTGTCTAGCTTCAATTAAATAACTGAACCTCGTAAAATTTCCGGATTATCCAAAAGGCCCAGGTTTAAATGCCAATAACCCCTCGCTCCCTCTAAAGGTCTGAAATAGTGGTTGTAATTAAACAACGATCAGAAGTAGCTACTGGAACTACTCCAGTATATCTAATAGGGAGTATAGGTAAAACAAACCAAAACTCAATCCTGGTGGAGACAGTGCCCCTAAAATAAGTACGTGGGGCTGGGCTGGTATTATTCTCAAACACGTCTACGAAGTCTGTAGTCTGTAAAACACCATTTAAATAGAAGGCATCACAATACATTTTTAACGTTTTTAAGCCTCGATCCTGAATAAAGCGGCTGATAGTAAAGTCCCCCCCAAAAATAGTGTTTCTGGAGGTATAAAGAAAAGGTAAGATTTTCCATAACAGCTCAATCCTTGCAGATTTCAGTTGTGGAGCATGTCTATTAATTAACCTGAAATCAATGCCTTGAAATGTCACGTGTTAAAGTAATGCCCTCCCAGGCTCAATTTCCACTAAATGGCTAGCAGAAATATCGTGTTCCAGAAAACAAATTCTTGCACCACTGCAAGTATTCTGCCCCCCCGACCAAAAACTAGAACCCCAAACCCATGTATTACTGGCAGCTATAATATCATTAGTTAATGATAATCTAGTGTCTTGTAAGAAAATGACATCATAAGCAAAATCTGAAAAAAGCGAGACGGTAGCTAGCCTCTTTTTCTCTAAAAGAATGCTGTTGGCATTCAGAGAGGCTATCCTAATGTCAGTGTTGCATGAGAAGCAGGAAAACCAGAACTAACTTCAAGGTACTTTCCAAGACATAGCTTTAGTACCCATCCTTCTTTTTTATGGTGGCTCGCGCATGCGCAGCCAACATATTGCAGTAGTAACAGATTTGGAGGCGAGGTCACAGTTGGGCGAATGCAGGGCATGTATCAGTAGGTGCGTCCCTCACTCCCCAATAAGCCTGCATGCCGGCACCACACCATGAATACATAATGTGGTGAACACATCTAACGAAAGGTCCGCTGCAAAGCAAGCAAAGCTCGTCATATGCAGCAGCAGCTCCCAACTTGCTTACCCTGATGAAAAAGTAAAAACATGGCGGCACACTGCTTGCCATAATGCCAACTTCAGGGGTGCCCAATCCCCCTGTCGGCATGCCCTGATACACTGTATCTGCCGACGGGGGAGCCCACTCTCTGTCGGCAACATACACCCCCCCCATTTGTTATGTGCCTAGGGGGGTGCTCAGTCCCCCTCAGCTCTTGCCCCCCCGCTTTCATTTTGTGTCGACGGGGGTGCCCAAATCACCTTTGGCTACGGCATCCTCCCCAAAACACTTAGGTGGCATGCTGGGAGCCCACCCCAATGTGCAAAATCCCCTGTAAAAGAAAAACCGTGAAAGAAGAAAACGGTCCCTCGCGGTCTCCTGCCCCTCCACAACCTGCTAACCCTCTGCACCTGCCTCCCCACACCCCTTACCCCATACTTACCTCTGGAATCCGGCGCAGTGCTCTTCGTGGACCGGGAACACGTCTGCACTCTTCAAAGCCGACCGCGAACTGAAGAAATGCCGGTAAGCTGTATAATGGCATAAATAGGTTTTTTTCAATTTTGGTGCATATCTCGGCCATTTTTTGGAATTTTTGCACCAAATTTTCAACATGGGGTTATTGGGACCCCTCCTCATGAATTCAGTTACTGTCATGGTGTTATTTGGTCCCGAAAGGTGATTTTGCAGTCACTGCGTGAAATCACCTTTCGGGACCAAGTAATGAAATGACAGTGCCACTGTTCATGAGGGGGTCTCTCAAAAAGCCTATGTTGCAAATTTGTTGAAAAATATCCACAAATTGGCTGTGTTACGAGCATGCGTTGCACTGTTTCCACGCACGCTCGTAACTTTGTGAATTTGTAATATTTTCACTCCAGATTTTCAAAATTGGCATTTTTCCACACCTCCTTATGAACAGTATAGTTGTCATTTTACATATCCTGGCTGAAATGTGTTTTCACACGTCCAATGCAGAATAGCGCAGTCACTGTGCGAAATCAGTTTTCAGAACCGTTTGAGAAAATGATGGTGACACTGTTCATGAGCAGAGGTCCTAAAATGCCTATGTTGAAAATTTGGTGCTGAAAGTCCATAAAATGACTGTGTTACAAGTGTGCATTACGCAGTTCCCATGCACCCTTGTAACTTCGCAAATTTGCCAATATTTTCATGCCAGATTTTCAATACTGGCATTTTTTCACACCTTCTTATCAACAGTACAGCTGTCATTTTTCACAGCCAGCCCAAAATGTGTTTCCGCACCTCTGGCGCACAATGGCGTGGTCGCTGTGGGAAATCAACTTTTGGGACTGATTAACAAAATCACAGTGCCACTGTTCATGAAGGGAGGTCCCAAAATGCCTATGTTGAAAGTGTGGCTAAAAAACTCCCAAAAATAATTGGATTACGGACATGTGTTGCGCAGTTTCTATGCATGCTCATGACTTCACCAATTTTTCATATTTTCACTCCAGATTTTCAACGTTGCCATTTTTTTACGCCTCCTCATGGACAATACAGGTGTCATTTTCCACATCCGGCCCAAAATGTGTTTTCGTCCCTGTGTCGCCAAATGGCATAGCCACTGTGCAAAACCACCCTTCAGTTAACAAACCGATAGCGCCACTTTTCATGAGGTGGGCTCACAAGCAGCCCATGTTGAAAATTTGGAGTGAAAATACCAACATACGCCTGCAGTGTTAGGGTTTCCAACTGTAATACCCCACCCTGTAGAGACTGACAAGCGTCAGGGGTGTGACTTGGGATCATCAGCTGTAATGCTCACGCCATTCCACCCCCCCCACCCTGCAGCCAGTGACAGGCATTGTGGTGTGCCTTGTACTGTTCAGCTACAATGTTCACCCCATTCTCCTATACTGCACCCACCTCAGAGTATTTCCTTAGGGAATGGGGTAAGTATAACGCCCAAAGACCCCAAAGCACACCACGACACTTGTCAGTGTCTACAGGGTAGGGTGAGGTACAATGGCATGAGCGTTATAGCTGACGACCCAAAGGCACACCCCAATGCCTGTCAGTCTCTACTGGGTGGGGGTGGGGTTGGTGTCACTTCAATACTTCACTGCCATTCCCATTATGCGTCTCTAAGTCCGGCACTACCAATGCCAATGCCAGCGAGACAACATTCGGCATTGACAAATGCTTGTTTAGTTCTAGCTGGAATAATATCAGGAATAGCCTGCTTTTCAGTGTCAGAATGACCATCAGCTTGGGAAGAAGCCCAAGACGCAGTATTGGAGTCTCTGTCTTCCTCAGAGACTCCGTCCTGCAATATAGAGAAAGGGTTGGCTAATGGTATAGAGTCAGCAGGAGGATGGGGTCCTCCCTTCACAGCTTTCCCCTTCCTCTTAGAAGGAACAGGTTGGAAGTCTTGGAGTTTGTCTCCTATGACAGATGGGGGGTGCCATAATTGCAGCATCGGGTAGCCCTTGTGGCAGACTGGGAGTGATTACAGATGCAGTCTGTGGGGGTACATGTTAGGTCTCTGACGAGGGAGCAGCAGAAGACACTGGGGCACTAGGAGGTGGGGTCCTGCCAGCAGGAGCAGGTCCTGAAGGTCTAAACCCAGATGCTGATTTGGTCTTTTGTATGTAAAAGTCTTGCACCCCGTAATCGGTGTCTTCTGTGTTGTGAGAGGCCCATGGACAGTCTGCAAAGGAATGTCCTTCTTCATCACAGAGATTACATCGTTGTGCACTGCGACAGTGAAAACCAGAGTGCCCCACTTCCCCACATTGGGTGCATTTAAGCATTCCACAGTTGGGGCTAATATGTCGTGCTGAACCGCATTTAAAACATCTGTGGGACTGTCCAGGGTAGAAGATAAAGCCCTTATCTCTACCAATAAAAACACATTTTGGGAGATGTTTCAAGTCATTTCCCTCTTATAGCAGTTTGATCTTTATCCTCTAGCCCCCATTCCAAAACCCTTCACTATCTAGGATGGGTTCAGGTGTATCCTGCACGATACATTTATTTTCCAACCAGTAGAGAACATCCACTGTGTTAACCCCCTCATTACAGAATAACATAGTAATAACCCAAAAAGACTGTTTAGTAAAGGATATAACTTCAAAGGGGGACCACAGTGGATTCGTTTTTAAAGTCATAAATTTCCCCCAGAATCTTTCCAGTAGGTCTGGGGTCCGAAAACTGACATCAAAAGTAGACTGCCCCAGAGCATGTATCAGGGCATACACATCCGCAGGTGTAAACCTCAAGGAATGTTTCAAAAGGGTTTTACCCACATAAAATTGATCCAATGGGGTTTCCATGCCTCCTAGATACTGCAAGCGAACAGCATTGCAGCGTTTGGCCAGTTCTACAGGCTTCCTGAATAGGCTAGCATATGTGGGAGTGTTCTCAGATTGGGGAGTTTCTTCGTGAGATGCTTCCTCATCCTCAGCAGCAAGGGGAGGGTCGATGGTTTTAGTATGGGCAGTCTCAGGCTCAGGTTGAGCTTGGGTGATAGAGGAAAAAGAAATTGTATCTGACGCCATCCCTGGTGACTGAGCTTTGGTAGTTCCTACTGAGGAGGGACCTCCTTCTCCCTGAAAGATCCCATCTGTAGAGACCCTTTCTGTCTGTTTTTCATGCCAAGAATCAGTGTCCTGAGGATCAGGAATCCATGTTCCGGCAGTGTTTTGTTGCCAACTGGCCCCCCTGTAGTGCACGTTCCGGTGACCAACTACCAGCATCAGTTTGCTGCACCAGAACTGTTTCCACATTCTGGGGCATCTCAGTAACGGCGTTTGTCGCCGGGTCAATATGAGAAATAAACACTTTAGAAGTTATCTCTACTCCGGACCCAGGCGAATCATCTGGAGAATGTTTCCGTTTTTTCTCCTCGTTGGAGGGGTAAGTCTGTACTGCAAGTTGTTCTTCGATATTAAAAAGTTCTTGTTGGAGAATAGCTCACTTTTCTGCGAGTGATAATTCAGAGGCAATATTATTGCCCAACTCCGGTTCCTCATGTTGATGTTCTGATTCCATACTTAGATTCCCGGAAGCATCCAGGAAGATGTCTACTTATTCCTTGTCTGTAGAGTTCATGTGGGTGTCGACAGCACCCAAGCGTATAGCAGGTACACAACCTGCCTCCACCACAACAACTCCAGGACTGGAGTCTTCCATCACAGTGACAGCGGTTCCCCCTACCGGTCAGTAGAGGAATTTCCCTGGTGTCCTGGCCAGATTTCACCCATTCACTAAAAATACCACCAATAGCTTAATCTGGTTCAATGTCAGTTGGCATCCATCTGTATCCCTCTCCCCCGGGACAAGGTTGTAAATAGGTAGAATTGTCTAGTCCTCCTTTCCTAGTCAACAAAAACTAAATAAATAAAAATGAATATCACATACCAAAACACAGAGTAAATGTCATGTAATTTGCGCAATATACACTAAATATGACATAATCAGCAAAACATAGAGTAAAGATTACGTAATTCGTGCAATACAGATTAAATATCACGCATTCAAGTAATCTGCACGGTACAGACTAAATATCACATAGTCAGCAAAACACAGAGTAAGGATCACGTACTTCGCGCAATGCAGATTAAATATCACATAGTCACCAAAACATAAAAATAACATAATTTGTGCAATACAGACTAAATATCAGTCAACAAAATAAAGAGTACATATCACGTAATTCACACAGTACAGACTAAATATCACATAGCAAAACACAAAGTAAACATGTATGCAAAACACAGAGTAAACATTATGTAATTCGTGCAATACAGACTAAATATCACATAGAAAAATACCCAGAGTAAACATCACGTAATTTATGCAATACAGAATAATCAAATAATCAGCAAAATACAGAGTAAGATCAGAGAAATATAGATAATGACATTTCCAAATCAGGAACCCAAGTATACCAAATCAAGGTGCTGCAAGAAAGGGGTAAATAGGCAGATAGCTAATACTGTACTACCAAGAACAAATGGGGCAGCAGTAGAGGAAGAGACGACCAAGCTGCCTGGACTCAGACAGTGAAGATGCAGGTGGTCTTGGTCAAGGACTAGGTCACACTTTTTATGCATCAAATCAAATCAAATCAAAATTTATTTATAATGCGCTTTTCTACATATCAAAGCGCAATTACATATCAAAATAACATCAAACATAATAAATAACAACATAAAAACAGTAAAAGTAGCAGTAAACCTATTCAAACGCTAATTCATACAGATAACTTTTCAGTGACACCTTAAATGACTCCGGGGACAGGCACTCTCTAATCTGACGAAGTAGAGAATTCCACAGGGTTGGGGCCATAAAACAAAAAACTCTGGCCCCAGATGACTGAAGACGAACCCTGGGAATCTCTAGCAATCCCTCGTTAGCGGAGCGGAGTGGGCAAAGAGGGCGGTAAGGTTGAAGGAGACCTTGCAAGTAGCCCGGTCCCTGACCGTGTAGGGTCTTATAGGTCAGCAACGTGACCTTGAAAGTGATTCTCCACCATACCGGCAGCCAGTGCAATTTGCGCAGCACAGGTGTGATGTGGCAAGTTCTTGGTAACCCAGTCAACAACCTGGCTGCAGCATTCTGCACCAGCTGCAGGTGACGGAGATCCACTCCCAGCAACCCTAGATATACTGTCGTCTGTCAACAAAGATTCTGACCTTAAAGGCGACAGGAAACCATTTATTATACCTCTACCTGTCCTCTTGTTTTCCTTTTAGTATCTATCAAATATTCTAATATGTTTTGCTGGCACAGTGGTGTGGAGGGCTGAGGCGCTGGGCCCCTTACCTCCTGCCATGATGGCAACCAGTTTTCGGTGATGAGCATAGGTGGTCGGCCGGGGGGAAGGGCTGAGTGAGGATCGAGCAGCCAACTGGCAGCTCTTCTCTCCTGGATCGGGGAGGTAAAACCTTCCCTGCCTTTGGCTACCACAATGTGGAAGAGTTATGGTAGTGCAGGCAATGGGGGGGGGCTAGGATCTAGGCGCTAGGCCAGGGGAGGTGGGATTGGGGCCGTTCAGGCCAAGGTGACATGCACATCTCCATGTGCACCTATGTCCTTGCACTGACGCTTCAGGGACATAAGGGGAGAAAATGGTGAAAAATAACCCCTACGGTGATGAGCAACAACCACCTCTCGCAGGCTCTGCACCAGTGGCCAGACACCTGCTTCAGTCCTGCATCAGAGGATACTGCAGTAAGGTAAGACCCAGGGGAGCTGGGTGATGGAGCTGGCGGGGGGTGGGTGGTCCGATGGGGGTTACCGTGGGTTGCAGGGGCGGAAAAGAAAAATATGGGAAAAAATATTCCAATATGTTTTGATTGTTTTTGATAACAATTTATTGATTTATTTATTTTGGTTTTGTAGATACCCAGAATCCCTCTCTCCTCAGCAGTCACTGCTCTTATTTCATACTTTCTAGATGTCAGTAACACCTTTCCAGGCCATCCAGATGAGTAGTATAGGATGGTGTAACTGATATTGTGGAATGTCTCAGAAATAGGAAAAGAAAGAGCAGTAGCTAAGGCAAGTGGCACTCCATGTATATCTGAGGGCACCCCAAAGCTAGATTATTCATTTATCAAAAACTGGTCAGAGCAGCTCAGAATGCGTAACTAGCATGAGAAGGAAAATGGGGAGGCAGATAAGTATGTAAAAATAAAAATAATTTCCTGTCACCTGTAAGACAAACTGTTGGTATTATGTCTTGAAGAGATGTTTTTCAGCTCAGTTTTGAAGGAAAGCATCAACAAGGGGCAAAACTAAGCCACACCCACCCACAGCCAGTCATCCACCCAAGGAAACACATGGAGGCATGTAGTCATGTGCCTCTTGATTTTTTTTATTATTTTTTTTATTTAGTTGTTTAATTTAGTTGTTTAACCAGGTATAGCACACTAAGCTGAAAGCTTTTTTACAGGAGCAACCTGGGAGCACAAGGAGGTTAAGTGACTTGCTCAGGGTCACACAGTATGCAAGTGGAAGCTGTGGGATTCAAACCCAGGTCTGGTCTGCTGGATGTCACCAGATTTGCAGCTCAGAGCCTTAGACCACTGTGCTATACTGCCTACTGTTGATCCTTTACTGTACCTTAGCAATTAATGGTGAACAGTATTGAGCTGGCACATTGGCATGGAGGGCTGAGGTACTGGGTGCCTGACCTCCTGCCATGCCAAGGACCCAGGTTCGGAAACAGCTCTCTTCCCTTGGGGAGGTGCGGGGACAGCTTCCCACTGCTGGTGCACTGCCTGGAGGAATTTGGGTGACAGAACAGTGCGGTCGTGCAGGGAGAGGGACCCCACTCGCAGGATATTGGGAGCATCTCCACAGAGATGGACTATGCACATTGTGTCCATTACACACATGGTGAGCCCTGGGGAGAAAAAGTTGAAAATCCCCCCCTGCTGCAGGATGATGCCAGACCCCCCCCCATCAGGGTCTGCACCGGTGACTGGGCACCTCTGAGGATGCCATGTGGCAAAGGGCAAGCAGGAGGGAGGTAAGCCCTGGAGAAGCCAGTTGACAGGTCTGGGGGGGGGGGTCAATTGGAAGGGGGCAGCCAGGCAGTACAATGTGGACAAACAAATACTTGAAGAAAAAAAGTAGTGGTACAGTATCTACACTCATGTGCCACATCTTTGACTCTGAAGGGCTTACAATACAGTTCCCCACACAGGAAGCAAACATACAACTACCTCCAAGTCAATCTAGGCATTTATATGCCCAGTCTCATAGATACAGACAATGACAGCAGAAAAAGGCCTGTTGGTCCATCCAGTCTGCCCACCCTACCTAACTAATCTGCACTGGCCCTCGTGGCCATCCCTCCCACTGGTTTCTACACCCCCTTTTCTATTTAACCCCATGTGTCTGTGACATCCTTGTATGAAGCTGTTCACTCATTTGGTCTATACCACTTCCTCCAGGAGCTTCTTCCACTTCTCCACCACTTTTTTTGTGAAAAATGCTTATGGATGTCCTTTTTGAATCGCCCTCCTGTGGGTTTAAGTGAGTTCTCTCTCATCCCTCTCATCCTTATAGTTGAACTAAAGGAAAGAAGTTTCTTGGCACCAGCACTATTTATCATGTGAGGGTACTTGCACGTCCCGATCATGTCATCCCTTTCTCTTCTTTACTTAAGGGTGCACATGTCCACTTTTTTTATACTGTATATATGTATTTTCTTTCATAGTGAAAATGCATCCACATTGTTAAGATCACAATATTGCATTTATTATTAGTCCAGCAGAGGTTCAATATTTCAGTACTGTGCATAAAATAGTATACATTGTTCACATATATAATCAAACATTAAATTTAATCCCCTATAACTGGGGTCAAATAAAATAAACCAAAACATGTAGCTCTCTAACCTGGGGACCCAACTAAGGGATGGAGGCATCCCATTATCTCATTATTTATCATACACAATGTCTTCAGTTACTCTTTTGTATTTGTTCCTTATAAAGTCTGGCTAACATATATTCAATATCTCCACAAGCTACTTACCATATTATCTCAGAGCTTACAAAGTTCCCACTTTTTCTATTGTCCCATAAGCAACGTCCATCTGGACCAATGTTCTATGAACTTCTCCGTTCTATTCTGTACTTGATGAGTTAAATGTTCCATTTCTTGTATGTCCATAATAAGCTTCTTCCATTCATCAGTTGATGGGGGCTCTGTTTTGAGTCATCTCCTTGTGATTGCCTTATTACAGTCTGCCACACATAGGTACCAAAGGTAATGGTGCACATGTTCAAGTCCTGCAGCTTCTTCTTGTATGTCTTGCCCTTTAGTCCATGGACCATTCTGGCTGCCCTGCGCTGCACTGCTTTCAGTCTCTCCTCAGGTGTGGGCTCCAGTACCCTGTGCAGTATTCCAGGTGTGATCGCACCAGTGATGTGTACAATGAGAGGATCACCTCCCGACATCTATTGCTTATCCCCCTCCATATGCAACCCAGCATCTTGTTTGCCTTGCCCATAGCTCTATTACAATGTATTATTGACAATAGTCTATTGTTCTTAGGCTCTCATGACACCTCATTCCTTTTCCTCCGTGATGTTTTTCAGCACAACTCTCCCATTTCGTATTGTACTCTTGGGTCCCCCTTCCCAATGTGCATCACTTTGCTTTTTTTTTCTTTTCTTTTTTTTTTGCATTGAATCCCTTCTGCCAGATCTTTGACCAGCTCTCCAACCAGTCCAGATGCTCCCTGAGTTCCCTTATCCTTCCCTCCTTGTCCACCCTTGCACAATTCTTTGTGTCATCTCCGAGGAGGCAGATCCTGCCCTTGATGCCTTCCACTGTGTCACAAATGAATACATTGAAAAGGACTGGGCCTAGCTCCGACCCCTGAGGTACTCCACTTACTACTTCCCTTACCTCTGAAAAATCCCAGTTAAGTACTGCCCATTGTGTGTTCCACTTAGCCAGTTCTCTACCCAAGTTGCCCATTTATCTCCCACCCCTAAGCCCCTTATCTTCTTGATCAGCCTCCTACACACTACTGCCTGTTCCCTATCTGTTCTGGCCACTCAGATGGAGAAGTTGACCAGATTTGTCTGGCAAAACCTTCCCCTGATGAACCCATGTTGTCTGGGACCCTATAGTCCATTTCCCTCCAGGAAATCCACCAGTTCCTCCCTTAGTAAAGACTCTATAATTGTTCCCATTATAGACATAAAGTTGACTGGTCTGTAGTTCACTGTCTCGTCCATCCTTCTGCTCACGCACAAATGGATAATTTCCACTGTCCTCCAGTCTCTAGGGACCACCCCTGTGGCTAGAGAGCAGCTGAATATGTCTTCAAGTGGCCCTGCTGTCACTTCTGCTACCTCCTTTAGTATCCTCCAATGTAAGACATCAAGTCCCATAGATGTATCTACTTTCAGCTTTTCTAGCACCCTTTTCTCTGGTATGTTGACCATGTCACTTAAGCCATTGCTCTGCTCCCTTCCGCTTTTAGCTCCATGTTCTAGCAGTAGTCCATATTTCTCCCTGGTAAATATGGAACAAAAATATTTGTTCAGTATCTCTGCTTTCTTCTTGTCCCCATGCACCCGTCCTTCCTCATGCTTCAGTCTCACAATACTCTATTTCACCTCATGCTTCTCCACTGATAAGTGGCGGGCAATCCAGGTGGGTTTGGCCTTCTTTTGTCCAATCAATTCTATGATTCCATAATTCTCCTTGATGTACATGAATAATGCCTTTTCCCTTTGCTTCATTCCCTTTGCCAGCTGGAGTTCTATCTCCACCTTGGTCTCCCTCATCTCACCCTCTAGTCTTTGGGTCTTAGGCAAGTAGATCTCTGAAAGGACACTAGGGCCTATACCCAACATTGCACATTACCAGTCCTAGGCAGTAAGACTCACCTCTGACTCTCTGGATCTCTGTTCTAGCCCAAGGGCATCTATGAACTTCATTCTCATGGATGCCTGTTCCCTCCTGAGGACCTTCAACTTAAAGGGAATCGATGCCCCCCCCAGATTGTTCCCAGGCCCAAAGGCCATCAGGGTGTCTCCCTTGAGGACAAACCCCTGAATTCCTACTGGAGCTCTCCTGGGGGACTCCATGCTCCTGAAGCCCAACCCAACTGCAAATCCGCTATATGTGGCCTTTTTGTTAGCTAGGCTCCCACTGTATCCTTCGCCTATTAGGCAGGAGAACATTGACCAGTGGTAACACAAGCATTCCTCCTTAAGCAGGGAAGGGATGTGTCTGTTTTTATTTGGTTCTTTTTTTCATGCATACTCCTGACTCCTTGAGTCCCTGGCCTTGGCGGTGGCCTGCCAGCCCCATCACCAACCTGTATCGGGGACTTGAAGATTAATCACTGTAGTGGCCTGCTCCTTAGGGTTTTGTGGTGTCTGCAGGGGACACCTAACAGGCAAAAGCCTTTTCCAGTGGTATTTTTCTTTGATTCCCCCAGGGCATCAGCATGCAGTGACATGCATGCATGTTTGCCGCTTCTACTGATGCCCTGCCTCATCATGCTGCTCCTGTTGTCATTGCTGTCTGGCCTCCACCAATTGGCAGTAAAGTGGCAGGACACAGAATCCCCCCATCTGAAGGGAGGAAACCTGTTGTGAGACCTACAGTCCTTCCTATCCTGACCGGCTCCCGAATGATCCTGGTTCATTCCTGAACCCAGGCTGCCAGTGTGGCTGGTGGTGTGGTGGCCATCCCCTCAACCCACCAGCCACCGGGATGGCTTGTATGGTTCTTTTTTACTATGTAAAGCACTCTAGTATGATAAATGCCATTTTATATATTTTTTTTATTATTGTATTTTTCCTACCTCTGATTCTGCGACACCTGGGACCTACTGGTTATCCACCACTTACCAAGGATTACACTTGCCAATGAATGGCCTACTATGTCTGTCGTGCATGGGCCTGCAAGGGGGGGCCAGATTGGACCAGGGCATATTTCTCTGTTTATTTTTCCACCAGTGCACTGATGTGCAATGATTTGCATGTACGTATGCGTGCATGCAATCATTCATGGAGTCTGGTGGCAATCCCTTCCTTGCTTGTGCACTCACTTGCTCTGCCACAGGGGCTCCACCAGGTGTCAGTCACGCAGCAAGCATGTCGTCGCATCCCAAGGGAGGACTGCGGTCTCTGGGATGCTTAATTCTTCTGAACCTGGCTGACTCCCGGTGACCCAAGCTTGCTCCCAAACTCGTGTTGCCAGCATCACGAGCGGTAAACCTATCACTGCACCAATGGGTCGGCTGTGCTATATTTTGTCTTTAGTTACTCTGTTTGTTATTTTGTCCTTGCTGGGCTGTGTGACAGGGGGCTTCTGCCACACTTGAGGACCAACCTTTTCTTAAATATGTTGCAACAGTTTTTTTATTTCTTAGCCTAATCTATCCTTTACAATTTCGAGTCCATAAGGTTGGCCACCTATGGACACTCCCTTCCCTTTCTTGACTATACTATAGTGTCCTCTTTAATTTTCCTTTTCCCTCTCAGGTCCTCGTACAGGGAGGTTATTGTGGTGACCTCCAAATGTATGTAAAACAGGTTGTGTTTATCATTGTTGGATTTAGTATGTAATAGCACCATGTCATAAAATACCTTGATCTATATACCTTATGTTTATGAAACCTGTAAATGCTGAAAATACCATGGCACTAGGTGTTTTTGATAATGGTAAAAAGTACTAGGTGGCTATTATAAAAATTAAGTTAGTTGTGCTATTTAAAATGCATGTAAATTGCTGTAACCTGAACAAGTCTGAAATTTTATGGTTATTTGCATATAGCCCAAGATGCTTTGCCTTATGGAATTATGTATGATGTTGTCTTTCTTTGAAATGTGACTTGTTGCCAATGCTCTTTGGAGGTAGCCCCTTTTTCAGTGCTTCTGCACTGAGGTTCTTTGTTTTTAGCTTGTTTTATTTTATTTTTTTTATTTGAGCCCCCACCACCCAACCAAATAAGGCCCGCATAGGGTTGGGGGTTGAATCTCAACTGGTAAGTTAGATCAGAGATCAGTGTCAATTGGTGCTGGCTAAGTGCAGAGAAAGGACATACATAGTCTGTTGCTGTAAACTGATGTACCAAAGAAGGAATATGTAATTGCAGAAGTGTATTTCCTGTATTCAGAATAAACATCACACAGAGATTGTGTGTTGAACCTGAAGTTTGGTGTCTGATCCATCTGTTATCCCACAACCCTTCCACAGACTGTACCTCTGCTGCCCTCCCCCTGCTCCCATCCAGGAACTCCACTTACTGGGGACAGACATCTCCTGGTCCAACACCCTGCTCCATCTCACAGATGGGTAAAGCTGGGACTGGAGCCCTTTTCTAGTATCGTCAGGGCATACCTCAGGTACAAGAGATATAGGTAAATAGCTAGCATGAGAGAGAGAGAGAGAGATAGAACTTTGTGTTTATAAAGGTAACATGTCATTAGGAAAAAATATCCCTGTTTACAACACAGTCCTGCGTATTAGACATTTCAGTTACTATAAAAACAACAACACAGAATATAAATCACAAATAACAACCGCAAGCATTAGAGAAGCAGCTTTCCAGTTCATTTACAAAAGTAGATACTGATGTCAAAGTGCAAACAGAATAAGATCATTTATTCCAATGTAAAGCAACCTAAAAACTTAGTGTCTTTTCACCAAATCTAGTGTTACACTTTTTGCTGCAGGACGATATAGCAAATGACCATAATCCAAAGAAGGTGAAACTTGTTGCTCAGCAATTGTTTTCCTAGTGGGTCTTTTCAGACACATTGTAGTATGTCTTAATGCCCCTAACTTCTTATTACCATTGTTAACAACTGAGGTTATATGTCCTGCAAAAGATAGCTCAGAGTCCAAAACCACACCCAGATATCTGTATTCACCAACCTGGGCAATCTGTTCACCATAACTTGTCAAAATATGCAATGGTTTATTTTTTTGATTAAGATGAACCAATTTCATTTTTTTAAGCATTCATTATAAGTCTCGACCTGGTGAACTACCCCTGCATACTGAGAAAATCCACCTAGAGTTTTTCCCTAAGATCTGACATATCCCTACCCATGGCAACCAGGGCAGCATTGTTCATGGACAGTGTCACTGAGGAAAACAGAACTGCCTGGGGAAGCTTGTTATTAAAAAGCAAAAACAAGAGTGGCCCCAGGATAGAACCCTAGGGTACCCCTCGAACCGCATATATCCTTAGTAAGAGAGCCTGACACCTTCTGAGAGCAGTTCTCTAGGTAGGACCTAATTAATTCCCAGGGATCATCTCTTATTCCCAAAGCTACTGTCTTATCCAGTAGCAGGGGGTAGTACACCAGGTCGAAGGCCTTAGATAAATCTATAACAATGATCGCAGTCTCCAGTCTGAAGTCCAAGGAAGAGGACACCAAATCATTGAATTCCAGCAAAGCGGTTGTTGTTGAATGCCCCTTCCTGAACCCCAACTGGAAGAGCATCACACAGTATTTTTCCAGATATTCGACCAATTGTGAATCTACATGATGTTCCAAACATTTAGACAACAGAGATAAAAGTGCTATCGGTCTGTCATACCCCAAGTCAGAAGCATCTATATTCTTAAAATATAGGTGTTACTTTACTTTCTTTCCATACTGTCAGGAACAAACATTGACTTTTTTTTCCATAATAATTTTTATTGATTATTAAAAATGTATCAAGACAAGCAATTAAGCAACAAAAAAAGTAACAAACAAGAATCTCAAACAAAATACAATATACAACATATTAGCAAATTGTAGGTTTTTTGTGTTAAACATTGAGTCTTATTTAAATAAGAGTTAGACTGTAATAACAGATTAAAGAAAACCAATATAGTTAAAACTTTTCAAGTTCCTTTTCTAAACACACAAAAAGAAAAAAAATGAAGACAGCACTTTGACCATCCTTTGGTATATCACCTAAGTTAATATTAAACCCAGTATCTACTGCAGGGAAACATTGACTTAAGCTTCAATTAAAAACAAAAGTAGTAAGGCTGGCCCAGTGGCACTGAGGGATGAAGCGCTGGATGTCTTACCTCGTGCCACGCCAGTGACCCAGGTTTGGGAATGGACTCAGGTCATTGGGGAGCTGGCATGGGGGGAGGGTTGGAGCAGGATTGAGCAGCTGGAAGGCAGCTCTCCTCGGGGTGGTTGCCACCCCCCCATAGTCCCACCACCACCGGGTGGCGGTCTGGTAGTCGGTGTAGGCGTCGGGGGCTACACATCGGGAGGGGGCCTCGAGACTCAACATGTGCATGCCCCCGCATGCACATCTGAGGTAGGGATGGGAATCGGGATGAAAAAACGAAAAAAATGAAAAAGCACCAAAAAGTATGTATGGGAGAAAAAAATAATAATTGGGGTTATTTCCTCAGCCACAAGTTTTAAAAATATACCTTCAATGCCATGAGGCCCAGGAGATTTGTGTTCATTGAGACCCTGTACATTTTTATGAACTTCTGAGACACTCAGTGCCCTAAACTGAAAAGGTGCATGCTTAAGATCCGTGTTAATTTTTTCTTCACCCAGTTCCCCGGAAAGGGAAAAATTTCCCAAACATGGTGGATTTACAAAATAGGTGTTGAGAATCCCAGAGTTCGCACAAGGGTTAGTAACCAATTCTCCTTCATGCATCAAGTGCAGGGGCTTAGCAGGATCAATATTCCTGGGATTGGTTAACTGATTTATAGTCTGCCAAAATGTACGAGGATCTTTATTTTTGTCCAATTTACTCCTATAAAATTTTGCTTTGGCTTTCTTTATCTGTTTTTTTTTTTGCATTCATTCTGCTCACGTTTAAAAAATATTACAGTCCCTACTCAATTTTGTTTTCTTAGCCAGTTTCCAAATTCAGTTTTTTATTCTGATTATTTTTAAGATTTTCTCATTTATCCAGGGAGCTCTAACTGGCTTTGTCATAATTTTAAGTCTTATTGCATGGAAATCACACGTCCCCAGAAGTCCTTGCAAAATATTCCACAGCCCAATCCAGTTCAGGAATTAATTTACATTGATCCCAATTTTAATTTCCCATGCTGTTCTTAAACTTTTCAGTGGAACATTTTTGCATGTCCCTAGCACAATAATAATTACAAGAATAATCTGACATCTCTTCCTGCTCAATGGTGATCCATTGGTAAGGCATAATATTGTAAAATAGGGGAGCTATGCTTTCTACAAAGAGTTTCATTTTTTTTCTCCTTATTGGCATTAAGCAGAGAATTGCAGGATTCCATTAAAAGTGTAGTAATTTTATAACCAGAGGGAGTGAGATACAACTGAATTTTCTTGATTGTTGGGGTTGAGACCTACGATTTAGAGGGATATTTTTGCAACATTTTAAAAGTGTCCTGCTGACTGAGTAGTTAAGTTTATATCCCTGGTTTCACTGAAAGATTTTCTGTATTGGAGTCAGACAGCAGCCTGCCTACATTGAAAGGCCTGCTTACATCACAGGTGTCACTAGTCAATCAGTTGGCTTAATTCTTAAGATTTTCAGTGCAGGAAGAGTGTAAAGCACAGCTGACTTATTTTGGGGCTGTCCACTTTCAGAGCACAAACCACCAGGCCGTTTTGGGGCTGGGGAGGGTTACCTGTGTCTGAGTAGGATGTCTGGATTTTTCTCTGTTTGATTAGCAGGGTATTTTCTCTGTCAAATTGTTGTGTAGGGCATCTTGCTGACAGGAAGGGACTCATCGCAGTGCTGGGTCAGAGCTTTTAGCTGATTGTTTTGTGAGGGCACAGTTTAGGTCCAACCCCTTCCCACCCCTCACTCCACCCACCCCTGGAAGTAGTTCCTTTATACCTGGGGTTCTGACATCATTTCCTCAAGAGTGCAAGGTGCATATCACTGTCATATCCTCTCTAGCACACTGCACTGACAATATAAGCATACACATTGTATAATATATATAGTTCTATATAACAAACCAATCACACACACACACACACACAAAGAAAAAAGTAGATAAACATGTGGGGAGTAGTACAATGTAATGGCTGTGGGGCAGCAGTCTTCTGGGAGTCCTTCTGGAGGCTGAGATGCTGCCCTATTTGCAGACAACTCTCTGCCCTGAGGGAGGAAGTTGTCCATCTTCAGGTCATGCTGGACAGTAGTAAGGGAACCTTCCCGCAGGCCACACTGGACGGTAGGAAGAGAACCTCCCCCATCCAGGGAGCACCAGAGCCACCACCACTACCTCAGAGGTTGCGAAGAAAACACAGCAGTTGGACCACAGTGGGATCAGGAAGGGTGAGGATGGTGGAACAGAGGCACACCCAGTCAGTTGTTCCACTCCACAATCCATACACCATTCTGGGAGCATAGCTCCCCTATGGATGCACCCACAGAGGAGACTAAGGAGGCTGAGGACAGCTGTCACAAGGGAGGCCCACAGGAAGGAGACAGAGGACACCACAAGGAAAGGAAGCAGCTCCTGGTGGGGGACTCCAATTATTAGGGGATAGAACTGGGGAGCAGGAAAAACTGAAGTAAGGTGCCTGCCTGGTGCCATGGCTTGGAGGGACAGGAAGCGATCCTCAGGATCACAGGAACAGCTGCACGGAGTCTGAGCTGGACGTCATTGTCCACCTAGGGACAAATTACTTGGCTCATCATGAGATCAGAGCAGTGCAGAAGGACTTTGTAGAATTGGGAGGGCCTAAGACAAGTAGTACACACAGTATCCTTCTCAGAGGTGCTGCCTGTCAATGGCATGAGTGAGGCGAGGGTACTTTGCACCATGCAGTTTAATGAATGGTTGAAAAATGGTGTGGAGCACAGGGTTTGGCTTCATTGGGGACTGGGGTTCCACCTGGAGGACACCAGCCTATACTGGCAGGATGGTCTGCATCTGTCCAGGAAGGAACAAGTCTTTTGAGCAATCAGTTTAAATGCTTCATTGCAAGCTTTTAAACTAGTCAAGGGGAGGCACTGATAAGCAGCAGGAAAATCCGGCCTCCTCTACAAAACAGGGTACTAAATGAGAAAAAGACCAAGGTAGAAAGGTCAGTGGGGATGCTGCAACAGAAGGTAAAGCCATCAAAAAATGGAGAGCAATGAGTACCAATGCCCATAGTCTGAGTAACAAGCTTCCTGAATTAGTGGTCTTGATGGAGGAGGAACATCTGGATATCGTGGCAGTCACAGAAACATGGTACACACAAAACCATGACTGGGATGTAAACATACCAGGCTACACTATCTACAGGAGGGACAGGGAGGGTAAAAGAGGAGGAGGAGTAGCTCTTTACATAAGGGAAGGAATAAAAGCAACAGAACAAAAGGGTAAACAGGGAGGAGAAGAAGCACTGTGGGTAAATTTGGAGACCAGCAATGGCACCACATTACGCAGGGTCGATATGACCCCCTTCTCAGGGAGAGGAAATGGACAAGGAAATGATAGAAAGTATACTTAGAATGGCAGAAAAAGGGGAGATATTGCTGATGGGTGATCTGAATATGCCAGATGTTAACTGGAGTGCAGTTGCAGCAGCCACTTCTAAGAGTGGGGTTATTCTAGATGCCCTACAGGGGGCATGCCTTAGACAACTAGTATTGGAGTCCACTCGAGAGGGAGCAATCTTAGACCTGGTTCTCTCAAATGGAGATGAAGAGAGGATCACAGATGTAGAAGTGGCTAGCCATCTGGGAACTAGCGACCATCGAACAGTATGGTTCACAATAAACACAGCAATAGAGTCAAGCCATACAAAGACAAAGGTATTGGATTTTAGGAGGGCTGACTTTTGTCAAAATGGGTGAGTGCCTAAGGAATGCACTAGCAAATGGGCAGGAAGGAGGGTGGAAGAACAATGGGGAATAATAAAACTGCCATCACAGAGGTATCAAGCTTTGTGTAAAGCAAATAAACAAAGCGAAGCGAGGTAGAAACCATTATGGTTCTCAAAGGAAGTGGCAGTGAAGGTTCAAGAGAAAAAGAAAGCATTCAGGAAGTACAAGGAATCACAGAAGGAACAGGACAGAGAACTGTATCAGTTAAAGCAAAAGGAAGCTGGGAAGGCAGTCAGAATAGCAAAGGCCCAAACCGAGGAAAAGATAGCCAACTCAGTTAAGAAGGGGGATAAAACCTTTTATAGGTACATCAGGGAGCGAAGGAAGACCAAGGGAGGGATAGTGAGGCTTAATAAAGGGAGGAGGGTGGGCAGAGGGTGACTGTGAAAAGGCAGAGATACTAAACAAATATTTTTGCTCAGTATTTATAAAGGAAGAGGGGGAGGTACCTAAAACAAACAGTAGAAACACTCTGGATACAGAAGTTGATACCAGCCCATTTACAGAAGAAAGGGTTCTGAAAGAACTCTTAAAACTGAAGGTGGACAAAGCAATGGGGCCTGATGGGAATCATCCCAGAATTCTAAAAGAACTAAGGGTAGAACTAGTGACACCACTGACTACCCTCTTTAACAAATCATGGGAGGATGGGGTGGTACCCGAGGACTGGAGGAGGGCAGATGTGATTCCCTTCACAAAAGTGGGAGCAAGGCAGAAGCAGGAAACTACAGACCTGTTAGTTTAACCTCAGTGGTAGGGAAAATGATGGAATCACTTCTGAAGGAAAGAATTGTCGAGTATCTAGAGGCCAGAGGGGCACAGGACCCAAGGCAGCATGGATTCACAGCGGGAAGGTCATGCCAGACAAATCTGATAGATTTCTTTGACTGGGTGACCAAAGTAGTTGATTAGGGAGGGGCTGTGGACATGGCCTACCTAGACTTTAGCAAGGCATTTGACACAGTCCCACACAAAAGATTAATATACAAGTTAGCTAGCCTGGGAGTGGGTCCCAAGATGACAGCCTGGGTAAAGAATTGGCTAGAGAATAGGACACAGAGAGTAATAGTAAATGGAGTCCACTCTGAAAAGGGGGTAGTAGTGGGGTACCGCGAGGTTCAGTATTAGACCAGTCCTCTTCAATGTCTTTATAAGTGACATTGCAGAGGGACTGGAAGGAAAAGTATGTCTCTTTGCAGATGCACAAAGATCTGCAACAGAGTTGATGCACAAGGTGGAGTGGAAAGGATGAGAAGGGACTTGGCAAGGTTAGAGAAATGGTCAAATGTATGGCAGCTTAGATTCAATGCTAAGAAGTGCAAGGTAATGCACCTGGGAAACAAAAACCCAGGGGAAGAGTACACAATGGGGGGTGAGATACTAACAACAACAAAAATGGAAAGGGACCTGGGGGTAGTCATATCAGATGAACTAAAGGTGGGCAAGCAATGTGAGAGGGCAGCAAGGAGGGCTGAGGGGATTCTGGGATGCATAGGGAGAGGCATCACCAGTAGAAAACAGGAAGTTATTATCCCTCTGTACAGATAGCTAGTGAGACCCCATCTGGAGTACTGCATGCAGTTCTGGAGACCCAATCTACGCAAAGACATAGACAGGATGGAAGTTGTCCAGAGGAGGGCAACTAAAATGGTGCAGGGTCTGCACCGGAAGACATATGAAGAGAGACTTAAGGAGCTTAATATGTATAGCCTCGAGGAAAGGAGGGAGAGGGGGACATGATAGAAACTTTCAAGTACCTCAAGGGAATCAACAAAGTCCAAGAGGGTAGCATCTTTCAAAAAAAGAGGTGTGCAAGAACAAGGGGGCACAATTTGAAGATAGAAGGGGGGCGGCTCAGAGGTGATTTAAGGAAGTATTTTTTCACAGAGAGGGTGGTGGATGTATGGAACGGCCTTCCAGAGGAGGTTGTGGAGTCACAAACAGTGGTGGAATTCAAGCATGCATGGGACAGTCATAAGGCAATTCTAGGGGGTGGACGTAGGATGAAGTAGGCTGCTAGTTAACTAGGATCTGCAGCTTATCCATCAGGTAGGGAAATGGGCAGACTGGGTGGGCCAAGCGGTCCTTATCTGCCATCAAATTCTATGTTTCTCTGTTTCTATCCACGTTGGTTGTAAAATCCCTGTATCTGTTACCCTAGCTTGTGGAGAAGTAAATAATGAATCCAGAATGGAATCCTGTTTGGAAACATTAGTATATCTGGTGGGCACACAGATGTGTTAACTCCCAGAACTGAAACCAACTCCTTTAATTGCCTCTGTCTAGACCGAAACCAATCACAATTCAAGTCACCCACTAGGATATGATCTTATCCCCCAGGCACTTGTAAATTGTATTTACCACCACTTCTAATTTAGTTAGTTTAACTTTGGGTGGAGAGTACACCACACCAACTACCATTTTAAGACTATATAAACTACTAAATAGTCAATATTCTCACTGCTACCAAAACAACAAGGTCTCAATGAGACCTGAGTGTTTTATATACAATGACCCCCCCCCCCCACTCCCCACCTCTTTACACCTGTCCTAGATGCACATTTGATAACCTGGGAGCATAACCTCTCTGTTCTCAGCCCCTTTAGATAACGAGGTTTCTGACAATCTAAGTATGTCAGGATCTGCTCTTGGGCTAGAGTTAAAAGCATATCCATCTTCCGTACTACACTACGTGCATTATCATGCAAATTCCCCAGTTTCCTAATATTAACCTTGGATATACCTGGGTTTAACTCATCACCTCCCTTCCCCCCAATAACACCAAACATACCACCCACAAAGAACAATTATTATTCAAAATAGCCACGGGACCATTAACATTACTGGTTGTCAGCAGGTTTACTCAATGGCATCTCATCTAATTGTTAGTAAAAACCTTACGTCTATTTTTTAGGTGCAATAGAGTTATTTACTGAGTCTCTACACAGGGACCACTGGCTGACCCCCAAAAATCTCTGGATGCCCCTTTAACCCCATATGAACTGAGGTACAGACCCGTAAAGCAGTGGAACCCCAAAAATATCCTCAGTCGCAACAAATACATTTCTAAAATTAAACAGCAACACTAAAATAAAAACAAAATATCTCTTCCAATTCAAAAGAAGTAAAAAGAAAACAAAACACTATATTAAAATATGCACCATACTAGTAATTACCAGTGTGCATATAAAAACTAAAACATTACATCAAACAAACTCCCACTCCCTATACAAACTACTTTTAGAGTTAATCTTATAAGTAAAATCATGTACTTGTGAAAGGTCAGAACGCTAAGCAACAGAGTGACCTGCCCAGGTCCCACCATGCCTGGCAGACACGGCAGACACGCCTCTCTGCCATGCCTCTCCGCCTGCTGCTGCTTTGAACATTGCTGCTTATCAAGTGGGTGCAGATATTTAAATCTGCTGGCTCCTCCCCATCTCACAGATGATTGGCAGTTTATGTCCAAGTGTAAACAGTAGACGGACTGGCAGGGGACCCACACCGCGGCACAGTCACCAGAACTTATAGTGCTGACTCCTTGAAGTTTACAAGAGCTTTACTTGGGCTGTTCACAATCAAGGGGTGTCATAGAGCTGCACATAAAACACTCACAAAGGTGGCAGGGAGGAAGCGGTTGTAGCAAATAGAGTTGCTTCACTGCTGGCACAGTCACAAAACCTTATGATGCTGACTCCTTACTCTTTGGAGTGACAGCCTCGATAAAAGTCGAGCAACGCAGGTACCGAAATAAATAATGACTCCAACTAGGGTATAACGTTAAAAACTACTTATTCTATTAAAAAAATAGTAAGAACATCTTAGCAGTTTACTAGCCCCACCATGTAACCCTGTACCAACAGTTTTGCACTTGGTCACATGTGCTTTCTCAAGGCCCAGCCGTAGGACTAATACTTGGTGCAACAGCACTGACACTCACAACAATGGCGATCTGAGTTCAGAAATGACCCTGGAACTCTAAGACCAGCTCAGGGGAGGAGGATCAAGCATCCCAGAGGACGCTGTCATCCGGGGAAGGAGGCATCCCGACTGCGCTGCGTTACCACAGGTGGTGGTGCAGCTAGAGCGTGAGTGGAAAAGAGGAACTCTGATGGAGTCACGAAATCCAGCATGCACTTGCATGCAGTCACGCTCCACTAACCCTACTCACTGGTGTCCCATGGGGGAAGGACAGAGTAATTTCTTTATTTAGTTAGTTTTTGTTGACCGAGTTAGTGCACTAGACAAATTCTGCCTATTTTCAGGCACGACCCAGGGAGGGGGGGAGATACAGATGAATGCCAACTGACCTTGAACCAGATTAAGCTGTTGGTGGCATTCTTTGTGAGTGGGGGGAAATTTGGCCAGGGCACCGGGGAAATTCCCCTACTCTTGGGCTAAACCACCTTAAAAGACTGAACAAAAAAGGTTAATGGTTATATCTAGCATTAATATCGTTTAAATTTATGGCATAACTAAAGGTGCTGGTTGACTGTAAATATGTAAAGAATCGTGACGTATGTATATTGTAAATATGATCTATGTTTTCTTTTCTGTCTGTAAGTCCTCTTAATAAAAATTCCCCTACTCCTTTTGAGAAGTGCCATGGGATCTTTAATATCCACCTGAACTACCACCAGAACAGGCAGATGGGACCTCGGTTTAACATCTCATCTGAAAGACGGCACCTCAGGAATGCAGTGCCCCCCCTCCCATGCTGTACTGCAGTGTCAGTATTTGGATTTTTAACCCACATGCCTGATGTGGGATGTAAGGGAAGTTCAAGAGAGTTATGAGAAACTATTTCTTCACTGAAAGGGTGGTGGATGCCTGGAACAGACTGCCAGTGGAAGTGGTGGAAGCTAAAACAGTGGGGGTCTTCAAGCATTTCACTGGATAGACATAGGGGTATATTAGAAAGGAGGCAGGGAGGCATGAATGTTGCAGGAGACCAGATAGGGTCTTCAGAAGCAGATTAGGCAGGGAACATTGGGGCTCACTGAGTGGACCAAATGGTCCTTTTCTGCCCACAAATTCTTTGTTTCTATATTCTATAGTATGTTTGAAGGGAAAAAATTCAGCCTCACTGGTCAGCACCAGACTTGCCGGGTTTGGGGAATGAACCCTGGCCATATGGATAGCAGGTGGTAGCACTGTTGCTGCATTCATCGGCTGACCTAATAAAATAACATTTAAAAAGAGCGGCTAGCAAGCTAGCCCAGTGGTGTGGTGGACTAAGATGCTGGATGCCTTACCTCCACCCAGGCTGGTGACCGGGTTCGGGAACAAACCAGGGTTGCTTGGGTGCTAGCTGGGGGAGGAATGATAATCTTAATACATTTAGACAGCCCCCTCCCCCAATCCTATTAGTAACTACATAGAGTGCCTGCAGCACCGTTCCCTGCTGTACTATCTTTGCTGGCAGTTCTACATGTATGGGCCTAATATATCATATATATTATAGCCCCATACATGTAGAACTGCCAGCAAAGATAATCTTAATACATTTAGACAGCCCCCTTCTCCAATCCTATTAGTAACTACATAGAGTGCCTGCAGCCCCGTTCCCTACTGTATGTCATCAGAGTGCTGTTTTTCAGGGCAGGGCTGCAGTGCTCGGCAGTCGCTCGGCTCATACACAAAAGTTACAAGATGGGCAAACTAAGTTAAAATGATTGCCTTTAAACTGTTTAAAAGCAGTTAATTTAGCTTATCAGGCAGGCAATTCCCTGGAATGAGTTGCCTGCCCAGACCATGTCAGCTGTTCTTTAAACATAAACTTAACCAAATTATGGAAACCCACACCAAAGGGGCCATTATGAGGGCACAAGTGAAATATTACTCTTTAGGAGAAAAACTGGATTGATTACTGTCTTTCCAACTGCAATGTGAAAAAGCTAACAACACAATAAATATAATTGAAGATTAACACGGAGTGTGTTCATATGAACCAAAAATCAGAAACAAAATTTTCAAAAAAATGTTATGACAAACTTTGTACAGCAGAAGAGTCCAATATAGAAAACATAGATACGTTTCTCTCTACCTTCAACTTAAAACAACTAAATGAAAAAGAAAGATCAAGTTTATATGTTGATTATGATGAACAAGAAATTGTTGACTCTGTTGCGGAATTAGCCAATGGTAAGTCCCCTTTCATGGATGGTTATGGTGGAAAGTTTTTCAGGCACTTTAAAGACAAATTGTCACGCCTCCTGCTTAAATGCACAGCTTCCTAAAATAAAACAAATTGCCTCCTATGTTCAATGAAGTCATAATAACCCTGATATTAAATCAGAAAAACTGGCAGAAAACTGCAGCTCCTACAGGCCAGTATCCCTATTAAACACAGATTACAAGATATTTACAAAAATTTTTGCAAAAAGACTCACCAAGGTCAGACACAAAATCATACACCCAGACCAAACTGGCTTCATCGAGGGTAGGAGGCTTGCATATAACATAAGAAGCACTCTAGGCTTGATGGAATCTACCAGCTCAAAAAAGGCAGCCCTAATTGCTTTAGATGCAGAACAAACATGCGATAGGGTCAACTGGGATTTTCTTTTCTCTGTGTTAAAAAAAATATTTGGTTTTTGAGGCAAATTTAATAGGTTAATAAAATTAATCTATTGAAACCCTTGGACATGAATCAAAACAAATGACCAGTTATCTCCATATATCAAACTTCAAAGAGGAATGAGACAAGGATGTCCCTTGCCCACTCCCTTCTCCTTGCTATCTTCATGGAACCATTTGCCCAAGCAATAAGACAAAATAAGGAAATAGATGAAATAATAGTTAACAGAATACATCATGCAATTATCTCTGCATGCAGATGATGTGTTATTATATCTGAATGACGCTTCAGCTTTTATATCTCCACTATTCACCCTGATTTCAGAATGCTCAGTAATATCAGGCTATCAGCTTAATCAAACCAAAACAGATAGCCTCTTGATACATAAGGAATTTCCCATTCAATAATTTCAAGCAATTAAAAATATCGCAATAAATAATGAATTTAGATATTTAGGAGTTTCATTTCCAAAGACAGAGAACCATTTTTTAAACTGAATTATAAACCTCTACTACAAAAAAATGCATAGACTTAAACAGATGGCCATTATTACCACTAACACTTATAGATAGGATAAGCATAATTAAAATGAATATTCTTCCGTTATAACTCTCCTTATTTCAAACTTTCCCCCTTATGGATTACAGAAAAACATTTTTGTCATATAGAAGCCAAAATAAGGACATTCATTTGGCAGAATAAAAAAACAAGATTCTCACTCCAAAAATTATTTGCACCAGCATCACATGTAGGTCTGGGACTACCGAACCTATGTTGGTATTACTTCTCCGCTCAAATAGAACAAATCTACAAGTGGTTTGAGCCTGAGGATTTGCCAAGCTGGACCAAAATAAAGGTGGCAGCTTCACCATTTAAAGACTTATCACGAACACTATATTTAGATTTGGAAAATAATAAAACAATTCAGCTCCTGTCTTTCCACTGCAAAATTATTGACAAAAGTCTGGCAAGAAGCTCACTCTGTTATTGATTGGAAGAAATAAATACCCCCTTTTTATACATAAAATATATTGACAGAATTCCAACCATAAAAAATAATCCTTTCATCCTAAGTTGGGAACATACAGGGGTATACTAGTTAAAATACCTCTATCAAAACAGGCAGTTACTGTAATTTATAAATTTAAAACGACAATATAATAACAAGGAGGTCTCTATTTAGCATATCTCCAAATTAAAGATTTTGTTAGAAGAAGAGTAGGGAATCTCCCTGATCCACTATTGTCCCCAACAGAATATGCCTTCATTAATAAAACTTCAATTAAAAAAATTAATAGGGAAACTATGTAAAACCCTAGAAGGAAAAAAAATAGCTTCATTAGAAAGTTACATCAAACTTGGCAAAAATATATTGGTGCAAGATTAAATGAGTAGAAGTGGATAGAAATGAAGCTAGCAGTTCTTGAAGTTTCAAAAAACAATAAACTGAAACACATTCGGTATTATACAGAGAGTATACTGCACCCCGGAAAAGTTGCATACATGTAGTGATAATATATCAGATCGATGTCCCAGGTGCATAGATGCAGTCAGATCTTTTTTACATATGTTCATCACGTGCCCAGAATTAAAAGAACATTGGACTAACATCAGCTCAATAATTAGTACAGTAGTTGGACTGAATGTTCCTTCCAATCTTGATATTTTATTGTTTGAAAGGTTTTCCTACAGGCAGAGGACTGGAACAGAGATAAAATCAAATTCCTAAACCTTGCACTAACAAATGCAAAAAACTGATATTACAACACTGGAAAGAAAAAAATTCTCCAGGCATCAGGAATTAACTTATTGAGAGATTGTGCCAGTCTGGTGAGAATTTTTTATAATTAAGAAGGAGAGTAACTCCAATTTGACCTAATATGAGACCCATTCCTCTGCTACTTAAGTCAGTTATAAGAACAAGTTTCTCCTTGGCTCCCTACAAATTTACATAAACATCAATAATTCATAAACTGCACAATCCAAGCCACAGTCATCCCGGTGAAGTTAAAGGAAAAATGATGACTGGCTGTTGTCCCCTCAAAGTGAATATAGTGTATCAAGCCAATGTCTTGTTCCTTGCTCCTTGCTGTCCACTCACCATGTGCCCCTCGCCCCTCCAGCCTGATCCCACTTGTTTCTCTCAGGAAGTGAAAAAAAACACACTTCAGACACTAGCCACGGTGGTGGGGTCTGAACGATACTATTATGAGGACCAGAAGTATAGTATTACAGGAGTGACTAACATATTACTGGATTTTTTTATATGCTTTTCAGGGGTATTATTTTTAAAATCTATATATTACACCATTATTAGATACTATTAGTATACATTATATATATTATAGTATAGTATATATTAGATACAGATTAGTGATGTTACTAATGATGTTATGAAACAAAATGAAAAATATTTTGGTGTATAGCGGAGTGCTGTGCTGTATAGAATTCCATCCCTTTCAAAATGCTGTTGTACTACAGTTCAAAGGTCATGGAATGTGATTCTACTCTGCTATGGTAGAACAGCATTCTAGAACCTCTAGAGACTGCATGAGTCTGTTTCATTTTGAAAGCAAAAGAACTCACAAACATATTTCACACGATACTATACACTATAAAAAATACAGGATGAGCAACTCTATGCATAACCAGCATGTTTTGCCACCTCAAGGTTCTGATTCCCATGGACTTCTCAAGCTTGCTCTCGAGGTCAGAGGGAATTAGAACCCCTCTGTGGCAGAACACACTGGTTGTGCATAGTTGCCCATCCAGTATTCTCTATATCGTATATAGTGAAGGGTTGTTCAGGATAGATTTCAGTATTCTGTAAAAAGTCATTCTGCCATTCTGCTGTAGTAGTAACATCCATACTGCAGCAGAATGACTTTTTGTCCGCTGCACTAGGGACATCACACTACACAGCCTTTTGCGAGCTGCACACTCCCACTCTAAGCACTGAGCTGAGGTGCACAAGCAACTGTCAGTCTGCTTTTCCAGAATAACCCCAAAAAAAAAAAGTTACACCAAGCTGCTTTTTTCTCCCCTGCATAGGTGGTGTGTGAGGGATGTAGAAGATGGCATCATTGCGGTAAGGTGAGAGGTCGGAGGTGAGCTGCTAAGGGCACTGTGGGAGTGAGGGAGGAGGGAAAGCCCAGTCGTGAGGTCACAGTTACTCATTTCCATGATACAGGAGTACTGAAGGAGACTCGCATTAGGGAGGGGCAGGGCTTCATTACAAAAGTCGCAGTAAATAAACTCTCTCTCTCTCTCTTAATTTTTCTTTGTTGCGGGGAGGTGACAGGAATGCCATAAGACCGAAGATGAATACCTCACAAGATCCTAATGTAGTGACATCACTGACATCACATGAACTTTGCCATTCTTCACTGTAGAATGAAGTCTACATGTGGTTGCTATCAGTAAACATCTTGATTGGAAGAAAGCCTTCTCCTGGTGATTTTTTTCCTCATACACTATATAAAATAGTGTATGGGTTCTCCCAGATACAGCAGGGCTGTTCTTCCACCTCATGGTTACCATGATGACTAGGGGACCTCTTGAGCTTCACTGTTGAGGTCTTCATCATCATGAGCACTCGGTGGAAGAACAGCCTTACTGTGTATGGGCTCCAATACACTATTCTATATATGAAAAAACAACTATATTTTAGTTGCTATACTTCTACTGTATATTTTATATTTTTGATATCTGAGTGTTTGTACAATGATGATGTGTATAACAGAAAGCAATAAACAAATAAAAAAAAACATTGGCCTCATTGATGGCCCAGCAACCATGCATCATGCTGCGATGCAGGTGACCTGAGTTCCGGAATGAGCTTTGGAGAATGAGCTTGGGATGCTGCTTTGGGGGCTGGGCCAGACAGCAACAGTTGCCAGTTGACAGTGCCTTCCAGTCGAGGAGGGGTGGTGCTGCACCACCGGTGCTGCAGTGACCCCTGCAGTGGGCCAAGGGAGATTGTACCCTCCACTGGATGCCGCTGCATGCAGCCGAGGCCAAGAAACTAAGTGCACCGAAGGAGTGGAGGAAGGATGGGGAGAAAACCTAGGCTCCGCCACTATGAAGGCCTGGATTCCTGGCTCTAAGTGCCTGCAGACTCTGGATCCTGGCCCACAATATGTGGGGTGCCTAAGGAGGAAGGACAGCCCTCCCCCAGAGCTTCCACCATGTAGGGGAAGCCATGGGGATGTTGGTAGTGTGCAGGGTCCCTAGGGGAGAGGTAGGGGACTAACAGGGCCAGAGCAGGGTGCGTCCCTGGGACCAGTGTATATACCTGTTGGAACATGGCCAGGAGAAACAATTGATGAAAAAAAAAAATTGGGGCATGTCATATTTCAGAAGGCAGGATATTTCACAACTGGGGCACATGGAATGAGAATGCATGGTCACCTGCAGCTCTCATCCAAGATCTAGTCATCTACTCTAGACCAGCCCCAAAGATCATGGCCAAACACTGACCATAGCAAGTGGAATCAGAAGGTTTGCAATATAGATTGCAACCAAACCATCCTTAATTACTAACGTGAAGACCTTAAGATCACTATGTGTGGAATGACTGATATGCATGTGTGTGGTGACATGCTTGCCTGCCTCCGTCCAGCAGCTGCCCCTCCTCCCCCTGCATATGTGCTCCAATAGTGCTGCCACCTGAACTCCAGTAGGTGGCAGTAAAGTAGCATGACACAGCATTGTCCGTTCCCTCCCCCATTCCCCCCCCCGTGGGAGGAAGTAAAGGATAAGAGATTAAAATTCTGTGGATTCTGTGGGAGTTCTATGGTTTGATAGGGTGTTGGTCATACTAGAGATGGTAAGTACAGTGTGCTTCTTCAAACAGTACAGCGATCCATATTTGAACATCAGACATAACCCCCCTTCTCTTAGACATCTATATCCACTAGCACTATGGACTAGAACATCATGTGAGATCTTAAATGATGACCTAAAAGATCTCCATAGATGATAACCCCACTATCACTGAATACTCACTCCTGAACCTCTTTGGAGGTCATGTCCAGGTAGCGGTTGGATATCCACTGGAACTCAAACCAGTCCCTGAAACCAGTGTTGCCACAGCACTGGAACTCAATCTGCAGCACGTCAATGGTCTTTTTCAGGTAACACCTCCCCGGGGTATCTGTGTCCTTGTAGAATCTAAGGGCATCCTTCAAGCCCAGGAACAGAGACTCCTCCAGCTCATTCCTCATGGTGTAACACATCACAGCCCCCACCAAGATACAGAAAGTGAAGAAAACCGTGCAGATTATGTAGGGCAACAGGATCAGTTTCCACCGACAGAACTTATTGGAGTCTGCACAGTCGTAGCAGATTTTGCCCCCGAGAAAGTTAATGGCACACGCAATGACTCCCACGGCTATCAGCATGTTGGGGACTGAGTGAATGTCTTTGTTGGCCATCAACTCATTGCGCTTCTTGATCTCAATCTTCAGGAAGAGGCCCAAGCTAAAAAGGATGATCCCAGTCACCACGGAAATCCAGTTGAGGATCCACAGGGCCTGGGCAAGCTTGTCCCTCTTGGTTTTTGTGAACTTCACTTTAAGAACTGCCATGTTTCTAATAGCCCTTCCCTTGGCAACTACATAAGCAGCTTAGGAGCAAAGATCCAGCGTGGGAAAGCTGTATGATGGGACCCCTGCTGGAACAAAAATAAAGAAATGAAAAAACACATACACTGTGTGAGCCCACAAGTACGTATCTTAGTTGTTTTTTTTTTCATCTTATGTTTATTCTCCTGCACTTACTAGCCTACCCCTATTGCATATTAGCTTACGAAATAGCCAGTGGAACATGGTCATAGGTTCTATTGAGTCTGCTCAACTGCAGTGCCCCTGACCCAGAGCTTACAGTGGACCCGCCTCCCTCCCCATCTCTAACCTTCCCTTCATCCTATCCCACCTCTCTTGAGCCCCCCTGCACTACCTCTCTGTAAGGACCTCCTTTTTGAATCCCCCCCACACACATACACCAGCTTAAGACAGTGCCTCCTAGCAGTCCAGTTATCCTTGCGACAGAAAAGTGCCCCAATATTCACCTTGTTTATAACTTCAGGTGCTTGAAGGCTTCAGTCTTGTCCCCTCTCTCCCTCCTTCCTGTCCTCTAGTGAGCACACAATGAACTCTCTCAGTCTGTCCTCGTATACCTTGCCCTGCTGTCCCTGAATCGTCTTTGCTGCCCTCCTCTGAACTGCCTCAGGCTGGTACATATCAATTTTCAGGTATGGGCTTCAATACTGCATGCCTTACTTCAGGTGTTGTTGCACTAAGGATCTGTACAGTGGCATTATAACCTCCTCCCTTCTACTTGTGAACCCTCTAGCAATGCAGCCCAGCATTCTCTTTGCCTTAGCCACTGCCTTCCTGTACTACCTGGCCTGTTTAAGATCATTGGTAATGGCCATCCCTGAGTTCTACTCCTCCTGTTTCAGTGATCCTGACCCCTCTAGACTGTACTCTACCCTCAGATTCTTCCTTCCCATGTGCATGACCTTGCACTTCTTCACAGTGAACCCCAGCTGACAGATGCCTGACCACCTCCCTAGCTTAGCCAGGTCCTCCTTTAAGTCCTGCACCCCTTCATCCAAGTCCACCCTCCCACACAGCTTGGTGTCATCTGCGAAATGGCTGCTCTTACCTTTAGCGCCATTCCCAGTGTAGTTTATAAACACACTTGAACCAACAGAGGCCCAAGCACTGACCCCTGCAGTTCACCACTTGAAACCACCCTTGAAGCTGAGAGTTCCCCCCTCCCCCTCACTACTACCCTCTGGGTCCTACCAGTAAGCCAGTTTGACAACCACTTGGTTAATTTGCTCCCTGCCCCTAGGTCCTCCAACTTCCTGATCAACTTCTTGCATGTCACAAGTCAAAGGCCTTGCTGAAATCCACGTATAGAATGTCATCCACTTGATCCTCATCCAGGGCTGTCGTTACCCATTCGAAGAAGTTAATCGGGTTGGTTTAACAGGACCTCCCTAATATGAACCATTGCTGTCTCTCATCCTGTAGCCCACTGGCTTCAAGGAATGCCACTTTTCTTTCCTTCAAAATGGTTTCCATGAGCTTACTCAAAATTGAGGTCAGACCGACTGGTCTGTAGTTCCCTGGGTTGTCCCTGGGCTCACTCTTGTGAAGTGGTACCACATGTAATGCTTTCCATTCCTGTAGTACCACCACTCCCCGCCATATCCAAAGAGCTGCTGAACAGGTCAATGGGCCTGCCATCTCTGCCACCTATTCCTTCAACAGCCTTAGATGCATGCCATCTAGACCCAGAGGCTTGTATATCTTTAGGGAAATAAACCCTTTCCTAACCTTGTCCTCCATTATCCTGTCCTCAATCATGCCCCCCCCCCCACCCCGCTCCCATCATCCTCCCCGCAGCACTGATAAATCATTTTGTTTTTAAAGTATTCGTTTAACACCCCTGTTTTCTCTTTACTGCCTTACACCCACCCCCTCCTTTTTGAGCTTAACTGTATCTGCCTTTGTGTCTCTCTTCTCACTGATATACCTAAAAAAGGCTATCTCCTCTTCCCTAATCCCTTTTGCAATTTGCAGCTCCTTCCCAGCTTTGGCTTGCTTAACTGTGCTACAGCGCTCTCCCTAGGTTTCTCTAGGTAGAACCTCTCATTCTCATACTTCAAAAGTTTCCTGAACTTCCAACATGTGGCCCTCTTATCCCTGACTGACTGACTCAACTCCCTACTGAACCAACTAGGTTTTCTGGCCTTGGAATTCTTTCCTTTCTGTTTTAGGCATGAGGTAGTGGCTACTGTAATCCTTTCCCTGATTTCTGTCCACCTATGTTCCACACTCATATCTTCCTCAAAGCCATCTAAGTGTCCCTTAAAGATCTCTCCAATCCTATTACAGTTGGCCTTCCTGAAATTCAGCACTTTTGACTTTATGCTCAGTGTTTCTTTCCCCAAGTCAACTCAGAACGAAACCGTCCAGTGGTTGTTATTCCCCAAGGTCTTCTCCGCCATGATGTTTTATTTATTTATTTATTTAACAAGATTTACCAGGAAATACATACTGAGCAATACAGCTCATTTCCAGATGTGTCCTGGGGAAAGGGGATAAATTACAAATAACAAATAGTAATATGATAAAACAATAGGACACAGCAATGTACAGCAACACACATAACGTACTGGTATATTAATAACAATAAAACTGAATTACAGCAGGAGTGTGAGGTACCAGGCACTCAAGGCAATTGATGGGGATAAGGTAAGAGGAGGGGGAGGGGGAAGAGAGTGGAGATAGCAGAGGGTATGAGGAAGAGGAAGCAGGAAAAACAATGGGAAAGGGTAGAGGAAGTTTGTGGAAGGGGAGATGAGGGGAAGGAGATAGGAAGGTAGAGGTAGGAGGTAGGGAGAAAGGAAGGAAGGGAGGGTTTAGATGGGGAGAAAATGAGGATAGAGGATGGAATACATTAGAAATAGGACAAGGGAGGTGCAGAGAGGTGTATGCGCTACAGGGACAGGAAGAGTGTAGGAAAAGAGGAATGTGGGAGACATGATATAGGGCCATAGGCATTTGCAGGAGGTAGAGGCGTGGGCTTGGAGAAGAAAGGAAAGAGAGCATCTGGAGGAGGCACAGCATATTGACAGGGGAAGAGAGTTCCAGATACTAGGAAAGCGGAAAGAGAAAGCATTCTGTCCAGCAAGAGATTCACTAGAAGGTAGCAGTAGGGAGTGATAGCTTCAGTTATAGAGAAAGTAACAGGAAGGAGGCATGGGAGAGAGGAGCAAGCTGAGATAAGAGGGCAGAGAAGCCAGCCAGAATTTAGAAATGAAGGAAGCGCAGTGGGTTAGGCGGTAATCTACCAAGGGGGTGGAGGAGGGAAACAGCAGAGTAAAGAGAACAGTGGTGAGTACGGGGAGGGCAAGCCAAGGCAAAATGAGAGAAGAAGTGGAAGAGGGGATCAAGCCTGGCCAAGGTGGACTTAGGAGCAGCACAGTAGACAAAATCACCATAATCAAAGATGGGGGAGAGCATCTTAGAGATGATATCTTAGTGAGCAGGTATAGGGATGCAGCTTAAATTTGTTCCTATGAAGGGCACCGAGCATGGGGTGAAGTTTTCTGTGAATGGTGTCTACATGCTGAGAGAAGCCAAAGGGTCTGTCAAGCCAGAGACCAAGATATTTAAATGAGGGTACGTCGTCAATTGTACCCCTATCTAGGGTGTGGGAGGTGGGGTAGAAGGAGAACCTAGATGGCCTTTGTCTAGTGCCAAAGCACATGAAGACCATTTTCTTAGCATTTAGGGATAATTGATTTGACCTGAACAATTTCTGGACAGGGTCAAAATCAAGTTGAAGTCTGGATGTTAACTCTGAAGGAGAAGACCCAGATGCAAACAGGACCATGTCATCTTCATACATCTTGATGGAAGCAGAGGAGCAGACTGAGGGGAGGTCATTGAGAAATATGGAGAAGAGCAACAAGCCAAGGACAGAGCCTAGGGGAACACCAGTGAGGATGGGGGGAACAGGGAATCTCCAGTACTCACAGATTGAGATCTTCTGTCCAGGAAAAGAGCAGAACCAGTTGATAGCTGAGTCAGTCAGTCCCGTTGACTCAAGTCTACCAAGGAGAAAAGGGTGGGATACAGTGTTGAAAGCTTTTGCTGGATGTCCTGGAATTGATTGCCATTTGTAAGTACCAGGTCCAGGATGGCTTCCACCCATCTCAGTTTAGTCACCCCCTAAACCAGGAATGTGTCTTGAACTGCGTCCAGTAACAGCTGGCTCCTAGCACAGGTAGTGGATGGAACACTCCAATCCAACATAGGCAAACTGAAGTTTCCTATCACCACCACTTCTCCCCTTTCAGCTGCTATCTGGATCATGGCACCCTGCTCCTTGTCCCTTTCCTCATCCTGATTAGGTGGCCTATAAACTACATCCAGGCTTAATTTCCTTCCTGCTGCCATTTGGATTTTTACCCACAGTGTCTATTTTCCCATCCCCAGGAACACTACAGCTTCACACCCCCTACAGTACACCACGCTCCCCCTTCCTATCTCCTGCCTCAATATTTTGTCTGAACTACTACGTCACCTGCCTCCATAGTCCTAGCCTATATCTAGCTAGCTCCAATCAGTACACCTACCTGCCTTTGAATGCCTACGCCAGATAGGGTGCAGTACCAAACAGTAGCCCCACCTGCCTTTGCAGGACTACTCGAGATAGGGAGTAGTACCACACAGTAACCTCACCTGCCTTTGCATGTCTACCTCAGATAGACAGTAGCACCAAACAGTAACTCCACCTGCCTTTGCAGGCCATCCCTACATAGGGAGCAGTAACAAACAGTAACCCCACTTGCCTTTGCAGGCGTACCCCAGATAGGGAGTATTACCACACAGTAGTCTCACCTGCCTTTGCATATCTGCCTCAGATAGGGAGTACTACCAAACAGTAATCCCACCTGCCTTTACAGGCCTACCCCAGATAGTGAGTAGTACCAAACAGTAACCCCACCTGCCTTTGCAGGTTTACCCCAGATAGGGAGTAGTACCAAACAGTAACCCCACCTGCCTTCACAGGCCTACCCCAGATAGGGAGTAGTGCCAAACAATAACCCCACCTGCCTTTGCAGGCCTACCCCAGATGGGGAGCAGTACCAAACAGTAACCTCACCTGCCTTTGCAGGCCTACCCCAGATAGGGAGCAGTACCAAACAGTAATCCCACCTGCCTTTGCAGGCCTACCCCAGATAGTGAGTAGTACCAAACAGTAACCCCAGCTGCCTTTGCAGGTCATCCCCAGATAGGGAGCAGTACCAAATAGTAACCTCACCTGCCTTTGCAGGCCTACCCCAGATGGGGAGCAGTACCAAACAGTAACCTCACCTGCCTTTGCAGGCTTACCCCTGATAGGGAACAGTACCAAACAGTAACCTCACCTGCCTTTTCAGGCCTACCCCAGATAGGGAGCAGTACCAAACAGTACTCTGCCTGCCTTTGCAGGCCTACCCCAGATAGGGAGCAGTACCAAACAATAACCTCACCTGCTTTTGTAGGCCTACCCCAGATAGTGAGCAGTACCAAACAGTAACCTCACTTGCCTTCTCATGCCTACCCCAGATAGGGAGCAATTATCAAAAAGTAACTCTGCCTGCCTTTGCAGGCCTACTCCAGATAGGGAGCAGTACCAAGCAGTAACCTCACCTGCCTTCTCATGCCTACCCCAGATAGGGAGCAGTATCAAAAAGTAACCCTGCTTGCCTCCACAGACCTACCCCAGATAGGGAACAGTACCAAACAATAACTCCACCTGCCTTCACAGGCCTACACCAGCTAGGGAACAATATCATAAAGTAACCCAGCCTGCCTTTGCAGGCCTACCCTGGTAGCACCAAAATAGTAAATCCACCTGCCTAAGTAGGTCTACCCCAGGTAGGAAGTAGCTCCAAAACAGAACCTAACCTACCTCCTCCGGTCTACCTAGCCTGTTTGTCCAAGCCACACAATAGAGCAGACTGCATAGATCACTATTGTGAGATCTGAACTAAAAGAAGGCACCGAGACCTTCAAAGAAACATGCTCGTTGAACTCTGTTAACAGTGTATAAACACAGAGGCAATTTAAGCTGCAAACATCACAAAGCTAGCAAAAGAGAATAAGGAACTGTAAGGTTCCAAGTTGAAAGAAATGGTGTGGGAAATGACCAAACACTGAGCGGTCCACAGGTATGTCTAGGTAGGTAGGTAAATGAGTTTTATTGTTCGACATAAGTCTTTACAGGCATGACTAAATGAAGTCCCCTTGAAGAAGCCTTCCAATGAAATGTTGGAGTTATTCAAAACAGATGAAAGTAAAAGATTTGAAAATATCGAAAGACTTTTTGACTGGTGTAAAAGTCCTTTTTCTGGAATAAGAGCGGCCTCCTCTCTTTCTTTACTTGGAAAACCCAGTTAGTTTGACCTCAGTGGCAGGGAAAATGATGGAATCACTTCTGAAGGAAAGAATTGTTAAGTACCTAGAAGCCAGTGGGGCACAGGACCCAAGGCAGCATGGATTCACGATGGGAAGCTCGTGTCAAATTAATGTAAGAGATTTCTTTGACTGGGTGACCAAAGTAGTAGATCAGGGAGGGGCTGTGGACATGGCCTACCTAGATTTTAACAAGGCATTTGATACAGTCCCACACAAAAGATTAATACACAAGATAGCCAGCTTTGGAGTGGGTCCCAAGGTGGTAGCCTGAATAAAAAATTGGCTAGACAACAGGACGCAAAGGGTAGTAGTAAATGGAGTACACAGCGAAGAAAGGAGGGTTACTAGCGGGGTACTGCAGGGTTCAGTACTGGGACGGTCCTTTTCAATGTCTTCATAAGTGACATTGCAGAGGAACTGGAAGGAAAAGTATGTCTCTTTGTAGATGACACAAAGATCTGCAACAGGGTTGATACACAAGATGGAGTGGAAAGGATAAGAAGGGACTTGGCAAGGTTGGAGGAATGGTCAAATGTATGGCAGCTCAGATTCAATGCAAAGAAGTGCAAGGTAATGTACATGGGAAACAAAAACCCAGGGGAAGCGTACACAATGGGATAAGAGCGGCCTCCTCTCTTTCTTTACCTGGAAAACCCAGTTCGTTTGACCTCAGTGGCAGGGAAAATGATGGAATCACTTCTGAAGGAAAGAATTGTTAAGTACCTAGAGGCCAGTGGGGCACAGGACCCAAGGCAGCATGGATTCACGATGGGAAGTTCGTGTCAAAAGAATCTAATAGATTTCTTTGACTGGGTGACCAAAGTAGTAGATCAGGAAGGGGCTGTGGACATGGCCTACCTAGATTTTAACAAGGCATTTGATACAGTCCCACACAAAAGATTAATAAACAAGATAGCCAGCCTTGAAGTGGGTCCCAAGGTGGCAGCCTGGATAAAAAATTGGCTAGACAACAGGACGCAAAGGGTAGTAGCAAATGGAGTACACAGTGAAGAAAGGAGGGTTACTAGCGGGTACCGTGAGGGTTGCATTGGGACCGGTCCTTTTCAATGTCTTCATATGACATTGCAGAGGAACTGAAGGAAAGTATGTCTCTTTGTAGATGACACAAAGATCTGCAACAGGGTTGATACACAAGATGGAGTGGAAAGGATGAGAAGGGACTTGGCAAGGTTGGAGGAATGGTCAAATGTATGGCAGCTCAGATTCAACGCAGAAGTGCAAGGTAATGCACATGGGAAACAAAAACCCAGGGGAAGCGTACACAATGGGGGGTGAGATACTGACAACAGTAAAAGTAGAAAGGGACCTGGGGGTAATTATATCAGATGACCTAAAGGTGCGCAAGCAATGTGAGAAGGCAGTAAGGAAGGCTGGAGGGATACTGAAATGCATAGGAAGATGCATCAATAGTAGAAAACAGGAAGTTGTTATCCCTCTGTACAGACAGTTTGTGAGACCCCATCTGGAGTACTGTGTGCAGTTCTGGAGACCCCATCTCTGCAAAGACATAAATAGAGTGGAGGCTGTCCAGAGGAGGGCAACCAAAATGGTGCAGGGTCTGCACCAGAAGACATACGAAGAAAGACTAAAGGAGCTTAATATGTATACTTTTGAGGAAAGAAGGGCAAGAGGGGACATGATAGAAACTTTAAAGTACCTCAAGGGAAATAAAGTCCAAGAGGGTAGCATCTTCCAGAAAAAGAGATGTGCAAGAACAAGGGGGCACAATTTGAAGACAGAGGGGGGATGGCTCAGGGGTAATGTGAGGAAGTATTTCTTCACTGAGAGGGTTGGGGATGCATGGAACAGCCTCCCTATGGAGGTCGTGGAGTCAAGAACAGTGGGGGATTTCAAGAATGCATGGGACAGTCATAAGACAATCCTAGTGGCGGGTAAGAGGAAGTAAGCTGTTGGTTAACTAGGATCTGCAGCTTATCTGTTAGGTAGGAAAATGGGCAGACTAGGTGGGCCAAGTGGTTCTTGTCTGCCCTCAAATTCTATGTTTCTATCTCATTACCCACAGCAAGCCATTTTATAAGTGCAATAAGTCACTCCAGGGTGTGCATTAAAGGAACAATCATACACTTCCCAGGGGCATAAGGACACTCAGCCTTCAGCCTCATGCCTTGCTATGCCCCTGGGGCATGCATTGTTAATCCTTTAATGCACATCCCATCATGGCTTATCACTTACTCATTACCTGATATCCCATTTCACTCGTGACAATCAGCTGTTGGTTGTTTACAGCACTTTTTCTTGACTTGTCATACCTCCTACTTGAGTCAGTTGCTTCATCCCTTTACTGCCCGCAACAATATCCCTGCTTTACCCATGAGACTTTGCTGTTGTTTATTTAACTGTTTGTTTTTTAATTTGCACTTTTTCCTTCCTGTCATCACCGCAAGTGGAGCAGGCATATGGCCGCCCTCCCCTTCAGCTCTACGTGCACTTCCACTTGTGGCCACCCTAGTGGCACTGCTGCAGCAGACACTGGCTTCCACACTCCCTGGAGAGGGAAAGCATCTTCTGGAGACCTTGGGCCTCCTCCCCCTCCCCACCAGCCCTCCGTGATCCAGGCTCATGGCGCAAACCTAGGTCTCTGGCATCGCAACCTGCATTCATGCCACTGTGCAAAGAGGCCAGCTGTTCATTTCACAGTTCATTTCTCAACTTGCCATACCTCCCACTTGAGGCCGCTGTTTCATCCCTTCAATTCCTAATGATATGTTCAGTCTTACCAGCTTCCCTTAGGTGTTGATCTGGGGCCGGTACCCACTGCCAACCCTCCCCAGCTGTGATGCACTGCCGAGTGGCAGCTGTCTTGGCCATGGCCGGCCCCGATCCTGGTCTCCACATCTACTCCTGAACCCAGGTCCTCTGTATGGCAACTGGGCCATTGGTCAGCCCATTGTCTTTTCCTATATATGTGCAGGCCTATATGGCTAAAGCTCCTCCTAGATGTTGTCTTACCTTATTTTTTTTTTGTTATAAAGTTCTTCATCCCTTCAAGCACCACCATCTCCTAGGTTTGGGTCCTTGCTGGCCCCCCAGCCCTGACTGCCACTCCTCCCCGCTGTCATGGCCAGCAGGAATCCACAGAGAGAGAGATCCAAGGAGAGAGGGGACCATCCTTCTTGACAACCGAGGCACATATCTTCTTGTGGTTTTCATCCCTCTTCCCTCCCACCACCCTGTGACATCAGGCATAACTTCTGATGGCCTCAGCTTCCGCAGCGCACTTTGGGCTGACGTCACTCCCCATGAGGGAGCAAGCTCCCCAGCTCACTGCGGGGGGCCGCTGCTGCACTACAGCCCAGCCATCTCCCTCCCTGGCTGGCTATAGCTCCTCTCGAGAGCACTCCCCACCCTGGCCGCCTGGTCCAGTAAGCCATTGGGTGACCCTACTCATTTCTTGATGAAATGAGTGCTACACACCCATATGTATATATTTAGTTCTCCCCTGTACCATTTCCCACTGGACTCCTCTGGAAACGAGCTGTTCTCAGCTGAGTGGTTCTCCCCAGCCATGCTCATTTGGGATAGGCCCTGTTTCCAGGGATACTCCCTTTTCAGGCTTGTTTAGCACTGACCTCCCAAGGTCCTGTTCCATCCCAACATACCCAACGGCTCTTCCCTCTATGGCAGGGGCAGCAGAGGTAGGGCCGTCCTCCTTTCTGAGGCAGTCCATTGTGTAGTCCAGGATCCACCATCGGCTGACACTAGGACTCAGGGGAGTTCTTAGAGCTCAGGCAATCATATTAATGGTCAGTTACCCCCTCCCCTCCACTCCACTCACTATTCTCTATTCTCCCCTCCCTATTGTACTCAGCGGTGCTGTGCTTACTCCACCATTATGGCCTCCATCTGCACTTTTTGCTGAACCCGCTAATTCCTGGTTCTCACTACAGTTTTGCCACCATCTGCACTTCATTGTACAGTTTGTTTCTGTTACTATTTATTGTTAACTTATACATTGTAGTTTGTTTTTCTTACTGTTTACTGCTAACGTATACATTGTAGTTTGTTTTTGTTATTGTTTACTGCTAACATATACACTGCTAACGTATACATTGTACAAGTTTGTTTTTGTTGCTATTTATTGTTAATGTGTACTGTTTTACTTACTGCAAGCTATGTGTTGTAACTTATCGTTATGCTCTCCTCTTCCCTCTCCCCCAGGACGCATCTGGAAACTAGCTATTTCAGTGTAGAATATCTTTCCTGGTAAATCATTTCAAAATAAGTCACTCAATCTATCGATCAAGAATAAATAGGTCAATAAATCATTACATAAATAGATGGCCATGGGTTTTTCTTCCCAGTTTTGCCCTGGTTTCTCCCTCCTCCCGTGGCATGGGTGGAGCCTTCCTGGTGGTCTTGGCATCACACAGCAACATCCTGCAGAGAGAGAGCAAGCTCCCGTGGCCCACTACAGTGGTCACAACAGCTCCAGGGCCAACGTCAGCCCTCCTCCCATCACAGCACATTGCCAAGCAGTAGCCACTGTGATCTAGCCTGCCTTCTGACAGTGTTCTGAGCCCCCTCTCGAACCCGGGTCACTGCTTGGTGCCATACCTCTCAAGCTTTCTTCACCAAAATGTGTGACACGATGTGTGACAAATGAGCAAAATGTGTGACACATCGTCTAACATGGCACTGCAAACTCAGAACACTATAGCTATCAGTGCACTAACGTTCATAATGTTTTTTAATAACTGAGCACAATACATTGTTATGAATTTCTGCTTTAAAGTCTCAGAGGGGAATGTGGAATATCACATTCCCCATGATGGACAAAGGGTTTCTGAGAGGTAAAATGAGTGATGTACCTCATAATGTGTGACAGTTGAGAGGTGTGCTTGGTGCACGTCACATTGCCACTGGGCCATTGGGACAACCTTAGTGTTGCCATGTTTAACCAAGTATGAAATTATTTTCCTTTTAGCAGACCAGGGTCAAACTGCCATTTCGGGGGCCTGCTCTCTGACCTTTCTCTTTCAACCTCAACCCCCAACCAGGCCTGATTTGGGATCAAGATGTCATAAATACAGGTGACACTGCTGGCCTGTCGGCACAGTGGTAGCACTAACATTTGCAACACCAGTGATGTACGATAGGAAGTGAGCGTGGATTGTTGGGGGATGGTCGGGGGGAGGAGGACTAAGCATCCCAGAGGACACGCTCCTCCTCCTCTGGGGAGGGAGGGCAGCCAGCTGCACCACATTACTGCCACCTGGGTGACCACAGATGGCAGTGCAGCTGGAGCAGCTTGTGGTTGGGTGGATGGATGTCTATGGGTGCCACACTATACATGCCTTGCATGCAAGGGTGCTTGACATGCTCTTATGTGGATTTCCTGAGGGAAGGGGGAAGGAAAACCAACAAAAGAACCCCAGTAGCTTGATGAAGCCTACCCTACCCCCAGGACCCGCAGCTGGCTACTTGGGCCCTGCATCCCAAACTGGATCCAGGTGTGGCAGGGATATTGGGGGCCCCTGATGCCCCCACCAAAGGGGGAAGCTCTGAAGGAACACAGGCAGGCCAGGTAAGTCCCAGAGGCTGCCAGGGTGACGGGGCTGGGGTGAGACACAGTAGATGGGGGGCCAGCCAGAGCGAGAAGGGCAAAAGAAACAAATACAGGTGGCTCTAAGTTAGTAGCACAACCCAGATGGGCTTGGTTGCACATCTAGGCTTGACTATGTGGAACGCACTTGTGAAAAGTACATAGATACATAGACACTGTCGGCAAATAAGGGCCTACAGCCCACCCAGTCTACCCATTTGAGCTTGTAAGGTCACTTTATGTTTTCCTCGAAGTCTGTTGCCTGTTAACCCCTGACCTCCAAAATTCCCTTATGTCTATCCTATGCATTCTTAAATCCTGTGATTGTTTCAGACCCCACCACTTCCTCTGGCAGAGCTTTGTGTCATCAGTGAACAGGGAAATTCTGCCTGCTAGGTCCTTCACAATGTCACTGATGAAGATGTTGAATAGGACTGGTCCCAGCACCGATCTCTGCCGGTACGGTAGTCTGTGATGTGGGCGACTGAATGACGGCGACTGGTCATAAGGGCTACTGCACAATGGTGCCAACAATGTGGGTGACCTTGGATTTCACCATTTTACCTGTGTTGCGCCCCCTGGAGTAGGAATCCTAATTAAGAGGTATGTAGGAGGTGAAGCCCCCCATGAGGGAGGTGCGGGGGCAAAGTCCCCAGCATTAAATAACATACTGTTTTTCAGTCGCCCTTGTGGTTGTGTGCCCTTATGACCAGTCGTTGACATTCAGTCGCCCTTGTCACATAGAACCCTGTGGTACCCCACTGGTCATCCTTCCCTCCGTGGAATGACAGCCATTTACTACCACCTTCTGTGTCCTGCCGCCCAGCCAGTTACCTAGCCACTGCACTACTGTCCTGCCCACTCCCATATTCCCTAGTTTGTTTAATAGTCTTTTGTGTGGCACAGTGTCAAAGGCCCTGCTGAAGTCCAGATAGGCCACACCCACTACCCTCCCCTGATCCACTTCCCTTGTCACCCAGTCAAAAAATTCAATGAGGTTGGTCTAACATGATCTCCCTCTGGTGAAACCATGCTGCCCTGGGTCCTGTAGTCCATTGGCAACCAGATGTTCCACCAATCTCTCCTTCAGTAGTGCTTCCATGATCTTCCCCACTAACGAGGTGAGACTGACTGGTCTGTAGTTCCCTGCTTCCTCTTTGTTCCCACTTTTGTATAAGGGGACTACATCTGTTGTCCTCCAGTCTTTGGGTACCTTCCCCGTTTCCAGTGATTGGCTAAACAGGATTACCAGAGGTTCAGCCACCACCTCTCTTAGTTCTTTTAAGACCCTGGGGTGCACCCCATCTGGCCCCATTGCTTTATCAACTCTTATTACTTCCAGTTCCTTCAGGACCCTTTCTTGTGTAAAGGGACTTGTGTCAATTTCTGCACCATTCTCACCCCTTGTACTCCCTTCAGACCCATTACCCTCCTCTTCCTCAGTAAAGACTGAGCAGAAATACCTGTTCAATATGTCAACTTTACTGTTATCATCCTCCATGCAGCCCCCATCCTCCCCCTTCAGTCTCACTATCCCTCCCTTTGCCTTTCTTTTTTCACTTATGTACCTATAAAAGGTTTTGTCTCCTCTACCCACTGATTTTGCAATGTGCTCTTCTATCTGAGCTTTGGCTTCCCTTACTGACCTCCCTGCCTCCCTTTGCTTGTCCTGGTATTTCTCCCTATCCCCTTCTGCCTGTGTATTTTTGTATTGCCTGAATGTAGTCTTTTTGGCTTTCACTTTCTCCGCTACCTCCTTGGAAAACCATAATGGCCTCCTCTTCCTTTTCCCCTTGCTAACCTGCTTAATGCATAATTCTGTTGCTCTTGTAATCCCCGTTTTAAATATTGCCCACTATTCTTCAACCCCTGACTTCTGCCTCATTCCCATTAATGCCTCTTTCAAGCATTTTCCCATTTTCCAAAAGTCTTCCCCCTAAAATCCATGATACATGTTTTTGTGTGGTTTGGTTCTGTTCCTTCTGTGATATCAAACTACAGTGACTGGTGGTCACTGTTCCCCAGGTGCTCTCCTACTGTTACCCCCATCACACTGTCCCTGTTTGTGAGCACAAGGTCCAGTATTGCTTTCTCCCAAGTTGGTTCCATGGTCAGTTGCTTCAGGAAGGCACCTTGAAGGGAGTCCAGGATAAATCTGCTCCTGGTTGATGCGGCTGCTGGAAGGCTCCATTCCACATCTAGAATATTGAGATCTCCAACCAGCACCACCTCACCTTTGTCTGCCATCCTTTGGATGGCTAGCATCAGCTCCCCATCTTCCTCCTGGGCTGGTGGTCTGTAGACCACCCCTGTGTGGATGGCTGGCCCCATTTTCCTTTCTAACTTAATCCACAGTATCTCTCCCCCATTTTGTTCCTTCTGGATCTCTGTGGCCTTTATGCCATCTGTCACATAAAGTGCCACTCCTCCCTTCCTACAGTGGTAGTTATCGAAAAGTTTCCTACCTCGAGGTACCACCGTGGTACCACTGAGGTAATTTGCATCGACTGTAATGTGATCCTGCCTCATTCTGCCTCAGTATACCTAGGTATAACTCAATACTGCAAAACTTTTCTATGACTACCACTGTACCTGCCCTGTCCCTTCTGAATATGCTGTACCCAGGTATAGCCATCTCCCAGTCGTGGTTATCATTACACCAGGTTTCAGCGATGGCCACAATGTCCAGGTCTGACTGCACCATGACAGCCTCCAGATCTTTCATCTTGTTGCTAAGGCTCCTGGCATTTGCACACATGGCTTTCCATGATTTGAACTCCCTGGACTGTTTAGCTGTTCTACTCCAGTCCAGCCCCCTCCCTGGTTGTCCTTTATCCCTGGTTCTTCCTGCTGTCTGCCCTTCTGTTGAATTTTGCCACTTTTCTGCCTATCCACCTCTTGGGTGCTTATTTCCATCTTTTACGAGTAATCTCTCCCTTTGGGGTGAACAAGGCACCGTAAGTCTACACTGTCTAAGTCTGTGGCACACCTTTAAGGACTGTTCACCCAGAGAGCTCTGCTTTATCCAGTTTATTGATACTTTTGTACATGAGGGGTTCAAATTCTTAATTATAGTGTAAATCCCTTCTCATTCAAGCGGGACTTATAGCTCACTTTAGGAACCCCCTCCCTCTCTCTCTGGAGTTTAGGATTTTATATTAGTGCTCTGGGGGATAGTTTATACCAGCTGCCACTTGGTGGCAGCAGAGAGTACTTTTTTGGGCAGTATGTAAGGAAAGGAACAGGAGGTTTTCTGGGTCTTTTATTTATTTATTTATTTAGCTTTTGTTTACTGGGTAAGTACACTAGACAAGTAGTATGCCTATTTTCAGGAACGACCCGGGAGAGCACAAAACATACAGTATACATACATGGCAACATTGGAGAAACAGCATGATACAGTAAAAAACAGCTATAACAACGCTTGTATAAGGGCAGAGATACTGCCACACAAAGTACAAATTGTTACAGGACATAGATAAACATTAGAATCACTGAATACATATTTCATAGACCATCATGGACTCAGAGTGGACAATAGTGGACTGCAGAGTATTACATTACAGAGACTAGGAGCAGTCACATCTTGTCGCTTGTTTTAGGTGGGACCACAGGAGGAGCGAAAGGTCCCATGGAAGGGGCAGAGCGAACAGAGTCCGAATGGAGTTCCAGAGCCTAGGCACAAAAGCGGTAAAGTCACGATCCCCCATAAGGGTCCAAGTAGGGGAACTTGTTACTCGGGCGGTCTGTGACCTGAGCTGGCAGAGGATGGCGTCCAGTTTTGGGAGGAGATGCGCCAGTCCCGACGGTATGCCCGTGGCAAGGACTTTCCTGGTGAAGTTTCCTACACCAAGGATCAGGAATTCCGCAGGGGGAGCCAGTTGAGTTTGTCATAGAGCTCACATCGGTGGGTGAGTTTGGGAGCAGCAAGTGCAAACCGACAGATATCATTATGTGCCGTGTTCCACCGATTAAGATGGATTTGAGGTGACCTGGCAAATAGGTGGTATCCATAACTAAGGGAGGGGAGAAGCACTCCCCTCGCAAGTGCCAGCCTCGGCCCCAGAGTCAGGTTGTATTTGGCCCTGTAGGCAAGGCCAAGCTTACACCTGGTGGCTCTGCAGATGTTTTGGATATGGCTTCCCATGTCAAGTTGTGGGCTCAAGGGACCCCAAGATATTTAATTGAGCTCGTTGTTATAACAACAGGGGCCTCCATCACAAGCTATTTTAAGTATAGCTGATGGGGCTTTTAACTTGGCCGTGGAACCAAAGAGCATGGCCTGAGTTTTGTTAGGATTCAATACCAGTCTATGGTTGGTAATCCAGGCCGAGACTCTGCTGAAGTCTTCAGATAGGCACTGGTTAAGGTCAGCAGCATTACGAGCATGGGCCACTAGTGAAGGAGAGACTGTCGGCACTGCTGGAGCAGTTAGGGGGAGGGGACTCCTCCCCTCCCCAGGCAGAGTCGGCAGCTTCTGCGGCGATGTGCCAGGTCCCTGGGTGGGCATACACAGGGAAGGTCATCTTTAGGCAGCTGCGGTCATTGGGGCCAGGCCCTAGGGAGTCCAGTGGGAGAGTAGTCAGAGGAGGAGCAGGTAGGAAGGTGAATGGCACCCTGGGGGCACTGTAGGCCCTTGTTTGGTGGTGTAGTATTCCTGGGTCATTGGGACTGCAGCAGGTTGTGGCAGGGCCTCTGCAGCTCGGTGTGGTAGGGTGGCCCAGGGGTACTGGTGAGGGGGGCTGGGGGGAACCTCTACCTGTGTAAAGGCCTGTTTTGGAGGGACAGACCTCGGGGCAGCTGGACTTTGCCCAGTGGGCTGCGGAGTGCCCTAGAGGTCTCACCTTGTGCTGGTTTGCACAGATCAAGCAAGAGTTTGAAGGCGATAAGAGGGTCGACATCAAGTGGCTGCTTAAAACAAGTCTGGAGTCATACTCTAAGTAAAGGTTGGATAAAAAGAGTAAGAGGCAGAGCACTCATGGGACCAGGTGGGCCAGGTGAAGTCCTTGGGGGCCGAGAGTAAAGAAAAGAGTGGGCAGCGAGGTTTGGCAGTTTGCAGGCATTGAAGCACCCCTGGTGTGTGTGTGATGGATTATTAGGGGTGGCTAGGGGGAAGCTCATCATTTCCCTGCAGGGGCAGTACTGCAGTAAGGAAAGCTAAGGGAGCACTGGGAATCGAATTGTGGGAAGTAGCCCCAGTTTGTAGTGAAGCATTAGACAGGTACTTACTAGTGCCAGAGGGTTCAAGGAGCTTCATGTTCCAGGTCTGAGAGATTTTTGTCCTGGTGGAAAATCTCTGCTGCTAAAGTTCTGCTGATAAAGTTCTTGCACTGCCTGATAAATGCTGTCTTAAAATTCTCCCTTCACAGAGGTGCACAAAGCTTAGCCCCAGGGAGCTGTATTTGTATGTTTTAAGCAATGAGACTCCCAAGCTCGTAATCATTTCAAGAGCTCAGGAGAAATAAAGTTTAAATCATTTGGGAAAAAGTTCTGATTCCCGTGGGTTTATTCTTAAAAGTGATCAATAAGGATTCCTATGAAATTTAGACTTTTTTAGATTTAGCAGTCTCTGCAAGTTCCTTTTAACAGGGATTAAGTTTATTTCTAGAAGATCCTGCATCTTCCTCTACTGGTACCGGTGGTGTTTCGGGTGGCCTTTTAATGAATTTTGGGGTCGCCACCTGCTGGATCTCCTGAGGACGCAGAGAATACTGCCTGAATGCCTTGAGTGAAAGGAAAGAATATATCTCAAGGTAGGCAGTATTTTTTCCAGCTGTTTTGGTATGCTCGGGCAGTTTTGGTAAGATTTCTATGCTGTGGGCCCCCTCCACCAGAAGATTGGTAGCCCCTAGACATTGGGAAGGGGGTGGCTACAATAGTCTCCTCCCAAAGCAAATTGGATGACTGCTGGTCTAATAAGGCTTGTGCCATAGTATGAAAGAAGGCAAGATCATTTATATTCGAACCATATACACTGCCAATAGCTTTCTCCATGCCATCGAGGAATCCCTGTACTAACACCCCCCGCTTGCCTGGTTGCCTTGTCTCTTAAGGTTTTACATTTGGTAAAATGTAATCCGCTCCTACACAAGATCACTACACACTCCCTTTTGCATAGAAGTACAGTAACTGAGCTTTCAAACACCTGCTCCACTTGCATTTTGCTCATCTTTAGAGCCTCTGCTGCCCTCGTGTGGGTTTCTTGTAGAAGTGCTATATCACAAAGCAAATATTTAAGATCAGAAACATAGAATTTGTTAGCAGATGAGAACCGTTTGGCCCACCCAGTCTGCCCAGGTAATCCCTGTGTAGCCTGTCTCTACAGAACTTACCTGATGTCCAGTGACCCTCCCTCCTCCCTGCTTATTTACTCATGTTCCTCTATGTCTGTCCCATACATGCTTGAAGCCTATTACTCTTTTCACCTCCACCACTTCTGCTGGCAGTCTTTTCCAGGTGTCTAGCACTCTTTCAGTGAAGAAGTACTTCCTCACTTCCCTCCTGAACTTCCCCATCACCAGCTTCATCACATGCCCTCAGGTTCTGGTACTGGCGCTCTTTCTCATTTGAAATAGATGCCCCCATGGAGAACATTACTTTTTTTTAATATAACTGTTTGATCAGCATCACCACCTCCCACCTACATTTGGTGACAGGCGTACATGGTGGAGATGGCAGGTGACTCTGCCTCCCCCCCCCCGGAGGGCCTCAGTCTCAGGACCTTCCGCGTTTTCCACCCCGACCCTCCCGGCAATCCCCCATGGGTTGTCCCCCATGGTAGGGCCGAGGTGAAGGGAGTTAATTTTCCTCCCCCCCCCCGGAGACCAACATCTAGACTCTGGGAGGATAGTGTGGGTGCTGCATGGCTGTTCTAGAGCCTGCCGGCTCCATTTTTACTAATTTTCTCCCCACCACTTGCCATGGTTGCCTGCGCATGTGTGGAGGCATGCGCATGCAGTGACCCGCAGCATCCTCCCTTCTCTAGCCACTCCTGACTGCTACCTCCGGGCCTCCACCCAGGGGCAGCCTTGCAGCGGGCTCAGCTGGGTCCCCACCTGGGAGGGGAGAGCTGGTTTACAGCTGCTCAGTCCAACTCCCAGTCCCCCCCCCATTTGACCCCCGATGACCCGGGCTCATTCCTGAACCCAAGTTGCTGGTGTGGTGCGAGCTGTAACTTCCAGCACCTCAACCCTCAGCACCACCAGGCCGGCTTAAGAGGTACAGTACTTGTAGGTCTCTATCATGTCCCCTCTCGCTCTCCTCTCTTCCAGGTTATACATTTTGCAATCTTGTCAATTTCTCCTCGTAGGGATTTTGATAGATCCCTGCACCATTTTAGTTGCCCTCCTCTGGACTGCCTCCACCCTATCTATGTCCGTTCTGAACTGTGGCCTGCAGAACTGGACACAATACTCAAGGTGGGGGTCTCACCAGTGACTGATACACTGGTAGCACCACCTCCCTCATCCTGCCGGTGATACCCTTCCCATGCATCCCAGCATCCCACTGGCCCTACCCACTACTTTATCACACTGCCCTGCCACTTTGAGATCATCAGAAATGATTACATCCAAGGCCTCTTTCCTGCTTAATGACTGTCAGTACCCCATCCTATACTCAGCCATTGGGTTTCGATGCCCTAGGTGCATGATTTTGCACTTTTTGGCATTGAACCCCAGCTACCATGACGATGACCACTCTTCAGGTTTCCAAAGGTCCTTATACATTCTCTCCGCCCCTTCCTGAGTCTCCACCCTATTACGGTAAAAGAAAAGCAGTGGATGCAGGCATGGGTACAGGCATGGTTATCATCATGACATGTAAGCAATTGGTAGTACTTTGCATATAGTTTATTCAGGGGTTACACGTGGCCTCTGGCGAGCAGTCTGTATAAGGCAGCTAGTAGGAAGGTTAAGCTAGGAGATGGGAGTTGGAGAGGAGGGAGACTAGGAGCTTTAAGTGCCATGACAGTGGCATGCGCTTGAGGTCAGCAGATGGGACTTAAGCCTGGTGCGGAAGTTCATGAGTGAGGAGGAGGCCTGGACCTGGGGAGGGAGCTTGTTCCATTGGCAGGCTGCTTGGGAGGAAAGGGATCTTCCACCAGCATTTGTCCTTACCCTTGGGACTTCTAATAGCGTTCTGTCTGAGGTCCTTAGGTTCCTTGGGTTGTGCTTGAGGGTTATAGTCCCAGCAATGCTTGGCAGAGTGTGGGGTTTGAGAAGCTTGTAGGCCTGGACAAGCAAGGGGTGTTGGAGCCGGGTGACCAATGTGGGCCAACGAAGATTGGCCAAAGTGTCACAGTGGTGACGTCTTGGGTGGTCTAAGGTTGCGAAATGAGCTATTTTATTATATAAGGTTTGCATCCTGGTAATCTCTTGTTTAGCCATGCCCTGTATAACAGGGGTCGCAAAGATCAGGTTGGGTAGAAGGACGCTGGTAGCTATGGAGCGCCTGGCTTCAGGGATGAGTTGGTCCCTGAGTCGGTACAGGGTACCAAGTTTCCGATGTAGGCTCCTGGTGACCTGGTCCACGTGTTCCTTGTATGTGATATTCTGATCCAACATGAGGCCTAAGTATTTAAGGGAGGGGACTACGTTAATGGCTTTACCAGAAAGTGAGGTTAAGGAGAGGGATGAGGACCTGTCAAATCCCAGGGATCTTGGCCCAAATAGCATTGCCTTGATCTTGTCGGCATTTAGTACCATTCTGTTCTTACATAGCCAAGTCTCTAGTGAAGTGAGATCCTTTTGGAGTAGAGGGCCTAGGGCAACCACGTCACGCAGGGGTCGGAAGATGACAGTATCATCAGCATACTGCACAACCGAGCTCTCCCTGCAGTGGGTACGCAGGTCATTGGTAAACAAGAAAAATAGGAGGGGGGCCTAGAATTGAGCCCTGAGGTACACCCTGGTTTTGGGGCAGTGGGTCAGACATGGTCCCTTTCCATGAGACCCTCTGTGCCCTGCCTGAAAAGTAGCTCCCAAACCACTTCAGGGCACGATTGTCTAGGCCTATATTTTGCAGCTTCTGTAGCAGCAAGTTGTGGTCAACGAGGTGGAATGCCTTGGATAAGTCTATAAAGACTGCACCAATGGGTATCCCTTTGTCCATTGCCCTGAGAACTTCATCCGTGAAGTTAATGATGTAAATGTAATAATGACAGATCACTTTAGTGCACTTTATAAAATAGGTAGGGAAAAATCCTGCTTTCTGATTGGTGGAGAAGGTTCTAAAGCAGTGCAATTCAGGAACAGTAACCACAGTGGGAGAGCCTACTGCAAGAATTCAATCATATTATGTTTCTTCACTTTTTCTGGCAACCCCGCTTTCCGGATATTGTTTCTTTGACCTCTGCAATCTAAATTTAGGACCTTGTTCTTTAATGCTCATATATTTGCTTATTTGAAAACTGGTGACTGGGAAAGGTATATTGAGCCAAAGCTCATTTCCAGCCTGCTGGGACCCAGGGCAAGGGAACAAAGGAGGCAAGGTTCCATGTCAATTGCACAATAGAATAACAGCGAAGGATAATTGGCAATGCAATGAGGGCGAAAACAAAACAGCGACTGACGACTTAGGATGACGGCAACAATGGCGAGAACACTTCCATCATGTAGTATTGGGAGCTTGACTTCTGCTCCCCAATGTGGGCTTTTTCTCCCCAAGCCCCATTCTATTGATTACCAATTCGGGGAACTTGGGGAGGGGTGAAAGCCGACGGTTGCCTTTGTGGTCAGTCACTGCTTTCGATCATTGTCTTTCTAGTCACTTTTATTGCCGTCACCCAAAAGATCATCACTGTTATTCCTTTGTGCAATTGAAATGCTAGGCAAATACGTAGCATGGACACAGTATGCAGTTAATTGCAGTTACATAGCATTGAGGCAACTCAGCCTCATCTATACCAGGGTAGGATGCAAATGTATGGGAGCAGTCAGGTAGTGGTACAACAGGAGCAGTGGGAGAGGGAAGAAGTTTCAGCTGGTTCCTGTGGGAAGTAGGGGAGGTAGTGAAATGGAGGGAGGATGGGAGCCGGCTCCAGAGTGAAGGGAGACAATAGGAAAATTCTGTTTGCCCAGTAGAGGAGCAGGTATGAGGAATAGTAAAAGTGCAAGGATCCCTGGAGCAGAGGAGCGGGTATGAGGAATGGTGAAAGTGCAAGCGATCCCTGGGGCAGAGGAGCGGGTATGAGGAATGGTGAAAGTGCAAGCGATCCCTGGGGCAGAGGAGCGGGTATGAGGAATGGTGAAAGTGCAAGCAATCCCTGGGGCAGAGGAGCGGGTAGGAGGAATGGTGAAAGTGCAAGCGATCCCTGGGGCAGAGGAGCGGGTAGGAGGAATGGTGAAAGTGCAAGCGATCCCTGGGGCAGAGGAGCGGGTAGGAGGAATGGTGAAAGTGCAAGCGATCCCTGGGGCAGAGGAGCGGGTAGGAGGAATGGTGAAAGTGCAAGCGTCCCTGGGGCAGAGGGTGGGTGGAGGAATGGTGAAAGTGCAAGCGATCCCTGGGGCAGAGGAGGCGGGTGGGAGGAATGGTGAAAGTGCAAGCGATCCCTGGGGCAGAGGAGCGGGTAGGAGGAATGGTGAAAGTGCAAGCGATCCCTGGGGCAGAGGAGCGGGTATGAGGAATGGTGAAAGTGGAAGGATCCCTGGGGCAGAGGAGCGGGTATGAGGAATGGTGAAAGTGGAAGGATCCCTGGGGCAGAGGAGTGGGTATGAGGAATGGTGAAAGTGCAAGCGATCCCTGGGGCAGATGAGGTAGGAGGCAAAGGGAATGGAGAAGAAGAGTGAGGAGAGATAAGAAGGAAGGGACCCAAACCTGTACCGAGTATATCCTGATTGTTATCCATAATGTGGCTCTCAACAGTCTCTACCTTTTCCTGTGCTTGTCCCACCTGCCACTCAGCTTCTGAAATGTGCCTGCTAATGTTTGTGATGTCTGCATTTCAGTTGGGCTTGCGCATATGTGATTTATCCCTTAACCAGGGTATCCATCAGTGTAAATATGCTTCACATCTCAGCAAGCATAGAATCTTGAATGTTGTCGCCATTACGGGTGCAGCAGGAGGGGACAGTGCTAATGGCGGAGACGCTCACTTTGTTTTGTCACAGAGTTTGATTGTAAGGAAGTCACCTGTCTCACCTGCTAATTCTTCGAGTTCGCCTGCATTAGAGCCCACTGTTTGGGACCACTTCACTGACTGCTAAATTGCAAATTCTGTATATTTATATCTGATGAGGGAAGGCACACCGATGCTAAGCAGTCATTGTGATCAGACTTAGCAGTGCTGCCCCTTTTTATTATTGTTGAGATTTTTTTTGTTTATGCCTCCTGTCTTTGACCTGCGCCCTTCTGTCTGCTCCTCTGAGTGCATCACCCACCTTCCCTGGGTGCTTACCCCATCCTCCTTGAACTTTATTACTCCTCTTCCTCACAGTGGTGCTGGCCGGGTTCCCTAGCCCCTTTGGAGTTAATGCTTAGTGGAGGAGGGTGCCACAATCCGTGGTGTGGGACCTGTTTCCCAGCTCCAGCAAAGTCACTGGCTAGAACAGCATGGCACACGCACACTATGCATACCCATGCTGTCATTAGGAGGCATCCCGCCCGACCCTGAGTGGCTCCTGCTTGCACCACCACTTGTGGCCATTCAGCTGGCACTAATGAAACCGGGCATGCTGCCCTCTCCTTCTTTTCAGAAAAAACTCCTGGTCTGCAGGATGATGACTGGTACTTACCTAGGACAACTTACAAACCAATGGGCTTTCCCAACCCCCCACCCCTTGGTGGGGTCTGACCAGACCAGATCCAACCTCCCGCCAAGGATAGCGCACGCTACTTTTGGGTTTTGTTTAGAGTTTGGGAGTCATGTGTTGTTCCTTTCAGCATGCTCCCTTTCATCACCTGTGAAATACTGTACCTAGATTGAAGCACTTTACTTCAAAGGAGCCAGTTTAGGCAATGCACTCTGTATGAGTAGCTAATGCAGGTATTTTCTATTTAGGATCAAACTGTGGGGTTCCCCACTGGCGTTTGATGGTTTAGTTTGTTCACATTACAACTGTAAAATAACTAAGAGAACCCCATTTCCATGGAGATAAAAGTAATAAATTAGCCAATTTGGGCAGAAAGAAATGTTAGCTTTTCAGATTTATCGGGATGGGGGATTGTGTTTGTTTGAAGCCTGGTATACTTAGACTCTGCACCACCTCCGTGCTTCTCCCAACCCATACAGTATGTGCTTCAAGGTGAGAGAGCATCCCCTTTTCAGCCCTGCTTCGGGGGGAGGGGCAAGTCAGGGGGTTGGAATGGGACACAGGAACTGGTGACAGAGCTGGGTGGTCACCTGGGCTGAAGGGGGCATGGCCAGAAGTGGTGAAAAAGTACAGATTATAGATTTTGTTTATGCATCTCCTTGGTACTTCCATCTTCCCCCAGTTGTGCCCAGCCCAGCTCTCAGGCATCTCTGTCACTCAGCTAGGATGACTATGACACTGCTGTCCCCTCCTATGAATTAGCCCAGGGCTGTACCACAGTCCTTGTTACTCAGCATTGACTTCCTCCCAGCATGACCTCTTCCTTACACTGCTCTCCCTCCTTCCAGCCCACCTGTCCCTCCTCCATCTCTCTCTTCCTCTGCTTTCCTTCAACTCCCCCCAGCTCACCTGTCCCTCTCCCAGCTCCCCTGCCTGCAGACCACCCCACCCCAGTTTGTAGTGCCTGCCCTTCTAGCCCCTCCTTCTCCTGCCCTGCAGTACTATGACATAGCCTCTAGCTGAGCTGAAGACTGCTTACTACCCTCCCCATCCCCCACCCTTGGGAGGTGATAATACCAGCCCACTGCTACCACTCCCAGCCCTCTTCTTGCACTACCTGTCCTCCCAGCCCCCCTCCTTTCCCCATGTGCCATGACAATGCTGCTGGATAGATGCCAGAGGCTGCTTCCTGTTCCCCCCTCCCCCTCACCAGGAGGGGGATAGCACCTTCACTTGATCACTGCTTTTGCCTCTGTGCTCACATTTCATAGGGGGCTCCTTTCTGCACCCCTCAAAGCCTTGGCCTACCCAGCCATTCTGTTGGGCCACTACAACTGGTTCATTAGCTAGTAGTATTTATAATGCTTCAAGATTGTAACAATGTCTGTTGTACACCTATGCCCATTTACTCTGTGTCACTACTGTCTGTATGTCTGTGATCTGTTCCAAGATGTGGAACCTTTATAAAAGAGCCAAGGCTCAAAGGCTATTTCCGAATCTTAAATAGATAAATAAGCCAATGCCCCCCTGGCTGGTGTCTGACAGGCTGGATCCAGCCTCCCACCTTCTCCAGCTATTGGAGGCAGGATTTCATTGGCTGCCGCCGAGCGGCAGTGGCTGGAGTTGGGGCCAGAGCGGACGCTGGTGCACTAGGGGACCTATGCTGACGTATGCTGACAGTGCCTCATACAAACCCTGGGAGTATCCATCCTTTTACTCATGCTGCCACTGCATTGCCAGCTGTGGTCACCCAGTGGGCAGTGTGATAGTGGCAGTCACAGCCCTACCTCACCAGAGGATTACAGCACCCTCTAGGATGCTCCAACCCCCCACAGCCCCTAATAGTTCACTCTAATTCCCAGCGACAAGTTGCCAACATTACAAGAGGTAGCTGTACAGCTGTATTGATGGTCTAGCTGAAAAAGCACAGATTTAAAAATATACTTAATGCTTCAGGTACTGCTGCAATGCGAACTGGCATGCAGTAGCAGATGGGGTTAAATGGGATGTCAGTGTTAAAAATTTCAAAATCAAAAATGTCGTAAGTCTATATTGCAGTGCCTCCCAGTATACCTTAAGAAACCCCCTCTTTGGCCTCTACTACCAAGTTTCTTGTGTGCCTAGATGGGAGTAGGCATGGCCCAGGGCAACTCCCATGTCTAGAGATATACAGGCGGTACGGCTCACCAGAACTCCCCTTGCAAATGCTGTTAACATGTATAGCCTGCCTCCATTTACTTCAGGTATAATAAACAGTCATGATAATGCATAAATAGTCACTCCTCATACCAGATCGATAGTTCATGTGTCGTTCCTTTACTTAGAGGATAAGGCTTCAAAGGTAGCTCATAACAGGCCCCCTGCCATTCATTTCCAGCACATATAGAGTCGGTGCCCTACATTACAGTTCAGTAGTGCTTGGGTCTTATTTATTTTAAGTGCTTTAGGCAAACACATTGCATACTTCTTTTCTCACACAATACTCTCCCATCTATTGTTGATACCTCAGCGCTCCTGTGCACCTCATTGCCCTATGAGAGCTCCAGTTACCCTGTACAGATACTGATCACAGATACCCTACAAGCTTCTGCTTCTGGGGCCCCGCTGTGGACAATGCCTCATTCAAAACAAGCCTCAGCCCAAAAGCCATTGGTGCGCATCCATGGCCGGGGTGCCTACCTGGGAATTCTCTTTTGCTGTCCTGTACCATTGCACAGCCACCCGTACCATCTGTACTCCCATCCCGCCTGTGTAGTCTGCCTGGAGAATTCCACATCTGTGACTGTGCACCAGGAAACCCCTAGAGAAGCCTGAGAATGTTGCTTGAACCACGGTGTCCACCTTCCCTCCAGAAGGTGTCCGGTCCTGCAAACGCATGGCTACCAGATCCCTCTCAAGTTTTCCGAAAGGCCTCTCAGTTACTTGATCCCTGATACTTCTGTTTTGCCAGTGTCGCAGAGAGAAAGAGCCCAACCAGAGGTTCTGTGCCACTCTGACCCAGGCACCCTCCAACTGACTGAACCCAGCCCAGGCTGGCTGTCCCCCTGTGATTCCCAGCAGTGCCCAGAAGCTCATGAGGGATTCCATGTTACACCAATCCTGGCACCCTGCCACTGAGCCAAAGCTGGTAGGACCCCTCCCTGCCCACAGGACCCAAACTTACACAGCGGTATTGGCACAGATGCTGCCCACACCCCTCGATCTCTCGCCCTCTCCAGTGGGATAATTCACTATAAATCCCATTGGAAACTCTCCCTCTCCCACCAAATCCTATGACATATGTACCTCTGTCACTAAGCTCTGCAACTCCCTCCAAGGACGAAGCGACTGGTGCCGTATCACGTATTGCTTTTGTAACCCCCTGTGGGGCTTACCTTAATTGCCCCCGTGTCTCCCATTACTTCCATTTGCCTCCGGGTGTTCTCCCGAGCTCCCCCTGTTGCCACCACCAGAGCCCGAGTCCTAATGTGCCCCAGGGGCCCTCTGAACAGCATCTGTGTTTCATTTTTGCCCATAATAGGCATTTGGAACCTTGCAGAGTCACCACCTTCCCTTCCACACACTCCATGGCGGGTGGATGGCTTGCACATGCGCAGAAGTGCACTGCACCTATCAACCATGATTGTGGTCAAGTGAGGGGCTTCCCGGTGGTCCCGGTCCCACTAACAGGCCAAATGGGGGCCAGTGACCAGAACAAGGCACCGCAGAACCTTTGGAGCAGTTTACTGAGGAGCACCAATATCAAGCACTCGGGACTCATGAATAATAATAACAGTCCATGAATATTAATGAAGGTGCTTGTCTGCTGCCAGGGGACTGTTTATTTTTGGCAGCAGCAACAGACTTAGGACTGTGGAAAAATGTTAAATATAGGCAGTGCTCAACAGAGAACAATGGTGGCTGTTGAACTGTGGGGAGATGACATAAATGATATAAATGAAATAAATGTACTGGCTGTACCAGAACTTCATTTTTAGGACTGCAGAGGACTGCATGGGGACTGTGTTTTGAGCAGCCATGTTTGCAGCTAGCCAGCCAATGGGAAAGCCAGGATTACGAGCAGAGACTGCTGGGACATTGCCAAGCTTTATGGGGGAAAGAACAGGGACATTACTTGGTGCCTAAACAAGAAAAAAATTAGGTATTGAGGAGGCATAATGAATATTCAAATTTGGGAGAGACAATTGAGTAGACCAATCAGGAGCTTCAGAGCGCTCTCAAAACCCCAGAGACTTTTCTACCTGAGTTCAGTTTAGCGCATGCCCCTCCACAGGGAGGGGGTCTCCGGCCCCTGGCTAAAGACAATGCGCCTAGTCAGTTCAGTGGGAGCCCCACCGCAGGGGAGGGGGACTCTGGCATCTGCAAAGAGAAATGTGACTGCAAGGAATTGGAATCACTGGCCTAGGGGTTGCCAGTCATTGTCCCCTAGGGCTAGCATTTGCCTTTCCCCATTTTTCGAAAAATGTGGGGAAGAAATCTAAGCTATCATCAGCTGTGTGAAAGCTGCAAGAAGTCTGCCTGCAGTTGTGAGAGGGCTGCATGAACGTTCTCCCACAGCAGTGAGAGTGCTGGTGAATCTTGTGATATCCGCTAACAGAACGCTATATCTAATTCCTGAGTGAGTAAACTTCTACCAAGGGTACAAGTAGCTCGTCTGTCTGCACCCTGTGCCTGATCAGTGCCAAGGATATGGTGGACATCTGTTACAAGAGTGGCCACGGATGGTCCAGTTTTGTGAAATGCCTGAGGTAACTTTAAGTGTGCCTACAAGAATGGAAAGGGGAGTGTCCTGATGTCAGAGCTGTTCCTGAAATTGCCCGTGAGGACTCTGTAAATGTCCAGTTGGAGCTGCAAATGCCAGCTGGCCAAGAGGGACTTTAATATTGTGATTTGAGCTTGTGAGAAGCTACAGTGAGCAAGATTTGCTGACGAGTAAAGTGTATAAAGTGGTTGGGAGCCACACCTGAAGCTCCGACAGCTATCTTGGTTAGGAGTCTTGCCTTAAACTCCTGTTCTGCTTTGGAGAGAGAAAGCGATTTTGCCTAAAAAATTGTGCCTTCTGAGAAAGCCAGAGCAGTTGTGCTAAACTGTGTGCCTTACTGACTGAAAGAAAGAAAAGAGAATTATTTTACTGTGATGGACTGTGCTTGAATGTGGGTGTTCCCTGAGGTCAGGAATGCGCCCCTTGTCTTTGGACTGCATCCTATGGTGAAAGAACCATGTCTGCTACACTAGCAGTTGTGGTTGAAGAGCAAGAGTGTCCAAAGTACCCGAATTGCCTGAAACCTGTACGAGACTGTATTTTAGACTTGTCTGGGAGTCAGCCTGGTAGTGTGCCAGCTATGCACTGCCATGTGTGCTTCTCCCTGAGGGGCATAGCCTAGACATGGGGGTTGAGATGCCCTGGTCCCAGCCTAGTCTATTCCAGAATGTGGCTTCAAGCCCAGAGAGAGAGGGGGCACCCGTCAAAGATGCGGAGAAAGTTCCAGCTTTCAAGCTGCAAGAGCCTTCCCAGAGAAGGGGTCAGCCAGAGCTCTTGCCTGCACCTCAGCAAAGCTACTGCCACGCTGTGTCTGCTGTAAACTACTTTGCCAAATGATGGCTTCAGAACCGTGAGTACACAGACTAGCTCTTCAACTGAAGGGAATTGTCAATAATTTTCCAAGTTTCTGCAAGTAGAGTGAGGAAGTTAAAAGTGCCAAAGCTAAAGTTTACTTTATCAGGTTCAGCCAGAATTATTAAAAGTGATCTAAACAAAGGCTGCTAATCCGATTTTCCTTTATGGGCCCCAACGCCGGCCAACTCAGCTGCAACTTTATCAGGACTGCAACTTAAGAACTTAGTACTGAGTACCTGGGTTAAAGTGTAGAGCTACGGGGTTCTACATTGGTTTGGGAACTGGTACCAGTGTGGGCATGCAATATGTGTTCTGCCATCTATGCAACTAGCTAGAGAGAGAGAGGAGACAGAATAACATCCTGAATATATCAGGAGGTTGGCAGGTGGCCACTACTGAATAATGTCTAAATTTAAACCGCAGAATGATTATTTTTCCTTTGCAGAACACTTCAACATGATCCAACTGTTGATTTGCCTGATGCCAATATAAATGCCAACCAAGCCTGTCGTTTAATCTCTGCTTCCAAATTACCCATCCTAGCCCTCATCTCCTTGTAAATAAATGTTGGTTACCTGTTTTTTTTTATAAATTTGTGTCATGAGCATATTAGAGTGAGTCAATAATTCTAAAATGTTGAAATGTGGGGGTTTGTTTTTTTTAATCCATGTGTGGGGTGACATTATGGTATGGAGGGTGAGTACAGCATCCCAGGGGGTTGTACCCGGTTAAAAAGCTACTGACGCCTCAAAGAAAACTTTGAAAAACATAATTATTAGGTAAAATTCTTCTCGTACTCCATATATATTCTAGATTTCTCCTCCCCATTATTTATTACTGAGAAAATGTGCATGAATACATGATTTTATCCCTTGTAGTTATTTTAAAGTTAATCTGCCTCTATAGCTTACTACCTACTTCAAGTCATAATGCTCTGCTGTGACATCACAGTCTGCTGCCATGAGCATAACTGTGATGTCACAAGCAGTGCATTATGACCTCAGGTAGAGAGACAGCAGCAGAAATAGATGACCTCTTCACGAGCAAAAAGCCTGTTTTCATGCAAATAACCTCAGCAATAAATAATAGGGAGGAGGAATAAAGAACTAATGTGAGATATAGTTGAACTGTATCTAAATATTATGTTTTGTTAAAGTTCTCTTGAAGGTGTCAGCTGCTGTTTAAAAACAGACCCACGTAAAAGTATACTCTGGGTGGAGGCACTACGCATGTTATCTATGGGGAAGAACCAGTTTTAATATCAGAAATGGGAACCCAGGCCCTCAGCCTTGGTTAGGCCTACAAGGCAGGGGGAAGTAGCTCGTTGGGACACGGCATCCGGGTTACACTTTAATGGATATACTAGTAATGACACACCCTTCCTATGGGAAAGGGTTGTTACACTTATGAATCGAAATGAATCTCTGGCATACTGCCCCCATACACCCTGGCTGTGTACTGGGGAACCTGCATGTTAACATTTCCAAATTTGTAGCTTTTCTGCATATCAGGTTAGTAGCGACTTTTTATTCCATATATATTTTTAGAGCTCTGGCTGGACTCCCCTATCTGGTTTCAGCCAGCCACTGCCCAGTCCCGTTACTCACTTACCCACTCCAGGAGTCATCCATGCCCCCACCATGGCATGGCCAGTAGGATGGTGCTTCTCACCAAAGTACAGTCAAGTGTAGGAGCAGGCAGCGGTGGACTCAGTGCCCAGGCATACCAGCCACCATCATTTTAAACTGAGTTGACTTTTTTTTTGCCCTTCCAGCAGCCCTGTGCGGGCACCCTTTTTTATTTATTTATTTATTGATTTACTGATGGTCTAGGACATCAGTAGTACGGGCTGGCATGCACACAGATGGCCCCATGTGAGAAGAAGCTTGCTGGTGCAACACAGGAGGTTGCAACGGTGGTGGAACATGGTGCCCTACCCTCCAGGAATGGAGCACACTGCTATGGGCAGCATTTACACAGCTTGGCTGAACTTTCACGGGCAACCTTCGTCTGCTCCTGAACCTGGGTTGCACACATAGGGGCATAATGCTCTTCCTCTCTGCACCAGCTGGCCCCTGTCAGCATCTCTTTTTTGCTTTGCTTGCTGCATTACATTTGCTTTTGGAAACTGTTATTTAGAGTTTTTTGTTTTATTTTGCTCTCCTCTTGTTTCTAGTCACACTCAATGTTTCTGGCTTATGCCAGGTGGATTTTTTTTTTTAATTTACGAGTTCACTGAGATGTACCATACCAAAAAATACAGTACATATACATTTGAGACAGCAGTGGTGAAAGCAGTACATACATTTGGGAGTACCAGGCAGGGGAAATAGAATACCTTATTGAGAGAACACTGGGCATTAGCTTCCGCATCAGTGCCTTCAGTTGTTTTAAGCCATGTTTACACAGCCAATGCAGTGCGACTTCTGCAGCACTTCCAACTTGCTGAGACCGCCGGGGACAATTTTTTTTTTTGGTTTGTCTAGACAGCCCCTCTCAGTGCTGATGCACGCAGTGCTAGAGAGGGGCCATCTGTCTGCATAGGGGCGGCAGTGGAGGATAACGGGAGGCAGATTGCACAATTGAAGGGGCATTGCCAGCTTTTTGTTAAATTTAAAAAAGGATATGAAATTATTTACCTTGTAGCTTGCTCCATGTCTACTAATTGCATAAGTACATTGCTTTGCCAGAAAAGTCATATTTTATGATTTCATTGATAAAAATCACATTTTAAGTGACCAGACCTAAATGTCGGTGGCTAGCCAATGCTCCCACGCATCCATGTCGTGTTCAGAAATGAGTTGGACATATTTTGAGCCATATGAAACAAACAGTGTGCTTGTTACAATTAAGTGTCCTCTATTCATCAAAGTTAGTCCTAGATAAAAACGAGTGCTCTTACATGTTGAATTTGTTGAAGGAAAGTTGAAACTGCAATTCTGGGCATGGGCGGGCCAGAGGGACCAAGGAGCATCAATGGAAAGCTAAAAAACAATAAGGATGCCAAGCTAGGTTTGGTGGCAGTACAGGAGACCTAAGTTCAGTAACGCTCTGTCAAGCTGGGGTGGTGATTCGTTTCCCAAGCATACATGGCTTTCTCCCTGAAGGTTGGTCCACGCCAACACCCTGCACTATGGGGTCTGCTTTCAAGTGTGTGTGTGGGGGTGGGTGGCTGGCAACAAGTGGTTACTCATTATGACTGACGTTTCTTGGTTTTTAATGCCATTCTAAGTCCACCTACCCACATCCACTTGACAGTCTAAGGCATGCCCCACTCCCATTCCAGGCTGTGGCCTCCTGATGCATGTCAACTACTAAACCATGACAATACACTGCAGGCTCTTTTAACCAGGAGCTGAAATCAGTCAATCAGTCAATCAATCAATCAATCAAATCTTTATTTATTCAGGTGAACATCATTGAGCAAGGCTCATTTACAAGATGGACCTGATACGGTCAAGGTTCAATAGTTGATACACAACAGATACATCATACACTTTATAAGACAGTTATACATACAGAGGAAAATAACGTTTATAACACAATGATGTACAGTGAATTCACATGATAAAACTCGGTTACAGGAAAGTTAAGCTAATATTTACAGTATTTACAGTACATACATATCCCAATGGGGGCCATGACAGACACACAACATAATGAATACTAGGATGGTGAAGGTATTATTGGGTGCCATAAGATGGGGGTGCCTGTCTGGAAGCAATATGCCATGTATGGTTTGAAGTGAGATTTGTGATATGACAATTTAGCTCTAGCGTAGCAACTGCATTTCTCTGTGAAGAAGATTGTACAATGCTGTTTAAAGGATGCAAATAGAATGATAATGGACAGTTTTAGGGATTTTTGTAGGGTGTTCCATGCTATAGCTAGAGAATAGCTGATTGCTGCCCTCCCTAGCCTGGTGTTGAATTTGGGCAACTTGAGCAGGATGATGTTGTTGCTTCTTAGGGCATAGGAGCTAGGAGTGGTCAGGGTGAAGCAGTCCAGGACATAGTTTGGAAGTTTTTTTGATAAAGCTCTGTAAATCCATACATTTCTGCTCCTTCTGATATGAAGAGAATCCCATCCAACTGCATCATAAAGAGAGCAATGATGGGTATTATATGGCAGATCTGTAATGAACCTTATTGCTCTATGATATAAAGTATCCAACTTGTGAAGGTAGGAGATGGGGCAGTGACTATAAAGGAAGTCTGCATAGTCAACAACTGATAGAAAAATGGCCTGGACTAACCTCATCTTTGAGTCTCTGTTAAGGAAGGGTTTTAATCTATAGAGAAGGCCAAGCCTTTGGCGAAGCTTTTTTAACAGTTCTTCTAGATGATGATACACTTTTATTTATAATGCACCACATCCTGGAGGTTGTAGGTGCTGTACGCTTCATTATTAAATACTGAAACATAAAATGCACTAGAAGGGTCTTTTTGGGTTGTGGGTCATATTGTTATTTTTGTATGTCTTGTCTAGTATTTGATAAAAAATGTGTATACTTGCCTTAATGAAGTTTGTATAAATTGTATTACACACTGTCACTTTATGAACACAGCCTGTCTTACTATAAAAGGAACCATACCCTAGAGAGCACTGTCCTTTGAAAAAGCCTAGTGAATAGGTGAAACGTCAGGACTTCAGTGCTCCCACAGAATGTGGTGGTGTTCTGCATTTCTCACTGCTGATAAAACAAGCATTTGTCAATGCCGAATGTTGCTTGCTTGTACTGTATGTGCTGTTTAGGCATCTGGAAGTGATAGTTCCATGCCTTCCTCCCAAGACATCCACTGTGTCTTTCCGTTCAGTATTCAGAGAAGAGTGGAAGGGGCAAGGGCCACAGCAGTACAGCAGTTGCTGGCAGGAAGAGGTGGACAATAGTCCATTAAAGGCAAAAGAGTTCTGCAGGAGCTCACTAAATTGAAGGTAGACAAAGCGATGGAACCAGATGGCATACACCCAAGGATATTAACAGAACTGTGAAGGGAGATAGCAGTACCTCTGGCAGCCATGTTCACTGAGTCATTCAACATGAGTGAACTGGAGGAGGGCACATGTGGTCCCTCTACACAAGTCCGGCAGCAGGGAGAAGGCAGGGAACAATAGGCCGTTCAGCCTCACCTCAGTAGTGGGGAAGTTTATGGAGACATTGCTTAAAGAAAGGATAGTGGGGCATCTAGATGCCATCAGAGCCCAGGACCATAGACAACATGGATTCACAGTGGGGACATCATGTCAGATAAATCTGGTTGATTTCTTTGACTGGGTGACAAAGGAAGTGAATCAGGGTGGGGCAGTGGACAACGCTTACCTTGATTTCAGCAAAGCCTTTGACACCATCCCATAGAGGAGGCTGATAAACTAGCTGGGTAGGCTGGGCATGGGGGAAAGGGTGGTAAACTGGGTTAGAAACTGGCTAACAGACAGGAGGCAGAGAGTGGTGGTAAATGGTGTGCAGTCTAGGAAGAGGGGCCGACCAGTGGGGTGCTGCAGGGATTGGTCCTGGGGCCAGTTCTGCTCAATGTCTTCATTAGTAATATTGCAGAAAGTCTGAAGGGAATTTTTTCACCAAATTTTCAACATAGCCATTTTAAGATTTCTGCTCATGAACAGTGTCACTGTGATTTTCTTAATCTGTCCCAAACATTGATTGCACACACCGAATGCGCCATTGTGCACTACATGCACGGAAACACACTTTGGGCGATATGTGAAAAATGACAGCTGTACTGCTCATAAGGAGGTGTGGTAAAATGGCAACGTTGAAAATCTGGAGTGCAAATATTAAAAATTTGCGAACTTACGAGCGTGCATAGGAACTGCGCAACACACGCTCGTAAAACAGTCATTTTTAGGAATTTTTTCACCAAATTTTCAACATAGCCATTTAAGACCTCTGCTAATGAACAGTGTCACTGTGATTTACTTAATGTGTCCCATACATTGATTGCGACAATCGATCGCGCCACCAGCGCTAAGTATGGGAGGAAACGCTTTGGGCAAGATGTGGAAAATGACAGCTGTACTGCTCATAAAGGAGGTGTGTAAATGGCAATGTTGAAAATCTGGAGTGAAAATATTGAAAATTTGTGAACTTACGCGTATGTAGGAAATGCACAAAGCACGCTGTAAACAGTCATTTTAGAATTTTTCACCAAATTTTCAAAATAGCCATTTTAAGACCTCTGCTCATGAATAGTATCACTGTGATTTTCTTAATGTGTCCCATACATTGATTTCCTTTACCGACTGCGCCATTGAAAACATAGCTTGGCGGAAACACATTTGGGTGAGATGTGAAAAATGACAGCTGTACCGCTCAAAAGGAGGTGTGGTAAAATGGTAATATTGAAAATCTATAGTGAAAATATTGAAAGATTCGCGAACTACGATGGCGATGGGAACTTCATAGCGCATGCTAATTCAAACAGTCATTTTAGGATTTGTTTACCAAATTTTCAACATAGACTTTTTGAGAGCCCACCTTATGAATAGTGGCAGTGTCATTTCATTATTGGTCCAGAAAGGTGATTTCACACAGTGACCGTGAAATCACCTTTCGGCCCGATTAACGCTATGACAGTGCAAGAATTCATGAGGAGGGGTCCCAAAACCCTATGTTGAAAATTTGACAAAATTCCCAAAATGCCTGAGATATGCAACAAAGTTGAAAAACATATCTATCCCATTATACAGCTTACCGGCATTTCTTCAGTTCAAGGTCGGCTTTGAAGAGTGCAGACGGTCCTCGTCCACCAAGATCATCGCTCCGAGTCTCGGAGGTAAGTATGGGGTGAGGGGGGTGGGGAGGCAGGTGCGCAGGGTGGGTACGGGTTGTGGGGGAGAGCGGAGAAGCTACCGAGGGACAGTTTTGTATTTACGTGTTTTGCTTTTTTAATAAGACCACGAGACCTAAGACTATGAGGGACGCCACACGCTTGGGGTGGGCTCCCAGCATGGCAGCTGGAAGGCTGTTGGGGGCTGGAGCCGACGGGGATTGGGCACCCCATCGCCATAACATCAATTTGCCATGCTGGGGTGGGCCCAGCGTGGCACCTGGATGCTTTGGGCGGCAGCCAACAGGGATTGGGCAGCCCCGCTGCAATAAATATTTTGCCACGCTGGGGTGGGCTCCCAGCGTGGCACCTGATGCTTGGGGGTGTGAAACCGATGGGGGATTGGGCACCCCGCTGGTCAGACAGTGTGGAGGGAGAAGGCGATGAGCACGAGTGTGCATGTGTGTGTTTGTGTGAGAGGGGAGCTCTGCTCACTGAAGCAGAGCTCTCCCTTTCAACTGTATGCCACTGCATTTTCAACTGCTGTCATAGACAGCTGCAGCAGTGATTGAGGAACTGGGGCCGCGCCTGCAAACACACTGACTGCATTGGAATATGGGTGCCACACTTCCGAAAACTCGGATGATGGCACTATGTTTCTTGCACATGCGTGCAAGCAACATAATAAATGAGCAGTCTCCCAAGCAAAGCCTTTCGTGCATGGACCTTCGTTTGTACTGGTGGTGAGTGCTGAGCTTCTAGGTGCTCTACACTTCATTATTAAATACTGAAACATAAAACACATTAGGAGGATCAAGGTAGATTTCTAAGCACTTTTAAGGCCTCCACTGAGGGGATATAATGGAGGAAAAAGGGAGGGAATTCCATAGCCAGGGAGTCGCCACATAGCCAGGGAGCCGCCACCGCAAAGTATCTGTTCTCAGAAGATTTTATACAGGATGTGAAAGTTCCAAAAAATTTTCCCCAGCAAAATGCAAAGAGTAATCAGGATTATATTGGGTGCAGGAGGTCTTTAATGTAGCCAGGACCCAGATTGCACAGGACCTTAAAAACCAACAAGCGAATCTTAAAGGTGACGCACCATCTGACTGGAAGCCAGTGCAGATCCCACAATGCAGGTGTGACATGATAGAAAGTACTTGTACCGGAATCAAGAATCACACCCATGTCTCCCACACAGCAGTGCAACTTACTTCCAGCTACAAACTGGACCATTCATTTTTCTATTGATATACGAACCAGTGCCACATCATTGATCCTCCTGTGAACTAGATGTGTCGAAACATGCACATATTTGTTCATTTGTATTTGAAAAAAAATACACGGAGCCAATTGATGTGATGTTATCTAAGATACTGGCGCACTTCCTGCTCCAGTGGTTGGTGCTTTATTTAATTCACTCATTCATGCATTAGTTTATACTTGTTTATTTAAAATGAAGACCAATGGACAAAATTGCCTGTTTTCATAGACTGTTTATCAATGTTAACCTGATTCATTTTTGCTACTCTTTGTTTCAGCAATTACAATTATTATGACTTTGTCATTTTTCAATTAATTATATTTTATATTTTCATATTGTTTTGTTCGCAGAAGTTCCTGATTCAACAGCTCTTTCTACTTCAGATCTGGTCCCCAACCCCTGTTGTGGGTGGAATACAGGACATGAAATAGAATTTAGAAACTTTCATTATTTCTCCCCCCCTTTTTCATTTTTCATTTTTGTCCTCCTTTTCTCCTGCTTTTCTGTTTTTGGCACGCAAGGATTTTACTAATTTGGATTGATTTATAGTGTGCATGACTTTGGAATTTGCTTGCCTTGATTTATAAGAATCAACAAGATGTATGTATACAAAATTTACTTTTTTATTGCTGCTGTGATCCCAATTTATTACCTCAAATTTTGAGGGGGCTTGTGAGGTTCCTCCCCTCCCCTCCCCCAGTGACCTTGTGCATCCTGTTGTGACCTCCCACTGTGAGGTATGTATACTTATACACTGGGGGTTAACAAATTCAATTTTACTCCTTGTATAAGAGGATCCTCGTCGCATGAGGGGTGATATGGAGGTTTCAGCTCATTTTTTCATTTTTTTCTAGTCTTTACACATCTTAGAAGTTGTGTTTATGTGAATGTATACTGGATTTAAATTTACTAATGTGATTTATAATTAATAATTACAACCAGTTCCAGGTTCTATATGTTTCTCTGCACTGTTTTCTTCTTTCGATATGTTTGTTTTTTTATAGTTTGCACTTTTTGAAATGCTCTGTTTAAATATCAGCTTTTGATTTACTTATGCACTGTGACTTTAAGTTTTTAAACTTAAAAAGAGAACTCTAATGTGTAACATGTTACGCACCCTGGGAAGACCTTGAGGTTGAGGTGCTGGGGCAGTTTGTTCTGTGTTTTCTCCATGGAATAAATCCTACTGAAGTTCTTTCGGCACTGAAACTCCAGGAGTGCTGACATTTTCTTTGGAACTGCATATCAGGCGGCTGCTTTGCTTAGCACCCCCATCTTTGGCTGAGTGCAACAGTTCTTTTTGCTCTATGTGATTACTTCCAGCTACACCCTGGACCATTCATTTATCTGTTGCTATATGAACAAGTGCCACGTCATTGATCCTCCTGTGAAATAGACATGCAGAAACATGCACATATTTGTACATTTTTATTTGAAAAAAAATCCACAGAGCCAATGGATGTGCTGTTATCTAAGATATCGTCACACTTCCTGCTCCAGTGGTTGGACTTCATTAAATTCACTCATTCATGCATTAATTTATACTTATTTATTTAAAATGAAGGCCGGGGCGCTGTTGAGCACGCTGCCGGCCAGACGCATCTGAGAGCTGCTCTGCACTTTTGATCTTTAAATCGACTATTTTACAGAATAAATGTATTTGTTGCTAATTACAAAGCACTGCTTTGTGTTCCTTATATTGGGAGGATCAGGTACATACCAATATCAAGCATGGGCCGAACACAGAAAGGTGAAGGAAGCAGCCCCAAGAACGCGGCTCCTCCTGATGCCCAGGCCACATCCAGCACCACGCTTCAAGAGGTGTTGGATCTGCCATGGAGAGTGCTACAGGCCTCAATGAAAGTGATCAACCTCAAGGTGGTTCACCGAACAAGATGTAAAATTGGAGGTCGCTAATAAAATAGCAGCTGCGGCTGAAAATATGGCATCACAGGAACTAACGACCACCAGTAAACTGGTGCAAATTCATTTGGAGGCATTAGAAAATGCAAACCAGACCTCCAACGTGTGCGTAGTGGGACTGCCTGAAGCAAGTGAGGGCGACGACCTACTTGGATTTATCAGTAGCTGGCTACTGGGAGAACTACAGCTGTCACTGGACTTTACCTGCTTCTGTAAGGCCTACAGGATCTTCCCTCATGTGGCGGGCCCTAGCTCTCATCTCCCCAGAACAGTCCTCATGGTAACATCAGGGCCAATGATCCGAGACCTGCTGCAAGCTGCCTGCTCAGCAGGTTCCTTAAACTATGGTAGCGCAACTATGCATTTATTTCATGAACTGTCCTATGCAACCAGAGTGCGCTGGAAGAAGTTCAATGCTGTAAGGGCTTGCCTGAAGGCACTAGGAGTCACCCACTCACTTTTAATGCCTGCCTGTCTCCAAATTCAGCAGTACCATAGGAAGGGTGGGGCGGGTGGTGCTCTGGCACTGGGCGCAACCCTCGGGGGGAGTGCAATTTTCAACTGAAGCTCATTTGTTTATGAACTTGCGCTACTGCTTTTTAAAAATTTATTTTGGCTTGATAAACTGTAATTATGTCTGGCTGTCAGTAGGGGCACATCTGTGGACCAAAGACCAGCAGGTTGGTTTGGGGGTCACATGAGCTGCAGGCAAATAATCATGTAATGTGGTGTTGCTGCGATGAGAAAGAAGAGAAACTGTGGTGATTATGCCGCCCAATAGTATAAAAGGTATGGGCGGTGTATGTAGCATGGAGAGGCAGTTAAACTTGGAGTCGGAGACAATGTTATTGTTGACAGTACAGCCTAGAAATGGAGTATCTAGCAGGCAGCAAAAAAAGCGATAGAGTATACATAGAGAGAGAAGATTGGGAGAGATGATAGAGAAGACAAGAGAAATCCATCTTGAAGATTTTTAAGCAAAGCAATGTAGCACATCACTGTAGTAGTCAGTCTACAGTATGTGCAAGTCCGTCCCAGCCGTCTCCCATGTATTTGTGTGATTCTGTATTCCGTATTGTTTTAAAATGAAAATTAATTCTTCAAATCTGTTTACTGTTTAGTTCGTTGTGTCTATGTGACAGTGTCAATGAATGAGGTGTGAGTGTGTTATATGTATCGCGTGGCTGTGGCAGTGGTGATGCCACTGGGGGAGGGATTCTTGATTGGAATTTGAAAAATGCACTGCACTTCAGTGATCAGGAGAATGGATTGGATCTGATTTTTAATTTGATTGTGGGACTAGGCCAAGGGACCCAAGGCCTAGGCCTGACTCAGGTGTGATAAGATGACTTAGTACTTCATGGGACTGGGATGGGAGTGAAGACGTTCACGCTCTCCAATCTGCTGCTTGTGTGCCGACTTATTGCCATGGTGTGGGCAGGCCACAGGCACCCTCACTCCAGTCCACCACATTGTTTTCTCTCATCTTGACCCGCATTCCTCCTGCACTCCAATTCCACACCAAGGAGGCTCCCCCAGTCCACCCCGTGCTGTTTCCTTCTACTCCGTATAGGCAGGTGGTGGAGGGACGGCACAGACAGACTCAGTCAGAGCAAAGCCTGCAGTCAGACCAAAGTCATACTGCGACTCCATTGCACTGCACTGACTAGTCTCCGTCAAGTTGGTTGGTACATGCTTTTTTTCTTTATTGTACATCCGCTGGGACTGGGTGCCAGGTTACAGACACTGTGCATACTGTGGTCTCTGAATGACTGGTTGCATGACCCCTGAAGATGGAGACGGGTCAGAAATCATCTCTAGCAACAGTCACATACAGAAGTAGCTGTGTTGTAGTATTCCGTTTTCAGAGGATTCCTCAGTAAGTGCACGTGTATTTCCTTGTGTCTCAATTTTGAAGATATAGGAAATTCCTATATCTTCAAAATGGAGACATAAGAAAATATGTTTACTGTGTTTTTTCTAAGCCCAATTATCTCATTAAAATGTTTAGTATACTGAAAAATAGTTTGTCACTCTTACCCATGAATGCTACAAAAATCATGCATCTGCAGTGCATTGCTTTTAATAAAGAATCAAACTAACCTCCCCAATAGATTGACACATTTCCAGGGACCACGCTCTAACCTAGACCTCAAAAACATAGCTGCAATGCGCCCTACTTAAAGTAAACTGTAAAGAAAGTAAAAAAAAATACTGCTGTCTAAATGTGCTTCTAGCCAGCCAGAGTCTCCTGGCTCAGTTGGTAGCACATCCACTTATGGACCAGAAGGTTGTGAATTCTCTGCCCATGTTGGGATTGGACTTACACCTAAAATGCTGGCATCAGATTGCAGTAGTAGGGGGTACTGAACTGCTGGGGTGTGCTGTCCTTTGGATGAGACGTTAAACTGAGGTCCCTTCTACCCATCCTGGTGTTGTCCTGTGGGTGTCCAGGAGGAAGTAAAAGAACCAAGGGGCATTCTTCGCAAAGAGCAGCAGACATTCCCGGTGTCCTGGCTAACATTCCTTTCCCATAAACCAGTTCATGCAATTGTCCAGGCTGTGTGTGGGTGTTGATGTGCGATATGGCCACCACCACACATTTAGTCACTTCACTACTAGTCTAGCATTGCGTCTAAAGCACTTTGGGATACACTGTATATGAAAAGTGCTATATAAATGCTGATTCTTCCCACACCTCAGATTCATGGCAGGAAAATTTAGGGACCGACCATTGAGCTCTGGTTGGACAATAATTTTGTAATAGGATTCCCCCACTTCCGAACACATGTCTGTATAGGCTAAGCTATCCTGTGGGCACTGGATGTATTTTGTAATGTCTCTGTGATACCTTACAGCATTTTATTGATGTGTAATTGCATTTGATGTCAAAAGCAATAAACATAAATTAAAAAAACAAAAATGAAGGCCAATGGACAAAATTGCCTATTTTCATAGGCGACCATACAAAGTACAAAACATACAGAATGCCACATAGCAAATTAACATATTCATTTAAAACAGGCACAACAGACATAGTTATTCAAGAATAGGCTAAGTGAACATGCATATTGCTTGTTGGTCATCTCGGCTGTTAAATCTGAGGGCAATGAATTTTGTGTTTATAATGAAGTAGTTTCAGAACACCAAAAGTCATATGAGGAAAGATTGGAGGACCTCAATTTGTACCCCTGAAGGAGAGGAGAGAAGAGGAGAGGAGAGATGGGGATATGATAGAGACCTTTAAATATCTCAAGGGTATAAATAAGGTATAGGAGGGTAGCATCTTTCAAAAAAAGAGTTGTTCTAGAACAAGGGGTCATGACATGAGGCTGAAAGGAGGTAGACTAAGGGGTAACATGAGGAAGTATTTCTTCACAGAAAGGGTGATGGATGCATGGAACAGCCGCCCAGCGGAGGTGGTGGGGGCAAATTCTCTAGGGGAATTCAAAAATGCATGGGATTTGCATAGGGCTACCCTAGCGATAAGCAGGACAGCAAAGCCAGAGATCAGTAGGGTCTGTGGTTTTTGCAGCAGGTAGGGAAAATGGGCAGACTGGGTGAGCCTGGTGGGCCTTACCTGCCATCAAATTCTGTGTATCTATATATGTACCTCTTTGTGATGATCTAGTAACAGTAGAATCTGAGCCTCCCATTTGTGCCAGGAGATCCAAATTGTAAGATACATGCCCACAGTACACTTTCCATCCCCAGCACCCCCAAAAAGATATTCCGTTCTCTGGATCAGACCAGCTCATTTTGATACTGAATAGAGCCTGCAGGTATGATAGTCCACAGAAAGATCAAAAGTGAACCTGTACACTGTATTCAACAACATCTTGACGTGTTGCAGTACAGTTTTTCAGGCAGAAGACTTAATCACCAAAACTATTCAATAATAAGAATTATAAACGTCAAAATTACCTGCTTATGGGCTTCTGGAGTAAGATCCTGTCTATCACAGTACAAGGCACCAAACATTATGTTGATCTCTTTGCACTCCTGCACCGAAGGTGCACTAGTGGTTCCGTGCAATTTATTTATTAACCAGGAAGGGCACATGAGCCAAGGCTCATTTCCAGGTGTGACCAAGGGGAGGGGGGGATCAAGTAAATACAATAGAATCAATATATAATATAACCAGTCCGATCCCGGACCCCAGACTAAGTCCTGGCTTGGGGGTGGGAGAGAGAAGCAGCACAGCGATCTGTTGCATACTAACTCTGGTAATGCAGTTCCACGCCGGTGCAATTGCAGATGCCAAAAGTAGAATGCACTGACTGCACATCTGGTTTCTTATAGCTGCATGCCTCTTTTTGCTTTATTATATCACTATCGACCCACTCGGGGCCATGTTTGGCCCATTTAAAACTACAACAGGGGAACATTAACACAGAATACACATCTGTCATTAATTTTTATAATGTTTTAATAATAAAAACAAAGTGAGGAACCAGACAGTCAATGTAGTGGTAGAGGTACTGTTCATGACGCTGGCAACCTGGGTTCGGAACAAGTCCAGATCATTGGGGGAGTTGGGGATCCCAGAGGACACTCACCCTACTCTGTGGAGGGAGGGTCGCTTCCTCCCCTGCAGTGCTGCCACCTAGGTAGCCACAGATGGAAGTGCAGCAAAAGGTGGATGGCGGGGGGGGGGACATCAGCCACACTCATGGTCAGCATGCAGTTGTGCATGCCCTCACTCTTGAGCTCCTCAAGTCCTGACATCCTCAGTGCTTGGGAAGAAAAAAAGATGGAAAGCCTCCGGCAGCACAAGGGCGGCTCTGCCCGCAGATCCCGCACCATTGGCTGAAGCACCCATCCTCCCCCAGCTGAATGAAAAAATGCTTTGAGCAATCAAGTGCCCAGCCCTGATAACCATAAGCTCCACCATGGGGGGCAAGCCACAGGGACTGGAGAGGGATGTGGGTAAGTCCCAGAGATGGTGGATGATGGGACTGGGGCAGAGAAGGCAGATGGGACAGGCCAGTGACAAGGGGGCACAAAACAGCAATCAAAGAAATGCCAAATTAGTTTGGTATCACACAAACACACCACAGCCATTAAGTGGTCCCGTGTACACTTCCAATGCCAACAAGTGCTTTTTACAAATATATTTTAAACCCTAAAACTCATTGCGAGAAACAGAAACATAGAAACCTAGTATGTGATGGCAGATACGGACCACTTGGCTCACCCAGTCTGCCCATTTTATTCCATCTATAGTATCACCACAGACCCTACTTCATCGCCACCTCTTTGTCCCTCCCCCACTTCCTTTCCACTAAGAATCCCTTATGCCTATCCCATGCATTCTTGAACCCCACCACTGTTTTCGACCTCACTACCTCTGCTGGAAGGCTGTTCCAGGAATCCACTACCCTTTCTGTGAAGAAGTACTTTCTCACATCCCTCCTGAAACTACCCCCCCCCCCAGCTTCATAGCATGTCTCCTTGTTCTAGAGCTCCTTTTTTCTGAAAAATACTCCCCTCCTGTACCTTATTTACCCTGGTGAGATATTTAAAGGACTCTACCATACCCCCACTCCTGTCTTCCAGGGTGTATATATTAAGATTCTTTAGTCTCCCCTCATAGGGCTTCTGGTGCAGACCTTGCACCATTTTAGTTGCCCTCCTCTGGACTGCCTTCACTCTGCTTATGTCCTTCCAGAGATGTGGTCTCCAGAACTGGACACAGTACTCTAGGTGGGGTCTTACCAGCAATCTATACTTAGGCAATACCACCTCCCTCTTTCTGCGAGCGATACCCCTACCTATGCACCCCAGCATCTCACTTGCCCTCCCAACTGCCTTGTCACACTGCCTGACCACCTTTAGGTCTTCCCAAATGGTCACCCTCCAGGTCTCTTTCCTGCTTGGTAGTTGGCAATACCACTCCACCCATTTTGCATTTCACCTCTGGGTTTCAGGAGTGAATTCTGTGTTTTGGAGACTATCAACCTCAAGTGTTATTTAAAAAGGGACCAGAACCTGCCTAGCAGAAGATGACAGTGTCTCTTCAAGGATTTTAACTGAGAAATGTCTGCTTAAATATTGTTATAACTGCATTAACTGGGCATGCCTGCTGACGCCTTGGCTGCAGTGCTGCTTACGACACTGGCAACCTAGGTTTGGGAAAATGCCCAGGCTGCCAGAGGGCCAACAGGGGACAGGAAGATTCTCATTTCCTCTTGGGATAGTGGCTGACTGCAGCCCACTGCGCAAGCATCTCCTATCAACCATAGAGGGCTCGGCATGAAGCGGCATGGCAAAAAAGTAGGGCAGACATGCAGATGGCCCGCCAGTGTAGTGGTAGCACTACCACTTGTGATGCCAGCGAACTGGGTTCGGGAACGAGCCCTGGAAACTGGAGAGCCAGCCGGGGGGGGGAGAAGACTGAGCATCTCAAGGACGGCTCATCTTCTCCAGGGAGGGAGGGGGGCAGCAACTTGGCACTTGACTGGCCCCAGGTGGAAGTCTGGGGTATAGCAAGCACTGAGGCAGACATAGCGGGAAAGACATGATGGACATCAGCGTTAACATGCGCCTTGACGTCAGGATGCATGTCATGTCCATGAAAGGAGGAAAAAAGCCTTCTGTGGCTCAGAGGAGAGGAAGCACCGGAGCAAGACCCCAGAATGCTCCCACCTGCCTGACTGCCTGATCCTGACAAAACAAGAAGTGTTTGGGATGTACCTCATTCCCTCCCAGGAGGAAGAACCGTATCTCCACGGGGGAAGGATGGAATAGGTAAGGTGGAGTAACAGGGGCTAACTCCACAGGCGCTCCTGATGATGCATAGCATGGAGGGGTGTGGAGGAGAAAGAATGGAAATAAAAAAATAAAAAGACGTGCAGCCAGCCTCTGAGCATGCCCTTTGCACGCTCATGTTAGAGGCACATAGTGCTGCCATGCGGGGTTGGGGGGGGGTGGAGCAGGAGAAAAACATGGTCGCCTGGTAGGATGAAGCATGTTCAAACCACAGGCCCCACACCAGTGACCAGGCTTACCTTGACAGAACACTGGATTTAGACTCCAGAGGGACTTGGTCCACCTTGATGTACCTGCCATGGTGGGAGGGAGCCATGGGGGCACTGGCGAGGAGGCAAGTAAGTCCCAAATAAGGCAGCTGGTGGGGTTGGGGGGAACACACAGGAGAGGCAAGGAACAAGGAAGAGAATAAAGAATACCATTCATAGATCCTGTGGAAGAGGGAGGAACTCTTCCACTGCCACTGGCCCAGATTCCTGGATTCTCTGCTTCCTGCCAAGGCTACCATTTTTCAGGAGAGAGTCCTGTGAGGAACTGATGAGACTGCCTGCTGGAAACTTAGGAGAGGTGCCCGTACCACTCCCGTGCCTATAATTTGATGGTGACTGAAACCCACATTGTTGCTTATTTTAGGGGAGAACCATATTTCTGATGTAATCTTGTTTATGCACTGCGTTATCTGTCTCAATTTTTCATTTTTGGTTTCAATTTTTGATCTGGGAGTTTTGTGTACTGTGCAGCTGTGTTTAGGCTTTGGTGGTAATAGTATACCAAGTTCGTGTAGTCTATGCTGTCTTGTCTATTGTATGAAATTTGTATCTTAAAACTTCAAAAAAGATACGAAACAAAGGAATACTATTTGTAAGTGCATCAACTGCATGCAGTTTGAGGGAGGGTAAGTTTGGGTGGAGGGGTAAGTTTCAGGATGTAAGTTATATCCATAGTTATGACCAGCCTCTTCTTCTTAGTGAGATGGTAGACCCAAGTAACCCCATTCTCTAATGCATGGGGACAGGGAAGCTGTATTAATTTTTACCATTCCAATTAAGCTGCTCACGTCCGTAGGTGATAGGGACTGAAGCTTGGGTCAGCATGCCATCCTTTAGCCATGCAAAGCACACTCTGCTAGCTAGGGGCAGACACACGCTCCTGGGAGCAGTGCCATTCCCTCTTTCTGGGGTAAATGAAAACAAGAACTACAAGCTGAAAGAAAGAGGAGCAGAAATTACCAACCTGGATTTCAAGAGAGAGCCCTCATCTTCCAGCGGGTTAAGTCTTCCAAGAACGGGAGGAAACCAGGATGCATTTTATCAAATCACATTGTGCAGTCTAGTCAAATGGCAACCCAGAGAATGTGGCATCCGTAAAGCACAAAAATGCAGCCCAGGGGACATCAGAATGAAGTGTCATGCACTGTCCCTGCCTTGACCCTGCCCCCACTGTGTTCTTTCGAAGTCCTAATCCTCTATGTCCCTAATCATTGCTAATGGATTTAACTCCAGAGCCTTCTGCTGCTCATTTAATCGCACGCAAGAGAACACTTAACGAAATGCCATGTAATGTGCAAGGCGTGTCTGTGTCAGTTTCCTTTATTAGCTGCTCTTGTGGTTGGCATAGGGACAGGAGAGGGATAAGAGCTGCACAGGGCATGGAAGCAGGTGAATCCCGGGGAGCAAGTACAGGAATGTAACTGTTATTTAAAAATGCTCCTCTGTTGCTATCTAGTTATTTGATAATGTATTTAACCAGGACAGCCCAGCTGAGATGCAACATCTTGTTTCCAGTGGGTCCTGCCTGTACATCCGGAGCTGGGTGGACTGGAGCAAATAGAGGTTAAGTGACTTGTCCAAGGTCACACAGTAAGTATTTAACTCTAGCAAGGTTTGAACCTGTGATCTCCTGGATCCCAAGCCACTGCTGTAACCACTACATCACCCTGCCTCTTGCCTGTTGTGATTGGTGATCATGGATAGTGCTTTTTACTCTGTAAATCAGAACCAATGAATAGACAGAGGCTGCCATGTACAGAACAACATTGCTGGGTACAGTATTTAATTCACTGGGGTAAGGAAGAGTCAAGAGACTACTTCGACTGGGATGGGGAGCTTGCTGCTGCCACAGGTGTGCATTGTGCATTTGTGAGGCCAAGAGAATGGCTGCGCTTGTGTCAGGTGAGGTGAATGGAAAATAGGGAAAACCCCCATGTACAGTCTTATGACAGTCTGGGTTTCTGGACCCTCACTTGGTCCTCCTGCCTGCCCCACTCCATCCTAGACCATACAATAAACTTCACCAAGAGGGAAGGGCAGCCCAGCCCATCCCCCAGAGCTCCTGCTACAGAGGGAAAGCCATGGGGGGATGTTGGGGTAGTGCAGATTGAACTCGAAGGGGGATCGGGTCAATGGGGTATTATCCCTGTGGCCAGGTTATATCTCTGAGAGGCGAGCTTAAGCAGGGACAAAATGCTCTGCTGAAGAAAAAAAAAAGTGGCTACATCAATTTCTCATTATAAATATCTCACTTGTTTACAACCAATCAGCATCAAGAATCACAGGATGGTTGCTAAAGCATACAGTTGGTGTCTCGTGCAGTGGCTTGTAGTGGACAGTTCTAAATTCAAAGTATGGGGGAGGGTTACGTTTACTTTTTAAAATAAAAAACAAAGAACTTAGTATAAATCACTCTAAGAAAGTCATGCGACTTATCATCAGTTTATGGAGCCCAATAGAGGTGTCTTTTACTGAATAAGCCCATCATCTCGTACTGCTTGGGCTGACAGAACTGCTCAGTTTTACTTTACAGTCCCCTCATGCAAACATTGGGCCCTATGCACAAAAGTGTAGATTGCCTACACACCATGTATCTGAGGCGTGTAGGCAACCTTAAGCTGCAATGCTGCACAGCGGCGGTCCAACGGTCCACTGGCGCCATTCACAGCCGGTTCTCCAGCTCAGTGCCCACTCAATTCTCCAGTCGCCCACACAGCTACATGCACATGCAATCCGGCGGCGTGCCAATGGGCCTGCCGCACCATTCACTAAGGTGCAGAGTTGGCAGGAGGGTGTGAATTATGTGAGGGTGGACCCTGCTGTGACTGCTATGCAGCCCCCAACAGAAACCACCCACCAGCAGCGGCAGACTGGGAACCCACTCCACATTGCTGCCCCAGCCCACTGGATTGACAGGGAGTGTTGGGGGCAGTCAGTCAGGCATACGCTTGTGGTGTCAGAAAAGTTTGGTCCCGCGCCTTCCCAGAATTCTCTGTATGCAAGCAGCAGGGGATCCACTGCAGGACCTGGGACAGGCATCCCATATCTTGAGATCCACCTCCGCACAACTGCTATCCACCCCCATACAGCTGCACCCTGAGAGAGCATGGCCACGGACAGGTGCTCTGTGGGTGCTCATAGTAGTGAATATCATGCACCCAGTACCTGTCCAGGGGCACGGAGCTACTTGGGTGTTATACGCGCATTTCATGTGTACAACCTGCACCACCATGAATAGGCCCCATTGAGAGATGCTCATAGTCAGTAAAAGGCACGTCTAATGGATCCTATATACAGTACATATGGAGTACCTATACAAGCCATAGGTTTCACAGCCCTTTGATATTCCCTGCACACCAAAAATTGAGGGGGAATACCAATTTTCAGCTGCTTGTATTCCATTCTCAATACCAGATTTAAGTGTGTTTGGTTTTAAATATACATCAATGTGCAAAATCTGCTTTTCATCTGAGGCATTATTCCAGATTTTTGGAGAGAATGCCTCAGTTAGAATTTTGGTGTTCAGTCTGGAGCACCACATTTAAAATTCAATTTCTCATCCTGATATATAAATATTGAATGTTGTAGCATCCTGCATGCCAGGATCCGAACATGTTGGACCTCTTTTCCAGTTGTATTACCTATATTCTTATGACTGGAAGAATACTCGTAATGATCCTTACGCAGGAACACACTTCAGCCTCTCACAAAAAAATGTTTAAATTTATAATTAATTGATTTCAAATAAGATTTAAAGTATCTTGGTAGCCTTCCTACTCTTCCACTGTACCACAGAAAAGTTTGCACATTTTTTATTTAGCTGTTTGGCCCTTGGCCACCTCCTGCACCTTCACTTCAGGTGCCTTCCACTGACCCCCAGCTCTGTCTGCTGTTCCCCTGCCATCGTGACTGGCAGGGATCTACATGGAGCAGGGCTGTAGGACTGAGGGAGACTGTCATTCATGATAGTCAACGCACATTAGTTTTTGTGCCTTTCTCCCTCTTCTCTCCCCAACACCCCCAAATGGCAGGTGCAGTCTCTGTTGCCCTTGACAGCAGCTGATGCCACCTCTCAAGAGGGAGCAAGAGCCCCAGCTTGATACGAGGGACCACTGCTACACTGGTACCTGGCTGTCTCCCTCCCTGGGTGGCTTGTGCTCCTTTTGAGAGCACTCTCCAGCCTGGCCGCTTGATCCCATCACCCCCGAGCTCCCTTCTGAACTTGGCTCATCAGCGTGAAAGTACAGAATGCTTCCACTGAGCTATCGAGTGACCCCCAGAAAGTCTTTACATTACGGTACTGCAATCCTTCATTTCACCCTTATGGAAGTATTATTCAAAATGCCACATTAGTTGAAATTTGCTGACCCAGCACAATAAGGTGACACTTCAGCTAATATAGTATCTTGAATGATACTGCCATAAAGGGGAGCACAGTAAACTGTTCAGTGGTGAAGCAGAAGACAGGATTGCTACCACTGTACGTAGTGAATTCATAATGGGTTGCAGTGAAAGTGCACATTTACCTCCACTTGTGAGTGGTAAGACCCATGTAACCCCCCTGCAAATGGGGGTTCCCAAAAGTCTTCCAGGAGCTTGCCTGAATGCTCCAAGCCTGGGTGGTGTTCAGTGTCTGAGCTGCTTAACTGTGGTTGCAAATGAGTGCTATTTGAGCCTCCATGTACTGTCTCTTTAAGAGCTGTCTGCTTGCAGACTTAATTAGTTTGTATGGGGGGACTGTGTATTTAATGCTCGAATCCCGTCCGAGCTGCGGAGTAATCGCTCCAATTTGCGGTCACCGAAGATGTAAAGGGGGGCCCATATGAAAGCTGTAACTGTTTGCCTGTAATCATTTAAAGCATTAGCAAAATTGTAGTTTGTCTAACCTGCCTTTATTGCAACTGGGACTCTGTGTGTGTTATCTTTCCATTTTGGACCTAAACTGCTGTGCTGGGCCAATTGAGTAAAGGGAGCCCTAAAATGTAGCCTGTGGATGAATCAGAACTTGGACCCTTAATTTGAGCCAGCCACAAGGGGATTATATGGGCAGTGACTCTGGGAAATGTAGTTTTGACCATGGTGCCTTTTTCTACCAACAGAGGGAGTCTTATTGTGAGTGACAGCTGAACCAGCCAACAGAATAGTGTGGAGCTGAAGGAAATGCCCAGCTCTGTGACTGGTGGAAAGATCAGATCAGTTGTGGCAGTGAAGACAGAAGGAGCTGTGTGCTTCTGCAGTGTATAGTTTTGCATGGGAAGCGCATATGAGGCCCTGAGTTTCGGTCTGCAGCCTTTGTGAGTGCCAGTTTGGACTGAATCTAAGTTGTGAAGAAAAAGAATTACTAGAAGTGTGGAAATCAGGCTCACCCTGAAGAAGACTGGAGAAATTGCTGAATTGCGCTCGGTCTGTCAGGAACCGAAGCTGCTGTGTGTGCTCCCGGGTATCCTGCAGTAATTGTGATCGGGATTGAGGAGCAGCCTGCCTAATATAGCACTTTCTTTTTACATATAAATGTGCAAAGTGCTTGTGGGGAATCGCTATTTCAAATCCCGTGTACAGTGAATTGTGTGCTGAAGCTGGAAGTAAACCCCAGTTTAATTCAGACTACATCCGTTTGCTATCAACTGCAGTGGGGTCCAGTCACAAGGACCTTGTTCTCACGCCCTGCTCTTCTGGCAATCCAGAGGGACATTCTCCATCCAATCCTCAGCTTGGGTGTTGTGAGTACAAATCAGGGTATTCCCCTGCAGCTTGTTTTTCAATCACAAGTGTGTCATCTAATTCTTGTTGTTTCGCTGTTTCATGGACTGAGCCCTCCGACTCCGGATTACAATTGGGTGTTGTGCATATATTTTCTTCCACAGGGTCCTATCCATCTGCACCTGCCGGCCAACCCCGGGCAACGGATCTGGCTAGCCCCCCCCCAACCTGGGAACCCAGAGTGTGACTTTTCAGACCCTGTATGTGTGCACAGTACTGCAATTTAATGCCACTAATTAACCTGATTTCCTCGTCCCGTGTTACTGTCCCCTAAATAAATCAGATTTGTTGTTGTTATACTATATACTGTCTGTGATGGTGGTACTTATGGAAACAGTATTGTGTTTTGCTGTGTATGTTGATTAACCTTACTTTACAGGGGGTCCTCAGAGATGTGCTGCTGAATCAGTCTCAAGGGTAAGTGGTATCTATATGAGTGAACAGTGTGTAAACGTGGGGTATTGGGGCTGTAACTCCGGTGTACTGTGTGAGCCACTAGAGGGAACCAAAGGGGGTCATGGTGTCCCAGAGGGCATTGATCAAGCTAGTCTAGCCACTACAAATCCTGACCTCTGGGTGGATGCACCCGCCATAGAACCTAGGCCCCTCAACCTGTCAGTAGTTAAGCAGGCAGGGGTAGGAGCCCTTGGGATAGCGCCACCTGGGGGTTACATCTTGGAGGCTCATCGCTGGGATTTTGTGTCCTCTAGTGGCCACATTTACGAATCACTGTTAAAAAAAAAAATAAATGGGTACCCCGACAGAAGTGGCTGTGCACCGGTTGGTGGAGTGGTGTACTGGGGAGGAAATCGACCCCCAAAATGCTATGCTTATCCTGGACATCCCCCTGGGTATCAATACGGACACTGTACAAGGAGTATTTTCCAAGGTGGAAGGTTTACAAAACCCTGCGGTGGTGGGTTGACATGCTGATTTGCTCACCCACACTTTCATGGCCCTAGTAGAGTATAAGGACCCCATAGATATCTCCAAAGTGCCACAGACTATTACCCCAGCGGGAGCCCTCACTGTCTGGAGAGTGATAACTAAGGACAGTAATGACCTGGAGGGGGAATACCCCCCACCCCACTATCTGAAACTTCTGAGGAGAAATTTGCTAAATTGTTGCTGGAGGAGGGGAAAACTGTGGAGGATTTAAAGAAACTATTATTGCCACCTGGAGGCGTTCCTCCCCCAACACCCTCTCCCCCTTCAGCACCCATTATTGCCCCTCCTTCTGTGCCAGTGCTAGCCCCTATGTTTGTACCTGTCATTAGACATGACCCTTACTGCAAGTTCAAAGTATTCTCTGGCATCCGCCACACTCCAAATGGGGAGGTCGATCTGGAAACCTGGATAGACTCTGCTACCCTTGCGGTGCAAGACTGGCAATGATCCGAGGCAGAAAAAAGGGCTCACCTGGGAGAGAGCCTCCAGGGACCCACCCAATGTACTTTTCGCTTCCTGAGTGTCTCTGACCCTGATGCCAGAGCCCAAAAGTACCGAATTGCCCTTGAAAATCTGTTTGGGGGCACCACTAGTGTTGAGGCCTTGAAATTGAAGCTTAAAGATGTTAGACAACAGCCAGGGGAATTGTTATCTGCCTATATGGATCGATTAGAGGGAATCTTGCAAACCATTTTTCGAAAGGGGGGTTGGACCTCTAGTGAAGTGGACCGGGTAAGACTGGATCATATACTCTGCTCTGCCTGGCACTCTAGCTGGGTGTTGCTCAAATTGCAACTGCATCAAAGGAAATCTAGTCCCTTGCCTTTCCATGTATTGATGAAGGAGGTGCAAGAAGTCGAGGAGGAGGAAGGTTTTTCAGAGCCGTGTGCAGTTGTAGCTGCTACATCCCCTGCTCCAGGTGTGGGGTCAGACGCTAATGGTCTGGAATCACCAAAATCACATGACAGAACCCGAGACCCAAATGTCAGCCAAGGGGAACCCAGCCAGAGAGGGATGGCTACTAATGTGCCTCCATGGGGTGAACTGCTCAGGGAGATTAGGAAAGAAACAGACAGTCTCATCATGAAGGCCGCTCCTACCAGTACGGGCATTGACACTTGCCCGACTGCTTCTGCTATGGGGGTGGGGGTGCTTACCCAGGCACCTCATGTTGACAACAGTTTGAAACTTGATGCCTTGACTATGGAAGTGAGGGAACTGAAGAGGTGTCTCCAAATGTCCAACCCACAGCCGGCTGAGGTGGTACCAAGGTTTTCTATTGATAGTACCAATGCCGCAGCCCCCAATGTGATGCCTTGGTCACCCCAAACTTCAGCAGACATATTTTGCCATAATTGTGGGAAGGATGGGCACATGAAGAAGGAATGCCGGTCTCAGAAAGACTTGGAGAGAGTGGTGAGCCGGGTACAAGGAGAGCTTTGGAGCACAAAACAGTGGTTAAGAGGTGCATGAAATGACCGCAGTGAAGGTCCCAAAAATGCTAACTCACGTCCTTATGTGGCTAGATCATCTACCCAGGCCCTTGCTACCGCACTCCAGACTGGTCCAGAATAGTGGGCCCTTCAATGGAAGCTACAGTAAAAGTGAATGGTGTGCCCACCAGTGCTGTGTTGGACAGTGGCTCCCAAGTGACAATTATGTTCCAGGATTGGTATCAGAAGCATCTGTCAGACGTACCCTTACAACCATTGGAAGGACTGCATGTATGGGGTTAAGTGAGAAGGCCTACCCCTACTCCGGGTATATCTGAGTTTGGCTATCTTTCCCTACCTCCGTGGCTGGAGTAGCAGAGCAAGTAGAGACCCTGGTGTTAGTGTGTCCCCCTACTGGACTGTATGATGGGATTCCTCTACTAATTGGGACGAATGCACATATGTTTGGATGGTTGGCCCAGTTGTGTTATGAGAAACAAGGGCCAAGGACTAGTAGAGCTTTGAGAATCCCGGCCTTGATCAGGAAGGCCTGTGAGGCACAGAGAGATGCTGGAAAAATGGACCCAGAGGAACCGGTTGGAATTGTCTGGAAGAAGGATCCTGAGTCTCTGATTCTGGTGCCAAATGCCCAGTGTACCTTACAGGGGGAAGTCCGTATCAGAAAGGATGTCAAGAATAAAATCCTCATGCTGGATGCACCAGGTGATGGAAAATTGCCGGAAGGACTGTTGGTCAAGCCAAGTATTTTGCCTGCCAGAGCCTATGCTTATGCCAGAAGGGTAATGGTTCAAGTTCATAATGTGTCTGATAGAGAGATTCGAGTAAACAGAGGTTGCACCCTGGCTAATCTACATTGTTCAGATACTGCAGTGCTACCCAGTAACAAGTGTTCAGGGGAGAATGACAGAGTGATGCTCGACTTGTTTGATTCTGGGAACTCCCCGTTGCCAGCTGAATGGAAGATGAGAATCAGTAGAAAGCTTGCCCAGAGAGACCAGGTGTTTTCTTTAAAGGAATGGGATGTAGGATGTGTGCAAGGAGCTGAGCACCACATCTGGCTGCATGATGAAAGGCTGTTTCATGAGAGGTCTTGACTCCTGGCCCCTGCTGACACAGATGATGTGGGACGGCACCTGCAAGAGATGCTAGCTGCTGGTGTAATACAAGAATCCAGAAGCCCTTATGCTTCCCCCATCATGGTAGTGAGAAAAAAGAATGGGACAGTAAGGATGTGCATGGATTATCGCACTTTAAACTGGCGGACTATCCCTGATCAGTATACAATGCCCCGCATTCAGGATGCTTTGGACTGCCTGAACGGTAGCAAGTGGTTCTCTGTGCTGGATCTTCGCAGTGGGTACTACCAGATCCCGATGGCCCCAGAAGACCGTGAGAAGACAGCCTTTATCTGTCCACTTGGCTTCTATGAATTCATGAGGATGCCTCAAGGGATTTCAGGCACCCCAGCCACTTTTCAGCGACTGATGGAGTGTGCAGTTGGGGACATGAACTTATTAGAGTGCCTGTTATACCTGGATGATGTTGTTTTGTTTGGCAGCTCACTGGAGGAACAGGAGAGCAGGTTATTCAATGTGTTGGACTGACTGGAAGACTTTGGCCTTAAACGATCCATCGATAAATGTCAGTTCTTCCAAACCTCTGTAAAGTATGTGGGACACATAGTATCCACCGAGGGAATAGAGACTGATCCAAGTAAAGCTGAGGCCTTGACCACCTGGCCACAGCCCCACAATCTAAAAGAACTGCAAAGATTCCTGGGATTCTGTGGCTACTATCGCCGTTTCATCAAGGACTATTCAAGAGTGATCCATCCTTTACTTAATCTTACTCAAGGTTACCCTCCTACCCACAAAAATACAAGAGGTCAGTTTCTTCTGAGCCTGACAGAGTGTAATTCCGTCCCAATGAAGTATTTAGAGCCAGATGGAGACTTGAGTGTGAAGCTGCTTTTTGTGAGATTATATATCAACTTGCTCATGCTTCTGTCCTTGCCTATGCAGATCCAGCGAAGCCCTATGTCTTGCACACTAATGCTAGCCTGCAAGGCTTGGGGGCTGTATTGTACCAAGAGCATGAGAATGGTCTGAGACCAGCGGCCTTTGCCAGTAGAAGCCTGACCCCATCCGAAAAGAACTATCCTGTACATACATTAGAGTTCCTAGCTTTGAAGTGGGCTATTGTTGGCCAGTTCCACAAGTACTTGTATGAGGCTAAGATATTAGTAAAAACTGACAATAATCCTTTGACCTATGTGCAGACTTCAGCTAAGTTGGATGCCACTGGCCATAGGTGGCTTTCTGCATTATCTACATACGACTATGCTGTTGAATACAGAACAGGCCTGAACCACATAGATGCTGATGCTCTCTCCCGGAGGCCTGTTCCTCGGAATGGCTGGGTCAGACTGACAGAACCTGATATTTGAGCACTCTGCCAGAAGTTTGACAGGGAGGAACAAATGTCCAAGGATGCAGTGGACTGTATGGTGGATTGTTTGGGACCCTCTGAGAATTGCATAACTGCTGCTTATTGCCACTTTTCTGCAACAGACATTGGTGCACTGCCTCAGCTGGACAATGACAGTATTCAGTGGGCTCAATCCCGAGAACCCATGATCAAATCAGCTTTAGAAGCCCTCTATGCAGGGAAAGATGTGTCCAAATTACGCTCCACTGATTTGAGAACTGCATTGTTATACAAGGAAGGTCCTAAGTTGAAACTGATCAGTAGACTGTTATACAGAGAAACAGTAGACAGAGGGGGACAAATAGAGAAACAACAACTAGTGCTGCCCACTGCCTTTCGAGACTCAGTACTGAGGTCCTTACACAACCACATGGGGCACCTTGGTATAGACAGAACACTTGACTTGGTGAGATCCAGATTCTATTGGCCTAAGATGGGGGCTGATGTTGAGCAACACATTCAGACTTGTAGTCGCTGCTTACAGAGGAAAGCTTTGCCCCAGAGGGCTGCCTTCCCTTGTTAACATCACCACCAGTGCACCCATGGAGCTGGTCTGTATTGATTTTCTGAATTTGAGTCAGATCAAAGAAATATTAGTAATGTGCTGGTGGCCACTGACCATTTAACGAGATATGCCCAAGCTTTCCCCTCCAAGGACCAGAAGGCATCTACTATGGCAAAAGTGCTTGTAGAAAACTTTTTTGTCTCTATGGGGCTCCACAAAGAATCCATTCTGATCAAGGGAGAGACTTTGAGAGTCGTCTGATCAAAGTGGTGCTTTCTCTGTGGGGAGTGCGAAAGTCCAGAACCACCCCTTACCACCCCTGGGGGACCCACAGCCTGAACGTTTCAACCGCACTTTGCTAGATGTGCTAGGCACTCTCCATCCAAAGGACAAGCCTAGTTGGAGCCAACAAATTAGCACCCTGGTACATGCCTACAACTGCACCAAAAGTGATGTCACTGGGTTCTCCCCCTACCACCTGATGTTTGGAAGAGAAGCTTGACTGCCAGTAGATGTGTGTTTTGGAGTCTCTCCTGATGGGGTTCAAGCTGACAACTATTTACAGTATGTGCAAAAGTTAAAGGCCCAGCTAAATCATGCATACCAACTGGCTTAAATCATGGCTGCCAAAAGAAATCTGGCCAACAAAGAAAGGTATGATAAAAAGGTGAAAACACAGGAACTCCAGAAGGGAGATTGGGTATTGCTAAGAAATCTGGGACTGCATGGCAAACACAAGATTGCTGACAGATGGCACCATCTGCCTCACATTGTAGTGGGGAAACTAGATGATCTGCCAGTGTACAAAGTAAGGCCTGAGAATAATTCAAAAGATGTTAAAACAATGCATAGAAATCATTTACTGCCCATTGAACAAATCTTGATTGAGTCTGAGCCCCCAGAAAATGTCCCCTCTGGACCAGTGACTAGAGGTGCTGCTAAGAAAAAGTCAAGAAAGTCTGTACCTACAGAAGCTGAGTTAAAGTGTTCCACTCCGCAAGTCCCAGTTGAACATGACTGCCAGTCCATGTCAGAGGAAAGTGAGTGTGGCTTTGAATACCACCCTTCTTACGAACTGAGTCAGTTGTTTCAGGGCAATCCCCTAGTCAATCCTGGAGATGAAGCTGGGCCTTCTGGACTGTCTAAGCTCCCAGCTTTGTCCCTGGAGCTAATGCTCCCAGAAAGTGAAGTGCAAAGCATCAAGTCAAATGATATGGAATCATTGTGTATGGTTGAACTGTTTGAGCTTTCAGAGGAGGAAAATGATGGACTGGGACAAACTGGTGATATACCAGAACAAGATGAGTGTGGTGAGTGCCATGACAGTTCACTGCCAGTATCAGAAAACTCTCCATGTGAGCCAAGTGTTGTGGATTCAGAGATTGCAACTCCTGGAGCTGAGAGTGCCCCCAGTTCTAGTCTCTCTACCCCAATGAAAGTTCTCCTGACAAGTGAAGACACTGCTGAAAGTTGGGATAAAAACTCAGAGACTATAACGGTTCCCCCTAGAAGGACTGGTCGAGCTGTGAAGCCTGTGGTACACTTAAGCTATGAATCCCCTGGTAGACCTGCGGACTTGCCTCTCAATGTTGTCCATAAAGGAGTGTATGTGTCCCTGAGCTCATTGCCCAAACTGAACATCGGTGCTAACTCCAAGTTACTTGTGTTTCCCTCTAGGTATGGTGCCCCTGCCCCATCCAGCCCCAAGGTGGCTGATAGGGAAGGGCCCCCTCTTTTCAAGTTTCATGTACAGGAGGTAATAACCTGAGTTACGGTACAATGTGTGTATAATACTGTGTAAAAAGTGATGTACTGAAAAGTTTCAGAAATGTGTTTCTGGTAAGGTGATATGTTGACTGATGATTACATGTATAAGCCTAATGTGATACTGATGTTAATGTATATGGTTATATTGAAACTTATGGAGGTACTTACTTGACGCGGATGCCAAGTTTTTCCAGGCCAGGAAGGGTGTAACCCCCCTGCAAATGGGGGTTCCCAAAAATCTTCCAGGAGCTTGCCTGAATGCTCCAAGTCTGGGCGGTGTTCAGTGTTTAAGCTGTTTAAATGTAGTTTCAAGTGAGTGCTATTTGAGCCTCCACATACTGTCTCTTTAAGAGCTGTCTGCTTGCAGACTTAATTAGTTTGTATTGGGGGGGACTGTGTATTTGATGCTCGAATCTCGCCCGAGCTGCTGTCAATTCACTCCGTTTCTGCCGTCGCTACATGTGCAGAGGGAGCCTCGTTGAAAGATATAACTATTTGCCAGAAATCATTTGGAGTGACGGAGAAAATGTAGTTTGTCTAACCTGTCTTCATTTCAGCACGAACTGTTTCAGTGTAGCTCTTTCATTTTGGTCCTGAACTGCTGAAATGGACCAATCAGTGGGAAGGGGTTCCTTAAAATGGAGCCTGTGGACGAATCGGAACTTGGACTCCCAATTTTAAGCCAGCCACAAGGCGATTGTGTGGGCAGTGACTCTGGGAAATGTAGTTTTGACCTTGGCGCCTTTTTTCACCAACAGAGGGAGTTTCATTGTGAGTGACAGCCGAACCAACCAACAGAATGGTATGGAGCTAAAGGAAATGCCCTGCTCTGTGACTGGAAAGATCAGATCAGTTGTGGCAGTGAAGAGAGAAGGAGCTCTGTGCTTCTTCGGTGTATAACGTCACACAGGAAGCGCATGTGAGGCCCTGAGGTTCGGCCTGCAGCCGCTGTAAGTGCCAGTTCAGACTGAATCCGATTTGTGAGGAGAAAGAAGGAAGCCTGAAGAGTGGAAACCAGGCTCACCCTGTAGAAGACTGGAGAAATTGCTGAATCGCGCTCGGTCTGTCAGGAACTGAAGCTACAGTGCGTGCTCCCAGGTATTTTGCAGTAATTCGCATTCGGGATCTAGTAGCAGCCTGCCTGGTATAGTACTTTCCTTTTACATATGAATATGCAGTTCTTGTGGGAATCGCTATTTCCAATCCCCTGTGCTGTGTGTGTGTTGAAGCTGGAAGCAAACCCCAGCTTGTCTCGGACTAAATCCATTTGCTATCTACTGCAGTGGGTCCAGTCACAAGGACCTTGTCTCCATGCCCTGTTGTTCTGGCAACCCAGAAGAACATCCACCATCCAGTTCTCAGCTTGGGTATTGTGAGTACAAGTCAGGGTATTCCCCTGCAGCCTGTTTTCAATCACAAGTGTGTCATCTAATTCTTGTTGTTTCATTGCTTCATGGACTGAGCCATCCAGCTCCGGATTACAATTGGGTGTTGTGCATATATTTTCTTCTACAGGGCCCTGTCCATCTGCACCTGCCGGCCAACCCCGGGTAACGAACCTGGCTAGCCTCCCCCCCAACCTGGGTACCCAGAGTGTGACTTTTCAGACCCTGTATGTGTGCACAGTACTGTAATTTTATTCTGCCAATTAACCTGATTGCCCCTTCCCGTGTTACTGTCCCCTAAATAAATCAGATTTGTTGTTGTTATACTATATACTGTCTGTGGTGTTGGTACTTATGGAAACAGTATTGTATTTTGCTGTGTATGTTGTTTAACCTTATTTTACAGGGGGTCTTCAGAGACTTGCTGCAGAATCAGTCTCGAGGGTAAGTGGTATTTATATGAGTGAACAGTGTGTATACGTGGGGTACTGGGGCTGTAACTCCTGTGTACTGTGTGAGCCACTAGAGGGAATAAAAGGGGGTCTCAGTGTCCCAGAGGGCTGTGACCAAGCTAGTCTAACCACTACAAACCCTGACCTCTGGGTGGAGGCACCCGCCATAGAACCTAGGCTCCCTCAACCTGTCAGTAGTCAAGCGGGGGGGTAGTAGCCCTTGGGACAGCGCCACCTAGGGGTTACATATGTATCTGTGTAAGATCTTTATTCGAAGCAGCTACAGTTTGATGAAGGAAAAGCACATCAGTTTCTTCAGTCAATTCACTTACCTAAAGTCTCCAAGATACACCAAGAAGCATTAAATAAGCCGGTTTCCACTCAGGAAATCACAAATGCCATTTCAAACCCTTCCCGCAGGCAAAACTCAAGGCCTAGATGGCCTTCCAGGTGAATTTTACAATAAACTAAATCCTAATGTAAGCTTCTAGCTTCTAGCTATGTATGAGGAGGCATGGACTAACAAATGCTTGCCCCGTACTCTGACTCAAGCAATAATAACTTTGATACACAAAAAAAGATCCTTAGAGTGTAGTAGCTACCGATCAGTTTCCTTAATGAACATAGACTATAACATTCTTGCTAAAATTCTGAGAAACAGAATTCAAACCCTCATTAAGGAGCTATTGGGACTAGAATAGGTAGGTTTCATTCCAGATAAGGCTGGCTCAGACAGTGTCAGGAGACTAATCAAAGTAACTTGAGCAGCAACCAGAAGCAAAAAAACTTATGGTATTTTATCGCTGGACCTACTCAAGGCTTTCGACTCATTGGACAGGTCCTTCATGCAAACTACCCTTTCTGAGTTTGGGTGCAGGGGGGACTTTGTATCTTGGGTTTCTGTTTTATATAAAGGTGCAAAAGCTCAGATCCTATGAATGGGATGCTTTCTGAGCCAATTTTATTATCAAAAGGGACAAGACAAGGATGCCCTCTGTCGCCCTAACGTTTCCTTCTATGGAACCACTAATAAGACACATCCAAGTGAGCTCTGCCATTCAGGGGATCCGGGCGGCAAAGAGCACTTATAAATTCTTTGCATTCACAGATGACTTGCTGCTTACAATCTCTAATCCCATCCAATCCAGTGAGGTGCTAAAAGAGATCCACACAGCTTTTGAAACCATATCTGGTTTGCAATTAAAATGGCAGAAAACTCAGGTTATAGTGACCACCATGAGCCCCTACCTCATTGACCAGATAAGTACCTCATTGGACACTGGTTGGATGACAAACCAAATTACATTTCTAGGCATACAAGTTAACTCAAAACTAGATTCCTTATTGGAAATAAATATCAAACCTTTATTAACGGAAATTGAGAACGTACACATCGAAAAGCTCTGCAGCAATCTCAAAGCAAGATTGGGTTTCTTTTATAGAAATAAGTCCCTTTTCCCTACCAACACCAGATTAGGGCTCATGCAGGCCACGTTTCTACCACTTTTCGATTATGGCGACATAATTTACAACTGCACCTCAGATACCAATCTGCATAAGTTGGATATATTATACCATCGGGCTCTTCACTTCATAACCAAGGCCCCCTTTCGAACTCACCACTGTGACTTATACTCGGCAGTCGGCTGGATGTCACTCACAACACAGAGACTGATTCATCTTGGAACATGGATGCTAAAAATCGTGCTGAACAACAACAAAAAATCCTACTGAACAACAACAAAAAATCCTGCTAGACAACGACAAAAGACCCTGCTGAACAAGCTCCCAGAATACATATCCTCCCTTATTCATATCTCACATTGCACCTACTCATTAAGGAAATCCAACTCCATCTACAGTACCTTGACATGCCTTGGACATGTACGTCCCATGGTAAGAGCACTATCTCCTACGCCACGCCCGCAGCCTGGAATAGCCTTTAATTGGTTCTCAAACTTACCAGTGTCATCTCAATTAATTTCTACAAAGCCTTAACTGCAAGAAAATTTAAAGTTATATGCAACTGCCATAGGTAGTAATCCCAACACTTTCTCTTACTCCTTCAGCCTGCCTCCCTCCCTTTCCCTTCTCCCCTACCTTCCTTTCCTTTCCCTTTCTATTTTTACCCCCTCACCCCTGCCCCCTTCTTCTCCTGCCCTGTACCCCCTGACCTGTTACACCTCAATCTGACTTGCCATCTCTCCCTCCATAGCACCTACCCTCTACCCACCCCCCACCTCCTCCTTTCCTGGTTCATTGTAACACCAGCCATTTATTAATTCTATTTTCTTTACTCTGTGTATTTGAATCTTTAATCTGCCCGTACACATGTTTGCTTCGTGCCATGTTTTTTTGCTTTGGTGATTCTTCCACTTGTATGTTATTATCCCAACACGTCTGTATACCCTATATGTGTAGTGTACTATGATATAATTACTGATATGCACTTTTTCCCATAGGGAAACCCGGTTATAATTTTCCATTATAACCAGCTGGTTATCATGGCAAACACACGCCGGGATTCCCTCTTACCACGCATGTACCACTCGCAGGTCTTCCTTCATTAGCAAATGGGTACAGACTCCACTGCCCCTCACATTCAGCAGTAAGTTGAATTTTATTCAAAAAAACAAAAGAAGTCTCTTTCTTCACTGACTATTATAAAAAAGGAAAATGAAAGGGAAACTATTAAAACACGCGCCAGGTTCTCTGTCGGCACACAAGAGCCAGTGGATCTCCCCACTTCCTCACCACAGCTCTGGAACCGCTACTCAGCAGTAAGTTTAACTGTATTTTAAAAAGGCAGTTTTCACAGGAGTTTTTAAAAAACTAACTGCAGCAGTGTAACTTAGCAGACCGCGGACGCACAATCCTGACTGGTCTGCGGCTGCCTGAACACCAATCTGTTTATTTTATTTTCTATAATTGCTGAGCGGCACACACCAGCAATTATAAAAATAAAATATGAGTGTGTGTGTAAACTGGTTTACACACCCTCGCTCAGGATGATTTTATAAACCCTTGGGTCACCGCTTATGTAGCATCCACAACTCGTGTGTAAAACTCAATTTTACACACACCACCCCATATATTATTCTCAATGTTATACTCCCAATTGATGTTTTTCTAGTTGTGCAAATTTCTGTTATGCGTTCAGGACCTCCTTGTGAATGAGCCTGCTCAATGGAGTTTTCCTACAATAAACCTGAACTTGAACGTATGCCCAGAATAGGAAACCAATCTAGCTAATGACCTTTGAACCGCTTCTCCAGACAGTGTCTTATACATCTGAAAAGGCATCACATTACACTGTGCTTCAGTGTCTAAGTTGAAAGTCACCATTTTCCCATTTATGCTCAGATTTACTTTCCAATCAGTCTCTGGCTTATAGGTAGTCACAGTCTCAATGCTAAAAGTACATTCATTCCTCTGGGCATCTTCTCTAACAACATGGGAATTTCTCTTACTGCTACACTTCAGGAAGTTTCTGTGTTTGGTAACAGATTCCAGGCAACATCTATGTTTTGTAACAGGTTTTATGCAATTCTGTAGTTTACAGAAGAAAGTATTTTTTTTTACCTGATTGTTTTTTATAGACACCAAGTACCAAAGGAACAACCCGCACTCCACCCCCATTCCCCAACCACCCCTGGGTGCTCTAACTTTATAATGGTAGGCCAAGTCACACCTACATAAAGACACGGGAAAAGTTAGGCAGCACAGCACAAGCAATAGCCTAGCTGGTATATAGGCAGAAGTTCAGAGGGTGTAGTTAGCAACTAAGTACACAAGGGCACTTACAAGAGGAGGAGGAGAGAGAAGCTGTAAGTCACTACAGAAGGAGAGAGACAGGGAGAGAAGGATGAAGGAAAAAAGAGGTTAGCAGGCAGTAGAGTGAAGAGGGTTAGGAGATAGCAGATAGCAATTAGGAGGCATAAGCAGGCAGAAGAGTGAGGAGGGTAACAGTCATGATGAGAGTGGTGCAGTGTGGTAGTTGTGGAGCAGCAGTCTTCAGGAAGATGTTCTAGAGGCTGCGATGCTACCCTATCTGCAGGCACCTCTCTGGGCTGAGGGAGGAGGTTGCCTGTCTCCGTGCAGAGCTGGACAGGTTACAGGTGGCATCCACCCCCACCCAGAGACCACCAGGTCTACAACATGAACCTCATAGGATGCCCAGGAAGAAGTATGACTGGACCACAGTGGGCTCAGGAAGGGTTGGGGGGAGTCAGAAGCACATTCCCCAACCGGTCCAACTGAATAACTCCTACACTGTTTTGGAAGAATGGGAATGCCCCACACAGGTGCCTGCAGCTTGGACCAGGGAGGATGGTCAGGACCTCCAAGCTGGAGCCCCAGGGAAGGGGGGCAGGGGACCCCGGAAGAGGGGGAAGTGTCTCCTAGTGGGGAACTTGATTGTCCGGGGTGTGATGTTAGGGATACTTAGCAGGGGGAGAGGGAGGTCAAGTGCATCCCAGGAAGTGCTACTTGGAGGGATGGAAAGCGAATCCATAGGATCGCTAGGGCGATAGCAGGAGGAAGGACCTGGATGTCATTGTCCACCTGGGGACCAATGACCTGGCGGGGAGAAGGGTGGAGTTAGTCAGAGTCTAGGAGGATTTCAGGAAGCTGGGGGGGACCTGAAACAGGTAGCACGTTCCATCTCATTCTCAGAGGTGCTACCTGTCCAAAGCACAGGGGAGGCTAGGGCACTCCACATTAAAGCCTTCAACACCTGGTTGAAGGATTGGTGTAGAAGGGAAGGATTTGGCTTCACAGGGGACTGGGGCCTGACCTGGGCAGATGTGATCTTATACAGTCAAACCTTGATTACCCAGACCTACCAGGTATAGCAAATTTGTCCAGATAATCGATTGTGGAATTCATAAATCAATGCTACAGATAGGAGGACAACTTTTTCTGGACCAGGTCATTAATCCGTATTAGTGAATAATGTGGAAAATGGATGTCCGGATAATCGAGGTTTGACTTTATCAGGAGGATGGCCTACATCTGTCCAGGAAGGGGACCTCACTCCTTGGTGAGAAGCTGGAATGTTTCAGCAGAGAGCATTTAAACTGGCCGGGGGGGGGGAAGAGTCAGGAGGGACAGGTGGCTTAGGAACACTCCCCCATGGTAGCATGCAAAACCACAAGTTGACAACAGGAACAACTGAAGCGGGCAGTGAGGAGCAGGCAGGCAAAGCATGTATAAGGGGGGGGATAAAGGAGGGGCAGGAGCACATGAACAAGAAAACCGGGCTGGGGGAAGCAAACAGGGGAGAGAGAACAAGAACAAATGGAGGGCAGGATGTAAAACATAGAAGGTCATGCTCACAAATGCCCGCAGTCCGGGAAATAAGGTTCCAGACCTGGAGGCCTTGTTGGCAGATGCAGACCTTGACATAGCAGCATTAACAGAGACATGGTACTCTGCTAATCACAGCTGGGATGTCAATGTACCAGGCTATACACTGTTCAGAAGGGACAGTGAAGGTAAAAAGGGAGGGGGTTAGCCCTGTACATTGGAGAAGGCATAAAGGCTACAGAAATACAGGGAAGATAGGGGGAGGCTGAGGCAATATGGACCACCCTTCAACCAGGGAATGGCACAGCAATACGTATTGGGGTGCTCTACAGACCTCCGGCACAGGGGGAGGAAGTGGACAGGGTACTAATAGAGGAAATTCACGACATGGCAGCTAAAGGTGAAATCCTGCTGATGGGGGATTTCAATATGCCGGATGTAGATTGGACCACCCTGGCAGCTGCTTCAGCCAGAAGCACGGCCATCCTGGAATCCCTGCAGGGGGTTGAACTCAGACAGCTGGTGCATGAACCAACCAGAGACAAATCGATTCTGGGCCTAGTATGAGCCCAGGTGGAAGAGCAGCTGGGATCCAGCGACCACCACATGGTGTGGTTTGGCATGGAGACAGGGACTCAATTAAGCCACACAAGCTCAAAAGTATTAGATTTCAGGAGGGTGGATTTCAGTGAAATGGGTAAATATTTAAGAGCAGCCCTGGAGAAGGGAGAGGTAATGGAGGGAGTGGAGGAACAGTGAAGGAAACTAAAAGGAACCGTAACGAAAATAATCAACCAATGCGTTAGGATAGTAGCCAAAGGGAAAAGAAGAAGGAAACCACCATGGTTCTTTAAAGAGGTAACACATAAAGTATGGGCTAAAAGAGCAAGTTTCTGGAAGTATAAGGGAACCCAAAGGGAGGAGTACAGGGAGATGTACCTTGAATGTCAAAGGAAAGCAGGGAAAGCTGTTAGGAGAGCCAAGGCACAGACAGAGGCGGGTTTAGCATGGACTGTGAAAAAAGGGGACACGACATTCTATAGGTACATCAGCGATAGAAGAAAACCCGGGGGTTGTGAGGCTCAAGGGGAGGAGGAGGAGAGTGTAGGAGAGGAAGCTAGACAAAGCAGAAATACTGAACAAATACTTCTGTTCAGTATTCACTAAGGAGGGAGAGGGTCAAGGACCACAGTTGGGGAGAAGAGGTAATGGGGGGGGGGGAGTGGACACCAGTCCATTCACAGTGGAGAGAGTTCTGGAGGAACCCACAAAGCTGAAGGTGGATAAAGCCATGGGACCAGATCATATACACCCGAGAATGTTAAGGGAACTGAGAAGGGAACTAGCAATGTCTCTGGTCAGCCTGTTCACAGAGTAATTCAACACAGGCGTGGTTCCAGAGGACTGCAGGAGGGTGCATGTAGTCGCACTGCACAAAAGTGGCAGTAGGGAGGAAGCGGGGAACTACAGGCCAGTCAGCCTCACCTCATTGGTGGAGAAGATCATGGTGACACTGCTGAAAGAAAGAATAGTGGCACACCTGGAATCCAGTGGTGCCCAGGGTCTGAGGCAACACAGATGCACAGCAGGAAGGTCTTGTCAAATAAATCTGATAGATTTTTTTGATTGGGTGACTAGGGAAGTTAATCAGAGAGGGGCGGTAGACATTGCCTGCCTAGATTTCAGCAAAGCCTTCGATACCATCCCACACAGAAGGCTGGTTAACAAGATAAGTAGTCTGGGCATGGGGCATAAGGTGATACATTGGGTTAGAAATTGGCTGACGGACAGACGACAGAGGGTGGTGGTAAATGGGATCCAATCAAGGGAGAGAGAGAGGTGACCAGCGGAGTCCCACAGGGATCAGTACTGGGACTAGTCCTGTTCAATGTCTTCATTAGTGACATTGCAGAGGGGCTGGAAGGAAAGGTCTGCCTATCTGCAGATGCCAAGATCTTCAACAGAGTGGATATTTCAGAAGGGGTGCAAAAAATGAAGAGGGACCTGGAAAACTTGAAAGACGGTCAGAGGTGTGGCAACTGAGGTTCAATTCAAAAAAGTACAAGATAATGCACCTGGGGAGAGTTACAGAATGGGTGGGGGGAGGTGCTGACTGTCACCAAAGAGGAAAGGGACCTAGGGGTTATTATATCTGATGACCTTAAGGTATCAAAGCAGTGCACAAAGGCTGCAGGGAAGGCCAGTGGCATGCTGGGGTACATAGGCAGAGGCATTACTAGCAGGAGACAGGAGGTGTTGATGCCATTGTATAAAACACTGGTAAGGCCTCACCTGGAGTACTGCGTACAGTACTGGAGACCACACATGCATAAGGACATAGACAAGGTGGAGGCTATCCAGAGAAGGGTGACAAAGATGGTGCATGGCTTGCATCACAAAACATATGAGGGGAGACTGAGAGTCCTCAATATGTATTCACTAGAGGAGAGGAGAGAAAGGGGGGACATGATAGAAACTTTCAAGTACCTCAAGGGCGTAAACAAGCTGCTGGTGGGGGATCTTTTCCAATGTAGAAACTATATCAGAACAAGGGGAAATGTTATGAAATTGGAGGGGGTTAGATTAAGAGGTAATGTGAGGAAGTTTTTGTACACAGAGAGGGTGGTGGGTATCCCGTGATGCCGGTGATCGCCCATGGGCGATCTCTGAAAGGGTGACACAATTGCAGCACCTGTGGATGAGGCGATTGGGGGAGCTGGGTGACCAGATGGCGGGTAGAAATAGCGTAATCGGATGTCGCTAAAATGTCTGCGCGCCGCGGGGATGAGGCACGCCGAGCCGTGGGCTGGGAGGGAACGAGGAGCTGTAGGAGGTGGCACTGCAGTGCTGCCGAGCTGCGTTGTGGCGTCGGGGTTGGTCCACGGCTGCAGCGGGTGTGGTACTGGGTTCAGGCGCGGGTACCTTTTGTTGCGCCCGGCCCAAATTTTTTTTCTCCAACTTGCACCCCCCCCAACATGCACCCCCCTGGATTTGAGAATCCTTAAGTAGGGGAGTGCGGGGGGGCTATAAACAATAAAAATCTATGTCCCCGGCACTGTGTTGCTGTGCACCGGGGAGTCCATCGCGGAAAAAAACTTTCAGCGGTGTGACTTCGCTGTGCCATTATCACATATAACTAGGGTGGTGGATGCTTGGAGCAGTCTGCCACAAGAGGTGGTGGGGCAAGCACAGTGGAGGGGTTTAAACATGTCTGGGACAGGCACAAGGGAACATTGGGTGGGAAGGGAGTGATGAAAAGCCATTGATCACTTAGGGTCTGTGACTGTATACAAGTATAGGGCTTATGGGCAGACTGGATGGGCCTAGCGGTCCTTATCTGCCGACAATTTCTGTGTATCTATGTATGGATCTCACTGCATTTGCCCACGTGACACACTCTAGCAAACTGATTTTTCCTGTGGCACAATCTACAAAACTGTCCATGTGCTGAGCATTTATTTATCTCATGCTCACGACCACACTTTTCACATTTGACATTATTCGCTCGAAATACACTGTACATAACTCCCTTTGCTCACATTGGCACCTTCTTTTACTCTTTCTTCCTGTACAGCTGCTACTTGCACTGATCTTTCATCCTGAGCATTTTCACTTAAGTGTTTAATCCGTGTTTCACTCAGTTCAGCAGCTCTGCATATATCTATGGCCTTATCTAATGTTAAGTTCACTTCTCTCAACAGTCTGCGTCTCACATGCTCACTCTGTATGCCGCATACAATTCTATCTCCGATCAACGATTCAGTTAAATCTCCAAATTCACAAGATTTAGCCTTTAGCCTCAGTTCAGTTACATATGAATCAATGATCTCACCCAGATTCTGGCTCCTAGTATTGAACAAGTGTCTCTCATAAATCACATTCTTTCTTGGGTTACAATACTTCTCAGATTGTTTCATCATTTTTTCCAGTTGCTCCTTCTCTTCCCCTCATTCCCAAACAAAATTGTCATATGCCTCCAATGCATCAGGGTCTGCCACATGCAAGAGGGTCATGGCCTGGATTTTCTGAGACTTTTCAGAAATTCCACTGGCAACCAAGAACATTTCAAATTGCTGCTTGAATCTTCTCCAGTTTTCAGCAACATTTCCTTGCAGACTGAGAGCGGTTGGAGGGTGCAGGCGTTCCATTCTGACACCATGTAATAATCACACAGATACCAACGTGGAGTACTCTGGTAACTTTATTGTACTGTACAGCACTGAGATCAAACTGTAAAAGCACGCGCTACTGCCCGCCAGATGATTTTTATGTAAATGTTAAGGCATGCGCAGTAACAAAGCATATGCAAATTGAGTATGCTAGTTCACTTCCTTACAGTGTCCACAAGAAGGTCCTTCTCCCAGGGAAGAAGGAGAGGAAGCTGAATAGAAAGTTCCAGTAGGGCCAGAAACCAAGGTTGGGCTTGCCAGAATGGAGTGATAAACAAGATTGTTGCTTGCTGCTTCCTGATCTGAGCCACTGATCTGCAGGTCATGGAGAATGGGGGAAAGACGTAGCCCTTCAGATCTACTCCAGTCCTGGAAAAAGGGATCCTTGGCACTGGCTTCTGGATCTGGTCTCTAGCTGAAAAAGATCAGGAGCTGAGTCGAGAGGCATGAAGCGAATAGATCCACCATCAATGGTCCTTGCTGAGGTTGTAAGAGGAGGAACATGTTCCTTCTGAGACGGAAATCGCTGGAGTCCACGAGGTAATAGGAGTTCCAGTCTGACACCAAGTTGGAGAGGCCTGGAATATGCTGAGCCAGTCACTGCAATCTGTGATGCAGACAATAATGCTAGAACTTCTAGGTCACTGCATTGAGCTGGAGGGATTTCATTCCCCCCAACTTGTTGATGTAGTGCACCACCACCACATTGTCCATCTTCAGTAGAATTGTCAAGCCATCCCTGCTCTTGGCAAAACTCTGGATCACAAACAGTGCTGCCAGGAGTTTGAGCACATTGGTATGGAGGGAGGATTCCTCCGCCATCCCCCTGCCACCCATGGAGGTGCCTTGACACCAGACTCCCCAGCCATACACACTGGCATCTGACTCTATAGAGTCTAGAAAATGGCTTTCCCACTCCACATGTCTATCTGGTAAATCCGGCAGGGAATATTGTGGGCTGCTTGGGAGAGATGCATTGGGGAGCTAAGGAACTTAAGAGTCATAAGGCCCCTATCTTGCACTGCTAGAAGGAGCAGTAATGAAGGGGTGCTGGGAAGACAGCTTGGATGGACAAGGAGAGGAGACTAATAACTCTGGCAGAGAAGACTAATAACTCTGGCTAGGTCCTTAACTGGGGCCTGCTCCCTTCTGAGGAGTTTGCTTAACTCCTTCTTTATGCCCTTGACCTTGGTGACAGGCAGTTTGAGGCAGGCTTCTACTGAGTCCACCTCGAACCTCAAGAAAGAGATCATCTAGCTGTGGCACAGGATTGACTTGTCCTGATTGATGACAAAGCCGAGGTGTTCCAGCATAGAGATGGTTAGACGGAAATACTTCACTAGTGACAGAGCATCCTGATTTGTAATCAAGATGTCGTCCAGGCAAATGATAAGCCTGACACCTGCAGTCCTTAGCCAGACCACCACTGGGTGCAGAAGCTTTGTGAAGCACCATGGGGCTGAGGAGAGGCCGAAAGGAAGGCAAGTGAATTGCTAGGTCACCCCTTCCCATGAGAACCTGAGCCACCTCTGGTCATCCCAATGGATGGAAACTGCTAGGTAAGCATCCTTCAGGTCCAGCCAAACCAGCCAGTCTCCTTTGAGAAGGATGTGTCAGAGAAGATGGATGCCTTCCATCCTGAAATGTCTATTGACAACATAACAATTCAGGTCTTGCAGCTTGATGACCGGGCCAATGTCCTCCGTCTTTCTCGGAAACTAAAAAAATTTAACTGTCCAGCCTTGGAGCCCCAGAGGAGCACGAAGTATGACACCTTTGGAATAAAGGGAATCCAGTTCCTAGGAAATTAGAGCCTTTACTTCTTTGGAAAAGAAGGGGAATGATCTGAAGGGGGGAATGGAAGGGTTGGGAACTCAATCCGGTAGCCCTGTACAGTGTTCAGAACCCATACGTCATGCGTGATGAGTTCCCAGTTGTGAGAGAACACACACAGTCTGCCTGCCAGTTGAAGTGGACCTGGGATGAAGAGGAACTGATGGAGAGAGAGAGAGAGAGAGATCGGGGGGGGGGGTTCCCCCCTGAAAGTGACCTACCTGATTGAGGAATGGGGATGGGTGTGGTTGAGTCTCTACCCCCATGGAAGCATCCTCTAGATCAAACTCCATGGTCTTCTCTTGACCAGGATCCATGGCCAAAGGAGATGTCGAACAAGGAGCCCTGTGGAAAGCCTTGAGTCTGATCCACCCAAAAGAGTGACTCCTGCCTGTTCCAGACTATGCAAAAAGGGAGTGCCCCAACATCCTAAAGAAAAGCTGTTTTTTTATCCCAGAAAAGTCTTTGCCCAGCTTCTTGTGCAAGGGTTCACCGAATAGCAAGCCATCTGCCTCTGGGCCTGCATCTTTGGAAGCCAGTTCCAAGGAGTCCTGGTGGAATTTCAAAAGGGCAGTATTTCTTCTTTCAGGTGACAGTGCTGCGTCTGCATTACCCAAAAAACAAATCACACACTGTACCACACCTTGTAGGTAATCTGGATCAGTGTGACTGTGATTAGTACATGCATCTTGAGCCACATCGCTAAGTAACGCCAAGGGTCCCACTAGGTCTAGCAGTGCGTCTTGGGCTGCCTTGAGGCTTTTATCCAAACCTTTCTTGGGGCCTTTGCTTCCCTTGCCAAGATAGGTGGAGAATCTCTTATCGAACTCAGGTGCCAGGGTGACCTTGGAAGGGAGGGCAGGTCTAGAACAGTCCGTCTGGGGTTTCCTGTGAGCCTTTCTATCCAGAGGCTTGTGCAGATGGCTGACCAGGTAGTCTGTGATCTAAGGAAGAAGGGTCCACTCAAATGGAGAATCCCCCATGGTGTCCGGATCAAAAGGAAACTTAGTGAACTCCTGGGGGTCCTCTGTAGGGGACTCCACAGGCAGTCTTCTCGGTAGTTTAGTGGGATGGCCCACATTGCGCCAAGACCTGGGGAGAGATCAATCAGAATCCTCATCCAACTCTGACTCCTGTGCTGAAGAGTCAGAGGTGTCCTTCCTATAACCACCCCCTGACTGCGAGCCCGTGGGTTGGGCCTGTGGGAGTGGGTGGGAGAATGAGAGACATGCTTTTTTTTTTGTGTGGCCTTCCTGGCCTTAGGGTTTCCAAGAACTGTGGCTGCTCCTCCAGCCTTCTGAGTCCAGTATTAGTTAACCCTCTGGACAGGGGCTTAGTACCACCCTCGATGATGCTGATGGGTCTTGAGCTTCCTAGAGCATATGCAGCCTTACTCAGGTTGTTGATCACAGATCCATTTTGAGGGGTGGGGTCCTTGCTTCAATGGGAAGGTTCAATGGAAAGAGCCACTCTAGGAAAGACTAGGGCAGAATCAGTAAGGGACCTCCTACTCCTGTGGTCCTCTGAAGTCCCCTCTTCCACAGAGGGAGGGGCACCCCAACCCAGGGAGAAGGCAAAGATCACAACCTTCCCTCACAAGATTACCTTAGAACAGGAGATTGTTGTCTTGCTGGGAGTGGTGCACATAGTCATGCTCCGCTAGAGCCTCCCTTTATTCAACTACCAGGCAGTCTTTGTCCCACACTTGCCCTAGTGCCAGCATCTCTTCATGGTCACCAAGCAATGGTCACCCCATGACTGCATTTCTCCTGAAGCCTTTGGGAAATTGCTTCTTCAAAGACTACTGCCAGATGCTCAGCAGTAACTGCAGAGCTCTCATTGGTTGCAACAAGAAAGGGAATGATATGCTCCTTGGAAAACAGGCCAACCACAAACTGCCACAGAAATGGCTGCACCACCATCAATCAGCTAGCTAACAGCAAAGAAGAGGATGACGTTTGGCACTTTTGCCTTTTATGGATGCCTGAAGAACTATGGGGGGGGGCAAAGAACTCTGAGAGTTGTAGGCAGTGGTCCATGTTGGCAAGAGCCAGATGGACAAGTTTAGTATTATGTATTTGCAAAGTTTTTTGCTGCTAGTCTCAGTAACGAGGAGTACATTGCCTGTAATTCAAGCCTCTGTGTATTGACATAAAAATCACAATTTCATCTGTTTTCTGCCGCATATTGTTGTAAATGGACGGAACTTCTGAAAACAACAGCAGGGCTGCCTGGATGAAAGTGGATGGACGTAGGTGCAGTATGCACTTGCATCTGCCTTCAACCCTTTTAGAAATCCTCCCCCACTATGTTTAATGTATGTCCCAATCAACACCCTATCCATTGTGTACTACATCCTGTGTTGATGCATAACCTCCTGTGTCTGGGCTTCTTGCACCCGGGTCATGCCTGAAAAAGGCATTTGTTGCCAGTGCACTCATCCGGTCAACAAAGTTAAATAAATAAATAAATAAATCAGTCTATGTAGGTTGGTGTCCAGCTTAGCGTAGTGGTGCCCAAATCAAAATTAAATAGTGTTAGGCTGTACCTCTGGTCTCTGATTCACTCTCCTCCTCCTCTACCTGTACCTAGTTCGCCTTAGCTTTCAGTTTGCAAAGCAATCAATCAGTGTCCTTCAAAGTGATGAACATGTAAACTCGACCTCCCACCTCAACTTGCAGACAATAGGTATTGGCAGGGTGAATGGTATCTGCAGCTGTTTCTGTTTTTAAACTGTAAGTTTATGCTTTTATTTATTTTTATTTTTTAACTTTATGTTTATTGGATTAGTAATTAACATACAGTTAGTTCTCCGGATACAGTACATGGAGATTTAAGATACATCAGCCAATGAGGGTGATATACGTCTTAATACATACGGGTTAAGAAAAAAATTTATTCCATCAATAAGATACATCTTTGAGGGTAAAACCACCAAGCCAGAGAACCCTCTAATTAGCAAAATAAGCACATCTGAATAAATGATGATTATTTAATCTTTTTTTAGTTATTTAACCAGGAGTAGCACACTAAACTGAAAGATTTTTTACAGGAGTGACCTGGGAGCACAGGGAAATTAAGTAACTTGCTCAGGGTCACACAGTATGCAAGTGGAAGCTGTGGGATTCAAACCCAGCTCTGGTCTACTGGATGTCACCAGATTTGCAGCTCAGAGCCTTAAACCACTGCGCTATACTGCATCCTCAAGTTTTATAACAAAGACATACATAGAGTAACTTCCTTACGTGGAACAGTGATTCAGTTGTTACTTATGAAATGGGTTCAGGATTTTGAGCCACCTGACTGGTTGTTAGCTGTGCACTGAAAGTGTCTAGTGCACATCTAAACACAAGTGCAGGTGAGACTCATCTAACCTGGCATGCCATATCAATGCCCATGTAGAACGCTGGCATTTGAAATGGCAGCCATTTTTACTTGCCATCTGCCCGCACTATCCACTGACAAAACCATTCAAAAATTCCTCCATACTATATTCTGTTCCCCTGCAGAACACCTTTTACTTCATATGTTTTGTTTTTAAATATTTTTATTTTGGTCAGTCCTCCGCTTTTAGCATGTCCCCACCGATTGCTCCCTCACTCGGTCACGCATGCTGCAGCTGTTCACTCGCTTGTTTATTGCCACCTCACGTTCGCTCTCTCTCTCTCCCCATTCATAAAACCAATGACCATTCCATCTCCTAGTCATAAAAATCACTGCAGCTCAATCGTTCCCTCATACCATGTTTTCTTTTTTTTCTTCAAATTCTTTTAGTGTTCTTGGCTGTTTGTATCTTGTCTCCCACGATCACTGCCCCACCTGCCCGTTCACTTTACTGCTGAACAGCTGACCTCCTGACCACTCACTGGTTCCCTCTCTTAGCCCTCATTTTTTCCTCACAGTCACAATCTTTGCTTACTTATTAGTAGTTTATGTTGTTCTCTTCAAACCTGCTGCCAGCATTCCCTGCTGTAGTTCCTCACCTGTTTGCCCGTGTTATTGAAACGTTAGTGGTGTCTCCTCCCCAGTGCTGCCTGTTGCCATAATACATAGAAATTTTAAAAAAAGGCATCTTCTTTCCAAATACAAGATTTGTAGTAGGTAACACTAATAGGAATGATGATGGTTTGGGGGGTAGGGCCATGACAACCACATCAATAAAAAAACATTACAACTACGGAGGCCTTAGTAAGACAAAAGTTTGTTTAGTCAAAAAAATATATATAGTGGTCAGCCCGGTGGCACTGAGGGCTGACGTGCTAGATGCCACACCTCATGCCACACCGACGACCCGGGTTCGGGAACAGACTCGGGCCGCTGGGGGTCAGCTGGGGGGAGAAGGATTGAGTACCCAATGGCTTGCTCTCCTTCTCCAGGGTGGGGTGGGAAGTTTGCCCTGCTGCTATACCACCACCACCTGGGAGACCTCGGATGGTGCTGGTGCAGATGGGGAAGCAGCAGCGAAGGATCAACATTGGCAGAGGACAGGAGCGGATGCACATCTTTGCGTGCATCTGGCTCGTTGGTCCTCACTGCATGTTGATGTCGGGTGACGAACACAGAAACAGGGAAAACTTCTCTGTGCCTGCTCCAGGTGATGAACCCACAGCACCACGGCCACAGAAAGGAACCAGGGGCAGATTCCAATGTGTGTGCGCTCCAGGATCAAGATTCAGGGCAGACTGGATCCTCCCCAACTCTGCCCGAGGGTTACCAGGGGCTCTAGGGTAAGAATAGAGTGACTCACACTCTAGGAACAGACCACCTAGTCCTCAGTGTGGCGTGGGGAGCTTGGGGGTTCCGAGAGAGGGAGCGGGAACAGAACAGTCAGAGAGGGGATAAAAAGAAACTAAATATATATATATATTAAACTGATGAAGGCAGAGGAACTATTTTATTTAAAATTAAGACAAAAATTCAAGATTTTTATTACTTAATCTTATGAATTATAGCTTAGACAAGCATGTACAATTGAGACTCATTTCATAAGTGCAATAAGACACTCTGGAGGGAGGGGTGCGCTAGACACTTCTAGCACATGGCCAGGGGCTGAAGGCACTTGGCCCTCACTACACCCATGGCCGTGCAATAGAAGTGTCTAGCACACACACCATCTTGTCTTATTGCTTACATAGTATATTACAATAACAAGAGTCCTCAGTAACCCATGCAATGATATACATCCAGGGGGTAGACTATATTCTTCCTCGTGTAATTACTCAAGTAATGCTGCAGGTGACCAGCCCAAGACAATTGACAAAGTACAGAAAATAGTAGTCCCACACAGCATTCTTATGCCCTGTCCTTAAAGAATTAAAGACGTTGTTGGCATGGAAGTCCTGTAACATTAGTCCATAACGAATACAGTAGCATGGTCTCATCAGCTCCCCATTTCACAGTCTAACATATAATGGTTTATTTCTTTATAAGCAGATATAAACGTCATACCGCTCAGTGAGGGAATAACCCTTTTGCCCCAGGATATTAAGTGTTTGAGCTCCAAGCTCTCTGCACTGATCCTAATTACATCATCTTCCATAAGGACAAGGTGGTTCTTAGGACCAACAGGAAATTTCTTCACAAGGTGGTATCTGAGTCTCATTTGAACCTACTTGACCATTAAGTGAATATTCTGAACCAGTATTCAGATGTTCATTGAATCCGCTGTGTCAGCATACCTTCACTCACAGTACACTAGCCGAGTGGGGAACAAGTAGGAAAGACAACTGCGGTGTAACAATTGGGTGCCAGATTTCAAACTGCACATCAGTATTGCATATAACTCTCGGTTTTAACCTTCTGTCCAACTTTTAATACATTAGCCAGAGGAACAACCCACCCCACTAGAACCAAGAATAACATTTTACGTTTTTTAATATTGTAAATAGTCTTCAATAAGCCGCGTAACTGGCAGCCCCAAATGTTTAGATATGGGATGGCTGGTGGCAATCCTCCAACCTCCCCCCCCCACGTACTATTATACACCCGAATCAGGCAATGTCCCAAAGAATTTACCAGTGAAAGGTCCCATGAGGTGGAGGGTTAGAGTATTAGAGTATCACCAAGGTGCGAATAGTTTCAAATGGTTTCAGTGGGTCTCACGTTTTCTCAGCTTCGTCCATGGACTCTGTATGCTCTCTCCTAGGTTTCTTTACTTTTTTAGACCTAGTGTCCACAGAAAATGTAAACACGTTACTTTTCCCTTGGTGTATAAGTCTCAGTTTGGCAGGGAATACCATCATGTTTTGAATCCCTGCCTCACAAAGTATTGCGTGCATAGCTTCACATTTCTTTTGCCTTTGGTGTGTGGCATAACTTATGACTGAGGAAACAAGTTCTAGCAAGAGCCGATAGGGCTGTGAAAAGCTACCAAATGACCAAACTTATTTTCTTGTTGGTGTCATATAATGCTGTTTAGTCATACATTATTTCCAGTGGAAGCCAAATTCCTCTGTTTTCCTGTATAACTAATGCAAGTCTATGGGAAGAATTTCCCTGTAGATGTCTCCAAGTCTCTGTAAACAGAGTTCCTTACCATTTACATAAAATACCTGACATTCCCTACAAGCTTAGTTAAAGGAGAACTGCACTGAACCTGTGAGTAATGTGTAACCCCTAGGTGGTGCTATCCCAAGGGCTACTACCCTTGCCTATGTGACTAGTTGCAGGTTAAGGGCCCTGGGTACTGAAAATGGATGCCTCCACCCGGAGGACAGGGTTAGTGGTAGCGTAGCTGACCTGGGTACAGCCCTCTGGGACACACTGGGACCCCCCCTTTTTCCCTTTCTAGTGGTCTAAACAATGAACAGCATACACAGATACAATAGCCCCTAATCAGCATACAAATCCCCAGTCTGTTTGCACTTACCACCAGGGCTGTTTCCATCAGTCTGACCCTGGAGACCCCCTGTAAAATAAGGTTAGACACAGCAGGTAATAACAGTACAGTGCTTCTGGTAAAAAATGGAACCACAGTCAGGTTAAATGCAAAAAGAATTAGATCTGATTTATTCAGAGGAATGAACAGGGAGCGTGAATTTGGCTGATTGATGTAACTGATTCAGTCAGGCAATCATGCATGCACTTTAGAGTCCTTCACAGTCACACACTCTGGGTACCCAGTTGGAACAAAGGGGGGGCTAGCCTAATTCGTTGCCCGGGGTAGGCCAGCGTTGCAGCTGGTTGGGGCCCTGTGATGGAAAGAAGAAGCATGTACAACCACACACAATTTGCAATCCGGAGCCAGGAGGCTCAGTTCGTGATAATTAGACAAAGCAACTAAATCAGATGACACACTTTGATTGAGCTGTTGTTGCATGGAGCTACCCTGGTGTTTACTCACGCTACCCAGTACAGGACACAGGATGGATGAAAATGGAGACTTTAGGATGACTTGCTGGTTTGCCAGGAGAAGCAGGGCCTATACGATTCACTGAGGTGTTGTTCCTGTTCGAGGTGTTGAGCAGGGGGCTGATCCCCGGGCAGGTCTCTCATTGATGTTTTTTTCTGTGTCGCGAGTAGCTGGCTGGGCCAAGTTGGCAGGGCCCAGGCTGGTGAACAGTTTGGATTCAGTCCGGTAAATGCTGGATGCAGCTTCCAGCAAGCGTGACACAATTAGGCAGTGGGGAACCAAATCACGACCCACTAACAGCATTCAGCACATTTATAGTAAAGCAAAACACAATACCACAGGTCGGATGACAGTCCGGTTGCAATTTCAGTTTTCCTGAGCAAAACCGTGATCTCTGTGACGATTCAGACGTCCTGACAGGCTGATCGCATGGAGCAAATCTTCAGTCCTCTTCAGGCAATAAGGCAGTCACAATTTGGTAATTCAGGTCACAATTGGTTCAGATAAAGTCCTGTTTAAATTCAGGCTAAAAGATTCCCTCACGAGGGACAAGTAGGCAGGCAGGCCAAACTCAGCCTTTCCACCAGTTTCCCGCATGACTACGCAGGAGCAGCTGCTTGAATCTCTCGAGGTGTACACTCTCTCAACTCCACACCCAGACTGACTCTCTGCTGCAGGCAGCACCAGAACTTCCTTCTGATCCAAAAAGAGTTTGGTTGGTTGATTGATCTGTCTGTCAAAGCAAGGGCTCCCTCTCCAGGTCCATTTAGGCTCCACAATAAAAAAAACTACAATTCCTACAGAAATTCACTCCCACAAGACTCCTGGGGACAGACTCCTTTTTAAGGTCCCCAAAAGGTACTGATTGGTGCAATACAGAAATGTCCATGCTGCAAAGAAAGGCAGGTTAGACAAACTATAATACCATTATTATTAGAGCAGCTAATCAGCAAACAATTACCGGTTCTAACAGAGCTCCCTCTGCACCATTAGCGACGGCAGAACAGAGCAATATTATTGCAGCTCGGGTGGGACTTGAGCCTGGAATCACTTGGCCCCTACCCATATTAATTTTACACTACAAAAATAATGTCTCTTAAAGAGACAGGCACAGAGGCTAACAGGACACTCGCATGCAAGCACTTTTACTCCTGTAAAGACACAGAATGCCCGCCTGGCAGTGGACATTTAAACACACCCAAGGAAAACTTTTGGGAACCCCATTTATAGGGGGTTACAAATGTTTCCTGTAGAAGCTTTTTTTCATATAGTTGGTCCCCTTCTGTTTCTGCACCATTTTTGCTGACCTTTTAGTTAACCATTGGATATTTATGGGTTACACACTGCTGCAAAGTGCCATCTGAGAATTGTATGATGTTATTTATGTCCCCATGAACCTAAGAATTCTAAATTAGAACACAGATGCATTGTACCAACAATGTAAGTTCTTGATAAGATCATATTGTTCTAAAATGGTCAATGTCAGCGGTGTGTGAATCAAAAACACTCACTGAATTTGCCAAAAGGCCAGTTAAGATTAAGCAGTAACAAAATGAGAACTGGTATTTTAAAAAATAACATCTACTTCTACAAAAATGCATGTTTGTTGATTCAAGGCAGTTCTCCTTTGAGATATTAACAGCCCAGTCTAAATTGTTCACTATTTATGGGGTTGGCAGTATAGCCTAGAGGTTAGAGCTTTAAGGACTGTAGACTGCCTTGTTTGTTTCTAGCTCCTTCCTGAAGGGATATTTTCTGCAGGGTTGTTAGCCTGTCCCAGTCACCCTCCCACCCAAGGGCAGCCCCTAATTTATAGGCCCACCCCATCACATGACTAAGTGCCCACTTCCCCATTAGCAGCTTATACTTTTCTCCCACTAGAGGTCTCCCAAATGCTCCCCCTACCCAACTCTCCTCTCTACTCTTTCTCTCAACTCACTGTCCACCCTTCCTGTCTTTGAGCTCCCCCTTCCTGCTATTGTGCCATCTGGCCTCTAGGAGGTGGTATTATCCCCCTATTTTCTGGCACATCTGCCTGTTTTTTTCCCTTCCTCTTTGACACTATCCTCATCTTCTATAAACCTCTTCCCATCCTTTTCCTACTTTTTCTCCCCTTTTTTCTCTCTCTCTTTGGGACTTGAACCTTGTACCTCTCACACTAAAGGCAGGCACCTTTCTGCTGCATCACTCTGGCTACCCCACTAACAGGTGTCCTTTACCTACTCTTATCCTTTCCCACTGCCCCCCTGCTAATATGGCCTACCTCTTCCCACTCCTTGCTTATGTCTTCATGCTTCTTAGTACTGCTTCCCCACCTCCCACCCCAAGACACCACCTTTTCCTGATCTCACATACAAGTTATGCTCTGCCCCATCAAGCTACAACCTCCAGCCACACACCGCTGCACCCTCCTCCAGCACCCCCACTGACACCCACCTCCCCACACACCAGCCTCAGGTATCTGCACCTCCTCCATGCCTGCCATACCCTCCTGTCACTTCCCATCCCCACCTCCCTCTCCTGGCATATCACCTCATGAACCAACAAGATCACCCAGAGAAAAGCCATCCATCAACTATTACCTATAACTCTTTCCCTCCTTCTACTCCTCTCTGGCAATGTCCACCCAAACCCTGGTTCCCCCCCATCTCATCCAGCAGGACACAGTCAAATGCCCCCGGACTATGTATTGCATCCATCAATATTTGTAGCCTACTCAAAAAAACTCAATGATCTCCAAGTCTGGATTACCCAACACCAACCTGATATCCTTGCACTTGTTGAGACATGGCTATCCAAATCTACCCCAGACACCCATAGATCTCTACCCAGCTACACCTTGCACTGCATCGACAAAATCCGGAAATGTGGGGGTGGCTGCGTACTGTATCTATGAGACTACCTTCAGGCTCATGCCCTCTCCCACTACTAGCAAGTGGTGCCCAAGTCCTATCCCTGAGTGTCTCCCCTGTTCCTTCCAGGGCCCCTGTGATCATCACCATAGTTTACATCGCACCCCGTGGACAGAAACTCACCTTACAGTCTCTCATGGACTATCTCACTACCCTCCCTGCTAAAACTGAGCTTATCACACTTGGTGATTTAAACCTGAACTGGTTCTCCCCCTCCACCTCCCACTACAAAGACGCTCCAGCAGCCTTGGATATCTCACAACTTGTCCCTAGTTCTACATGTATGAACCACAGCTCTGGTACAGCCACATTGCTCAATCTAGTGCTCTCCAACCATCCCCATAAAATTTCTGATATCTCCGTCCTCCCCAATGCTCTCAGCAACCACTCGTCCATCCTTTTCACATGGACCTGCCATGCACCTAAACTACCCCCCAAAAATATCTTCACCAGGCCCCTCAAATCCAGCAATCTAAGAAAGCTCAGAACCCACCGTGCTCACTTTGACTGGGCCCCCCTGCACTTCAGTCAGGACATGGATGGTGCACTAAATTTCTTTATAAGTGCTTTCAATTATGCCAGTAACAGATTTGCCCCCCCCCCCCACTAAGAACATAGAAACATAGAAGTTGACGGCAGATAAGGACCTGAAGGCCCATCCAGTCTGCCCATTTCTTTTCTACCTATAAATGTGCCATCAGCCTTTGCTCTGTCAGTGGCCTATCTATTCATAGTCATTTGTATTGCCCCTTATGCCTATCCCATGCCTGTTTGAAGCCCTGCACTGTATTCATAGCCACCACTTCTTGTGGTAAGCCATTCCATGCGTCCACCACCCTTTCTATGAAAAAGAATTTCTCACATTCCCCTTAATCTACCCCCTCTAATCTCATGCTGTGTCCTCTTGTCCTGCTATTTTCTTATATTTAAACATGTTAGACTCTTTCACCTTGTTAATGCCCAAGGTGTTTGAATGCCTCGATCATATCACTCTCTCCCTCCTTTGCTCAAGGGTATACATATTGAGCTCTGTTAATCTGTCCTCATATGACTTCTGATGCAGTCCCTGCACCATTTTGGTGCCCTTCTCTGGACTGCCTCAATTTGGTTAATGTCCTTGTGAAGGTGTGGCCTCAATACTGCACCAGTAATCTCAGATGGGGCTCAACTCAGTGTCTTGTAAAGAGGGATTATTACTCCTCTTACGACTGTGATACCCCTACTAATACACCCCAACACCCCACTAGCCTTACCTACTGCTTTAGAGGTCTGTTGGATGATTTCAGGTCATCAGTGATGATGATGCCCAAGTCTTTTTCTTCCTTTGTGACTGCTAGCAACTCCTCTCCCAGCCAATAGGTGGCTTCAGGGTTTCTCTTCCCTATGTGCATGATTTTGCACTTCTTTGCATTACATCCCAGTTGCCACTCTTCTGACCATTTTGCAAGTTTATCCAGCTCCTTCTCATTCTGCCCACCCTATCTGGATCATCTACTCTGTTGCAGATCTTGGTGTCATCTGCAAACAGACAAGCCTTACCCTCTAGTCCATCTGCAAGGTCACTAATGAAGATGTTGAAGAGGACTGGCCCCAGGACTGATCCCTGAGGTACCCCACTTGTGATTTGCATCTCTTCTGACTGTATACCATTTACCACCACTCTCTGTTTTCTGCCTGTCAACCAGTTTGCCACCCAGTTGACCAACTTCTGACCCACCCCGAGCCTACCCAGCTTATTTATCAATCTTCTATGTGGAACAGTGTCAAAGCTTTGCTGAAGTCAAGGTAGGTGACATCAACTGCTCCCCCTTGGTCCACCACTCTGGTTACCCAGTCAAAGAAATCTATGAGATTAGTTTGACAGGACCTTCCTTTGTAAACCCATGCTGTCTTGGATCCTGTGCCCTATGGATTCCAGGTGTTGCACTATCCTTTCCTTAAGGAGTGCCTCCATAATCTTGCCCACTACTGAGGTAAGACTGACTGGTCTGTAGTTCCCCGCCTTCTCCCTGCTACCACTCTTGTGGAGTGGGATCACATGAGCTCTTCTCCAGTCTTCTGGGACCTCTCCTGTGCTCAGAGACTCACTAAACAGTTCTGCTAATGGCTCTGCTAGTTCCACCTTTAGCTCCTTAAGTACCCTGGGATGTATGCCATCAGGTCCCATTGCCTTATCCACCCTGAGCTTAGCAAGCTCTTGTAGGACCCTTTATTTTGTGAAGGGTAGTGCTCTCCCTCCCCCCATGTCCATGATGCTGAGCTGTGGGCCCTGCCCTACCTTCTCTTCAGTAAATACTGAGCAAAAGTATCTATTTAGGATAGATGCCTTTACAGGGTCCTCCTCCTCACATGCTCCCTTTTCTCCATTAAGTTTAGCAATACCCCCTCTGGACTTTCTCCTTTCACTAATGTATCTATAGAAAGTCTTGTCACCTTCTTTTACTGTTTGCGCTAGTGTTTCCTCAGTTTGGGACTTTGCCTGCCTGACTGCCTTCCCTGCTTCCCTTAGGGCAGTTTGGTATGCCTCCCTATCTTCATCCCACTGTGTTCCTTTATATTTCCTGAAGGCCAGCCTTTGGCTCTGACCTTTCTGCTACTGTATTTGAGAACCAAAGTGGCTTCCTTCTTCTTTGCACTTCCTTTTCTGTCTAACACAATGGGATGTTGCTTCAGCTATTGCATCCTTAATGCTTGCCCACTTTGCCTGTACCCCTCCTGTGTTTCTTTTTGCCAGGGCTAGCTTAACTCTGTTGGCCATCTTATCAAAGTCAGCTCCTCTGAAGTCCCATATTTTGCCTTGGAATGGGGTGATTTAGATGTAGTAGCAAATTGAACCATACCATGTGATGGTCACTGGCCCCCAGGTAACCTTCTACCTGGAGATCTGTGATCCTTTCCTTGTTAGTCAGTACTAGATCTAGGATAGCCCTGTCTCTTGTGGGTTGCTGTACCAGTTGTTTGAGGCCCTCCCCCTGCAGGGAATCCACTATGTGTCTACTTCTGGCAGATGTTCCTGCTAGTATTGACCAATCTGTATCCAGCATGTTGAAGTCTCCCATTATCAGAACCCCCTCTTTAGCTGTCATGTTTTGTATATCTTCGAACAGTAATGTGTCTATGTCCTCCCCCTGGTCTGGGGGCCTGTAGACAACCCCAGTTCTTATTGCTGTCCCATTTCCTGTTTCCAAGGTGACCCACAGTTCTTCTGGCTCCTTATGTGTATTCTGAATTTCTGTAGCTTTGATATTTTCACTGACCTACAGGGCCACTCCTCCCCACCTTTTTGCACCTCAGCCTCTTCTGAACAATACATAGCCAGGTACTGAAGTCTCCCAAGTGTGGTTACTGGTAAACCACGTCTCACTAATTGCTACTATGTCCAGTTTAGCCTCTGACATTATTGTCTGCAGGTCTGGGATCTTATTTCCCAGGCTGTGAGCATTTGTGTACATGATTTTCCATTGGCCAGATTTTGGTGTGTTAGTTGTTGGGTGAGGTTTGGCATTACCCCTGTGCATCGTATGGGGAGACAAACCTTTTTTCTTACCTGGTGATGCAAATGAACTGCAAACATGCTGAATCCCTGTTTGACCACTAGCTGAGGGGGGAGAGGTGTTCTTCCCATTCGACGACACCCCTTGGATTACACCTCAGCTGCCTGGCCTTATGAAACACCGCAATGAGCTGTGGACAAAAGCCCTTGACTCTGGAAATCCTCTGGACAGACACTTCCACGTGGCTCAAAATAACTGCACATGGGCTATCAGGGAAGCTAAATCTGATTATTTTACAGCTGCCCTGGCTACAACATGGGGAAACTGGTGCAAATTCTGGGATAATCTGAAATCCCTCAATGGCAAATCTACCTTCCTCCGACATACTTAGCATAAACGGGGCTATTACCATCAACCCTCAACTGATTGCCGAAGTGCTAAACTCCACCTTCTTGGAACTCAGCATTATCCTTCCTCCAAATTTTTTCTGCCCAAATCCCCTAGCACCTCCATCCCCCCTGGCATCCCCTCCTTTCCACTCCCGCATTCTCACTACTTGGGAATCCAAACCCTACCTTCTCAGAGCCCTCAGGAAAACACGCTTTAGTAGTGACACTCTTGATCTCCAGATCCTGCGGCTGACGTGGGAAGAAGTCATCTCCCGCCTAACTTCTCTTCTCAACCTCTCCCTCTGCCTGAGTAAGTTCCCCACAGTATGGAAGATGGCTCATATGACCCCCATACACAAAGCTGGTGATCACCTTACCCCTAGCGACTACCACCCGATATCCAGTCTTCCCCTGCTTTCCAAGGATCTTGAGCGCATTGTGGCAGACCAGCTTGCTGTATATCTCTCTCAGTATGACCTACTGATCCCTGAACAGCACGGTTTCAGTAAGGGTCACAGTACAACCACAACCCTCCTTGAATTCACCAGCTTTATACACACTGCCATTGGCAATGGCAGACTGGCTGATGTGGTGTTCCTTGACCAAACCAAAGCTTTTGACACCATGAATCACCCACTACTTCTCTCCACTCTCTCACAACTTGGCCTGTCTAATGACTCCAAAGCTTGGTTTACTGACTATCTGTCAAACCGCACCCAGCGGGTAAAAATGCACTCCACCATCTCGAAACCTCTCCCAGTTCTTTCTGGAGTACCACAAGGTTCCATATTAGGTCCCCTCCTCTTCAGTTTCTACCTTAACTCTCTCCCCAAAGCTTGCTCTGGTGAAATCCTATTATATGCAGATGATGCTGTCCTCTATGCATCCCACTCTGACCTTTCTCAGCTAGAACTCTCCCTCCAAACCTCCTTTACCGAGGCTGAAGCTTGGCTCATGGAACATAAACTTATGCTAAACCAGAAAAAGTCTAAAGTAATGCTGTTTGCCCATCACCAAAACAAACTCAAACACTCCCCCCATGCATCAATACTTCCAACTCGCTGCCCCTTGAGAAGGTCCTCTCTTTCAAATATCTGGGCGTCACTCTTGCCCCAATCCTCACGTTCCATGACCACATACAGCACCTCTGTTCCAATCTCGACTCTTGTATTGGCCTTCTATGTTGACATTGGCACTGCCTTCCCCCTGAAGCCCTCCAACTTGCCATCTCCTCCTCTGTCCTATCAATACTGGACTATGGTATTGTCATTTATGAGGCAGCTGACAGCACTGCCCTCCAAAGAGTTAAGACATCTCTTAACAAAGCCTGCCACCTTTCTCTGGGTTGCCTAGTACCATCCACAGCTGCTCCCTCTACAACCAAACAAACTGGCTGGACTTCAATGGCACACTACAATACCACTCGTCTGTACTGGCCAAAAATATATCCTCTGGTCTCACCGCTCCCAGCCTCTCCCCTGTCCTGGAACCTGCCCCACTTACTAGATTCACCAGGAGCTCCCTCAAACCAACCCACCTGGTGTCAAGATTTAAAACCTCACTTGGCCAACGCTCCTTTGCCTACCATGCTCCTTCATGGCTCAACTCCCTCCCCTCTCACATTAATGAGGAACCTAAGCTTGGCCAGTTTAAATCACTCCTCCACTCCCACCTCCTCTCCACACGCTCTTGCAGCAGCCCCTAACTCCTTTACAAACTGACAATTGACTTGTCCTGCCTTCCTGTCCTATCCCTGATTTCTGTATGGAACCCCATCCACCCTCCCCCCTGCTGCTTCCTCCTCTCTCCCTCCCCCCCCCACGCTGACAATGGACTCAGTCCAGCTCTCTCCTGCGCTCTACCCCCTCTTTCTTTATGCCCTGTCACCCTGCCATCCCAATGTGTTATCACTCCAATCCACCATATAGACCCCAGAATAGGCTCATCCCAACCCCACCTCTAGTTATCTCTTGATTGTGCAATGAATTGTACTTAAATATTGTACCCAAATGCCTTACTGCTCTCTACATATGATATGTTGTAATTATGAAATGCTGTTAATTGTGCAATGAAGAGTATCTGAATATTGAACCCAAATGTCTTACTGCTCTCCATGTATGGAATTTTGTATCTATGACATGCGCTCTACAGTATGTTATACAAACTGTACTATGTTTATGCTAACTGTATGTCATGTCTATTGTTGTTGTAGCCTGATGTAGAGCCTTTGAAAAAGAGTCTCAGACTCAAAGGATTGTAATTCCAAATATCCCAAACAATAAATACAAAATAATGAGCTATAAATAGGCTTCGTATATCCAGCATTCAGACATGGGTTTGATTCCCACATCCTCCACTTCCGTACTGTGTGACTCTGATTAAGTCACTTAATCTCTCCAGTGTTTCTATAAATCTGTTATTTTTTTTCCCTTGTAGTTCAGTTTTACACTGATCTTCTACTGCGCGGGAGGGAATGCTCACTCAAACAGAGCCTCAGATCGTAAATTCTAGATAAGAGATGTGCAGTCTATGTCACATGACCCATCTCAAAACAGGATTGTACACACTCACACACCCATACATACACACACTTAAAAGCACTTTCCACTTGGCACTTCCAACTTCAAAAACTGCAAACAAACACAAAGCACTTCTTTTGTTCTACGTGTACCTGGGCAGCTGGACTTAATTAACTCTGTCACGCTGGTTTATGCCTACTTTTTTGTTTGTTTGTTTGTTTGTTTAAAGAGGCAAGATCCTTCAGGCCAAAAAAGTGATGGGGCTACAGCCCCCACCCCTGCAGTTCGTATATTTGCCCATAGGAATGAAATAGCTCACAGACTGCACACACTCACTGTCTGTAATCTGACACTGTAGACGACAACATCATATAATGAGTTAACCCCTAGGTTGCTGAAAGAAATAGAATACATCTATTAGACTGAGCTGGACAGATTATAGAAACAGCAGTTTAAAACATTTTTTTTGCTAATATCCTGAGAAGTTTTTTTTTTTGTCATTCTTTTTCTCGCCTTCCCGGTGAGAACTCTCTTGGGCTACCTCACTCACTGTGACCGCTCTACTGCCCGCTGTATTCCCCACCATCTTCAAGGATGTTATGATCCCCTGGAGACACGGGAGGGGCTACGGCTCCGGGGAGGTAGAAGGCGCAGTGGTGGGGAACTAGCGTTGGGCGTGTGGTGGCAGTGGCACTGGAGAAGCCATCGCCTATCCAGCAGGAGGGGTGTTTTTCCCCTTAGTTTCTGTGTTCCACCCTTTCTCCCCTGCGTGGGGCATGTCCTGGTCGGCACATGGCAACCCTGCCAACGTCAGGCCATGGAGATCGCATGCTGTCTAGTGCACAGCAGCATCCCTGATCTTCACCAGGGGCTACTGGTGAACTGCATACCCCAGAGCCCTTCCCCTGGGATAGGACAGCAGACGAGTGGGCACTCGATCCGATCTTGCCCCTTTCGACCCCAGTACCTGAGCTCGCTCCCGAACCCGGGTCGCTGGCGTGGCATTGAGGTGTGGCGTCCAGCACCTCAACCCTCAGCACCATTGGACCAGTCACAGTCCTGAGAGGTTTTGAGGTGCAATACAGTAGCATCCCCCCTCCCTTCAGATGCCTTTAACATAGAGCAGCAAATAGCAAAAATTGGGGGGGGTGCACTACTTTGCAGCTGTGGAGGAATACATCCAAATGTCTAAAAAGGTAGCTGCAGGAAATGCTGTTTTAGAGCTATAGTCTGATCGATGACAGAACGGCTGTAGGCTCCACCCACAGCCCTAAAAAGAAATAGGGTTTCCATCCATTAATGCTGGCTTCTTCTTTTTTTTTCATTGATTAAACTTTATTAATAACTTTATTAACTGGCAGTATAGCCTAGAGGTTAGAGGAACGAGGTGTGAACAAACTTAATACATCCAGCAGACCAGACCTGAGTTTGATTCTCACAGCCTCCACTTGCCTACTGTGTGACTCTGAGCAAGTCACTTAACTGCCCAGTGCTTCCAGATCACCCCTGAAAACAGGCAGTTGTGCCCAGTGGGCCTTACCCAGTTACCAAAGACTAAAATAAATTATTTTTTTTTTTCAAAGAACAGACAAACATTACCAGACAATACAACAACCCACCAACAATACACAAACCTTCCAGTCACCCCCCCCCCACCAAATACATCCAGTTAAAACATTTCTCATATTTCCCATTTCATGGCACAAACAGTCTCAGTCCATATTTGTACAGAGGAGCCTGGTACAGTACTACTCCACTCCTGGTCATTATTTCTAGAATCTATTACATTAGAGACAACAGAGTATATCATGTTTCCCATCTTTTTCTGTAGGCCTGAAATTGATTATTGCCACTGGCTGTCTGTGTCAGTGTTTAATGCCATTAAGAGTTCTTTATGCCATTCAGCTTGACTCAGTACACTGTCATCTAGCCAGTCCCTGAAGGTGGTCATCTTGGCTGTTGCCATAATCAGTGCTGTAAGACCCCTTCTTGGGCTACATACTCTAACCATGATAATTACCCACCAAACACACTTCAGGACTAAAGGCATTCTCTAGACCTTTAAAGGGGGTCTCTTATACTTGTCCGGAAAGGGGAGACTTTCTTACAGTCCCAGAGGATATGCTTCAGATTCCCTTTCTCCTTTCCACAATGAGTACAAAGTGGGTTGTTTAGATGGCTGATTTTGTATAGCTTGGCAGGTGTAAATACAAATCAAGCATTACTTTAAACTGCATTAACCGGTATCTGTCTTGCTTGATGTATTTGTACAGGTCAGCCAATACCAGTTTCTTCTGCCTGCTTAGGGCCAGGATCTAGTCCCTTTTCCCAGTCCCCACCATCACAAACAGGATAGTCTGTGGTGTCTGACTTTCTGGTTGTCATCATCTGGTGCTAACCCTATATGCCTTTTGTAATTGCAGGGGCTTAGAATTGTCCCCAAGACTCAGCGCCTCTATTAGCCAGTCTGTCGGAAATAGTAAGATGTGATTCCTCTCTTCTTCTTCTGGCATACCCAGTAGATGCACATTCTGGCTCTGGACCTGCTGCCTCAACATTTCCAGGCAAGAATGAGGATACTGGGTTTCCTTCGCTGAAACATGTTGCACGGTTTCACCTTGTCTCTTACCATCCTGCGAGTCCATTTGCAGTGTCACTACAGCAGTCTCTGCGGTACCCAATTTACCAGTTATAGAGTCTAGTTTAAGATTCATGGCTGTCATAGACTGCAGTTGCTGGTACATTTTGGTGCTTACCGTTTGCAGCATTTCTTCCTGCTGTGAGTCAGTTGCATGGTTGGCCTCCTGCCTGCTTGTTTGGAGTCGGAGGTACTTCGCTGTTTCCCTCTGGATCCTCTGGGCTGATTTCCCCAAGGTTTCACCATTGTGATCCTGAGGGTCTCTATTCTCTGGGTCCGTCAAGCAGTCTCAGCTTCTTGCAATTGGATTTGCTTGATAACTTAATTTTTTGACCTCAGTGGATGGAGTGCTAAGGTGAAGTGGCCATCTTTGTCACCGGGCTCCACTGCACCTCCCATCTGCAATTGTTTAAAATGTAATCAATCTCCTTGCACCACTGCCAAACAGAGAAGGGCAGATCAGGAAATATATGCACCGTGGCCTCCCCAGTGATGTCTCCCCCCAAAACGACAGGCTTATTGTAGTGCCTTTAGTGCCTGTCCACAGAACCTAGCTCAAAGCAGGACTACCATTAGAGTACGAGGCTTTTCTTCCTTGTCATTGTTTTAAATCAATTGTAAAGTGTATGGAACCCTGCAAAAGTGCTATAGAAATAGTTATCTATCTACTCACTCACTCTGTCTCGTCTGTCTGTCTGTCCATCTACAGACAATATCTATCTATATATCTATTTACTGTGTCTATCTATCTCTATAGCAGTCTATCTACAGACAGTATCTATTGATCTGGCCATTCGTCTGTCTGTCTGACTGTCCATCTATCTACAGAAAGTGTATAGTGTATGGTGGAACGCTGTTCCGCATGGAAATCCATGCCTGGAACAGCGCTGTTGTGCTGCACTCGGTGCGTCACGACCTTGTTGTGCTGCACCGAGTACATCACCGGTGCAGCATAACAAGATCACACGCATTCGCACATGCGCAATTGAGTGGTCCACGGTGAAACGGAAGTCAGCTCGCTGCTACGCATCCCAAAGTAAGCCTTATTTTTACTTGTAGACTTGTTTGGGGGATCATGGAGTGCTGATTATGGTTGCCCATACACTATAAAAGATTGTGTATGAACAACCATACACAAACAAGGCAGTTGTTAGATCCCGAGGTTACCGTGGTAATGGACCTCTCGACTCTGGTTACCACGGAAACCTCTCAATCACAACTGGCTTATAGTGTATGGTAGAATGCTGTTGAGCATGGAAATCCATGCTCCCAACAGCATTGTGCTGCACTAGCTATGTCATTATAGCTGTTGTGCTGCACCAACTATGTAGCTAGTGCAGCATAACACCTAGAAGGTGTGTGAGCATGAGTGGAAGCTGGGTGTGCATGCGTGATGGGCTGACCGGCGATGTGCTAAGAATGGCTGCGTGTGGTGAAACAGGGCCAGAGGAACTGAAAACCACACAAGAATGTGAAGGAGTAAGGGCAATCTTGTTACGAGCAACCATACACTATAAAGACTGTGTATGATCGCTCATACACAACAAGGTATTTTTTCAACTCTTGAGGTTTACATGGTAACGAGATCTCTCAAGGTCTCCAGTTACCATGGAAACCTCTCAAGTAAGAAAATACCCTTGTTGTGTATGAGCAATCATACACAATCCTCTATGTTGTGTATGACTGCTCAGACACAATCTTCTACATGTGTATATATATATATATATATATATATATATAGTGTGTGGTGGAATGCTGTTATGCATGGAATTCCATGCCTGGAATATGCTTGTTCTGCTGCACTAGTGACGTCATTATGTTGTTCTGCTGCACTGGTGATGTCACTACTGCAGCAGAACAACTTGGAATGCTGCCACATACTTGATTGCCCCTATCCAATAAAGCTGGGAGTTGTTTTTTAAACTTGAACTTGCAGAAACATCTGCAGCACACTGTATCAGTAATTTGAGCCTACCACCAAACCTCAAGTGCTTTCCCAACCACCAATTCACTGAAACAAATGCAATGTCCGAAATAGGCACGAATGCCCATACATCATATAGAATAGCAGATGGGCAACTCTATGCACAACCAGTGTGGTGTGCCACCTAGGAGATCTGATTCCCATGAACCTCTCGAGCTTCACTCTTGAGGTCACCATGAATCAGAACCCCTCGGTGGCACAACACACTGGTTGTGCATAGTTGCCCATCCATTATCCTATACGGAGCTATCTAGACAGTATCTATCTGTCTGTTTCTCTATCTATCTATGCAAAACAGGAGTGGGGGTAAAATGACAAGATAAAAAAGATATCTTAGTGACATCACTAACAGCAAGATATCAAAAAATATTGCTGTTAGTGTTGTCACAATGGATACTTGAGTTACTATCATCACATTGGAATACTGAGCCAATCAGAGAGCAGCTTCCACAATGTAGACGACATCACAATGACTAGTGCAGCACTGAAGCAAGCTGTTAAAATCAGAGAAAAGCAGCAAACTCTTTCAATAAACTGCATGCAGATTTAAAAGCTATAAGTTATAAACTACTGCTGTATATATCAAATATACAATAGCCTGACTCAAAATAGGCAGTGTAACATCACTTGTGAGTGGGAAGGGCTTTCATAACTCACTCGTGGCTCTGCCGCTCATGAGTTGTGGTCCTGCCCCCTCACACTTGAAGATAAATAGCATATTTTGAGTCAGGCCATTGTATATCCCTGTAGCTATCTATTTATCTATCTATCTACAGTCAGTATCTCTCAATATGTCCATTCGTCTGTCTGTCTGACTGTCCATCTACAGAAAGTACCTGTTTATCTGTCCTTAGGGAGTATACTGTATCTGTCTGTATATCAGTCTAGCTATATATCTATCCATCCAACCATCTGTCTATCAATCTGTTGTGTATAGTTTGCTATTACTGTGTATGGAGATCCATACTCTCAAGATCCCTGTAGTGTGTGGGTGAAACTTTGTTGTACACAGATTTCCATACACAACAACTTCAACATTCTAAATCGTCTTGTGCTGACTCCTTTAGCTTGCAGTCAGCAGGTATCAAAATCAAAGCATTCCTCATGTCACCTGGCTACTCCCACACTCTGTCTCCCTCTCAGACCCTGCCAGATACTGGCAGTTGGAGCACTGTTGGAGCACTGCATACCCTGCTCCTGTCCACGTCTCACCCAACTCAACTGCCGACAGCCTCATAAATGTAAAATAAAAACCTCAGCGATCACCCAGTGCATCCCTCAGCAAGAACCTCAATCATTTCCTCACCTCACTCCAGCCAGTGTCCTCAGTCTTGGTTTACAAAAACGTCTCACCACGCAGCACTCATCTGGAAACGAACCCTAAGTTACTCTCTCTCACTTTCTCACTCTCACCCTCTCGATGCTGCTGCTATTGACAGCTAGTGATAGTTATTGGAGCTCTTTCTCTCTCTCGAAGATGCTATCACAAGCTATTGGAGCAAGGCATCCATAAGAAAAAAGCCAATTGCTGGGTTAGGGGCAGGAAACTACCGTACACACTATATAAAACAGTACGTGGGTGCCATGCACAGCAAGGCTGTGTTTCCATCTTGAGGGTAAGATGACAGCATGGACCTCTCAAGCTTCGCTCTTGAGGTCCTGAAGCTGTCATCTCACCCTCTTCATCGGAACGCAGCTTTGTTATGCATAGGCACCCACACTACATCTATTCTACACATCAATCTATATACAGTCAGTATCTGTCTGTTGGTCTAGCTGTCTCCTGAAAACATGTCTGTCTGTCTCTTTATAGACAGTATGTATGTATCTATCTACAGACAGTATCTATCTATCTATCTTTCTATCAATCTATCTGCAGAAAGTATCTGTCTGTCTATCGTCAGAAAGTATTTATCCATCTGTCTGTCTGTCTATCTAGCTAGCTATCAGTCTCTTTATAGACCATATCTATGACTCTGTCTACAGACAGTATCTATCTAAAGACAGTATCTCTCTCTATCTATCTAGCTATCTATCTGTCTATGTATCTCTCTCTCTCTCTCTATCTACTCTGTCTATCATCTATCTGTATACAGTCAGTATCTGTCTGTTGGTCTAGCTGTCTACTGAAAGTATATCTTTCTGTCTGTCTACAGACAGTATGTATGTATCTATCTACAGACAGTATCTATCTATATATCTATCTATCTGCAGAAAGTATCTCTCTGTCTATCATCAGACAGTATCTACCCATCTGTCTGTCTGTCTATCTAGTTATCAGTCTCTTTACAGATCATATCTATGAATCTGTCTACAGACAGTATCTATCTATCTAAAGACAGTATTTCTATCTATCTATCTATCTATCTATCTATCTATCTATCTATCTATCTATCTATCTATCTATCTCTGTCTGTAGAACTCATTGATGTGAGAGGTGCAGCTATTCTTGTGAGCAATAGATGGCACTAGAGTGCCATGCAGCTAGCTAAAGACACCGGCCTCAGACTTCTCTCACTAGTCTCTGGGGAGTTAGGTAGGGAAAACAAAAGCTGCGTGGAGAAAGGGGTTTACCCCTGTTCTTCAAAATGGTCTAAAAATGAGTGACTGGGATGAGATTTGTACTTCTCCCCTGACTCGTCAGTGTCAGTGCTTGAAGGAGCATTCCATGGGACACTCTCTCTTCTCAGAAGGGCGGGTTAAGGGCTTTGTTCTTGTTCTGTTGCCTGAAGGAGAGGTCCTAAGAAATTCTATGCATCTCTTTGATACAGTGTGTTCATCCATTCTGGTACATCCATGGGGAGGGCAAAAACCAGGGGGAAAGGGCATTCACCAGCAGATGAGGTAACCCCCCCCCAGTCCAGACAGGATTGCCTTCCATAGGACCTGGCCCTAGTCCCTCTTCCCTTGCAAAATTTAGCCTTCTTGGTCAGCGGAGAGCAATGCGGCCACTCCCTCACCTAAACCAGACAGATACAGACTGTATACAGATAGATGACAGCTGGGGCAAAAACCAGGGGAAAAGGGCATTCACCAGCAGATGAGGTACCCCCCCCCCCGGTCCAGACAGGATTGCCTTCCATATGACCTGGCCCTAGTGCCTCTTCCCTTGCAAAATTTAGCTTTCTGGGTGGGGCAGGCCCTCCCTACCAGGCCCCACTGAGGAAGCATATAAGCCATAGAGACACTGGGAGGAGGAGGAGGTCAGGTGGCATTTTGGGAAAGCAGTATGTGACTCCAAGCATGGGGTAAAGAGGTGGTTACTGGAAGGAGGCTCAGGTGAGGGAGTGGCCTCACTGCCATTACAGTAAGGAGACAAAAACTGTAGGTAAAGTAATGCAGAGGAGGAACTAATAGAGGGTATCGGAGCATTTTTATCAATTAAAATAGTTAATTTTTTAATTAATCTTTTTCTTCCCCCATCACCCTGATGTCCACCAGGACTTACCTGCCAGCTATTCTCCCCCCCTCCGGGCTTCCCCCCTCAGTGTGGTCGACGAGGTTCCCCTACCCCCACTGGAAAAGGATCCAGCTCCTGGCTGGTGAGCCCAGCTGGTTGGGTGTGGGGCCTGCGCCTGTGCGGCGCCATCCTGCTACCAGTGACATTTTCCTCCCTATGGAGCCTCAAGAGGTGTGGCATGCAGTGATGCCAGAATGTGCACCTTGCATCGCACATCGATATCTGCCATGTCTCCCCTTGCCCTCTAGGCAGTCCTGAGTGTCTTTCCCCCAGCTTTCACTAGGTGTCAGGCAATCATAAGGCTCTGCCAGCCCTTCCTCCCTCCCAGCGGAGTAGAGCAGTCCATCAGGCACTCGATCCTCCTCTCCCTGGCCAGTCCTCCGCTGCCCCGAGTTTGCTTCTGAACTCTGGTTGTCGGCATCGGGAGCGGTAGCACTAATGCTGCATCAGCGGGCTGGCTTTTTGCAGAAAATCTTTCACTGTGCACTACAAAGACCTAGCGATTAAGGTGCACACCTTCCATTCGGGGAGCATGGGTTCGATTCCTGAGTCTGAGGTCCCAATCAGCAGCAAAGAAGGTGGTGAAGCAGTCCCAGGGATGCAGTCACCTCTCCAGGGTGGGTCTCCTGCTCTCATCCTAGAACACCTGCCCTCTTGTGGCCAGGGGGATGGGGGGCCATTCTATTAGGAATAACCCTAATTCCATTCCCATTTTCCCGATGTTAGTGTAGGAAGAGACCCATAGGTGGAGGGTGCAGAGGTACAGCACTGTTTCCCCTTCACTGACATCAGGTAGTACATCCCCGTGTTCTTGCATGTGCCAGTGATCGCTGTCTCCTCACACTTCTCAAACAGAGAGTTGCCTCTCTCTTTCTCTGGTCTGTTAGCTATTCAATGAAAACCAGTGGCACTAAAGGATATAAGACAGGGGTACAAACAAGATCTGACATGGCAGTCATGGCGCATCAGGTTGGGGAAGTGGCTTCCACACCAGTTTAGGACACATGGACAGCTCTCAGGACAGCCCTTCAGGGAACTGGAATGATCCCTGAGTGGCAAGTAAGGACTGCAGGAAGAGAGTGGGCCAGCGGAGGTATACAGAAATAGAACGGTATATACTTACCACTAGATAAACTGTCTGAAGCACAGAAACACGTTTGTTTTTAAATGTATTGTTTTTGCTCGCCTTACTGGCTTGGCTCCCATCTCTCAGGTTGGACCCTGCTCCGCTCTCTGGAATCCCTGGTGCGTACCTCCCAAGTTTCTAACCCTACAGGCTTCCCCCCTGTGATGATGCCTGGCTATATCATACTCAAACCTCCCAAAGCCTGTAGAGTGAAAGGGCAGGAGAATCTGGGTACAGAGAATGGCCAGTGGCTGGAGGCAGAGCCCAAGCACACCCGACGTCATCCTGCTTGAACCAGGGAATTTCCTTGTTCGCCCTGCCCCTTGGTACACTGGCATGCTAGGTGGCCAAAGTCCAGGCACACCGAGCATGCCAGAACACAACATGGTTGGCATCCAATGTTTACTGTTCCTTTGCTGCACCACCACCCTCCGTGACCCAGATGGCAGTGTCATAGCAGAAGTAATTAGCCTCCTTCCCTGGAGGAAGAGAGTGTTCACTGGAATACTCACTTTACTTCCCTCTGTCTGGTTTCTGAAGATTGTAGCCTGCCTCTGAATCACAGTTCATGGCATCACAAGAGGTAGTGCTACCACTGCACCAATGTGCCAGCTCCGAAACAGCCTTTTAGCCCATATCTTCCCAGTCACCACAGCCCCATCACCCTGGTGTCTCCCAGGACTTACATTCACCTCCATAGTTTTCAGAGTTTGACCCCCTGTGGTGTGGGCAGCAGAGGGACCCCCAAGCTCTGCTGCAGGATGGATCTGATGTGTGGAGGTGGCACCTGAGTAGCCAGGTACAGGATCTGTGGGCAGCCAGTGTCATCCTGCTGGCAGGGGTATTTTTGCTTGTTAAGTCCCTTTCCCTAGGATGTCATCGACCAGGGTGCAGTAGTGTGCACGTGCAAGCGTACACAGCTTGGTACCAGCCAACATCCTCCCTCCCTCCCTCCCTGAGAGCCACTCCTGACTACACTGCCACTTGTGGTGACCCAAGTGACAGAATAGCAGAGGAGCAGGCTGCCCTCCATCCCTGGAGGAGGAGAGCGTTCCCTAGGACACTCGATCCTCCTCCTCCTCCTCCCCCCCCCAGCTGGCCACTGAAGACTTGAGCTTATTCTTGAACTCAGGTCACCAGTACAGGAAGTGGTGGCTATGAATACAGAGCAGGGCTTCAAACAGGCATGGGATAGGCATAAGGGAGCAATACAGATGAGTATGAATAGATAGGTCATTGACAGAGGAAAGGCCGATGGCACATTCATAAGGTAGAAAAAGAAATGGGCAGACTGGATGGGCCTTGCGGTCCTTATCTACCGTCAACTTCTATGTTTCTATGAGCAGTAGCACTACCACTGCACCTACAGGCCCTTGAAATATCCATTTTAATATCTTGGAGAGTTGCACTGCCACCTAGTGGTTTAGGTTTGCATGTAACCTGTTGTATCCCATACTGGGGCTAGCTTGGAGAAGAGGTGCATCACAGCAGTGAAACACTTGTCTCCTGTAGTGAGGTGTAGTCAACCCATAGTTTATGCACCCCCTTCCCACTGACCAAGGAACAGCATGGGGAATGAGCCCCACACTAGGCGACTGGGCCGGCAATACCCAACACTGCAGCGCTGCACAGGAGAGGGGTGGTGCACTGTTGAGGTGCCATCCTTTGGATGAGATGTTAACCCAAGATCCCTTGCTGTCATATCTGGTGGCTCCCCAGGTGGAAGTTAAGTATCCCAGGGCACTATTCGAAAGAGTAGAGGAGTTATTCCCAGGTGTCCAGGCCAAGTTTTCCCCCTCTAAAGAGGAGGGGGATCTAATGTAATATGGTAGTTTGATTGTGTTTGGGGGGCTGGTATCAGCGCACATAATGACTATTGCATGTTTGCGCTCCTACAGTCCCTACACTTCCTGTATCTAACTCATTGCTGTATAAAATCACTGTGGTATACAGTTTATGTGAAAGCAACTATATACATTCAAGTTCTGTTCTATTATGCAGGCCCTGCACTGCAACAGATTACTTTGTACATCACTTTGGAATGCAGTCTGTGTGAAAGGTACTGTATCAATCCAAGTTGTAGTCTATTCTCCAGTCCCCGCACTAGCAGTATGTAAGTGATTGCTTTGTAAAGCACATTAAATACTGTGTGTGTGTGTGTGTGTGTGTGTGTGTGTGTGTGTGTGTGTGTAAAAGGCACTATATAAATCCAGTATAGTGTAGTGGTTAAGAGCACTGAGCTGAAAACCCAGAGAACTGGGTTTGAATCCCGCAGCTACCACTTGCATACTGAGTGACCACGAGCAAGTCACGTAACTTCCTTGTGCTCCCAGTATGCAACTGGAAACAATCAATCAATCAAACATTATTTACATAGCGCAATTCTCACTGTGATTCAAAGTCTTTACATCAAGTCTAAAACATTTAAAATACAGTAGGGGCTGGGTATTCAAAAGGGTTGAGCCATGCACAAGCCAAAAATGCACCCCGGCATGATATTCACAGGGGCAAGTTGGCTAGGCAACTCCAGATGTACCGGGGCGCATCTGTAATGTATGCAGCGCAACTGCAGGGGGCGTGTCCATGCATATGCGGCACATCCTAATATTCAGCCCGGGATGAGCGGTGCATATGCTGGCACAACTCCACCTTGTGCCACTCAGGGGGGCACAAAGTTGTGCCTGGAAAAACCAGGAACAAGTCCTGGCCACCCACGGGTGAGCTGCCATATTGCAGGGTGCAACACGGCAGCGCCAGCCGTGGGTGGCCACCCGCCCACCCAGAACACTGTCCACAAGCTCCCTGCCCTGGGAGCAACGTGCCCCCCCATCACCCGATCACGGGCATAGGTATCTGAAATCCGTGGTGGTCCAGTGGACCGCCTCCATTGCCCGATCACGGACATAGGTTTGAAATATCCCTGGTGGTTCAGTGGACTGCTCCCCATTGCCCAATCACAGGTATATGTTTGAAATATCCCTGGTGGTCCACTAGACAGCTCTCCTTTGCCCGATCATGGGCATATGTATGAAATATCCCTGGTGGTCCAGTGGAACCCCCCCCAGCTCCCGATCATGGGTGGATATAGCAAAAGTAATCCTGGTGGTCTAGTGGTACCCCCCTCAGCACCCGCCCACTGAGGTCCGCCGCCACCCAGCCCCCCCAGACAGCAGCGGGTGGCAGCACCCCGCCCGCATGCGGCCCAGCCGCCTGCCAACTGACAGCGTACAGTACTGTCTGTATGCCTATTGGTCCACTGCGTGGGCCAATGGGCATGCAGACCATACTATATTACACAGGCCTGATATGAGATGAACACGTTGATTGCATATGGGGCCTCATGTATTACTGGCATGGTCTGTGCGCGCTGTCAGTCGGCGAGCAGCTGGGCAGCATGAGCAGAATGCCACCCGCGCTGACTGAGGCTGCTGAAATGATGGGGGACCTCTGAAAGTGAGTGGGGAGAGTACCACTGGACCATCAGGATTACTATGCCTGTCCGCACTGTCGAGCACTGGGAGGTTTCCACTGGACCACCAGGGATATTTCATGACATGCCCATGATTGGGTGATGAGAGCAGTCCACTGGACCACCAGTGATATTTTAAACATATGCCCATGATCGGGCGTATGGGAGTGGGGTCCACCAAGGAACTGCAGGACATCGGTCCCCGATGGCTGCAGCCTGGCAGGGTGCCAGGCGCAAGTCGACAGGGATTGGCGCATCGCATGCAAATGGGGCCATAATGACATGCAGATGGCCCCATTTGTGCCTTGCATGCATAATGGCCTCATTTGCATGTCCAGTGCTGAATATCGCAGTTGATGCACCTAGCGCGACCGCATGTGTGCTGGCGCATCCCCCCTGCTCCACTTCTGCCACTTGCGCTGGTGCAGTGCCACTGCGCCGTGTGCAGTGCATGCGCCCTCAGTGCCACATTCAATATCGCCTGGTCCATGCCCTAGTGCAGCTCAGTTGTGCTGCGCCCAAGCTTGCGCCCCTGCCTGGTGCAGTCTGAATATTCCACCCTATAAATATAACATAATACATAAGTAACTCCTTCTTACTAATCAATAACATATTAATCCAATTCTGGGAAGGCCTGTCTAAATAAATAGGTTTTTAGCTTCCGTTTAAATTGATCAATGGTAGGGCTATCTCGGATATGGTGAGGTAAAGAGCCTCCACTTAGTGCATCTTTTCTGACCCAAACAAATTGTAAAAATTCTACAGTTCTGGCACTACCAGTATCTAACCGATTGCTTTGTAAAGAACTTTGTAATACAGTGTGTGTGTGTGTGTGTGTGTGTGAATGGCACTGCATAAATTCAAGTTCTTTTTTAACTTATATTTTATTAGTTTTATATGAATATCTTATACAGTTGATACACAGTGAGAGTGCATAAACAGTGTACACTAAATACATTACAGCAAGAAAGATGAAGCACATCCCACCCAGGTACTGTAGTTACATCATATGACGTCAACAAACAAAACAGGATACCATATTACACCCTAAATAACTAAATCAGTGTAAGAGACCATAACGCACCAACAAGCTACAGACCGGAGTACAAAATCCCAGCTTTTGAATGACTGTATTTGTGAATGAGCCATTTGGCTACTAATGGCCTGAGTATGGCATTTATCAAAATCCTTAGTTATTTTCTTTCGTGAGCATGCTCTGCTCCAGATAAACTAATGCACCCCTCAAGGAGCATAACTAATTTAAAGATAACTTTTCTGCAAATAAAGTGTAAATAACCCCACGGCCCCAGAGGAGTATCGTAGTATCTATTACCTCAGTAACTCTAAACATTAAATAGGTCCATTAACTTTGAAAGTCATTGTGTGATGCAGGGAATTGAACCACTCCAACATTAAGACAGTCCCAGGTCTAATTCTCTCCTCTGTGGCAAACTTCCACTGTGAATGTGTTTTTTTTGGGGGGGGGGGAGTTGCATGTAACACTGGGAAACTGCTAAATCAGATCAGTGGGCAATGGCATAATGCTTGGTTAACGTCAGTAGCCACCCTGAGTATATTGCAACAGAGGCTTATTAGCTTCCCTTGATTGACTGTTAAGAGTTATTTAGTAGGGAAAAAGGGATAGGCACCCTGCCACATACATTCAGCGGTGGGGGGGGGATGGTTTGGTGTGGCATAGAGAAAATTGGAGAATTGTTAACTGTAATGGACGTGGAGCGGCACTGTTCTTGGACATAATATGGGGAGCGGGGTGGGGGGGTGCTGCTTTGTGTGCAGGTACCTGGGACAGCTGAGAGCAGAGGTAAAGTGGTTAAGATGGAGATTGGAATGGGGGAGTGGATGAGGGAGCATAAATGCAAAAGGGGGAAAATGGGGATGCGAGAGGGAAGGGTTTGTCTGTGAGAGCAAAATTTGAAATGAGGGAAAGACCAAGGTTTTTATTTGCAAACTGCGTTGTAGTATAATAGGTCTTCTTTGCTAGGATAATCACACACTTCTTATAGACTATGACTCCTGGACCAGCATAGATTGCTGTGTGCAGACTACCTTAAATGATTTTGAATGAATGTATTACATAATGTATTTCCAGTAGTTCTGTATGGCAGGATATGGAAGTGTTAAAAATATATGTGGTGTTTCTGCATATTGTGAAAATTTTGAAAATGATAATAAAAATGTGATACAAAAAAAAGAAATGAGGGAAGAGTTGGGTCAGCCACTGGTAAATTAGATGGCATGAGTGGGGGGGTGCGGGGGGGCCATGGAGATCGGGGCAGTAAACCACCACAGGCCAAATGACGCAGGAAAAAAACACTGGCAGGTGATAGGGAGAGTTCAAAGGAAAACAGAAAAGCTGGAGTGCAGTATCTATGGGGGACAAGAGAGAGGAAACAGAGAGGCTCCACGGGGGTCAGGTGTACCATGGAAAATAAATCTGAGGCATTGGCAGGTTTAGTGGACCGTGGGGGACAAGAGGTGGAGAGGGATACAAGAAACCTGCGGAGGAAGCCATACATAATAAATCCATAGGGGGGGAGCTGAAAGGGGGGGAGGAGAGCCCAACCTGGTGGCACTGAGGGTTGAGGTGCTGGACACCACACCTCGCGCCATGCTGGCAACCTGGGTTCGGGAATGAGCCCGGGTTGTCTGGGGTCAGCAGGGGAGGAGGGGGAGGAGCAGGATTGAGCTGCCGTGAGGTGGCTCTCCTCTACCAAGGAGGAATGAGGTGTTTTCCTGGCCCTTGGCTGCCACCTGGTGGAGGACGGATGGCAGTTTGGGCAACGGGGAGCCCAGTGACAGCCAGGGATGGGGCAGAAGTGGCCAAGCCTGTACCTGGAGTGCATGTGTAACCCCCCTGCAAATGGGGGTTCCCAAAAGACTTCCAGGAGCTTGCTTGAATGCTCCAAGCCTGAATGGTGTTTGGCGTTTAAGCCATTTATCAGTGAGTGTTTTTAGAGCCTCTGGTACTGTCTCTTTAAGAGCTGTCTGCTTGCAGACATAATTAGTTTATATGGGGGGACTGTGTGTTTCTCTGTTTGAGTACCACTCAAGCTGCTGCCAATTCACTCCATTTTTGCAGTCACTAGGAGTGCAAAGGGAACCTATCTGAAAGATGTAACTGTTTGCCAGAAACCATTTAGAGTGATAATGAAATTACAGTTTGTCTAACCTGCTTTCTTTTGCAGTCAGAACAGTGCCTGCCTAGTTCCCCATTCTGGTTTTGAGCTGCTGAACTGGACCAATCAGTGTGGGGTAAGCTAGCTCTAAAATGGTGCCTTGGACGAATCAGAACTTGGACTCATAATCTGAGCCAGCCACAAGAGGATTGTATTAGACAGTGACTCTGGGAGATGTAGTTTAGACTTCAGCACCTTTTGGACCAACAGCAGCAGTCTATTGTGAGTGACAGCCAATCCAGTCAAGAACTGGGAGGAACTCAAGGAAGTGCCGGTTTTGTCAGTTGGAGTTTCAGTTGAGATCTGGCAGTGAAGAAGAAAGAAACCCTGTGCTCCTTCAGTGCACAGTTTCAGTCAAAAACGTGTGTAAGGCCCAGAGTTCGGTCTGCAGCTTGTGTAACTGCTTGTTAGGACTGAATCCGTCCTGTGAAAGAATCAAAGGATCTCTGAAGAGTAGAAACCAGGCTCACCCTGTAGAAGACTGGAGAAATTGTTGAATTGCACTCTGTCTGTCAGGAACTGAATCTGCTGTGTGTTCTCCCGGTATTGTGCAGTAATTGCGATCGGGATAGAGAAGCAGCCTGCCTGGTATAGTTTTTTTTTTCACCATATAAATGTGTGAAGAGTCTCTTGGAGCTCAAGAGTAGCCCTGCTGATATTGAAGGACCCTATCTTATTTGGAGGTCGTGAGTACTAATTCAGGGTCGCTCCCTGTTGAATTGCCACATTAAATCAAATGGAATTACTGTACTGCTGACTGTTTAATTTTCCTTTCTCTGTGTGAAAGGGCCCTACCAGCTGCCACGGTTTGGACTAGCCACTAGGGCTTGGGTACCCAGGGACAGTAACTGATAGGGATAGGCCTGTGCACAGAGCCATAAATGAATTATTAGAGTGATAAGCTAATTAACCTGATTTCCCCTGTCCTTGTTATATCCCTAAATAAATCAGAGCTGCTTGTTTCAGCAAAGTTACACTGCCTGAGGTATTTGTCTATGTTAAAGTACTGTGATTGTTGCACTGTATCTCATTTCTAGGAGGTCCCAGTGCCGGAACCAGTCCTGGGGTAAGTGTATACTGTGAAGGTAATTCTGATATATTGTGTGGGCCACTAGTGGGAAGAAAGGGGTTGCAGTGTCCCAGAGGGCTGTGACCAAGTTAGTTTAACTATTGCAAACCCTGACCTCTGGGTGGAGGCACCCACCATTGGATCCAGGCCCCTCAACCTGTTAGTGGCAAATCAGGCAGGGGTAGTAGCCCCTGGGATAGCGCCATCTAGGGTTACATCTTGGAGGCTCCACTGGATTGTGTGTCCTCTAGTGGCCATATTCACGAGCCACTGTTAAGAAAAAATGGGTACCCTGACAGAAGTGGCTGTGCACCGGCTGGTGGAGTGGTGTACTGGGGAGGAGATCGACCCCAAAATGCTATGCTTATCCTGGACATCCCCTGGCATCAATACGGACACTGTGCAGGAGTACTTTCCAAGGTGGAAGGTTTACAAACCCTGTGGTGGTGGGTCGGCATGCTAATCTGCTCACCCACACTTTCCTGGCCTAGTAGAGTTTAAGGATCCCATAGATAGCTCCAAAGTGCCACAGACCATTACCCCAGAGGAGCCCTCACTGCTTGGAAGTGATAACTAAGGACAGTAAAGACCGAGGAATCAGCCCCACCACTATCTGAAACTTTTGAGGAGAAATTTGCTAAATGGTTGCTGGGAGAAGGGAAAACTGTGGAGGACTTGAAGAAACTATTCTTGCCACCTGGGGGTGTTCCTCCCCCAACACCCTCTCCTGCTCCAGTGCCCGTAATGGTGGCTGAACCAATGCAGACTCCTATTTCTGCACCTGCCATTAGTCATGACTCTTACCGAAGGTTGAGGATCTTCTCTGGCACCCTCCCCACCCCCCAAGGGGAGGATGACTGGGAGACCTGGATAGACTATGTTGCCCCCCAAGTGCTAGAATGGCAATGCTCGGGCGAAGCGAAGAGGGTTAGTGAGAGCCTCCGAGGTCCTGCCCTGGCTACCATCCGTGCTAAACGGGCCAGTAACCCTGAGGCGACTGCACAGGCCTATCTTGAGGCCTTGGAGAATGTGTATGGGAGCCCAGATTCTGATGAGGACCTATGGTGGAGAGTAGAAATGCACAACAGTACCAAGGGAGTTGTTGTCTGTGTATGTCTCTCGGCTGGAAAAATTGTTGCAAGAATGCCTCAGAAAGGGTAGTTTGCCAGCGATTGAACTGGACCCGAACCAGACTGGACAGAATCCCTTAAGTCTGCCCCTTCTCAGAACTGCTGTTGCTTCAGTTACGCCTGGCAAATCGACTGGAATCCCACCTCCTATGATGAGTTAATGAGAGAAATTCGAGGAGTTGAGAAAGGCGACCGGAGGGACCTGCACCAACAGCTGTGGCTACGACCCGAGTGACTGAGGGTGACCCATCAAGTGAAGTTCAGTGGCAGAGGTTGACAGTCAATGAGTGCTCTGACAAGGAAAAGATATGTCACAATGGGGCTGAACTGTTGAGAGAGATCCGGAATTCAAAACAGTCCCTTTATGAAGGCCACGCCTGCAAATACAGGCCCTGACCTATATCCGACTGCATCTGCTATGGGGTGGGGTACCCACCATGTATCTCCTGCTGATAACAGCTCGAACTCGATTCCTTGACCATGGAAGTGGAGAAACTGACGAGATGTCTCCAAATGCTTATCACGCGCAGAACAGAGATGGCACCAAGGTTTCCAGTTAGTAATACCCCGCCCTGGCTCCCAGTGTGGCGCCTCGGCCAGCTCAAACTCCAGAAAGTATGTTTTGCTATAATTGTGGAAAGATGGCACATGAAAGGGAATGCCAGTCCCCAAAGACACTGACAAAGTTGCATATAGGCTACAAGGAGAGCTTGGAGAACAAATCAGTGGTTAGAGGTGCGAAATGATCCCAGTGAGGGCACCAAAATGCTAACTCACGTCCTTTTGTGGCAAGGTCAGTTGCCCAGGCCCCACTATCGCCTCTCCAGACTGGTCCAGAATAGTGGGTCCTCCATGGAGACCACTGTAAAGGTGAATGGAGTGTCTACAAGAGCTGTATTAGACAGTGGCTCCCAAGTGACAATTATGTTCCAGGATTGGTATCAGAAGCATTTGTCAGGCAGTACCCTTACAACCATTAGAAGGACTGCATGTATGGGGTTAAGTGAGAAGGCCTACCCCTATTCGGGTATATCCGAATTGGCTGTCTTTCCCCACCTCCGTGGCTGGAGTGGCGAACAAGTAGAGACCCTAGCCTTAGTGTGTCCCCCACTGGACTGTATGATGGTGTCCCTTTGTTGATTGGAACAAATGCTCATATGTTCGGAAGGCTGGCACAGTTGTGTTATGAAAACAGGGTCAAAGACTAGTAGAGCTTTAAGAGTTCCGGCTTTAATTAAGAAGGTCTATGAGGCAGAGAGATGCTGAAAAACAGAACCAGAGGAACGGTCGGAATTGTATGGAAGAAGGATCCTGAGTCTCTGATCCTGGCGCAAATGCCCAGTGTACCTTACAGGAGAGGTCCGTATCAGAAAGGATGTTAAGAATAAAATATTAATGTTGGATGCACCAGGCGATGGAAAATTGCCAGAGGACTGCTGGTCAAGCCTAGTATTTTGCCCGCTAGAGCCCATGCTTATGCCAGAAGGGTAATGGTCCAAGTTCATAATGTGTCTGAAAGAGACATTCGAGTAAACAGAGGTTGCATCCTGGCTAGTGCATTGTGCAGACACTGCAGTGCTACCCAGCAGCAGAGTTCAAGGAAGAATGACAGAGTAACGCCTGACTTGTTTGATTTCGGCGACTCCGCTGCCAGCTGAATGGAAAGTGAGGATCAGTGAGAAGCTTGCCCAGAGAGACCAGGTGTTTTCTTTAAAGGAATGGGATGTAGGATGCGTGCAAGGGCTGAGCACAATATCTGGCTGCAGCGCAAGACCATTTCGTGAGAGGTCTCGACGCCTGGCACCTGCTGACATAGATGATGTGAGACGGCATCTGCAAGAGATGTTAGCTGCTGGTGTAATACAAGAATCCAGAAGCCCTTATGCTTCCCCATTGTGGTAGTGAGGAAAAAGAATGGAACAGTAAGGATGTGTGTGGATTATCGCACTTAAAACCGCGGACTATCCTGATCAGTACACAATGCCCGCATTCAGGATGCTTTGGACTGCCTAAGCGAGCAAGTGGTTCTCTGTGCTGGATCTCCGCAGTGGGTACTACAGATCCCGATGGCCCCAGAGGACCGTGAGAAGACGGCCTTTATCTGTCCGCTTGGCTTCTATGAATTCATGAGGATGCCTCAAGGGATTTCAGGTGCCCCAGCCACTTTTCAACGATTGATGGAGCGTGCAGTGGGGGACATGAACTTACTAGAGTGCCTGGTATACCTAGATGATGTTATTGTGTTTGGCAGCTCACTGGAGGAACATGAGAGCAGATTATTTAAGGTATTGGACCGACTGGAGGACTTTGGCCTTAAACTGTCCATTGATAAGTGTCAATTCTTTCAAACATCAGTAAAGTATGTGGGACACATAGTATCCACTGAGGGAATAGAGACCGACCCAAGTAAAGTTGAGGCCTTGACCACCTGGCCACAGCCCAAAAATCTAAAAGAACTGCAAAGATTCCTGGATTCTGTGGTTATTATCGGGCGCTCCATCAAGGACTATTCAAGAGTGATCCGCCTTTACTTAACCTTACTCAAGGGTATCCCCCAACCCACAAAAAATACCAAAAGTCAGCGTCCCTCAAGACTGAAAGAGTGTATTTTCATCCGAGTGAAGTATTTGGGGCCCGCTGGACTCCTGATTGTGAGACTGCTTTTCATGAGATCATATATCAACTTACCCATGCTCCAGTGCTGGCCTATGCCGATCCAAGAAAACCTTACGTCCCACACTGATGCTAGCTTGCAAGGATTGGGGCTGTGTTGTACCAAGAGCACGAGAATGGCCTGAGACCAGTGGCCTTTGCTAGTAGAAGCCTGACCCCATCCGAAAAGAACTATCCTGTACATAAGTTAGAGTTCCTAGCTTTGAAGTGGGCTATTGTTGACCAATTCCATGAGTACTTGTATGGGGCTAAAATACTAGTAAAAACTGACAATAATCCTTTGACCTATGTGCAGACCTCAGCTAAGTTGGATGCCACTGGCCATAGGTGCCTTTCTGCATTATCTACATATGACTATGCTCTCGAATACCGAGCAGGTCTGAACCACATAGATGCTGATGCTCTCTCCCGGAGGCCTGTTCCCCAGAATGATTGGGTCCGATTGGCAGAACCTGACATTCGGGCACTCTGCCGGAAGTTTGACAGGGAGGAACAAATGTCCACGGACGCAGTGGACTGCATGGTGGATTGCTTGGGACCCTCTGAGAATTGCATACCTGCTGCTTATTGTCACTTTTCTGCAATAGACATTGGTGCACTGCCTCAGCTGGACAATGACAGTATTCAGCGGGCTCAATCCCGCGATCCCATGATCAAAGCAGCTTTAGAAGCCCTCTATGCAGGAAAAGATGTGTCCAAATTACGCTCCACTGATTTGAGAACTGCACTGTTATACAAAGAAGGTCCTAAGTTGAAACTGATCAATAAACTGTTGTACAGAGAAACAGTAGACAGAGGGGGACAAGTAGACAAACAACAACTAGTGCTGCCCACTGCCTTTCGAGACTCAGTACTGAGGTCCTTGCACAACCACATGGGGCACCTTGGTATAGATAGAACACTTGACTTGGTGAGATCCAGATTCTATTGGCCTAAGATGGGGCTGATGTGGAGCAACACATTCGAACTTGTAGTCGCTGCTTACAGAGGAAAGCTTTGCCCAGAGGGCTGCCTCTTGTTAACATCACCACCAGTGCACCCATGGAGCTGGTCTGTATTGATTTTCTGAGTTTGGAGTCAGATCAAAGAAATATCAGTAATGTGCTGGTGGTCACTGACCATTTCAGAGATATGCCAAGCTTTCCCACCAAAGACCAGAAAGCATCCACTGTGGCCAAAGTACTTGTAGAAAACTTTTTGTTCACTATGGGGCTCCACAAAGAATCCCATTCTGATCAAGGAGAGACTTTGAGAGTCGTCTGATCAAAGAGATGCTTTCTCTGTGGGGAGTGCGAAAGTCCAGAACCACTCCTTACCACCCCAGGGGGACCCACAGCCTGAACGTTTCAACCGCACTTTGCTAGATATGCTAGGCACCCTGCACCCAAAGGACAAGCCTAGATGGAGCCAACAAATTAGCACCTGGTACATGCTTATAACTGCACCAAAGTGATGCCACTGGATTCTCCCCTACGCCTGATGTTTGGAAGAGAAGCTCGACTACCAGTAGATGTGTGTTTTGGGGTCTCTCCTGATGGGGTTCAAGCTGACAACTATTTACAGTATGTGCAAAAGTTAAAGGCCCAGCTAACTCATGCGTACTCAACTGGCTCAAACCATGGCTGCCAAAGAAATCTGGCCAACAAAAAGGTATGATAAAAGGTGAAAGCACAGGAACTCCAGGAGGGAGATCGGGTATTGCTAAGAAACATGGGACTGCATGGCAAGCACAAGATTGCTGACAGATGGCACCATCTCCCTCACATTGTAGTGGGCAAACTAGATGATCTGCCAGTGTACAAAGTAAGGCCTGAGAATAATTCAAAAGATGTAAAACAATGCATAGAAATCATTTACTGCCCATTGGACAAATCTTAATTGAGTCTGAGCCCTAGAACATGCCCCTCTGGACCAGTGACTAGAGCTGCTACTAAGAAAGATCAAGAAAGTCTGCACCTACAGAAGCAAAGTTAAGTGTTCCCTCCACAAGTCCCAGTTGAGCATGACTGTCAGTCCATATCGGAAGAAAGTGAGAGTGACTTTGAATACTATCCTTCTTCGAACTGAGTCAATTGTTTGGGGCAATCCCTAGTCAATACTGGAGATGAAGCTGGGCCTTCTGGACTGTCCAAGCCCCCAGCTTCGTCCCTGGAGCCAATGCTCCCAGAAAGTGAAGTGCAAAGCATCAGATCAGATGAAATGGAATCATTGTGCATGGTTGAACTGTTTGAGCTTTCAGGAGGAAAATGATGGATGAGTCAGACTGGTGATACACCAGAACAAGAAGAGTATTTTGAGTGCCCTGACAGTCCACTGCCAGTGTCCGAAAGCTCTCCCTGCGAGCCAAATGTTGTGGACTCAGAAACTGTAACTCCTGGAGCTGAAAGTGCCCCAAGTTCTAGCCTCTCTACCCCATGGAGACTCCTGACAAGTGAGGACAATGCTGAAAATGAGGCTCAGAGTGCAGAGACTATAACAGTTCCCCCTAGAAAGACTGGTCGAGCTGTAAAGCCTGTGGTGCACCTCAGTTATGATTCCCTTGGGAGGCCTGTGGATTTGCCTCTCAATGTTGTCCATAAAGGAGTGTATGTGTCCCCGAGCTCATTGCCCAAACTGAGCATCAGTGCTAACTCCAAGTTACTTGTGTTGCCCTCTAAGTATGGTGCCCTTGCCCCGTCCAGCCCTAAGGTAACTGATAGGGAAGGGCCCCCTCTCTTCAGGTTTCATGTACAAGAGGTAATAACTTGAGTTATGGTACAATGTGTATGTAATACTGTGTAAAGAGTGACGTACTGCAATATTTCAGAAATGTGTTCTTGGTAAAATGATATATTGACTGATGATTACACGTGTGAGCCTAATGCAAATGTATATGGTTGCAGTTGAAACTTATGGGGGTACTTGCTTGACGCGGACGTCAAGCTTTCCCAGGCCAGGAAGGGTGTAACCCCCCTGCAAATGGGGGTTCCCAAAAGACTTCCAGGAGCTTGCTTGAATGCTCCAAGCCTGAATGGTGTTTGGCGTTTAAGCCATTTATCAGTGAGTGTTTTAGAGCCTCTGGTACTGTCTCTTTAAGAGCTGTCTGCTTGCAGACATAATTAGTTATATGGGGGACTGTGTGTTTCTCTGTTTGAGTACCACTCAAGCTGCTGCCAATTCACTCCATTTTGCAGTCACTAGGGTGCAAAGGGAACCTATCTGAAAGATGTAACTGTTTGCCAGAAACCATTTAGAGTGATAATGAAATTACAGTTTGTCTAACCTGCTTTCTTTTGCAGTCAGAACAGTGTCTGCCTAGTTCCCCATTCTGGTTTTGAACTGCTGAACTGGACCAATCAGTGTGGGGTAGCTAGCTCTAAAATGGTGCCTTGGACTAATCAGAACTTGGACTCATAATCTGAGCCAGCCACAAGAGGATTGTATTAGACAGTGACTCTGGGAGATGTAGTTTAGACTTCAGCACCTTTTGGACCAACAGCAGCAGTCTATTGTGAGTGACAGCCAATCCAGTCAAGAACTGGGAGGAACTCAAAGGAAGTGCCGTTTTGTCAGTTGGAGTTTCAGTTGAGATCTGGCAGTGAAGAAGGAAGAAACCCTGTGCTCCTTCAGTGCACAGTTTCAGTCAAAACGTGTGTAAGGCCCAGAGTTCCGGTCTGCAGCTTGTGTAACTGCTTGTTAGGACTGAATCCGTCCTGTGAAAAGAATCAAAGGATCTCTGAAGAGTAGAAACCAGGCTCACCCTGTAGAAGACTGGAGAAATTGTTGGATGCACTCTGTCTGTCAGGAACTGAATCTGCTGTGTGTCTCCCGGTATTGTGCAGTAATTGCGATCGGGAGAGAAGCAGCCTGCCTGGTATAGTACTTTTTTTTTCACCATATAAATGTGTGAAGAGTCTCTTGGAGCTCAAGAGTAGCCCTGCTGATATTGAAGGACCCTATCTTATTTGGAGGTCGTGAGTACTAATTCAGGGTCGCTCCCTGTTGAATTGCCACATTAAATCCAAATGGAATTACTGTACTGTGACTGTTTAATTTTCCTTTCTCTGTGTGAAGGGCCCTACCAGCTGCCACCGGTTTGGACTAGCCACTAGGGCTTGGGTACCCAGGGACAGTAACTGATAGGGATAGGCCTGTGCACAGAGCCATAAAGTGAATTATTAGAGTGATAAGCTAATTAACCTGATTTCCCCTGTCCTTGTTATATCCCCTAAATAAATCAGAGCTGCTTGTTTCAGCAAAGTTATACTGCCTGAGGTATTTGTCTATGTTAAGAGTACTGTGATTGTTGCACTGTATCTCATTTACATGAGGAGGGTCCCAGTGCGGAACCAGTCCTGGGGGTAAGTGTATACTGTGAAGGTAATTCTGATATATTGTGTGGGCCACTAGTGGGAAGAAAGGGGGGTTGCAGTGTCCCAGAGGGCTGTGACCAAGTTAGTTTAACTATTGCAAACCCTGACCTCTGGGTGGAGGCACCCGCCATTGGATCCAGGCCCCTCAACCTGTTAGTGGCAAATCAGGCAGGGGTAGTAGCCCCTGGGATAGCGCCATCTAGGGGTTACACATGTGCGCCACCACATGCACACACTGCCTTGTCTGCTGGGGTCCCAGGATCTTCAAGAGAAAACAGGGGAGAAAGCAAAAATACTAATTAAAAAAAAGAAAGGGGGGAGAAGGGAAATAATGGACAGAAGGGCATAGTGGTAAAGGGTGCTAGTGTGGATGAGGACAAAGCAGTGGGAAGAAGAGTGGAAGAAGGGCTACAGGAAGTAAGTGGGGTACAGAAGACAGAGAGGAAAGACCACTGTGGGGGGGGGGGTGCACATAGGAGGGCAAGGAGGGAAATATGGAAAAAGCAAGGATGAGACAGGAAATAATTGATAGAAGGGCAGAGTGGTACAGGGGGCTAGTGTGGATAAGGACGAAGCAAGGGAAAGCATAGTGGAAGAAGGGCTACAGGAATGAAGTGAGGTACAGAAGGCAGTGAGGAATGACCACTGTGGGGAAGGACACATAGAAGTGTGTGTGGAGGGAAATATGGAAAAGGCAGGGATGGAGAAAGTAGCTCGCCAGGAGCAGACAGGCGAAAAAAAAAACAGAGTGTGGGGGAAGAAAGGGCAATGGTTTTCGGGGACTCAGTCATTAAAAGGGTTCAATGGGTAAGGAAGTGGGATCCGCAACAGAAAAGAGTGGTCATATGTGCATCCGGGATGAAGGCGGGGAAGGCGGGATCTAGGATACTGCAGGCAGCAAAGGAGGTAGAGGACAGACCGCACCTGATAATACATCTGGGGATGAATGATTTGATGGGAAATGAGGTGGGGTGGTCCAGCAGAGGTTCAAAGAACTGGCAGAAAGCTGTAGGATGGTAGCAAGCTCCTTAGCATTCTTCGAGGTCCTTCCAGTCCCCAGAGCTAGCACAGTGAGGAAAAAGAGGATTGAAGAATTTAATGCATGGCTATGAGAATGGTGTGGGACAGAGGGATTAGTGTGCTTAGGAGGATGGGGAAACAGGTGTGTAAGCCCCTTGTAAAACAGGGGCTTGTGCTCCAATTTTAGTCATCCCTTTCCACCTTCTACCTCTCCCCCCCAGAGCTAGGGAAATGGGATAATGCTCCGTGGGTAATTGCTGCTGGACGCCTCAAGGTGGCAACAGAGGGTAGCTTTGGAAGTATATAAGGAGCAGACAGGAAGAATCAGGGCTTCTTCCAGCCTGGGCATTAGGCCTGAGCTGGAGGGGGGAGGCTGGAAGCATAGCAATAGAAACAGATGAGGTGGAACAGAAGGGAGCTTGGCAATAAGGGTGGGCCAGTGGGGTTACCCCCCAAAAAAGGGGGTAGTCAGGACAGCCTCTCCACACATCAGGTCTGACGAGGAGTTGGAAGGAGCTCCATGGGGCAAAAGGTTAGCAAGGTCCAGCGTCATTGGGGCAGGGGTGGATAGGTGCCTTGTAGGCCAAGAAGGTAGGAGCCCTGTAGAGACCCAGTGTAGGTGTCCCCAGGCTGCCAGGGCTGGGAGAGCAGTGGCAGAGCCTTCTCAGGCAAGGAGTCAGTGGCAGAGGCTCCCCATGTACCCAGTGTGGCAGGGCAGGCTGGAGGTCAGAGGGAGCCGGGGCAGCTTTCCACCCAATTTGTGGGGCCTGTTTGGAGAGACAGGTCCTGGGGCACTGGTACAGTGCGGTGCAGGTGGGTCATAGGCCATTTAGCAGACCTTGGGGAGTGGCCCCCGTGCTGGAGCTTAATTCAAGCCCAGGATATGATGATGGATATGAGGGGTCTGGCTGGGATCCTGCAGAGAAAGACCAATGGAGCCGGCAGAGTTGTAGCCATCACAAGGAGGCAGAGCTGGGATGCTTCCCACCGTTAAGAGGGTCGGAATCTGGGTCATTGGGGAAAATTCCTGGATGCCCTGTGGTTTGGGCCAATGCCAAGGGGTCCTGGTGAGGGAAGACAGCTTGCTTTCCCACACCAGGTTTTGGGGTGGACGACCAGTGCCATTGAGACAGAGAGAGACCAGAGAAGAAAAAATCAGGCTTACCAGATCCAGGGAGGTCAGGTGATTGCAACAGTCTGGGTCTGAGTAGATCTTGGGTAAAGCATCCGAGAAAGAATGAGGAGACTATGCCTGCCTTGTGGTCTATTGTTCCTGCTGCTTTAAAATGTCCAGCTAGAAGTTTTTATAATGTTAAAATAGTTCCACGGAGCTGCAGCCTTAATTTTTAAAGACTGGATGTGACCCCTGTATTGCTGGAATCATTTGCGGTACAGATGTAAAATAAAAGCAGTTTAGGAGGAATTGGTAGTACTGCATTTTATTTAAGCTGAGAAGAGGAAACTAATAAAATGAAATACTACTTTTTCCCTTTTAGGGTCAGTCGAATTAATTTTCCATGAGTTTTCTTTCCAGTTGCAGTGTTTATCTTGCCAGGGGTCGCGGGATCATTTAAGGACTCCCGGGATAGAAGAGTACAGCACAGAGGTCCCGGTATGGTGGGCTGCTTCGGGGAGCTGAAGGTTCGAATACCAAGAGGTGCACAGGTCTTGAATGTTAGCATTTAGGATGCTCTCCCTTTTTGCCTGTACCATCTGCAAATGTAAAAGTATGCCCCTAGACAGGGCAGGAAGGGGGGTTACACTGTGGGGGCTCGTCCAGGATGTTCCCCAAACCCCAAAATGCCACTGGACCCTGAGCTGTGCAGTCCAGTGTATCACTGGGCTTTTCAGCCTGGTTGGGCCCTGTTGCGCAGATACAAATGCTGTGGGAATAGGCCTGGAGCAGGCATAGGCCTCAGCCTGCTGGTGTGGTGTCTGCACGTGAATCGCTGGTAACGTGACCCTCAGGCAAGGTTCCAATTGGAGGATGGGCCAGAAGGAGCTATAGCAGCTGCAAGCTAGGCGCCATTTCAGAGAGACCGGAGTGAGTAGAGCTCACAGGGGACAGTGAAAGGAAGGGTGACTAACAGGGAATGGATCTCAGATCTCCAGGTAGAAGGTCACCTGGGGGCCAGTGACCATCACATGGTATGGTTCAGTTTGGCCACTACAATTAAATCATCCCATTTCAAGGCAAAAATATGGGACTTCAGAGGAGCTGACTTTGATAAGATGGCCAACAAAGTTAAGCTAGCCCTGGCAAAAATAGATACAGGTAAGGGGGTACAGGCAAAATGGGCAAGCATTAAGGTTACAATACTTGAAGCGACAACCCATTGTGTTAGAGGGAAAAAGAAGTGCAAAAGAAGAAGGAAACCACTTGGTTCTCAAAAACAGTAGCATAAAAGGTCAGAGCCAAAAGGCTAGCCTTCAGAAAATATAAGGGAACACAGCAGGATGAAAATAGGGAGGCATACCAAACTTCCCTAAGGGAAACAGGAAAGACAGTAAGGCAGGCAAAGGCCCAAACTGAGGAAACACTAGCACAGACAGTAAAAGAAGGTGACAAGACTTTCTATAGCTACATTAGTGAAAGGAGAAAGTCCAGAGGGGGTATTGCTAAGATCAAAGGAGATAAGGGGGCGTGTGAGGAGGAGGACCATATAAAAGCATCTATCCTAAATAAATACTTCTGCTCAGTTTTTACTGAAGAGAAGGTAGGGCAGGGCCCACAGCTCAGCACCATGGACACAGGGGGGAAGGAGGTGAGCACTAGTCCCTTCACAAAATAAAGGGTCCTACAAGAGCTCTATAAGCTCAGGGTGGACAAGGCAATGGGACCTGATGGCATACATCCCAGGGTACTAAAGGCGCTAAAGGTGGAATTAGCAGAGCCATTATCAGAACTGTTTAGTGAGTCTCTGAGCACAGGAGAGGTCCCAGAACTGGAGAAGGGCTCATGTGATCCCGCTCCACAAGAGTGGTAGCAGGGAGGAGGCAGGGAACTACAGACCAGTCAGTCTTACCTCAGTAGTGGGCAAGATTATGGAGGCACTCCTTAAGGAAAGGATAGTGCAACACCTGGAATCCATAGGAGCACAGGATCCAAGACAGCATGGGTTTACAAAAGGAAGGTCCTGTCAAACTAATCTCATAGATTTCTTTGACTGATTAACCAGAGTGGTGGACCAAGGGGTAGCAGTTGATGTCGCCTACCTTGACTTCAGCAAAGCTTTCAATACTGTTCCACATAAAAGATTGATGAATAAGCTGGGTAGGCTCGGGTGGGTCAGAAGTTGGTCAACTGGGTGGCAAACTGGTTGATGGGCAGAAAACAGAGAGTGGTAGTAAACGGTATACAGTCAGAAGAGAAGCAAGCCACAAATGGGGTACCTCAAGGATCAGTCCTGGGGCCAGTCCTCTTTGATATCTTCATCAGTGACATTGCAGAAGGACTGAAGGGTAAGGTTTGTCTGTTTGCAGATGACACCAAGATCTGCAACAGAGTAGATGCTCCAGATGGGGTGGGCAGAATGAGAATAGATCTGGATAAACTAGCAAAAAGGTCGGAAGAGTGGCAACCGGGGTTTAATGCAAAGAAGTGCAAGTTCATGCACACAGGGAAGGAAACCTGAAGCCACCTATAGGCTGGGAGGGGAGTTGCTGGCAGTCACAAGGGAAGAAAGAGACTTGGGCATCATCATCACCGATGACCTGAAATCATCCAAGCAGACCACTAAAGAAGTAGATAAGGCTAGGGGGATGTTAGAGTGTATTAGTAGGGGTATCACAAGTCGGAAGAGGGAGGTAATAATCCCTCTTTACAACACACTGGTTAGGCCCCATCTGGAGTACTGCGTGCAGTACTGGAGGCCACATCTTCACAAGGACATTAACCAAATTGAGGCAGTCCAGAGAAGGGCAACCAAAATGGTGCAGGGACTGCATCAGAAAACATATGATGACAGATTAATGGAGCTCAATATGTATACCCTAGAGCAAAGGAGTTAGAGAGGTGAAATAGTCGAAACATTCAAACACCTTAAGGGCATTAACAAGGTGAAAGAGTCTAACATGTTTCTGTAACCCCTAGGTGACGCTATCCCAAGGGCTACTACCCCTGCCTGCTTGGCTAGTAGCAGGTAAAGGGGCCTGAGTTCTGAAACGGGTGCCTCCACCCAGAGGTCGGTGTTGGTAGTGGTCAAGCTAACCTGGGCACAGCCCTCTGGGACACTGTAACCCCCTCTTTCCTTACTAATGGCCGGAACAATACACAATAATCACTTTCACAATACCCTTAATACACCACACAAGTACCCACACCGTTTGAACTTGCCACCAGGGCATTCCTCTAGCTCGGCCCTGGGGACCCCCTGTAAAACAAGGTTATACACAGCAAATAACAGCAGTACAGTACTCTTGCACAAACTGGAACCACAGTCAGGGTAAATGCAAAAAAGAGTTAGATCTGATTTATTTAAGGGACTTGAACAAGGGAGGGGCGTAATCAGGTTAATTTGCTTAAAGGCTCTATCAATCAAACAGTTATGCATGAACTTCAGGGTCCATAAGCAGTCACACACTCTGGGTGCCCAGATGAAGAATGGTGGGCTAGCCAGGAACGTTGCAGCTGGTTGGGGCCGTGTGATGGAAGAAAATAACATGCACAACACACACTATTTGTAATCCGGAGCTGGAGGGCTCAGTTCGTGAAAAGAAAACAACAAGACAATCAGATGACACACTTTTAGATTAGGCTGTTGTTGCAGGGACCTACCCTGATGATTACTCACAATAGCCAAGACTGGACACAGGCTGGACGAAAATCGAGACAGCAGGTGGTTAATCTGGAGTGCCAGGAGAAGCAGGGCCCACACAATTTGCCAAGGCGTTGTTCCTGTTCAAGCGTGGAGCAGGGGGCTGATCTCCAGGCAGGCCTCTCGTCGGTGGCTTTCTCTGTACAGTGGGGTACTCTGGCAGAGCTAGCATGGCATGGCCCAGACCGAATGGAAATGAACGCAGGTTCAGTCTGATTAGGCTGGATAAAGCTTCCAGCAAGCAGAACACAGTTCACACAGTGGGGAACCAAATCACGACCCACTTTCAATACACAGCACATTTACATGTAAGGAAATTCTGCTGTACCAGGCAAACTGCTCTCCGGTCACAATCGCAAAGTCTCTGTACAAACCAGGGATTCAAAAGCAGCTGGAAATCCTGACAGGCCGATCGCATTCAGCAAAATCTTTGGTCTTCTTCAGGTATGAGCCTGGTAAAAAATCAGTGGCTTACTTCATTCTCACAAACTTGGATTTAGTCCGAAATAATTCTCTTCTCTCCCTCTCAGGGGCAGCAGGCAGACATGCAGGCCACAACTCAGGCCTTTCCACAGTTTTCCCACGCGAAACTATTCAGACGGGCTGCTTGACTGTCTCAAGCATGTTGCTTTTTCAGCTCCCAACTTAGATCTGACTCAGACTGCAGCAAGCCTGGGAATTTCCCCAAGATCCAAAAGGTTTGGTTGGCTGATTCATCTGTCAATCACAACAGGAGCTCCCCCTTCAGGTGCAAAAAGGCGCCAAAAGCCCAAAACTACAATTCCTACAGATTTTGACTCCAGACATCTCCTGTAGTCCGGCTCCATTTTAGGTCCCACTAGTACTGATTGGTCCAGTTCGGCAGTCCAGGACCAGATAGTGGAGATAAACAAAACAGTCCTTGCTGCAAAGAAGGCAGGTTAGACAAACTACATTATCATTATCACTCTAAATGATTTTCAGCAAATAGTTACATCTTTCAACAGAGCTCCCTCTCAGATTACTTATGACTGCAATCCAGGCAGCTCTTAAAGAGACAGTACACAGTGGCTATACAGGCACTCTCTGGCAATCACATTTAAACTGCTAAAATGCAGGACACCAGCCTGGCAGTGAGCATTTAAGCAAGCGCAAGGAAGACTTTTTGGGAACCCCCATTTGTAGGGGGGTTACATTTCAATATAAGAAAAATAACAGGACAAGAGGACACAGCATGAGATTAGAGGGAGGTCAATTAAGGGGTAATGTGAGGAAGTTCTTTTTCACAGAAAGGGTGGTGGATGCATGGAACGACCTACCTCAGGAAGTGGTGGATATGAGTACAGTGCAGGGCTTTAAACAGGCATGGGATAGGCATAAGGGAGCAATACAGATGAGTATGAATAGATAGGCCATTGACAGAGCAAAGGCCGATGGCACATTTATAAGGTAGAAAAAGAAATGGGCAGACTGGCTGGGCCTTGTGGTCCTTATCTGCCATCACCTTCTATGTTCTATGTTTCTATGAGCTGAGGGAGTGGAGAGCAGCAGCACGTAGGAGAAGCAGCAACAATGAGAAGGAAGTAAAAGAGACTGTTCCTCCAAAGTGTTGCCTCAGCAGGCAAGTGAACTGGGCTGCCCACATTTTTGGGAACAAATTGAACGCTAAGTCATCCGAAAGTGTTAGAACTGGGAGGGTAGAGATTGAAATAGGGCAGCCACCATGGATTGGCAGTGAATAGCAGCAGAGGGAAATTCAGAACACCATGAAGCAACCCCCCAGGAGGAATGATTGGCTACGGTTCCTGCCTCACTGCTCTCCTGGCTCTGGAAAGCTAGGAGGAAAGCAAAAGGACATGAGTGTTGTGTGAGGTGTGGGTTTATGGGGGGAAACAATCACCAGGTTGCCAATATGCCCATATTGTGTAGGCGGGCCGCCAGTTCCAAATTTGTGGATGTATGCTTCCAGTTCTACTACCAGCTCATTTATATCATGGTCACCAGCCAGCAGGGACTCAGTGGGGTTTGAGAGACTGTCCATGGGAAAAAGCACTCATGCCCAGGTGGAGGAGACCTGAAGCGAATCCCCAGACATAATCATGGAGGCTGTGGAGGAAGAGGGTGCTGGGGCCCCAGAGAAGGGAGAGGGTGACATGGGGCACAGCCATCTGTCCCGCTCCCCGTCACTGTCTACCAGCTGTCCCACTGACAGAGGGAAGGGAAGGGCAGGGGCCTCAGACAACCAGTTAGGGGTCCTCCAGCGCCCGGGAGATCCACACCACGGCCTCTGTCCAGCAGTAGCCCACAGGCCTTGTCCAGCAAGTCTGAGCCTACCTCGGGAGCCAAGTTCAGAATTAAACCTACAAAGAGTGGCATCAAGCCTTGGTCTGCACCAGTGTCAGCCAGAAGGAATGTCACTGGTCAAGAATTCCAGGAGCTGGATGAAGAAAGGTATGTGGCAGTCAGTTCCAGTTCTGGGACCATGTGGTGGTTAGGGCCATTCTCAGGCCCTACCATCAGCCAGTTATCACTTTTGGAGATAACACCCCATAGCTCCTGGTCCAGGCTAAGACTCTCTGGACCCAGATGGATGGGTTAAACCAGAATGACCTATTGAACCTGAAGTATTGGCGGGGGATGTGGTTACCCTAGGGACAAGCTAGAAGGACCAGCTTTAGGAACCTGCTGGAATGGAGTCAGGCTGAAATATGGGTCTGCAGGAGGGTCCAGGTGAAATATCCTAACTTGAACTATCCTTATGTGCCAGAGTGGATATGGGACATCATTGAGGAGATACGGGAGGACTGGATCTTCAAGGAGCAGGTAGGGAGGTTAAAGAACCATCCAGATGGAGGAAGTGCCCCGTCTCAGTAGTTGTTCCAACAGGCACGGGCCATGTGTCGCACAGGGACGTGGTCTGGTTTGACATTGCTTAAACATTTTGCTATGGTCCAGGATTTGACAGGGACTTGGACCAAGTACTATCTTCTGGATCAGGATTCCTTTGGAGAGGTGACCACTAGGCCAGACCCAGCATATTACTTCCCTCCAGGTGGGGGGCCTGCAAACTAGGCCTTCTGGGTTGGAACTTATGGACTGTGCCAGGACAATTGCTCTATGGAGCAGCTGTGGTGACTGCATACACTTTTGAAATTTAAGTTCTTAAACTTTTAACATTTTCTAAGTAGTTACTGTTGTTTAAAAACAATGCTAAAACATGTTTGAGAGGTTGGCGGGAGCATGTGTGCATAGATGTGTGTGAAAATGGACTGGGGTTTGTACATAGTGGAACTTGTTTTTGAATTTGATGGGGGGCATTTGGGGATAGCTGAACAGTTTCTACCTCATAAGGGCTGTTGGCAAATTAAGCAATAAAACACTACAGGGTGTGGGTTATTGGAGATTTACCCACGCCTTTTGTGGTGTATCACAAGGCACAGCCGAGTGACTTAACCACACAAAAAGTGGGTAAATCACCCAATAACTCGCACCCTGGAGTGCCTTATTGTGATTATACAATGGACCCATGTGTAAATAAATTTAAAATGTGTTTAATTATGATTTTTATAAATGCCATTTCTCAGCAGTGGGTTATGCAGGATATACCCACAGTCATATGACATGTTTTGATCAATGAGGTTACAGGATTTTCATTCACCATTGTATAATGCTTAATCATTATGACAAGTGATTGAAATGGTTATGTTAGTATAATAATGTAGGTTGTTTCCTGGTGCAGTTAGTTTTTTATACTGGGGAACCATAGGAGTACTTGGGTTAGGCAGGTAGGTTGGGTGGTGCCTGGTGGCCAGGAATGGTGTGTCTGTTGCCGGAAGGCTGGGGAGTGTGCATACTCAGTCTGATAGACCATCACTAGACCCTTGCCATCATTCCTTGGAGGGAATGATTTCCTGGGTGGGGGAAGAGTGTAAGCCCCCTGTAAAAGAGGGCTTGTGCTCCCATTTTAGGCATCCTTTTCCCCCTCCTACCCCCCCCCCAGAGCTCGGGAAATGGGATAGTGCTCTGGGGGGGGGTAACTGCTGCTGGACGCCTCAAGGTGGCAGCAGAGAGTAGCTTTAGGAGTATATAAGGAGCAGACAGGAAGAATCAGGGTTTCTTCCAGCCTGGGCATTAGGCCTGGACTGGAGAGGGGAGGCTGGAAGCATAGAAATAGGAACAGATGAGGTGGAACAGGAGGGAGCTTGGTGGTATGGGTGGGACACTGGGGTTACCCCCCCCCCCAAGAGGAGGTAGTTTGGATGGCCTCTTCACACATCGGGGCCAACAAGGAGTTGGAAGGTATGGAGCTCTGTGGGGCAAAAGGGTAGCCAGATCTAGCATCATTGAGGCAGGGTCGGATGGGGGCCTTGTAGGCCAAGAAGGTTGGTGCCCTGCAGAGACCCCGTGTAGGTGTCCCCAGGCTGCCAGGGCTGGGAGGGCAGTGGCTGAGCCTTCTCAGGTGAAGAGTCAGTGGCAGAGACTCTCCACGTACCCAGTGTGGCAGGGCAGGCTGGAGGTCAGAGGGAGCCGGGGGACTTTCCACCCAATTTGTGGGGCCTGTTTGGAGGGACAGGTCCTGGGGCACCGGTACAATGAGGTCCAGGCGGGTCATAGGCCGTTTGGCAGACCATGGGGATTGGCCCCCATGCTGGAGCTAAATTCAAGTCCAGGGTGCGATGATGGGTATGAGGGGCCTAGCTGGGACCGTGCAGAGAAAGACCAGTGGAGCCAGCAGAGTTGTAGCCATCATGAGGAGGCAGAGCTGGGATGGTTCCTACCATTAAGAGGGTCGGGCCTGGGTCATCAGGGAAAATTCCTGGATGCCCTGTGGTTTGGGCCAATGCCCAGGGGTCCAGGTGAGGGAAGGCAGCTCGCTTTCCCGCACCAGGTTTTGGAGTGTATGATCTGCGCCATTGAGACAGAGAGTGACCAGAGAAGGAAAAAAGTCAGGCTTACCAGATCCAGGGAGGCCAGGAGATTGCAACGATCTGGGTCCAAGTAGATCTTTGGTAAAGCAGGAAGAGACATTTTCTTGTGTATGCCTGCCTTGTGGTCTATTGTTCCTGCTGCTTTAAAATGTCCAGCCAGAAGTTTGTACAAAGTTAAAATAGTTCCATGGAGCTGTAGTCTTAATTTTCAAAGACTGGATGTGACCCCTGTATTGCAGGAATCATTTGCAGTACAAGTGTAAAATAAAAGTAGTTTGAGAGGAATTGATAGTACTGCTTTTTATTTAAGCTGAGAGGGGGAAGCTAATGAAATGAAATCCTACTTTTTCCCTTTTAAGGTCAGTTGAATTAATTTTCCATGAGTTTCCTTTCCAGCTGCAGTGTTTATCTTGCCAGGGGCCACAGGATCATTTAAGGACTCCGGGGATTGAACAGTACAGCACAGAGGTCCCGATATGGTGGGCTGCTTTGTGGAGGTGAAGGTTCGAATACCAAGAGAGGAGGTAGAGTGTACAGCTATGGAAGATGCCAAGCAGGTAGGAGATCAACAGTTTTCCTACTATTCTGAAGTGTACAGGTCTTGAATGTTAGCGTTTAGGAGTGCTCTCCCTTTTTTGCCCGGACCATCTGCGAATGTAAAAGTATGCCCCTAGACAGGGCAGGAAGGGGAGTGTTACAGGTGGTTAGATGAAGGGCTCTATGCAAAGGATTTCTTGCATCTAAATGAAGGGTCAAGAGTACTGAGGGAAAAACTGAGAGAGTACATGGACAGGGAACTGAGGTTCAACTGCTAAGGGCAGAGTATGAAGCTAGGAGGGATGAGGCATTAGGTAAGCAAGGGGAAAACCAAGTTGGCACTCCCCCGCAAATGGGGAACGGGACAAATAAGCGGGGCAGTACTGCAGGAGGGCTATGGAGAGCCATGTGTGTGAATATCCACAGCTTGGGTAACAAATTAGCAGACTTAGATGCTGCTATTGAGGAGGGAGGCCTGGATATAGTGTCAGTCACAGAAAACTTGTGCTAGGAAAACCAGGACTGGGACTTGGTCATTCAAGAGTTTAATCTGTTTCATAGGAATAGGGTAGGTAAAAAGGGGGGAGGGGTTGTCCTTTATGTGAGGGATTGCATAAAGGCTTCAGAAATGCCAGGACGTCAGGGGGAAGTGGAAGCACTGTGGGTAGCTTTGGAAGAGAGAAAGGGATCAGTCTTATGCTTCGGGGTAGTATATAGACCTCCAGCACAGGGATAGGAATTGGGCAGGGAGCTTCTACTGATATTCAAAAGATGGCTTATGAGGGTGAGTTGTTGCTGATGGGGGACTTCAATCTCCCAGATGTTGATTGGAGTAACCCTACTGAGACAACCTCAAGGAATAGGGACTTCCTGGACTCACTACAGGGGGCGTGCCTCAGACAGCTTGTTGAGGAACCTACTAGAGAGGGTGTGGTGTTGGACCTAATACTGACAAATGGGGACAGTTTTAAATAAGTGGTGTCAGACCACCTGGGTTCCAGCGATCATGAAATGGATAGATTCAACATTAAAACTGGACTGGTGTCAAGTCGCACAAAGACGAGGGCCCTTGACTCTCAGAGGGCTGACTTCACAGATGAGGAGGTGCCTGAGAGATTTCCTAGCAGAAGTGGTGTATCTGAGGGGAGTGGATCAGCAGTGGGTGGCGATAAGGCAGGTAATAGATAAGGCTATCAGGTTATTGTTAGATTGATTAGCAAAAATAGGAGGAAGAGACCAATCTGGTTCACCAGGGAAGTAGGAGCTCAGGTAAGAGCCAAGAGACTAGCTTTTTTGTGCTACAAGAGATCTCAGAAGGAGGAAGACGGGGCACACTACTTGGAGGCGCAAATGGAGGCATGGAGGGTAGTTAAAAGAGCAAAGGCATTAGCGGAAGAAAACTTACCCAGGTCAATAAAAGCCAAATCTTATGCATTCTTCAGGTACATAGGGGAGCAGAAGAAAACTAAGGGAAGGATAATCAGGTTAAGGGAAGCACGATCTTAGGAAGGCAGACATGCTTAACAAGTACTTCTGCTCAGTATTCATGGAGGAGGAGAGGGAAAAGGTATGGTTGTCATAGATATATGTAAAAATGTTGGAAACCAGTCTCACTAAGCAAGAAATAAAATAGTGAAGACTGGTTCCTTTATAAAGAGGGGGTCTTTGACAGGGTCAGAGCCCCTGTCTGAATTTGTGCTGCATTTTCTTTTACACTACCCTGTTCTTCTGAATTTGTTGTTCTAGCTACAGGCTAAAATCTGGCCACTTTCAGTCTTGTAGTCTCCCTTCCCCTTTCCCATGTACTGTATAAGGAACACATAAGTAAGGCAAGAAGCAGTACGTTGCTTGCCTTCTCCTGTGCTGTACTGCAGGCAGACACAGAGGGAATGTAAGTAATGACAAATAATTGAAATACAGAGCCTTGCACTCAGTGTTTTATTCTGTGTAAACTGCTTTGAGTTTGCAAGAAGTCAAAAACAAAACATTTGTTTCCTAGGTGAATCAGAGGTGTGTAAAGGTCAGATGAGTTAGCCTGTCTGTGTTTATTTAGGATTGAGTCAGCCTGCATGTGTTTAATTAGAGAAATGTATTTATTCAGGATGAGTCAGCCTGCCTGTGTTTACTTAGGGAATTGTGAGTCAGACAGCTCACATGGTGCTGACATCATCAGTAGGCAGGGATAAAAGCCTACCTCCTGAGATGCAAAACAGATGAATCAGATGAGTCAGTCAATAGAGACCTGACTGTTGTGGAGGAAGCAGCTCATGGTACATGCAAGTTTCATGTGCTAGGAATCTATTTGGCTGGAATTAAGCCTGGAAGTTGTGCACTGAGGGAATTGTGCACTGTTTTGAACTGTAAGACTAACCAACTATTTCCTTTCTGTACGTCTACTATTTTATTTTCATTTTTTGGGGAAAATAAATACCACAAAGTGCATTCTACACCTTTTACCTATGTTTGTTGCATCTGTCCACCCACTAACCTTCACAGGCAGACTAGTTGGGCCTAGTGTTCCTTCTCTGCCAACATCTTGTATGTATGTAGATCCAGCTGTATATATGTAGATCCAGAAACATGAAGTCGACGCCATCTTAAATGTCCATACTAACATCCCCAAGTTCAAAATGTCCAACATTTTAATAGAACTATCTTAAAATGACGGAATGCTAAAGAAAACAAGAGAACTTATTTTTAATAACCCCCACAGTCCTGACCTCAAACAAGCTCCCCTCAGCCCCAGTACGGTACCTTATAATGCATAAATGGTCTGTCCCAGCTTTAGAAATAGTAAGACTGCAGTCAGTCTTCCTCTTCTACCAATTATTCTGTCCTGAACCAAAGTCTTTCTTGAGTTTGGTAAGCAGGGTCTCACCTTCCTTTGGATTGCTAAATATGTACGTTTTTCCAGAGTAGATCATTTTTAGTTTAGTGGGGAACTGTAGGCTGTGAGAAATTCTCAGATCTCTTAGTGTGGCTTGGATAGCAGTAGCAAACACCTTTCAACACAATCTTGTAGGGAAGCTGAGATCAAGGAACAGGGAGCTTTTCACCCCTTCATCTGATGTTAAAGGTCCTTGTCTTCATGCAACTTCTAGGATTTTATTCCAGTCTCATGAGTTGGCAAGGATCATCATCAGTGTCCTGACTCTCTCTGATCTTTTAGAGCCCTGCAGGGGATAATTCTATATGCCTTCAGGATCTGGGGGTGGGGGGTGGGGGAGATAGGTTGTAGCAAACTGCAACCAGGACTAAAACCCAGTAACAGGCACCGTTCACTGTTGTCCCATAAGACTGTCAAAACAGCAACTCATTTACAGTGCTATCCTGTTGGACTACCCTGTACAGGTAGTGACCCTATGCGATCGCAACTGTAGGGAAGGGCGATCGGAAAGAGAGGGTTTGTGTGGGGTAATGTGCCTGCTGCAGCTGAACTAGCCATGTGGTGTGGTAATGAGGGTGGCTAGCTCTCATGCAGCAGGTACTGGGTTCGGGGCTGGGGACCGGGGGAGAATATTTTGCTGCTGCCATTTTTTTTCCCAAATTCGGAGTGTCGCCCCCTCCCTGACATGCACCCCCCTGGAGCTGGCAATCTTTGACAGGGGGGGGTGCAGAGCGCAGCCCCCCACATAAACACTTAGGTCCCATGCCAGATGTCTGTTCGCCGGCATGTGTTTATCACCAGTTTGCTTTTCGGCGCTATACACTCACCATAACAGTGATCACTATTTTGTGATTGCTGTTATGACATGGAACCATGGGATATGATTGAGACCTTCAAGTTCCTGAGTGCAATAAATAAGGTGAACTGTGAAGAGGTATTTATCAGGGACAGAGAAGCTAGGACATGGGGTCATGAAGGAGGTTAATTGGGGAAATTGTTAAAAAGGATGTGAGGAAGTATTATTTTACTGAAAGAGTGGTTGAGCAATGGAAAGGTCTGCCAGCAGAGGTGAACGGGTGCCAAAACCATAAACAGCTTTAAAGACAGCTGGAACAGAGCCAAGAGTATAGCAACTACTCAGAGGGATGAGAGAGGTGGAAACACAGAGAATAACAGGGAGAACAGAGTAAGAACAGAGTAAGAATAGAGTAAGAATAGAGTAAGCAAAGACCCCACAGGATGAACAGTTCCTGAAGTATGTTAGGATAACGTGGACGGACTAGATGGGCAGTCAGTTTTTCTCTGCCATCATTGTTTGTTTCTATGTTTCCATCAGCTATATACTGGTAGTGCAGGGACTGTAGAATAGAATGTAATTTGGATTTATATAGTGCCTTTCATAAACACTATTTCCCAAAGTGCTTTACAAAGCAATAAGTTAGATATTGGTAGTTCACGGTCTGTAGAAAAAATAGAATTTGGATTTATAGTGTAAGTTTTGTTACACCTTGTATCCCAAGGTGATTTAGCACCTTCAGCCAGTCCTTATAAGATCTTCTCTCATTGCCCTGAATCACCTTGGTCACCCTGCACTGTATTATCTCTGGCCTGTCCCTGTCCTTTTTCAGGTAGGGGCTCCAGAACTGCACCCACAGTACTCCAAGTGTGACCTCACCAATGAGCTGTACAGAGGTAACAGTACCTCCTGTTTCCTACTGTTGAACCCTCTCCAAATGCACCATAGCATCCTGTTAGCCTTGCTGAAGGCTTTGTTATATTGGCTGGTTTATTTAACGGGTCACTTATAATGACTCTTAGATCCCTCTCCTCTAATGAGTCTGCTGAGCACCTTCCATCTACTGCTTGAGGTTTTGTTCCCTAAGTGCATCACTTTGCACTTTCCACTCGGGAAAGAGCAATCTTAGACCTCATACTCTCAAATGGGGACAGTGAAAGGATCTCAGATCTAGAAGTGGGTAGCCATCTGGAAACAAGTGACCACAAGACCACCAAACTGTGGTTCACGATAAACTCAGCTGCAGAGTCAAACCATACAAAAGTGAGGGTACTGGACTTCAGGAGGACTGACTTTGTCAAAATGGGAGTGCACCTTAGAAAAGCACTAGCAAACAGGCAAGAAGGAGGAGTGGAGCAACAATGGGGAAACATCAAAACTGCCATTACAGAGGCAACAAGCCTTTGTGTGAAGCAAATAAATCAAAATGAATGAAAAAGCCACATGGTTCTCAAAAGAGGTGGCAGGGAAGGTTAGGGAGAAAAAGATAGCATTTAGGAAGTATAAGGAAATACAGAAGGGGCAGGACATAGAACTGTACCAGTTAAGGCAGAAGGAAGTAGGGAAGGCAGTCAGAATACCAAAGGCCCAAACTGAGGAAAAGATAGCCAACTCAGTTAAGAAGGGGGATAAAACCTCATATAGGTACAGTACATTAGAGAGCATAGAAAGATAAAGGGAGGGATAATGAGGCTGGTCAGGGGTAAGGGGCAACAGACTTCTAGGAAAACATAAACTGAACTTACAAGCTCAAATGGGCAGACTGGGTGGGCCATAGGCCCTTATCTGCCGACACTGTCTATGTATCCATGTATCTATGAATAGGATGGACCGGGGTTGGGCAGAGAAGGACAGTGAAAAAGCAGGGATACTAAATGAATACTTCTGCTCAGTATTCACAAAAAGAGAGGAGGAGGAGGAGATACCTAATCCAATTAACAGAAGCACTCTGGATAGGGGGGTCGATCCCAGTCCTTTCACAGAAGAAAGGGTTCTGAAAGAACTCCTAAAACTGAAGGTGGACAAAGAAATGGGGCCTGATGGGATTCACCCCAGAATTCTAAAACAATTAAGGGGAGAACTAGTGACACCACGGACTACCCTTTTTAACAAATCATGGGAGGATGGTGTGGTACCTGGGGACTGGAGGAGGGCGGATGTGATTTCCCCTTCACAAAAGTGGGAGCAAGACAAGAGGCAGGAAACTACATACATGTCAGTTTGACCTCTGTGGTAAGGAAAATGATGGAATCACTTCTGAAGGAAAGAACTGTTGAATACCTAGAGGCCAGTGGGGCACAGGATCAAAGGCAGCATGGATTCACAGCGGGAAGGTAATGCCAGACAAATCTAATCAATTTCTTTGACTGGGTGACCAAAGTAGTAGACCAGGGAGGGGCTATGGACATGGTCTACCTAGACTTTAGCAAGGCATTTGACACAGTCCCGCACAAAAGATTAATAAACAAATTAGCCAGCCTGGGAGTGGGTGCCAGGGTGGTAGCCTGGGTAAAATATTGGCTGGACAACAGGACACAGAAGGTAATAGTAAACGGAGTCCACTCTGAAGAAAGGGGGTTACTAGTGGGGTACCGCAGGGTTCAGTACTGGGTCCAGTCCTTTTTAGTGTCTTTATAAGTGACATTGCAGAGGGACTGGAAGGAAAAGTATGCCTCTTTGCAGATGACACAAGGATCTGCAACAGGGTTGATACACAGGGGTGTGTGGAAAAGATGAGAAGGGACTTGGCAAGGTTGGAGGAATGGTCAGAAGCATGGCAGCTTGGATTCAATGCAAAGAGGTGCAAAATAATGCACCTGGGAAACAAAAATCCAGGGGAAGAGTACACAATAAGGGGGAGGTAGTAACAACAACAAAAATGGAAAGGGACCCGGGGGTAATCATATCAGATGACCTTAAAGTTAGTAAGCTAATGTGAGAAGGCAGTAGGGAGTGCTGGGGGATACTGGGATGTATAGGGAGAGGCATCATCAGCAGAAAATAGGAAGTTGTTATCCCTCTGTACAGACAGTTGATGAGACCCCATCTGGAGTATTGCATCTAGTTCTGGACACTGCATCTCCACAAGGACATAGACAGGATGGAGGCAGTCCAGAGGAGGGCAACTGAAATGGTGCAGGGTCTGCAAACAAGGGGACACAATTTGAAGATAGAGGAGGGAACGGCTCACGGGCAATGTGAGGAAGTATTTTTTCATAGAGAGGGTGGGGGGCGTGGAACCACCTTTCTGAGGAGGTTGTGTGGTCTAAAACTATGGGAGAATTCAAGAATGCATGGGACAGACATAAGGCAATTATTGTGGGGGGTAGGAAGAAATAGACTTGGTTAACTAGGATCTGCAGCTTATCCAGTTGGTAAGGAAATGAGCAGACTAGGTGGGCCAAGCGGTCCTTATCTGCCATCAAAGTCTATGTTTCTTGGCATTGAATTTTAGTTGACATACTCTGAACCAATTTTCCAGCCTCTGCAAGTCTCTCTGCAATTCCTTTATCCCCCTCCACATTGTCAGCTATACCACAGAGTTCAGTGTCATCTGCAAATAGATACATCCTGCTCAGAATTCCTTCTCCATGTCACCGATGAACATATTGAAGAAGACTGTCTGGGCCCAGGACAGATCCCTGTGGTACTCCTCTGGTGACCTCTTTTTCCACTGATCTCACCCAATTCACCACAACTCTGGTGTCTTCCATTCCAACCACCTCCCTACCCACCTTACTATTTCCTTATCAGTTCCCAGATCCCCCATCTTCTTTAATGGTCTTCTGTGTGGCACTGAGTCAAATACATTCTGAAGCTGAAGTAGAGTAAGCCTACTGCATGTCCCTTGTCAACTACCCCTGGTTACCTCGTCAAAGAATACTATCAAGTTGTCTGACAAGACCTCCCTGAGATGAACCCATGTTGCTTACTACCCTGGAGCCCATTTTTCTTCAGGTATTCCACTAGGTCCTCTTTTTTTATAATATAGTTTTTATTCCAAAATTGTCCACACACGAATCAAGATAAAAATGTTTACATAGTTAAGTACATCAGTTTGCATCACATCACAGTCCGTAAAATGATTCCATTTAGTAGAGGTAGTGACAATATCCTAGGTATCTCGTCATTAGCCTGATACCATAAATCAAACAATGATCTCCATTTTTCCTTCTTTTTCTCCATCTCTCTTCCCCCACCTTTTTCTTTTCCCTCCCTTTTCTTCCACTCTATTATTTTTTCCTTTTTTTCCTCCCCGATTTACTTGTCCCTCTTACTCAACAGGCCACACTGCTCCAGGATTGTTCTTCTTCCTGGCCACCCAGCTCCAAAAGACCTTGTAGGCTATGGGCAGAAGTCCGGCTCTACTGATGATTGGTAAAGTACCCATTTCTGCCATTTCATCACGAGCTGGAGACTTATTTTGTATTTTAGCATTAACACTTTCTGTATGATATAAATATTTCATTATAGATCTCCAATCTTTGATAGTTGGTATTATATCGGTCATCCACCTCTTAGAGACAGAGCCTTCTTAGCAGCTAAGAGACATATTGGTAGAAGGGTACGGTCCCATGGAGGAGAGTGATCTGGAAAGATTCCCAGCAGGGTCTGCTCAGCTGTTAGTTCAACTGACTGGTCCACGAAGTGGAAGAGGTCTATCTGCACCATGAGCCAGAAGGGCATCAGGAGTAGGCATTGCCAGACGATATGACCAAGGGATGCCTTGGGACAGCCACAGTTTCTCCAGCATGTTCCATATCTAGCCGAGAGATATTTTAGGAGGACCGCTGGGGAGCCGAAAAATCTTGATCGACATTTCCAAGCAAATTCCCTCCACTGAGGGGATGATGTTGTTTTCGATACCTGCAGAGCCGTCTCCAACCATACTTCTCTTGATATCCACTAGGTCCTCTTTGACTAGTGTCACCATCCATTTCCCTAGCATGGAGGCAAGGTTCACGGGTCCATAGTTTCTTGGGTGCTCCCTGTCCCTTCCCCTCTGTGACTGAACTATATCCATCATTCTCCAGTTCTTGGGCATCCCTTGCTGCAAAGAGCTTTCGAACAGCCACACCAGGGGTTCAGCGATGCCAGTTCCCTTAGTAATCCCGGATGCAGTCCATCTGGCCCCGGGGACATGTTTACCTTTTGGACTGCTAACCTTTTTCTGACTCTTTTAGTAGTATATTTCTGCAGCCTAATTTCTGGGACTCCACTATCAGCTGCCTTTATCCCACTCTCTGGCACGGACCTGCTGTTCTGTCTTGTGAACACCAAACAGAAGTAGTTGTTTCAGTACAGCTGCTTTCTGCTCATCTTCCTCTATAACCTTGCCCCCTCTCCATTGCAGTGACAATTCCGGCACCTGCCTACTGGTGCAGCGGTAGCGCTGCCACTCGCAACACTGGTGACCCAGGTTCAGGAATGAAGCCGAGTCATCGGAGGACTGGCCAGGGGAGGTTGGTTCAGTGCTCCAGCTGATGCTCGCTTCCTCAGGAGAGGGAGGGAGGGCTCCTGGTCTCCACTGCAGTACTGCCACCTGAGTAACCACAGGTGTCAGTGCAGACTGGAGCCAGTAACTGAGAGTGGGGATGTCATCATCCTGAAGCACGCTGCATGCTCAGTGTGTTCACACAAGTGTCAGATAGGCGCTTCCACGATATTCATGGGTCGGGACAGAAAACGTGGTAAACCCATGACCATGCAGTATGCCGTTTGCTGCCCGTACAGATCTGCACTGCTGCCCACTCTCTTGTTCCTGGACAAAACTCAAGTCTGATGGGGTGGGTGAAGGGGTGGCCCCCCCAATAGCCCTTCCCATAGGGGGTTATCTACGGGGGAACAAGGGAACTAAAGGTAACTCCCAGAGATGGCAGGTGATGAGGCTGGGTGGAGCAGCGGACCAATGCGGGCCGGTTGGGAGCACTAGGGGATAAAGTACAGTAATTATATTAAAGAAAAGAATGACAAATCACCCTTCCATCTTTTTTCCTTATATATCTAAAACAACTTTTTTGCCTCCCATGAACCCCCTCCGCAATATGCAGTTCTGTATCTTGCTTTTGTAATCTTGACAACCCTCTTGTCCTCTCTAGCTTTTTTATTATATTTGTAGAAACATAGAAACACAGAATGTGTAGGCAGAAAAGCACCGATAGGCCCATCTAGTCTGCCTCGTTTTTTCCTGCCTATTACTTTACCATGGACCCTATTTGACTGCCGGTGTCCTTCCTTCCTCCCTTTTCCGTACTTATTATGCCCATGTGCCTATCTTGCACATGTTTGAAGCCCCTTACTGTCTTCTCCATCATCACCTCTTCTGGCAGGCTGTTTCAGGTGTCTTCCACTGCCTTTCTCTGAAGAAGTTTTCCCTGACATCCTTCTTAAATTTCCCACCTCAGGCTTCATTACATGCCCCCATGTTTGGCCCACTTTTCATCCCATTCTTTGTCCCCCTGTTTTAATTTTTACCTTATAAAGGCCTTCTTTTTTGCCCTCATTGCCTCCCTGACCTTTCCTGAGAACCAGATTGGTCTCTTATACCTGCTTCTCATGATAACTGCTCACTCTCATGCATGTTTCCATTGCCTCGAGAGAGAGCCCCCTTTTATAAACCCCATCTTTCTTCCACTCCCCTGATGCTATCTACTCCAGCTAACCTGCAAAGGACTAATTGCCTCATTTGGTTGAAATCCACCTTTCTGAAGTCTAGCATCTCTACCTTAGATGAGATCTTACTGGTGCCCAGGACCAACTCAAATCATGTAGTACTGTGGTCACGAGACCTCAGTGGTTCCTCAACCTGCACTACACTTTCCAACCTGGTGATCACATCAAGAATGATAGACTGTCTGGTGGAATCCCTGACCTGCTGCACCAGCATGAAGTCCTGCAAAGTAACAAGCAGGGCCTGACTTCTGGCTGTTGGGATGTCCCAGCTGATTTCTGGCAGGTTGAGATCCCCTACTACTACCTCCCCTTTTGTGGCCCCCTTTCCAACTTCAACCCCTAGTTCTTTATCTCTCTCCTCTCCCTCCCTTGACGGCCTGTAAACCACCCCATGTGAAGTTTCCTACCCGACAACTCCATGAGCTGTGCCCACATTGACTCTACCTCCCCTTTTCCTCCAATGGATGCATCCTCTACTGCCTCTATTCCGTCCCTAATGTAAATGGCAACCCTCTCCTCTACTCATCACTCGCTATCTCTCCTGTATAAGGGGTACCCAGGGACTGCCGGGTGTCAGTTATTGTTCTCATTTGCCCAAGTTTCTATAAAACCACTAGATCCAGTCCAGCATCTGCCACCAGTGTCTAGAGCTCACTCATTTTACCACCAAGACTCCTGACATGGAGACGCACCACCCTCCAACTTGCTCTCTCATCCCTATTGGTTCTTGATTGACTTCCCCGTCAGAATTCGTTGGTATCCATGGTGTCTTGTGTTTTTCATTTTTGCTGGTCTATACTCCCCAGTCCCTTGATCTCATTCTACTCTGCTGCTACTTCTTCTACCCCTAGCCTCATCGCCAGGGGAGTCCTGGCTAGGTTCCCCACTTCACCAACCTCAACTGTGGAATCCCTAGCACTAGCCTCCCCTGCAGCTAGTTTAACTGTCTGCTAATGTAGACGTCAAACTTCTGCCCTAACCAAGTCCCCTCTCTTATTAGGTGAAGGTCATCACCTTGAAGAGTCTCCTGTCCTCATGTAACACTTCAGTCCAAGCTAATTACAAGTGTAAGCCCCCTGTAAATACAGGGCTTATATTCCCAATGTTAGGCATCATTTTTCTCCTCCTACCCCCACCCCAAGCTAGGAAATGGGTTTACTGCTCTGTGGGATATTGCTCTGGACGCATCAAGATGGCAGCAGAGAGTAGAAAATGGGCATAAAAGGGGACTGACAGGAAGTAGCGGGGTCTTTTCCAGCCCGGGCTTTAGGCCTGGGGCTGGAGGGGGGGGCCTGGAAGAGTAGTATCAGGACCAGAATAGGTGGGCATGTGAGGGAGTTCGGTGGTCCAGAGGGCCAGTGGGGAAATCCCTCAAAAGAGTGCAGTCAGGATGGTTTTATGCACCATGGCCGACAAGAAGTGGAGGTATGGAGTTCCACTGGGGACACATGTAGCCAGGCCCTGTGTCATGGGGGGGGGCTAGGGCATTAGGAGGCTTTAGTAAGCCTAGCTGAGAGATGTAGGAACCCTTAGGAAGCCCGTTTGTGTATTCCCAAGTCACTAGGGCTGAGAGGGCTGTGGCAGGGCCCTCTCAGGAGTGGAACCAGTGATAGAGGTTCCCTTCACTCCCAGTGTAGCAGGGTGGCCTGGGGGGGTCGAGGGAGCCGTGGAGCCTTTCACCCAAATTAGGGGGCCTGTTTGGAGGACAGGTTTGGGGCCTGTTTGGAGGGACAGGTCCTGGGGTGCCAGGTCCAGTTAAAGTCCGGGCGGGTTGCACACCAAAGAAATGGTAGACCTTGGAGGGTGGTTCCCGTGCTGGAGCTTAATTCAAGCCCAGGAACTGTAGCAGGGATGTGGGCCTGGCAGGGATTCCCGGTAGGGAGTAGATACCAGCAGAACTCCCCCCCCCAGAGTGAAATGGGGGCTATGGAGTGCTGAGGCAGAGACAAATGATCATGGTAGAAGTAGTCTCAGCCCTGTACATCGGTGTCAGCTGTTTGGAAGGTGGGTCAGGACCTGGGTTGTCAGGAAAATTCCTGGATGCCCTTGTGGCTTGGGCCATCGCCCCAGGGTCCAGGTGGAGAGGGCAGCTCACTTTCCCACACCAGTGAAAGGGGAGACAACCAGTGCCAGAGTAAAAGGGACCTGTAGAAGAAAGAAAAGGAAGGATGGCGTACTGGATCCTTTATTTGCCAGGAGATTGCAGGAAACAGGATTCTAGAGTTCCAGAGTCTTGGGTAGATCACCTGAGTGTGGAAGTGGTAGAAAAGGAGAATCCTTCTAGTGTCTGCTAAATCTGTGGTTCTGCTGTCTATTAGGTCCAGTCGAAGTGTACAAAGTTATAGCCCCATGGAGCTGATTATTGATTTATTAGAGAAGAATGGTGACCCCTGTATCACTGGAATCATTTGCCATGCAGGTGTAACCCCCCCCCCCACAAATGGGGGTTCCTGAAAAGTCTTCCTTGAACTTGCCTACATGCTCACTGCCAGGCTGGTGTCCTGCATTTTAGCAGTTTAAAAGTATTGCCAGAGAGTGTCTGTATTGCCTATGTGTACTGTCTCTTTAAGAGCTGCCTGGATTGCAGTCATAATTAATCTGGGAAGGAGCTCTGTCAGAAGGTGTACTTTGCTGATCATTTATTAGAATAGTAATAATATTGTGGTTTGTATAACCTACCTTCTTTGCAGCATGGACATTTCTGTTTATCTCCACCACCTTGGTCCTGGACTGCTGAAATGGGTCAATCAGTACCTTTGGGGACTCTAAAATGGAGCCTGTCCCCAGGGGCTTTCTGGGAGCAAACTTCTGTAGGAATTGTAGTTTTGGCCTTTTGGCACCTAAATGAACCTGGAGGGGAAACACTTGTTGTGACTGACAAAGAATCAGCCAACCGATCCTTTTGGATCCCGGGGAAAGTCCTAGACTGCTTGCAGCTACTTTCAGTTTGAGTTGGAGAGTGAAAGAAGTAACAGTTCGAGATAGTCGAGCAGTAATCCTGCATAGATTCGCACAGGAGAACTGCGAAAGGGCTGAGTTTTGGCCTGACTGTCTGCCTGCTGTCCCTGAGAGGGAAACAAGTTTATTTGGACTGAATCCGAATTGTGAGGATGATTTATGCCACAGAACTATGACCAGGCTTTAACCTGAAGAAGACCGAAGATTTGCTGAATGCGATCGGCCTGTCAGGATTTCCAGCCACCTTTGAACTCCTGGTTTGTGCAGAGACTCTGTAATTGCGACCGGATAGCAATCTGCCTGGTTCAGTAGAATTACTTACATGTAAATGTGCTGTGTGCTGTTAGTGGGTCGTGATTTGGTTCCCCACTGTGTGCTGAACTGTGTTTTGCTTGCTGGAGGCTGCATCCAGCTCCCACGGACTGAATCTGTATTCATCTCCATTTGGCCTGGGCCTTGCCACACTGGCCCAGCCAGATGACCCGCTGCACAGAGAAAGCCATCGACGAGAGACCTGCCTGGGGATCAGCCCCCTGCTCACGCTTTGAACAGGAACGACACCTCAATGATTCATGTGGGCCCTGCTTCTCCTGGCACTCCAGTTCAACAGCCTGCTGTCTCAAATTCATCCTGCTGTGTCCTGTATTGGGTATCGTGAGTAAACATCAGGGTAGCTCCTTGCAACAACATCTAAATCTAAAGTGTTGTCATCTGATTGCTTTGTTGTCTTTTCTGTCACAAACTGAGCTCTCCGGCTCAGGATTACAAATAGTGTGTGTTGTGCATGTTGCTTTCTGCCATCACAGGGCCCCAACCAGCTGCAAGCCGGCCTACCCTGGGCAACGTTCCTGGCTAGCCCACCGTCTTCCTACCTGGGTACCCAGAGTGTGTGACTGTGTAGGGATTCTGAAGTGCATGCATAACTGTCTGATTGATATAGTCTTTAAGCAAATTAACCTGATTATGCCACTCTCTTGTTTAAGTCCCCAGAATAAATCAGATCTAACTCTTTTTGCATTTAATCTGACTGCGGTTCCAGTTTGTGCCAAGAGTACAGTACTGTTGCTATTTGCTGTGCATAACCTTGTTTTACAGGGGGTCCCCAGGGTCAAGCTAGAGGAATCAGCCCTGGTGGTAAGTGCAAACAGTGTGGGTAATTTCATGGTGAATAAGGGTCATTGTGAAAGTGATTATTGTGTAACAACAAAAATGGAAAGGGACATGGGGGTAATCATATCAGATGACCTTAAGGTTGGCAAGCAATGTGAGAAGGCGGTATGGAGGGCTGGGGGGATACTGGGATATATAGGGAGAGGCATCACCAGCAGAAAACAGGAAGTTATTATCCCCCTGTACAGACAGTTGGTGAGACCCCATCTGGAGTACTGTGTCCAGTTCTGGAGACCCCATCTCCAGAAAGACAAAAGACAGGATGGAGGCAGTTCAGAGAGGGCAACTAAAATGGTGCAGGGTCTGCAAGAGAAGCCATACAAGGAGAGACTAAAGGAGCTTAATATGTATACCCCTTGAGGAAAGGGGGACATGATAGAAACATTTAAGTACCTCAGTGGAATCAACAAAGTCCAAGAGGGTAGCATCTTTCAGAAAAGAGATGTGCAAGAACAAGGAACACAATTTGAAGATAGAGGGGGGGACGGCTCAGGGGCAATGTGAGGAAGTATTTTTTCACAGAGATGGTGGTGGACGCATGGAACAGCCTTCTTGAAGAGGTTGTGGGGTCTAAAACTGTGGGAGAATTCAAGAATGCATGGGACAGACATAAGGCAATTTTTGTGCGGGGTAGGTAGAAATAGGCTGTTGGTTAAATAGGATCTGCAGCTTATCCTCTAGGTAGGGAAATGGGTAGACTAGGTGGGCCAAGTGGTCCTTATCTGCTGTCAAAGTCTATGTTTCTATGTTCAGGCCACTAGAAGGGAAAGAGGGGGGTTACAGTGTCCTGGAGAGCTGTGCCCAGGTTAGCATGACCACTAACAACCCTGACCTCCGGGTGGAGGCACCTGTTTCAGTACTCAGGCCCCTTAACCTGCTACTAGCCAAGCAGGCAGGGGTAGTTGCCCTTGGGATAGCTCACCTAGGGGTTACATCGGTCAAAATAAAAGCAGGTTGGGGAGAAACAGTGGTTTGTGCTTTATTTGTCTGTAGGGGGGAGGCTAATAAAATGAAATCCTTTTTCCCCTTGTAACCCCTAGGTGGCGCTATCCCAAGGGCTACTACCCCTGTCTGCTTAACTACTAACAGGTTGAGGGGCCTAGCTCCAATGGCGGGTGCCTCCACCCAGAGGTCAGGGTTTGCAGTAGTTAAACTAACATGCACACAGCCCTCTGGGACACTGTAACCCCTTTCTTCCCACTAGTAGCCCACACAATGCATCATGAATATCTTCACAATGTACACTTACCCCAGGACTGGCTCTGTCGACTGGACTCTGGGGACCCCCTGTAAAACAAGATGACACAGTGCAAAAACTACAGTACAATACTTTAATATAAACAAATACCTCAGTCAGTGTAACTTTGCTGAAACAAACAGATCTGATTTATTTAAGGAGCTGTAACAAGGACATGGGGAAATCAGGTTAATTAGGTTAAACACATTAATTATCACAGTACTGTGAGCATATTCAGAGTCCAAAATTGTCACTTTCACTGGGTACCCAGGATGGGGGGCTAGCCAGGACCGGTGCAGCTGGTTGGGGTCCTGTGATGGAAAAACACTGGCACAATACCCAAATTGTAATCTGGAGCCGGCTGGCTCAGTTCGTGAAGAAATGAAAAAAACAAACAACAATTAGATGACACACTTGCAATTCGATAAACAGATGGCAGGGAGCTACCCTGCTTTGTACTCACAAACTCAATGCTGGGAACTGGATGAAAGGCAGATTGTCCTGGATTGCCAGGAGGAGCTGACCATGTGAACAAGGTCCCTGTGACTGGACCCCACTGCAATTTATAGCAAATGGATGTAGTCTGGATTAAGCTGGGGTTTACTTCCAGCTTCATGCACTCAATTCACTGTACAGGGGATTTGAAACGTGATTCCCCACAAGCACTACACACACTTATATGTAAAAGGAAAGTACTATACCAGGCAGGCTGCTTCTCTACCCCGATCGCAATTACTGCACAATACCCAGGAGAACACACAGCAGATTCAGTTCCTGACAGACCAAGCGTGATTCAGCAATTTCTCCAGTCTTCTACAGGGTGAGCCTGGTTTCTACTCTTCAGATCTCCTTGATTCTCTTTACAGGTCGGATTCAGTCTGAACAGGCGCTTGCACAAGCTGCGGACCAAAACTCAGGGCCTTACACGTGCTTCTCACGCGAAACTATACACCTCAGAAGCACAGAGCTCCTTGTCTCTTCACTGTCAAAACTCATCTGATCTTTCCAGTAGACAGAGCCGGGCATTTCCTTTGAGTTCCTCCCAGTTCAGTTGGCTGGTTTGGCTGTCACTCACAATCAGACTCCACCTGTTAGTGCAAAAAGGTGCCCGAAGTCCAAACTACAATTCCCAGAGGCATCTGCCATACAGTCCCATTGTGGCTGGCTCAGCTTAAGAGTCCAAGTTCTGATTTGCCAGCAGCAGGCTCTATTTTTAAGGTCCCCCATGCTGATTGGTCCAGTTCGGCAGTTCAATTCCAACATAGAGGGGAAACACACACAGAGTCCCAGCTGTAATAAAACAGGTTAGATAAGCTGCAATCTCACAAATGCTGCTAAATGATTACAGGCAAACAGTTACAGCTTTCAGATGGGCTCCCTTTGCACTCTTAGCGACTGCAAAAACGGAGCAAATTGGCAGCAGCCCGGGTGGGATTCGGGCATTAGAACACACAGTCCCCCCCCTCCTCAATTAATTATGGTCACAAGCAGGCAGTTCTTAAAGAGACAGTACCAGAGGCTCTAAAAGCACTCACACTCAAGCAGCTTAAACACTGAACACCTCCAGACTTGGAGAATTCAAGCAAGCTCCTGGAAGACTTCTGGGAACCCCCATTTGCAGGGGGGTTACACCCTCATATTTGCAGTCTGATTAATTTTTCATGAGTTACATTCCAGGGGCAGAATCCAGCCTGGTTGGGCTGCAAGGGTTTCCTGACACCTCTGTAGGTGAAGTGGGATGACTTGGTCTGGTGGTCAGCTCGGGGAGGAGATCAGATGCTGAGATGGAGGAGGTAAAGCGCACAGCCTGAAGACAGCATGCAGGTAGGTGACACCTTTTTTTCCCCTGTTTCAGTGGTGTGCAAAAGGTTTCGAATGTTAGCGCTTTGAGTGCTCCCTTCTTCCTGCCTGGAAGAAGTGCGAGTGAAAAGTGTGCTCCTAGATTGGGCAGGAAGGGGGGTTACACTGCAGGGGCAACTCATCTGGGATGTTCCCCAAACCCCAAAATCACCGCTGGACCCCGAGCCTTGTGGTCTGTGGTATGTCAGGCTTCCCAGCCTGGTTGGGCCCTGTTGTGCACTACTTAATTGCTCTGGGGTGGGCCTGGAGCAGGCATTAGGCCTGGCCTGCTGGTGTGGTGTGCACGTGTGACTTGCTGGTCATGTGACCCTCAGGAAAGATCCTGATTGGAGGATGGGTGAAAGGGAGCTATAGCAGCTGCACGAAGAAGCACCATCTTGGGGAACCAGAGTGAGTGAACTGAGGGAGAGAGACCAGCAGTAGCAGAACACTAGAGGAGAATAACTATAGCGAGAGCAGAGCAAGAGAGACTGTTTCTGGAGCGCATTATTCAGAGCAGGCAAGTGGACTGGACTGCATAGAGTGGGGCCAAAGAACTGTGAACTCCTAGTGACCGTGGGTCTGGGAGGAAAGGAAAATCAAGCACAGGCATCCACATGGATTAGCAGCAAGTGGTAGTAGGGGGAGATGCAGAGAGACCTGAAGCAACCTCTCAGGAGGAACCCCTGGCTACAGTTCCTGCCTCACTTCTCTCCTGGCTTTGGAAAGCTGGGGACAATGCAAGGGACATGAACGTTGTGTGAGGTGTGGATTTATGGGACAGGCAGTAACCAGGTTGCTTATATGCCCTTATTGCTTAAGCAGTCCATTAATCCCATGTGGAGGGATGTATGCTCCTAGTTCCACTGCCTGCTTATTCATTCCGTGGTCATCAGCCAGTGGGGATTCGGAGGAGTTCGAGAGACTGTCCCTGGGAGAGAGCACCCATGTCCAGGTGGAGGAAACCCAAAGTAAATCCCTGGATGTGATAGTGGAGGCTGTTGAGGAAGAGGGTGCAGGTGCACCAGAAAGGGACAAAGGTGACAGGGAACACAGCCGTCTGCCCAGCTCTCCGCCACTGGCTACCAATTATCCCACTGGCAGAGGGAGGGGCAGGGGACTCAGACAACTGATTGGGGATCCTCCAGGGCCCGGGGGACCCTCATCATGGCCCCTGTCCAGCAGTAGCCCACAGGCTTTATCCAGTAAATTGGAGCCTGTCTCAGGTGCCAGGAGCAAAACCAGTCAGAGGCTGCACCAGTGTCAGCCAGAGGAAGAGTTGGTGAACCACAAAACCTAAGGGATCTGGATGAGGAAAAATATGTCGGCAGCCATTTCCAGTTCCAGGACCACATGGTGGTTAGGGCAATCCCTAGGCCCTACCACCAACCAGTTATCAACTTTGGTGATACCACCCCACAGTTCCCGGTCCGGGCTAAGACCCTCCGGACCCAGATGGATGGATTAAACCTAAATGACCCATTGAACCTAAATATTTGCAGGGGATATAGCTACCAGTGGGACAAGCCAGGAGAACTAGCATGAGGGACCTGCCTGAGAGGAGTCAGGCCGAAAGGTGGGATCACAGGGGGCTGTGGGTAGAATATCTAAATTGGAATTATCCTTATGTGCCACAAAGAATTTGAGACATTATTGAGGAGATGCGGGAGGACTGGATTTTTAAGGAGCAGTTGAAAAGATTGGACCAAGATTCTTTTGGAGAGGTGACCACTAAGCCAGACCCAGCATATTATTTTTCTCCAGGTGGTGGAACTGGAACCTAGGCCTCTTGGTCTGAGACTTGTGGACTGCACCAGGACAATTGCTTCACGGAGCTGATATGGTGACTTTGATTCAGTTTACTAATCAAGCTCTTAACAAAAAAAAAAAGTTTTATAGTTACTGTTTTATGATCATGATAAAGTAGATTTCGAAAGATTGATGAGAGAATGTGTGTGTGCACGTGTGAATGAGAGGTCTGGGGTTTGAACACAGATAAATGTATTTTAACATTTTGGTGGGAGATATCTAGGGGAATGTCTGAACAGTTCTGTCTCATTATTAATGTTTAGCAAAAAGCTTAAGGAAAATCTTTTTGAAATGCCTAATCATCATGAAAAAGTGATCGTTGTTACTGTATTTGAAAAGTAATAATGATGGCTGTGACTAGCATTTTAGATTTATCTCCTGACACAGGTAAGGTTTAGGAATTCGATTTTAGAGTGTAGTTTTAGGCTAGGTAGGCAGGTTGGGTGGTGCCTGGTGGCCAGACATTGTGCGTCCATCACCAGCGGGCTGAGGAGTGCGCATACTCAGCCTGATGGGAAATGACCATCACTGGATTCTTGCCATCATTCCCAGGAGGGAATGATTTCCTAGGTGGAGGAAAAGTGTAAGCACCCTGCAAATGCAATGCTTATATGCCTACTGTTAGGCATCCTTTTCCCCCTCCTAACCCCCCTGAGCTAGGAAATGGGTTTAGTGCTCTGGGGGATATCGCTCTAGATGCCTATCACCCTTCTCTTACTGGCTATCATTCCTCATGTGATTTACCTATCTAACCCCTAGCTCAGACGTCCAGTACTATAGGGCTGATGTTCTCTGGATCTGTTAGTTAGTGATCTATCCCCTTGCCCCATGTTTTTTTTTTCATACTTCTAGGTCACCCTCCAGTCCCTACTTTTACCTCTCCAAACCCAAAAATTGACCTCTTGTAACTTAATCAGTGCTCACTACTTACCTCCACAATACTGCTATGCATATATGTTGTCATAACTTGCACACAAATTATGCTATATGCTTACTTATGTTATTGTCTGATGCCTTGAATATTGTCACTTACATTTACTACCTTGTTTTGTTGTATACAAAAGTATGTATTGCTCTTTTCCTATGTGTACCGTGACCTTATTCCAACCAGGTCCATCTTGCAAATGAGCTCTGCTCATTGATGTTCGCCTGGATAAATAAAGCTTTTGATTGATCGATTGATTGATTGAAGGTGGCAGCATAGAGCAGAAAAAAGGTATAAAAGGAGATAGACAAGAAGTAATTTTTTTTTTATTTTAGTCTTTGGTAACTGGGTAAGGCTCACTAGGCACAAGTGCCTGTTTTCAGGGGCGGCCTGGGAGCACTGGGCGGTTAAGTGACTTGCTCAGAGTCACACAGTATGCAAATGCAGGTTGTGAGAATCAAATTCAGGTCTAGTCTACTGCATGTACCAAGCTCATTCACATATCATTCCTCTAACCTCTAGGCTATACTGCCAGCCCAGTAATGGGGTCTTTTCCAGCCCAGACTTTAGGCCTGGGGCTGGAGGGGGGGGGGAGGCTGGAGGCTGGAAGAGTAGTATCAGGACCAGAATAGGTGTACAAGTGAGGGAGCCCAGCGGTCCAGGAAGGCCAGTGGGGAAAGCCCCCAAAACAGTGTAGTCAGGACGGTTTTATGTGCCATGGCCGATGAGGAGTGGGGTATGGAGCTCCACTGGGGACAAAGGTAACCAGGTCCTGCGTCATGGGGGGCTAGGACATTAGGAGGCTTTAGTAAGCCTAGCCAAGAGATGTAGGAGCCCTTAGGAAGCCCGTTTGTGTGTTCCCAGATTGCCAGGGATGGGAGGGCTGTGGCTGGACCGTCTCAGGAGGGGAACCAGTGGCAGAGGTTCCCCTCGCTCTCGGCATGGCAGGGTGACCTAGGGCAGTCAAGGGAGCCGTGGAGCCTTTCACCTGAATCAGGGGGTCTGTTTGGAGGGACAGGTCCCGGGGGTGCTGATCCAGTTAAAGTCAGGGTGGGTTGCAGATCAAAGAAATGGTAAACCTTGGAGGGTGGTTCCTGTGCTGGAGCTTAATTCAAGCCCAGGAACTGTAGCAGGGGATGAGGGCCTGACAGGGATTCCCTGTAAGAAGTAGATACCAGCAGAACCCCCCAGAGTGAAATGGGGGCCATGGAGTGCTGAGGCAGAGGCAAGTGATCATGATAGAAATGGCCTCAGCTCTGTACATTCAGAGCCAGTCCTTTGTAGGTGGGTCAGGGCCTGGGTCATCAGGAAAAATTCCTGGATGCCCTTGTGGCTTGGGCCAACGCCCAGGGGTCCAGGTGGGCAGGGCAGCTCACTTTCCCATGCCAGTGAAAGGGGGAGTGACCAGTGCCTAAGTATAAGGGACCTGTTAGAGGAAAGAAAAGGAAAGTTGGCTTACCGGATCCTTTATTTGCCAGGAGATTGCAGGGATCTTGGTTCCGGAGTCTTCGTTAGATCACCTGAGAGTGGAAGCGGAAGAAAAGGAGAATCCTTCTGGTGTCTGCTAAATCTGTGGTTCTGCTGTCTATTAGATCGAGCCAAAGTGTACAAAGTTATAGCCCCATGGCGCTGATTATTGATTTATTAGAGAAGAATGGTGACCCCTGTATCGCTGGAATCATTTGCCATGTAGGTCAAAATAAAAGCCAATTCGGGAGAAACAGTGGTTTGTGCCTTATCTGTCTGTAGGGGGGAGGCTAATGAAATGAAATCCTTTTTCCCTCATACTTGCAGTCTGGTTAATTTTTCACGAGTTACATTCTAGGGGCAGAATCCAGCCTGGCTGGGCTGCAAGGGTTTCCTGAGACCTCCGTAGGTGAAGAGGGATGTCTCGGTCTGGTGGTCAGCTCGGGGAGGAGATCAGAAGCTGAGATGGAGGAGGTAAAGTGCACAGATCGTAGACAGCAAGCAGGTAGGAGACATCTGTTTTCCCTGTTTCAGTGATTTACAAAAGGTTTCAAATGTTAGCACTTTGAGTGCTCCCTTCTTCCTGCCTGGAAGAACTGCGAGTAAAAGTTATGCCCCTAGACGGGGCAGGAAGGGGGGGTTACACAAAAAAAAATGGGAGGATAGGGAAGGGAAAAGATGTGGAGGGGAAGAGGAGACAGGAAAAAACATATGTAAATGTAGGGGGACGGAGACATAATGTGTATAAAAGGGACTGGAAAAAGTGAACAGGAACTGTCACATAGGTGATTTGGGCCTTAGACTGCTTCATACAGAAACATAGATTTTGTTGGCAGAAAAAAGACCTTTAGGCCTATCCAGTCTGCCCTTGTCCCTGCTTTTTCCAAAGAGAGACCTTTTGGCAGTACAAATTAAAAGCTGCTAGGGCTCCTGGCTTGAATGAACACGCAACTGGCTCTGTTTTTACAATAATATATGGACAAGTAGTATGAGTCTGTTGTCAAATTTGTACAGTCGTAATAGACTCCATTTATATAAATTGTGTCTCTCATCCCCCTACATTTACATATGGGTTTTCCTGTCTCCCTTCCCCTTCCCCCTTCCTCCTTTTCCATACTATATTAGCACTTTATTATAAAATGTCTTAATTATTATTTGCACATTACATCACGGCTTTAAAAAAAAATTGCATATGTTTGCACTATAAGTTGGGTACGCATGAGGAACATCTCACATCTTTATATATATATATATATATATATATATATATATAGATATATATGATGTATATGTTGAAAAGTATGGGTCCCAATACAGACCCCTGTGGAACCCCACTTGTCACTCTTTCCTCCTTTGAGTACACCCCATTAACTATGACCCTCTGAGTCCTCCCCACCAACCAATGTTCCACCCAACTAGTGAGCTTGTTTCCCACCTCCAAGCTTTCCACCTTGCCTATAAGTCTCCCATGGGGGACGGTGTCAAACGCCTTCCTGAAGTCCAGGTAGGTGACGTGCACCACCCCTCCCTGGTCCCATATCTCCGTCACCCTGTCGGAGAATTCAGTCAGGTTGGTCTGGCAGGACCTGCCACTTGTGAGTCCACGCTGATTGTCATTCAGTAGGCCCTCCCTCTCTAGATGCTTAACCAGTCTTTCCTTAATCAGTGCCTCCATCAGCTTGCTGACCACAGAGGTCAGGCTTATCAGGCGGTAGTTACCTGGCTCTTCCCCCTTGCCCTCCTTATGTACTGGTGCTACTGCAGCCTTTTTCCAGTACTCAGGAACCCTTCCCTCATGCAGTGACAGGCTGAATAGCCTCGTGATTGGTGCCGCCAATTCCTGTTTCAATTCTTTAACTACCCCCGAGTGAATCCCGTCTGGCCCCATCACCTTATTGATCCACAGCTTGCTCAATTCCTCCAGCACCCTAGCTTCTGTGAAGGAACTGGAGTCCGTCTCCCTACTCGTCCTCCCCCTGTGTTCCAATTTTGGCCCCCTCCCTCCTCCACTGTAAAGACCGATGCAAAGTATCTGTTTAAGACATCAGCTTTTTCTATGTCTCCCTCCACCAGTGCCCCCTTCCCCTTTTAGCCTCATTATCCCTCTCTTCCCCTTTTTCCTGTCATTTACATATCTAAAGAACCTCTTGTCCCCCTTTTTACCCCCTTGCTATATGTTCTTCTGTTTCAGCCTTGGCCCTCTTGATCACCTTCCTTCTTCCCTCAGTTTATCCCTATACACCCCTTATCTACCGCCATTGTGTCGCCTTTGTACCCTGAATGCCCTCCTTTTCCTTCACTGCTTTTCTCACTTCAGTAGTGAACCAAAGTGGTTTTCTACCCCTCTATCTCTTGCTCACCATCCTAACGCAAACCTCTGTCACCTTCTGTAGTCCTATTTTACTTTCCCCCCATAGTTCCTCCACATCTTCCAGGACTTCCAACCCTTCCAGCTCCTCCTGTACCATTGCTTTTATCCTCCTAAAGTCTGCCTTGCTAAAGTCAAGCACCCTAGTGTTCGAGTTGTCCTTGGCCTGACCCTTGTTGATCCTAAATTTCACCACCCTATGGTCACTGTCGCCCAAATTTTCCCTGACCCCCACCCCCTCTACACTGTCCCCATTTGTCAAAATCAGGTCCAGTATGGCTCTCCCTCTAGTAGGTTCTGTCACCAGTTAGCTGATGAATGCTTTCCGCAAGGCTTCCAGCACCCCTTACTCCTAACTGTGGCTGCTGCCGGGATGACCCAGTCTATATCAGGTAGATTTAGGTCTCCCAGTACCATGATTTCCCCTCTGCTGGCCATGTCCAGTATCTCTTTAACCATCTGCTTGTCAATCTCCTCTTCTTGATTTGGTGGTGTGTGGACCACCCAAACCTTCACTGTCTTCTCCCATGCTCTACTTAAGGACACCCATAGGGTATATGCAGATCCATCCCCCACACACACAATAACACCTTTACCCTCTTTTTGCATAAGAGCTACCCCCTTTTTCCCATCCTGTCTCTCCTTACAGTCACTGCCTGGCATTTCCACTTTCCAGCTATGGTTCTCAGTCCACCAGGTCTCCGTGACTGCCAACAGGTCCAGGTCACCCTCTGCTACTATCACCTGCAGTTCTCCCATTTTATTACCCAGACTCCTGGCATTGGTCAGCAAACCCCTCCACCAGCTCCTCCCTTTTTCCCTCCCCCCTTGTTGTTTTCTCTTGCCTCCATCTGTGGGGGAGAGCTAGTGAGGCCTGATCCTCTCCTTCCTCCTACTGGGAGACACCTAGCTATGCCCTCCCCCTCTCCTAGTTGAAATCCTTCCCTAGTATTTTATCTATAAAACCCTGTAGCATCCCTCTCAAAATCCTGGCCCCCTCGTCATTTATGTGCAACCTATCTCTCGCAAAAGCATTTTGTATGCCCATTCCTTGTTATAGCTCTTCACTCCTCTCTCATCTCCACACAATCATCTTTCCACTGTTCCTCTGTTTTCTGTGTCTTCTCAGTTTCATGATCTAAACCCGCCTTTGTGTTGCCTATCTTATTCAACCAATCCTCCCATCGTCATGAATAACTTCCTTTCTGCTATCTTCTCCTACTATTCTCTATCCTCTTTAAACACTGTACTCTGGAACCTCTGTGCACATATCTGTAACCACATCCACCTTACCCCTTGTCCTTTTGCCTCCTCTATCCATTCCCTCTCACATGCTGACTTGTGCCTGTCAGAGGGCCCCACTTGGAGTCTTCTGGATTTCTTTAGGGTTGTTTGTGTAAGGAGAGTGTCAGTACATAATAGCTGATCCACCGCAAAAAAAGGCCTCCTCAACTGACCTGGGTCACAATATGAAATAAATCCAGTTTACATACCTACCTTTTGGGTTGGTCCCAGGTGTGTCCTGGATGACATTTCAAAATGGCCTGTGTGTCTAGGACCACTAGGTGCTGGGAAAAGAAGGCCCAGTGCCAGTGCATGCTAGGAAGGAGACTGCCATCATCGAAGGGGTGTTTTTTTTCCTGTATGTAGTGCATGCTAACCCAGTTGTGACAGGCTTCAGCTCCCTTGACCCCTGCCCTGCCAACCCCCACCTCCCAGCACCTACACAAAACTTTTCCCGAGCAATGGGGTGGTGTGGTAGCCAGTAAAGGTCATCACGAATGCATGCAATGATGCCATTCTCAACAATTTTCTTCCAACTGCCCTTGCTGTGGCATTCAAGTCACCATGCGTGTGTGGAGCCCTGCGCATGCTGCCTGGTGCAACAGCACATTTTACTTCTGCTGCTCCTACCCGGTGTAAGTCATTCAGCGGTGTCAGAAGTCCTTCCTCCTGTGGCGGTGTGTTAGAGCAGTACCTCATACACTCAGTCTTCTTCCCTCATCAATTTTTGTTTCCCTGTGATGAGCCCCCTACAGTGGCTTGCTGTACATCATCATGTGGTGCCAGTAATGCACGCTGTACTACAATGGTGCTGAATTGGCTGTACAGCCAGCCATGAATCACTCTGTGAGATGCCGTGCTGATAGGAAGTAAAAATTGAGTTACTTGGTCACCAACTCCCAGGTGCTCTGCGTTCCATGCAGTAGTAGACAATTAATTAGGGTAATACAGTTATGTTGTAAGTAATCACATTTTCAATAATCAGCAAAAATAAATTATATAAAACATTAAATACATCAGGCAGTATTATAAATACATCAGCAGGGTAGGCTACATTTGAAAGATGCTTCTTTAGGCCCATCTTGAACACCTCCACCATGGGTACCTCCCTCACAGATTATGGGAATGAGTTACAGATGCCCAGTCTGGCAACCCTGAATGAACAATTGCCATAGGTTTTCAGTCTGATCCTCATAATCACCAGAAGGCACTGTGTGGACTAATGGAGGGAGTGAGATGGGATTGCAGTGGTAATGAGATCTGACAGGTGGACTTCTAGGGCATTATAAGTGAGTAAGCACACCTTGAAGTGAACCCTCCACCTGACTGGCAGCAAAAGCATACCATGCAGGACCGCTGTCACATGCTAGGACCTTGATAATCATGTCAGCAGCCTGGCCACTGCAATCTGCAGCCAGTGGAGGTTATCTCTAATGACCCTGAGGTGTAGAGCATTACTGTAGTACAGGCTTTGTGTCACAAAGCCGTGCACTGCTGAAGGCATATTTTTTATTGTTTTTTTGTTAGTTGTTTAACCAGGACTAGCACACTAAGCTGAAAGCTTTTTCATAGGTGCGACCTGGGAGCACAGGGAAGTTAAGTGACTTGCTCAGGGTCACACAGTCTGCAAGTGGAAGCTGTGGGATTCAAACCCAGGTCTGGTCTGCTGGATGTCACCAGATTTGCAGCTCAGAGCCTTAAACCACTGCGCTATACTGCCTCCCAATATCCGTGTTTGGAATTAGGGTTTTAATCCGGGTGATGTTTCGCATACGATAAAAACTACTTTTGATGACACCCGACACCTGAGCATCAAATGTCAGCCTGTCCTCAGGTACCACAGTCAATGTTCTTGCCCCTGCTCCACCCAGACCCCACCCTGTGAGTTTAGTCCAAAACCACTGGCAAGATCGCCACCCGACTAGAGAATACCTTGCCAAAGATGAGAAGAGCCAACCCTCAACGTTAAAGTAGTACCAACAAAATCTTCTCTGGTCAGGGTTATCTAATGTACGTTACCGCAGCAGTGCAGCTATCTGATGATTTCACTTGTGTAAGCACACATGACTACAGTGCGGCCTCGTTTGGTATGTATTTTCCTGTGTTGTGATATTGCTTTCTTGTTATTGTTATTGAGACATTATTGTACAAGTACTGCAGTTTGCCAATTTTTAACAACTGTTTACATACATGCAAGTTGCACTTGTGTAAATTACTGAGATTTCTGGCTATTTAAATGCATTGTGACAGCCATGCTAAACTCTTCATTTACTTGTGTTTTTCAGATGACCGGAACCCCTGTTCTAGTAACTTGACAATACCCTGACAATGCCTCACTGTCTGGCTTTTGGATGTAGCACACACACCGGCAGATTACCACCCGGTGTTTCTATATATCAGTTTCCAAAGGACAGTACATATGCCGAAATCTGGGTTTATAGGTGCCACACAGACATTGGGAATATAAAGCAATTTGTCCAGAAAGAGTTGAAGGAAAACAGACACAAATACACACTTTGCTCGCTACACTCTGAGGATGGTATGTTTGAACTTAACTATGAGATGCAGCTCTTGCCACCTCACCTGAAACCGAAGAAATTCTTTAGGTGACTAAAAGTTGATACTATTCCGACCATTTTCAAGAGCGGCATGCCGGAGTGGCCACGACTCACATCACTCAATCGGGTCACATGCACTGATCGGCAATGGGTAAGGACACACACACGTGACATGGTGTTTCATAGCCTGCAGTCACTTGATTTCATGTGCCATTCCACCATAATTGATTGATTTATTTTTATTCCACAGCTTGCGGATGCACTACGCAAAAGTACTACTAGCATAATTAGCCAGATTTCTGAGAATGGTGCACAACGTGCAGCGAAGGAATGTAGCCTGCATATTTGCAGTTAAAATAATTACTGTAAACCTATAAGTGCACATCCACACAACCGCCATCTTTTTGTACCTGCACTCTTCACATGCACACCCAGACAAATAAGGGTTGCTGGTATATGAAAGACACCACTGCACTTATCATCTCCTCACTGAACATTCCTATTTGGGCAAGACAAGCATGAAACGCTAGCTTATTTGTTTGGCTCCACTTTAGCTCATCTCACGGTGCCACTGTGTCTGTGACAAGTATGTATGCAGTCTGTAGTCAGTCAATACCAGTCCATTCACAGAAGAAAGGGTCCTGAAAGAACACCTAAAACTCAAGGCAAAGGGGCCTTACAGGATTCACCCCAGACTTCTAAAAGCACTAATGGGAGAACTTTTTTTTTTAATTAATTTATTCCCTCCTCGGCTGGGGAGGTGTTGCCTGTGGTTCCCCCATCCATCTGTTAGTTGGCACCGCAACACTCCCAGTATCTCTACTCAACCGCCTTCTCCATTCCTTTCACTGGCTGCTTCACGGCGGGTATTTGCAAGTGGTGCGGTGCCGACGGGACTGGACTTCATCTAGTGTGCTGGAGGATTTTTCCGTGTACTAGTTCCCAACCCCACAGCAGGGGCATGCAATGGCATCAATGATGCTGCTTCCATGGACTGCATGTCTGATGCCATCCCGTACTGACCCCACAGCGAACCGCCACATGCACTGACCCCCAGCCACCATCAGGAGCCAGCGCAGCCAAGGCTGTCCCTCCCCAGAGGAGAAGAGTGTTCCCTGGGATGCTCAATCCTCCTCCCCCCGGCTGACCGGCCGACACCCGTGGTCACTCCCGATCATAGGTCATCAGCGTGGCGCAATGTGTGACATCCAGCGCCTCAACCCACAGCACCACTGGGCCAGCTACTAAGGGGAGAACTAGTGACACCACTGACTACCTTTTTTAAAGAATTATGGGAGGAGGGCATGGTACCTGAGTATTGGGGGTGGGCGGATGTGATTCCCCTTCACAAAAGTGGGAGCACGGCGGAGGCAGGAAACTATAGACCTGTCAGTTTGACCTCAGTGGCAGGGAAAATGATGGAATCACTTCTGAAAGAAAGAATTGTTGAATACCTAGAGGCCAGCAGGGCACAGGACAGAAGGCAGCGTGGATTCACAGCGGGAAGGTCATGTCAGATGAGTCTAATAGATTTCTTTGACTGGTTGACCAAAGTAGTAGACCAGGGATGGACTGTGGACATGGCCTGCCTAGACTTTAGCAAGGCATTTCACACAGTCCCACACAACAGACTAATAAACAAGTTAGCCAGCCTGGGAGTGGGTCCCAGGGTGGTAGCCTGGGTAAATTTTTTGCTGGACAACAGGACGCAGAGGGAAATAGTAAACAGAGTCCACTCCGAAGAAAGGGGGGTTACTAGTGGGGTCCGCAGGGTTCATTACTGTGGCAGGTCCAATTTAATGTCTTTATAAGTGACATTGCAGAGGGACTGGAAAGAAAAGTATGCCTCTTAGCAGATGACACAAAGATCTGCAACAGGGTTGATACACAAGGAGGGGGTGGAAAGGATGAGAAGGGACTTGGCAAGGTTGGAGGAATGGTAAAAAGTATGGCAGCTTAGATTCAATGCAAATAAGTGCAAATGAATGCACCTGGGAAACAAAAACCCACGGGAAGAGTACACAATGAGGGGGGGAGGCACTAACAACAACAACAAAATATGGTCAGATCCACCCCGGCTGCATAATGAAGTTAGTGAAGTTGTGTGAAATTGTTAAGGAGGAATGGAGAAACACCACAACGATTTGTAAGTAGTAAGATTTATTTTAGTTTCTGTTCTAAGGAAGACATGCACATTATTAGGAAAATATATGAAGGTGTACATTTTAATGGAAGGAACAGTAAGCAATATAGGTTTAGAAAAGAACCCCAGAGCAGATGCCACTGAGGTATGTTATCCCAGAGGATATTGGCCATACAGCCAAATTCTAAAGAAAACACAATTGCACATACCCCGATAATGTAAAGCTTCATGGGAAACATATGCAACTCCCCATGATGGTACAGAAGGTAGCAGTACATGAAAAAGTAATGGTTGGTATATGTTCAACCTTGGAATTATTTACAGTTTTTTTTTAGAGAAACAGGTTTTTTGTCCATAAGATGATGTAAGTTATATCTAAGCAATGTGTTGATGTCAGGCAGTCAGGTGTAATGATGGGCTGTTAGCAGAGAAAATGTGATAGTAACTTTCAGAGGGGGGCGCTGTTGATAAGGTTAAGGTTGTTATGCTTGTGATACTGGGAATATTAGGACAGTGTGAGATCTATGCAGGAGTGGAGTACAAATATGCAGAGTTTCATAAGTTTGTGCTCAGAGTGCAGGCAAATGTGATATATAGGTTTGTTTTACAAATAGGTAAAAATAGCGATACATGCAATTGATAGAAAGATAGATGATTACATAGACAGATAGATAGATAGATAGATAGATAGATAGATAGATAGATAGATAGATAGATAGATAGATAGACAGACAGGAAGGCAGAATAGGAATGGCAGTGAAGTACTGAAGTAACTCCAACCTCACCCCCCCCCACCCTGCAGAGATGGACAGGCATTGCGATGTGCCTTTGGGTCATCACCCATAACGCTCACACCATTTCACCTCACCCTACCCTGCAGACACAGACAAGTGTCGAGGTGTGCCTTCAGGTGTTTGAGCTTTACACTCACACCATTCCATAAGGAAATACACTGAAATGGGTGCAGTAGAGGAGAATGGAGTGAACTTTGGGGCTGAAGAGTCAAAGGCACACCTCGATAACTGTCACTGACTGCAGAGTAGGGATGGGGGTGGAATGGCATGAGCATTACTGTTGACAATCCCAATTCACACCCCTGATGCTTGTCAGTCCCTACTGGGCAGGGAGTTATGGTCAGAAACCCTAACGCCCTAGGCGTTTCTTGGTATTTTCACTCCACATTTTTAACATGGGCTTTTTGTGACCCCACTGCATGAACAGTGACACTATCAGTTCATTAGCTGAATGGTGATTTTTAACAGCGACTGTGCCAATTGGTCCCACAGGTGCAAAAGCACATTTTGAGCAAGATGCAAAAAATGACAACTGTACTGCTCATGAGGAGGTGTGAAAAAATGATAATGTTGAAAATCTGGAGTGAAAATTAAAAAAAAATTGATGAAGTCATGAGCTTGCATAGAAACTGCGCAACACACACCCATAATGCAATTATTTTGGGGATTTATTACATCAGATTTTCAACATAGGCATTTTGGGACCTCTGCTCATGAACATTGTCACTGTGATTTTCTTAATCTGTCCCAAACATTGATTTCCCACAACGACCATGCCATTGTGTGCCAGATGTGCGAAAACACATTTCGGGCAGGATGTGAAAAATTGCAGCTGTACTGTTCATAATGAGGTGGGAAAAAATGACAATATTGAAAATCTGGAGTGAAAATATAATAAATTCTCGAAGTTATGAGCGAGGGTGGAAAGTGCACAATGCACGCTCGTAACAGTCATATTTTTTTCACCGACTTTACAACATAGGCTTTTTGGGAACCCTCCTCATGAACAGTGACACTGCTGTTTTGTTAATCAGTCCTAAAAGGTCATTCCATGCAGTAACCGCAAAATCACCTTTTGGGACCGAATAATGTCATGAGAGTGACTGAATTCATGAGGTGGGGTCCCAAAAACCCCATGTTGAAAATTTAGTGCCAAAAGTCACAAAACTGGCTCAGATATCCACCGGTCGCCCTCCCGACTCCCCAGTCACAAAGGATCCCTCCTGCAAGCTCCTTCCTGGAGCGGATGTCTCGGGGCTGCATTGAGGTAATAAACTACCTCATACAGCAGCACCTCTGTGAGGGGGGTTAGCCAGTCAATGCGCTGCACACGTCGACTGCCCCACCCACCCACGGGCGTCCCTTGATTTATAGGCCCTGCCTCATGACATCACTTCCTGCTGTCTGAAATACTAAGTCCCCATTTCTCCATTTGCAGGTTATACCTGCCAGCCACTAGAGGGACCCTGAGATCCTACCACAAGTATCTCTATTCAGAAAGCCTCCTCCCTTCTTCCTGGATCCCTTCTAACTACCTATTCCACTTCTCTTCTCTTCGGCCTACAGCTACCCTGCCCACACTCCTCCCACACCCAGCCTATAGCTAGCCCACTCAGACCTCTTGCCATCACCACCAAGCCCACCCGGTGACCATAGTAGTTGCTAGCACCCTATTTCGGACCCCAAACTAGCCTGCTTCTTGCCCCCAGAACGTGGAGCATGGCTCTCACCCAGGTCCCTTTTCCAACTGCCCTGAGTGAGTCCTGAACCTGGTACCCTGTCCACCAGAGTCCGTGTCACTACCAGTGATCCAAAGTGGCATCCACGCTTGCTGGAGGGCAACAAAACTATTTCTACCTACCTCCCCTGCTGCTACTACTAGCGATATGCTAGCCCACCTCTTACTAAAATGCATCCCTCTCATCCTTACCCTGATACCACTGTCCCACCTACCTGACACCCCCTCCCCCAGGCTCACTGGCACTAGCTCCCTCTCTTGTTCTGGAGTTAGTACAATCCCACCCTACACTCATCATGTGCCCTAGCCCATGACACCCTACCCCTAGTCACCTCCCAGCTGCTTCCCCAGGCCAACACTGGAAGCTTATCGTTCTCGCTTTCCAGCCTGGATAACCCTGCCCACCCCTAGCCTCGAAGCTCTCCTCCTCTCTCCACATACCTATCAAGCTCCCCTCCACCATCCCTGGCCAGAGGCGGTGGTCATTCTACTACTCCTGACAGGCAATATACATCCCAACCCAGGCCCAGCCACACTAGCCACCAGCAGGGTCACCTGGGCTCTGCATAGCATCTATGAATATATGCAGCCTTCTGAAAAATTGATTCCTCAATGCTGGGTCATGTTGCATAGACCAGATGTCATAACACTGGTGAAACCTGGCTATCAAAATCCTCTCAGACTCCTTTGTCTCCCTCCCAGGTTACTCCCTTTACTGGGAGGATGTGTGGAAATGAGCGGGGGCTGTGCAATCTACCAGGGACTCTCTCACTGGACAAAGCACTCCCTGCCCAGTTCTCATATACAGAGCTAGACCCTAACCTCAAACTGACCCCGGACCCCTCCAGGGGCCCCCTCTATCTCACCACTGCTTACATTCCCCCAAAAACCCTGGCACTGGTTTCGCTAATGGATTATCTTACAACCCTACATCACACAGCTGACCAAATCCTTGTGGGTGACCTGAACGTTAACTGGCTCAGCACATCCTCCGCCACCACCCGTGACTCTTTCGCAGCCATAGACATGACTCAACTCATTTCCCAACCCACCACAGTAAACACAAAGAAAGGTACCAGCACCCTTCTAGATGTAGTCATCACCAACCGCCCTAAACAAATCCATGATACCCAGGTCCTTCCTGACTCACTTAGTGACCACTCCCCTATCCCTTTCCGTTGGGCGACCTCCACACCCAAACCGACGGCCCTTTCCACTCTACATCAGCACCTCAGACCAGGTGGACTAAAGGCCTTAAGCAACTTCTTGCCCAAATTAACTGGTCTCCCATACACTCGCCCTGATATAGATACTGCCTAACCTTCTTTTCCCAAACCTTCAACAAAGCCTGTGACATTTCACACCCCTAACGAAGTCAGACAAAAGTACGTAATGCCCCTGGGTTACCCTGCCCTGCTTCAACTGCTTAAGCACAGGGATAACCTATGGCACCTGGCCTCAGAAACAGGCCGGTCGGTGGACAGACAGGCCATACAATGCACGAGAAACAAATGCACCTGGGCCATCAGAAAAGCAAAGGCCGATCACTATCAGGCCGTGCTCACCTCCTCCTGGGGGAGTGCAAGAACATTCTGGGACAACATCAAACAACTAAATGGGAGTGTGCGCTCCCCCACCCCAGATCCCCATTGACGGCTCTATCTCCACTGACCCAGCCGCATAGCCAGCTTCCTCAACTCATCCTTCACAGACCTTAGTTCGGTCCTCCCTAGCGATTTCTTTGACCCTCCCCTCCCTACCTGCCCCAGTCATCCAACATCCTAGTTTCCACTTATGCAGGGGTAACTGCCCAGAAGTCAGACCACACCTGATTAAAGCACTAAAGAGCAATAGTACTGGCAGCGACTCCTGGACCCCAGTATCCTCCACCAGGTTCTGGATCAGGTCCTTGCTCCACTCACGCCTTCTCAATAAATCCCTCTGCCTGGGGCAATTCCCTTCGGCCTGGAAAACTGCCACAGTTATGCCCATACACAAAGGAGGTGACAGGTCCACAGCCGGGAATTACCGGCCCATCTCCATTCTCCCACCCCTCTCCAAAGCCCTAGAAAAACTGGTGGCTACTCAAATTACGGATTACCTGACCGAACACAACATCCTCTACCCTGAACAGCACAGTTTCCGTGCAGGTCACAGTACCAGCACTGCCCTCATAGAGTTTTCAAATTTTCTACACTCCTCCCTGGACTCTGGCTCACTAGCCGGGGCAGTGTTCATTGACCTCTCAAAGGCATTCGACACTGTCTCCATCCTGCTGGATGCCTTCAGCCACACCGGCTTCGCCACTGGGACGGTCTCCTTGTGCTCCAGCTACCTGTCTGCCCGCTGTCAGCGTGTTAAAATCAATGGGACCCTTTCCAATACATGTCCTATCCACTCAGGTTTTCCCCAGGGCTCCATCCTAGGAGCCCTACTCTCCACTCTACCTCAACACCCTGCCCAATGCATGCACTGGTAAATTCTGCTGTATGCAGATGATGCCATCATCTTTGCCACCACAAAACCCCATCTCCTACAGGACACCTTGCAGCTATCCTTTAATGATGCCGAAACCTGGTTCAAAGAGCATAGACTGGTAATCAATCTCAAAAAAACTAAAACTATGCTCTTTGCCCATCCCCAAAACAAAGCCAGCAACTTCCCACTCCACATCCTCCCTAGCTCCAAGCATCCTCTCGAACAAGTCCGCTCGTACAAGTACCTCGGGGTCTCCTTTGACTCAGCCCTCACCTACCAAGCCCATATTGATGCTCTTGCCTCAGCTACCAATGTTCAGCTTGGTATCCTATACCTCTACAAAAACTGCCTCCCCCTCGATGCCCTCCAACTAGCAGTCACATCCTCAATAATGTCCCTTGTGGACTATGGCCTCCCAGTTTATGGTGCTGCGGACTCGACCACCCTCAATAAAATCTACCTCACCTTGAATAAGGCCTGTAGGCTAATTACGGGAGCCCCTAGGTTAACACATACCTGCCAACTATATGACATGGCAATGCTGCTTAACCTGGACGAACGACTCAGATACCAAACCTGCCTCATAACGAAAAAAACTCTCCTTGGACTATCCCCGCCTGGGCTGACAGCCTCCATCCACCTAGCACAACCCTTAGTTCAAACTCGAACCTCCTCCACGGCCACTCTAGTAGTCCCTAGGTCCAGGACCGCACATGAACAAAGGTCCTTCTGTTACAGAGCTCCTTCCTGGTACAACACACTCCCTACCTCCATCTCTGATACCCTCACGATCTCCTGCTTCAAAACTTCACTTCGGAGTCAGATATTTAACACGCATAGCTGCACTTGTCTCTAAGGTGATCTAGCCCACTATGCACTGACAAAGCTCACTGAGTGGCTCCTCACCCAAACTAATCACTAACCACGTCCCATAGCCCTCTGAACTTTTTATCTCCTGCAGTCTCTGCACACTACCACGTGTATGCTTATACCAATGTATGTTTAATCTGTTACTCTGTATCCAAATAACTGTAAAAGCTTGTGAATGCCAAACCTGTAACCTAAATGATGTAACAAGGAAATAACTGCATGTGACTGCCAAAGCTGTAACCGCAATGATGTAACAAAATGTTGTAATGTATTTGTCCTCTTTGTGACGAGGTACCTTTGGAAATGAGCCTCTGGCTCAAAGGTTTTAAACTGATGTACAAATAAATAAATAACTCATTTACTGTATGCCATTATATAGCTTAGCGGCATTTCTTCAGTTCACTGTTGACTTTGAGTAGTGCAGACACGTTCACAACTCCACTGAAGATCTAAGCCAGGCTCTGGAGGTAAGTATGGGGGGTGAGGTGGGTGGGGAGGTAGTGCGCAGAGGATGGGTGGGTGCAGGTTGGGGAAGGGGGCACAACAGACAATGAGGGACCATTTTCTTGTTCACAGGTTAAACAATATTAAAAAACTACTGTGGAAAATGTTCTTTGTTACAGGGACATCTGGCATGCTGGGGGTGGGAACAGTGGCACTGGAATTTTGTTAATCTGTCCCAAAAGTTGATTTTGCACAGCAACCTCACCATTATGCACCACAGGTGCAAAAACACATTTTGGGAAGGATACAAAAAATGACAGGGGGTGTGAAAAAATGGCAATGTTTAAAATATGTAGTGAAACTCTTAAAAATTGATGACATTATGAGCGTGCGTAGAAGCTGTGCAACAGATGCTCATAACGCAGTCATTTTTGGGAGCTTTTTCACCAGATTTGCAACAAGGGCTTTTTGGGACCCCACCCCATGAACAGTGGCACTGTCATTTCATTAATTGGTCCCGAAAGGTGATTCCGCACAGTGACTGCAAAATCACCTTTCAGGACTAAGAAACGAAATGACAGTGACTGTGTACATGAGGTGGGGTCCCAAGAACCCAATGTTGAAAATTTGGGACTAAAACTCTCAAAAATGGCTGAGATATCAACCTAAATTGAAAACCCTCCATTCGCTGCCATTAAAGAACTTACCAGCATTTCTTCAGTTTGCAGTTAGCTTTTGAAGAGTGCAGACGTGTTCCCAGTCCACTGAAAATCGCTGCTGGGGTCACGTGACCGCTTAATGGCGTGAAGACGTGTCTTCGTCGGTCTCTGCTCCCCGGTCTAACTAAAAGAGCTATTTCATGATAATTTCTGTAATAATTGAAAAATAATGTGCTGCGGATTTGGTGAAAGGAAAGGATATAAACTCCTTTCAGGAACTCCAGAGAAATTTAGGGGTACCAAATAATCATCTATTTTGATATTTCCAAGCCAGAAATTACTGTAAGCAGATAGGGACGCAGGGAGTACAAAATGCATCTCTTAAGACAGGTGGAAGCCCTATTATGCAGAGCTAGAGGCAATCCTGGTGGGGGGGGGATTCAGAATATGGTTCATATTCTTAGGAATAGGTTGAGGGACATGACATCCAATACAAGGAAGCTATGGGAAAGGGACATGGGCATACCGATTTCTGATCAGAACTGGAACCTTATTCTGGAATCACATATGGGTCTCCTTGCTTGTAATACAGCCAAGGAGTCTACATAAAAATTTATACACAGACTATATTGCCCCACGGTGGTAACCCATCGGTATAGACCAGAGGTCTCCGAGATGTGTAATAGATGTGAAGTACACAAAGGCACACTTTACCACTGTTTTTGGAGCTGTCCACAACTACACATATTTTGGGAGGAGATATCACAGAAAATAAGTGAAATGGTAGGCCTGGAGATCATAACCACTCCAACTAGCCTACTATTTGGTGTGGAGGAGGGAGAAGAAGAGGAGTGAGCAATGCATAGGAGATGGATTAGGATACTGCTGTTACAGGCTAGACAGGTGATTTTAAATACCTAGGTGTCAGCAGAGAAGCCCACTGTTTTGCAATGGCGCTCAGTATCTATAAATGCTCTGGCAATGGAGAGGAGATCATATCAAATGAAAGGTCGTTTTGGATGCCTTCTTTTCCATGTGGAGTCCTTTTCTGAGTACTCTAAATGCAGATGAGTTGATGATTATAAATTCAGGGAGCTGAATTTTAGATGAGATATGTACTGCAAAACAGCGTAACAGGATATAAATAAATGAATGGATTGTATTATCAAGTGCTATAAGGATTAACTCTGTTGAAAATGTGGACCTTTGTAAATAGTTTTAAATAAAAAAGATGATAGATTGTATTGTAATGGTCTTGATAATGTATGTATTTGTTTTATAATTGAAAATCAATAAAAATTTGAAACAGAAAGAAAATCGCTGCTCCTGACCTCCAGAGGTAAGTATGGGTGAGGGGGCATGCTGGGAGGTCAGGTGCACAGAGGGAGGTTGCTGGTTGGGGAAGGGGGAGGTGGCTGGCGGCAACTACGAGGGACTGTTTTCTGTCTTTTCAGGTTTAAAACAAAATACATTGTGGGTCTGTTTTCTGTTTTCTTGCAGGGAAACAATGGATTTTGGCACACTGGGGTGGGCTCCCAGTGTGCCAGAGTACTGGGGACTTCAATGCTGACCCGGGGGTTGGGCACCCCGAGGTTGGAGGTTATGTGGGGGGGGGAGATGCATCCGACACCAGGAGTGGACATCTCGGTGTTGGAAAAATGGATTAAATGCTGACTCGAGGTTGGGCACCCGAGGTCGAGGAGATTATGTGGGGGAGATGCATCCGACACCAGGAGTGGACATCTCAGTGTTGGAAAAATGGATTAAATGCTGACCGAGTTAGGCACCCGAGGTCGGAGGTTATGTGTGGGGAGGCATCAGACACCACAAGTGGGGCTTCTCGGGTTGGAAAACACAGCAGCGTAGAGGAGGCAGGCAGGAAAGCACCTACTCCCAGCCAGTGTGATCAGATTGCACTTACAGGAGACGTCACAACACAATCAGCTGTTTGCTCTGCGGTCACCTGCAGATGAAAGGAAAAAGCTGGCTCCTGATTGGTGCAATTTTTTCTTTTCATGTGCAGACCACTGAAGGCAAATCAGCATCAGGACCAGCCTGACTGAGGATTGGTGTGATGCTGTCGAGCTCCATGCAGAGCACTCTGCATTGGACAGACAGTGTCACACCCCTCAAAGCCTACTCTCCCAAGGAGTTTGACATGCATGCGCAAACTCAAAAAGATGTAAGTCAACAACCATTCAAGATGGCCGCCAGGCTGGGTGCGTTGTTGTCACTCCTTTGAAGAAGTTTTGGTTTTATGTATCTAGTTTAAGTTTTTAGTTATTTCGCATGAATTTCGTGTTTTGTTTGTTTAATCCGGTCCCGGTTTCGGTTCTAAGTTGCACCGTTCGGCAGTGACTTGACGTCAAGTGGGTTTGTTTCCCGGACCTGGAGAGAGACGCCGGTTGGGCTTCTCTTTTTTACAGACTTTACAGGTTTCGGTTTTAAGCTTTACCACTCGGCTGTGGCTTAACGCCGGGTGGGATTTGTTTCCTGGACCTGGAGAGAGAGACGTCGGTTGGGCTTCTCTTTTATTATTTCACAGACTAATAAGGGATTCTGGAGAGAGACGCCAGTTGGGTCTTTCTTTTATCTCCTCCACAGACTGATGTGGGGATTCTGTGTTTTTGCACTCTGTTCCTTATTGTGGGGGAGCTTACGGTCGTGTGGAGGTCGAGGAGTTATTTTGAAATCAGTATTGGTCAGCTTGAAGCATGTTTGGTGGAGTTCAGGACGCAGTGAATGCTGGCAAGAGCAGAGAATCCGGAGGATTTTTCGATCTGGGCTTTGTTGGAGACTGTGGTGTGCCCTTTGATTACCCTGAAACTTTAGGTGGTTATTTTAGCTGCCTACTTACTCCGACAGGTGCTCTCTTTGAGTTTTGCTACTCCACAGGGGGTTTGGGGTATTTTCCAGCCGGGGAACTGTGTGGGGTACCTCACTCCCTTGGACCATGGAAATTGCTGCAATAGTGGCTTTTCTCATGGTCCTTTGGTGTGAGTAGCATTAATTTTCTTGGGAGTGCACTTTGCAGGGAGTAAAGGGGTTGGAGTGTGTCTGATCCTCTTCAGATAAAACTCTTTGTGGATCCTTGAATCTCTTTGGATAAAGTTTTTTGTGGATCTGCTCCTTGGACTGTTTTCCCTTTTCAGGTTTATTTGGTTGCCTTTCCCTGGATTTGGATTTTCTGAATCTGTGTGGAACTCTGGACTTGTACTGAGAGGCTGCTGACTGTTGTCTCCTTCCTGGATTAAAACTTTTTTCGTTTTTGACACTTGGGTGGTGAGAGGACCCTGGGTCCATAAACTTCTGTTCGTTTATTTAATTCTTTTCTGTTTGTTTGATTTTACAGTCAGTGTCTTTCTCCTGGCAGTGAGAAAGATTAATATTATTTCTCCCCAGTTGTGAGAGAATCTGGGGGGAGTTCATAACTCTTTTTTGTTTAAAATGTATGTTTCCATGATGGTTTGGCAGTGATAGTGCCATTGCACCCTCTTTCCCGGTGGTGAGAGGACTGGGGGAGGATTATACAGGAGATTTATTATTTATTTTTGTTCAAATTTGTATTTATTTTTTTATTCTATATTTATTTTGTTTATTATTTTTAGTGGATTGTTAGTTTAGTTTAGTTTGAATATTTTTGTGAGGTTGGGTTTTGTTTTGTTTTGTTTAATTATATTGGATATGTTTAGGGATTATTTGATATTTTTATTTTATAAAGATTGTGTTTTGTGTTTTGGTGTTTATTATTTAAGTTAAGTAGCGACATGTGCTGGCCTTTATTCCCCACGGCGGTGCGCATTTCATCCTCCTCTCTTCGCGCCCTCCGCCCTTTTTATACTCCTCCCCTACAATTAGATATCTATCAGTGCTGTAGAGCACTAGGGATTGCTCGTGGGAGAGTGAGGGGGGCGGGGGTATGTGAACAGGGGAGGATGAACGAGCGGGACCATCGTATCAGGGTTATTAAGTTCAGAAGGCGCCCTGGGGTGAAATGGAATCCAGATCGGGGTTTACCTTGTCTGGTATCCATACCCAAGGGCACTACTGATTTCAGTAGGCAGATAGGCCCGACAACCTCCAAGGTTTGTCCAACTCGGGCGGTGTTGTGCAATGCCAGGTCTGTTAGGAACAAGACTGCCATTATTGCCGATCTTGTTGGTTCGGCTGACCTGGCTTGCATCACCGAGACTTGGCTGGATGAAAATTCAGGCCCTATAGTGGAGGCCATGACTCCGGCCGGTACTCAGTGATACACCGCCCGAGATTGGACCGCAGGGGAGGGGGGGTTGCAGTCTATTTTAAGACTGAATTGGGCCTCATGAATGTAGTAGTAGGTGAGGCTGAGTCCTTTGAGTGTACAGTCGTAGCAGGTGTAGGTGTTCGAATTGTTCTCATCTACCGTCCACCCGGAGATGGGAAATGTTTCCTACAGGAAGTAGCAGACTTCCTCGTCGACATGTCATTTGAGTCGTCCAGATTGATGGTGCTGGGTGACTTCAACGCCTGGGTCAACGACGAACTCTCACAATTTGGTAACTACTTCCTCCAATTAATGTCTTCTTTGGGCCTTACACAGGTAGTTTCCACAGCTACGCACAAATCTGGACAATCTCTGGACTTAGTCTTCCTTCAAGAGATTGATGCATCCGACGTGGGGGTGGAACCAGTCGCCTGGTCTGACCACTACACTGTGAGGTTCAATTTTGCAACCCCATGAAGGCCATCCCTGTGGAGATGGTCAGAGTACCGCCATTACGAATGTTACTTCACAAGGCCTAGCGGCGGTCCTTGACCTTTCATCCCCCGCGTTGATGAGCAGTAATCCATAGGCGCTGGTGTTGGCCTATAATGAGGCCATCATGGTTGCCCTGGATTCTATTGCTCCTGTTCGTGAGTGCCTCCTATCCCTTCACCTCAGGTCCCCTTGGTTTGATGGGACTCTGAGGGAGATGTGGAGACAGGGGTGAAGGTTAGAGCGTTGTTGGCGCAAGTCCGCCCTTGAAGCCGACCGCCTTAGATTGATAGAACATTATGCTAGCTATCAATCTGCAATCACCCATAAGAAGGCAGAATTCCTGTCCAGGGAGATTGCAGTTGCTCAGCATCGACCGGCTCAGCTGTTTCGAACTGTAGATAGACTGTGCAACCCAGCCTGTCTGCAAGTTCGAAAAGCCTTTTCACAAATAGAATGCGACGAGCTCGCTCGATACTTTGCAACTAAGGTGGCTGACATCAGAGCAGACTTGTGTCCGACAACCTCTAAGGGTGATGTTGTAGGATCGTGTGAGAACACAGTGCCTCAGTTCTCTTGGAGTTCCTTTGGTCGACCTGAGTTCGTGGATATTATGAGAATCATCCATAGCGTGCGCCCCACAAGCTGTAGTTTGGACCCTGGACCGACTACCCTAATTTTGGGTTGTTCTGATATCATTGGTCCAGTTTTGGTTCAAATAGTCTGGTGCTCCTTGGAGTCAGGTGAGTTTCCTAGCTCCCTGAAAGAGGCGGTGGTGACGCCTCTCTTGAAGAAAGCTTTCTTGGACCCAGACTGTTTTTCAAACTACAGACCTATCTCTAACCTTCCCTTTATTGGGAAAGTTAGTGAGAAGATTGTAGCTGCCCAATTGGATGACCATTTAACCATCCATAGTATCTATGAATCCTTCCAGTCTGGTTTCCGTAAAAGGCATAGCACCGAGACTGCGCTGGTTCGGGTGTAATGATCTTCTGAGGGCGAGGGATCAGAAGACACATTCCATCTTGGTTCTCCTTGATCTCTCATCAGCTTTTGACACTGTGGATCACATGGTGTTGTTAGCACGCCTGAGGCAAATCTGTGGAATGTCGGGAACCGTTCTTCAATGGTTCACTTCATTCCTTACTGGGAGATCACAAAGAGTTGTGTCGGGGATCTTTTCCTCTTGCCCAATCTCTTTGTTGTGTGGAGTGCCTCAGGGTTCTGTGCTGTCATCCATGTTATTTGCAGTGTATATGCTGCCCCTCGGAAACATTATAAGATGGTATGGTCTGAAGTTTCACTGCTACGCAGATGATACCCAGCTATACCTGTCTTTCGCACCAGGATGGAGCTCTCTCTGTGTTTAACAACTGTCTGGGGGAAATCCAAGACTGGATGGATTCTAGTTGGCTAAAGTTGAACTGAGAGAAGACTGAGGTTTTGGTGGTGGACCCGGGTGGTCAGATTGAGAGGTCGCATATTGGCGCGCCTTCTGGAATTTTTCTTGGTGGCATGTCACTACCGACCTCTGAGCAGGTGCGTAGCCAGGGTGATCCTAGGCGATGAAGCTGACTCTTCAATCCCAGGTGTCAGCCGTCATCAGGACTTCCTTTTACCATCTTAGGAATATTGCAGGGGTTAGGCACCTTGTTCCGTCTGACTCTTTGCCAACGTTGGTCCACGCCTTTGTGTCCTCGTGCTTAGACTACTGCAGCACCCTTTACTTTGGGCTTTCTGGGGTTGAAATCCGTCACCTACAGCTGGTGCAGAACGCTGCAGCCCGGGTTTTGACTGGGACAAGTAGGTCCTGTCATATTACCCCGGTGCTGCGCGAACTGCACTGGCTTCCTATACGGTGGTGGATCACCTTTAAAGTCATTTTATTGACTTTCAAAGCCCTTTGCGATCAGGGTCCGTCCTATCTGAAAGACCTTCTGGTACCTTACTGCCCTGGCCGATTGCTCCACTTGGCCAACATGGGGTTGTTAGAGATCCCAAGAGTGAGTTTAAAATCCTCAGGCAGCAGAGCATTTTCTCATGCTGCACCCACTCTTTAGAATTCTCTACCATGCCGGTTACGGGAGTGCACCTCCGTGGAGATATTTAAGAAAGATTTGAAATCATATTTATGGAAAATGGCCTTCTTGGATAGCTAAGTTAATTTTAATATGATTGGAACTTTATCATAATTTATTATGCTATTATGATGTATTTTTATATGTTTTGAAGTTTTGTATTGGAATTTGAATCTATGATTTTAATTTGTTCAGCACCTTGATACATTGAAAGGCGCTATATAAATAAAATTATTATTATTATTAAGTCTCAGTGTACTACATCTGTAGGTCAGCCAAGGAATTGTAGCCAAACCTACCAGATCTCAAATGTCTTCTGCATTTAAATGTATGCATTTCCCATAATGCACAGCAGCCAAATCCCAAACATCAAACATAGCAGAAAAACGGAGATGATTCCACTGTTTACAAAACTAAGTCAGTTAAAATGAGCACATACTCTGAATTGTTGATCACATCTGCATGTAATCAGTAATTGTTCATCGTTGCAGTCATCACAATATAAAAAAGTTAAGCATGTAATTTCTCCAGCCAGGTGCAGCCCCTTTCTCTTCCCCACACTAACATACTAATTGCCAGCAGATTAGGCCTTATGATCTATCAAGTCTGCTTGAACCTCAGATCCCTAGTTGGGTACAGAGGCCTCCCCCTCCGTGTTCCAGAAACCCCTATCATCCATCCCCACCCCCACGGGCCAGGCCTTCCCCTGATACTTCCCCTTTCTGTATCTGTCCCACCCTCTCTTAAAGCCCTCCACTGTAGAAGTCTGAACCAGCTCGCCAGGCAGCATGTTCCAAGGTTCCACCACCCTCTCAGTGAAAAACCTCCTCCTCTTTTCCCCCTCATCCTTCCAACTTCAAACCATGCCCTCGGGTGATACCTCCCTCCCTCCTTTAGTCTAAATATTCCCTCTGTGTTTACCCTATTTATTCCCTTGAGGTACTTGAAGACCTCAATCATGTTCCCCCTGTCTCTCCTCTCCTCCAATGAAAACAGGCTGAGCTCCTCGAGTCTTTCCTCATACGTCAAATCCCCTAGTCCTCGTATCATCTTGGTAGCCCTCCTCTGAACTCTCTCCAGAAGCTGTATGTCCCTGTTCAAGTGCGGTCTCCAGTACTGCACACAGTACTCAAAGTGTGGTCTAACCAGACCGTTGTACAGTGGCAGAATCACTTCCCTGCTCCTCGAGGTGATCCCCCTTGCGATGCATGCTAACATCCTGCTTGCTTTGACAGCCGCTCTCCTGCACTGCTCAGAGTTATTCATACTTGCATCCACCATGACCCCTAGGTCTTTTTCCCCTGTTGAGACCTCCAGTGCCTCCCCTCCCAAGGTGTACTCATGTTTGGGGTTCCCCCCACCCAAGATGTAACACATTGCACTTGGAGGCATTGAAATTTAATTTCCAGGTGTGAGCCCACCTGACCAGGGTCTCCAGGCCCCCCCTGCAGGGCCAACCTCCCCTCTTCCCCCTCAACTACTACTCCCATCTTGGAGTCATCAGCGAAGAGACTCATTTCACACCCTATTCCCTCCCTGATGTCAGATATGTATGCATTAAACAGGATCGGACCCAGGACCAAGCCTTGTGGTACCCCACTACTGACCCCTCTAGGGTTCAAGAGCTCCCCACCAACTACTACTCTCTGAGTATGTCCAGTCAGCCAGTTTCCTATCCATCTGACCATCAATGGGCCCACACTCAACCCCGTCAGTTTCTCCAACAGGCCATTGTGGGGAACCGAGTCAAACGCCTTGCTGAAGTCTAAAAATTGTACATCCACAGGCTTTCCCCTGTCCAGTTCAGATGTTACCCATTCATAGAACTCCACAAGGTTAGGTTTGACACAATCTGCCTGGCACAAAACCATGTTGCTGGCTATCCAGCCCTCCCACCTCCTCCAAGAACACCCCCAATGGTTCCTTCAGTATACTCTCCATTAATTTTCCCACCACCGATGTTAAACTGATGGGTCTATAGTTACCTGGCACTTCCCTCAACCCCCCTTTTATGGATTGGCACCACATGAGCCTCTAGCCAATCCCTAGGTACCTTCCCTGTCTCAAGCGACCTGTTGAAGAGCTCCTCCAGGGGTGCAGTCAGTACATCCACCAATTCCCATAGTACTCTTGGATGAATGCCATCTTTCTTTAGGGCCTTAAGGGCTTTCCACACCCATTCAGTGGGGATAGCATCATCCGTCCCCCCACCTTACTGGCCTTTTTATCCGTATCCTGATGTGACGCCCCTGGGGTACCTCCCCTTCCCTCCTGCTCCATTTCTGTTGCTCCCCCGATCCCACACACTACCCCTTCTATCCCCACCGTGTCTTGCTTTGTAAATAGCCCATCCCCTTCCCTAGTGAACACAGAGGCGAAGTACTCGTTAAATACCTCCGCCTGGTCCCTCGCCTCTTCCACCCACCCTCCATCTGATCTCAATCTGCCGAGCTGGCCCTTGGTTTTTCTCCACTCCCCAATGTACCTGAAGAACCCCTTTTCCTCTCTCAGTATCCCCTGTGCCAACCGCTGCTCTTTACTGGACTTTGCCCCCCGCACCATCCGGGTGACTTTTCTAAATGCAAGATGGTACATTTCCTTTTCCCTTTCCCCTCTCGTTGTTTTGTATTTTTTGTAGGCAGCCTTCTTTTCCCTGACTGCTACCTGAACCTCTCTGGTCCACCCGCATGGTTTATGTGACCTATCTCCCTTACACTTCACCTTAGTGCAGGTTCTGACTGCCTCATGAAGTTCCCGTTTAATGACCTCTAATCTCTTTTCCACATCTGTCATTGTTGTAATCCCCTTCAAGTGATCCTTGAGAATGTCCCCCATGCTCATAAAGTCTGCCCCCCTGAAGTCCACAGCCAGTGTCCTAGAGCTCTCTCTCCCCCCCACACCTGTTAACTTGAAGCCAGACAGTATCGTGGTCACTCCTGGCCAGGGGTCCTCTACAACCAGGTCCCTTACCAGATCCCCATCCACCAGAACCACATCCAGAACATACATGCCCCTCCCTTGTGGGCTCCACCATGTGCTGTGTTAGGAACACATCCTGGAACCTGTCCAGCAGCCTCTGCTCCTTGGCACCTTAGAGGACATGGTTCTCCAATTTGTACCTAGCATATTACGGTCCCCCATCAACACCACTCTCTCCCCTTTTGGTTTGCACTGGGCTATAATATTGTCCAGCAAACCATCCTCCAGAACATCCCCCATCCTGGGGGGCCTATATACTACTCCCAGCTTGACCTTACCTCCTGCAGGGGTTCATAAGGTGACCCATAAGGCCTCCACATTTCCCCCTGCCTCATCTACCCTAGCAATTTCTATGCCATCTCTAATGTACATAGCCGCTCCACCCCCTCTGCCCTCCATTCTATCCTTGCTAAGCATAGTGTACCCCCTCACATTTAGGTCCCAATCATGTTTTTTTTGGCCCATGTTTCCATGACCGTTGCTATATCCACCCCCCCCCCAGAACAACATGGCCTGGAACTCTGGCAACTTGTTTCCCAAGCTCCTGGCATTAACTAACACCACCCCACCCTTGTCCTGATCCCTTTATCAAACCCCTCCTGGGCTCCATATGCTTCCATCCTCCCGCTCCTCTTGATCATCCTCCCCAGTCTGTTTCCCCCCCTCCCTTGGGTTTGAAGACTAATCCCTCATCTTGAGGAGGGGCTTCTGGCCCACCCTCCTTATCCCTCCCCTCACAAGTTTAAACCCCACCTATCTTGAATATAGTCCGCCAACCCCTGTTTAAGACTTCCTTCCCAAACGGGGTAAGATGAAGCCTGTCCTTGGCATATAGTCCCTTATCCTCCCAAACTCCCTCCCAGTTCCCTAACACCCCCGACCCACTTTCTGCTCCCCACTTCCTGAGCCAGTCATTAACCTCTATGATCTTCATTTTGTTCTCCACTGAGGCCTTTGGTACCAGCAATATTTCCGAAAAGGAAATGTTGCATTCATTATCCTCACAGACTCTGGCAAGTTCTCAGAATCTTGCTTAGATTTCCAAAACACTATTTCCCTCTATATCGTTAGTCCCCAAATGCACCAGGAAATCCCGGTTTCCTCCACAATTCCTAACCAGTTAGCTACCATGAACTTTTGCCCTGTGCTTACATCAGCCCAGAGATACTCACTACCTTAACCTGACTATAAATCCCCCCCTGTCTCTCTCAATGAATACCCCTAATCATTGAGTCTCTCAGTAATAGAACCTTAACACCTCCATCGTCCTTATGGTTACCTTCATTATGCGCTCTCAACCCCCCTCCCCCCCCTTTATCCATAATCTCCTTTCCATGAGAGTCTTCCTGCCTTCTTATGAGAGACCCCCTTGTCACCCTCCCCTTTCTGCCTCCCTTATTATGCCTACTTAACTCAGACCCCCCTGAATGGGTGTCCCCTTTAACCCACTCTTATCCAAGCCATTAATCCTGGCCCTGATCATTTCCCCTTCTCCCACACCATCATCCACCCCCTCGTAATAGTACCCCTACCTCCAGTGGCCACCTGTGGGTCCCCTTTACCTAGGCCCCCATCCTTGGTATGGACCCCCCCCCGAAGGAGGGCCCCTCCCTCGCCACCTTATCTTCCAGTTTCTCTCCAGTCATGCTTTCCTCCCTCATGCCTGTTGTATACTGCATTTCCCCCATCTGCTTAACATTTAAGTTTCCTCTTCTCCCTCTGGAACTATTTCTATCCTTTCCATTTCCAGTCTGTGATGCCTTCTGGGTTTCCAACTCCTTCCCCCCAGCCTCAGTATCAGTTCCCTCATTTCCACCAACCTCACCCTCCCTTTCCAGGTTGCTTAGTAGCTCAAATTTATTTTAATACTCTATGCCAGCCTCCATCAAGTGACCTGAGTTTCCCACGACTGCCCTCTCTAAGCTGTCCCACCTCCTCCCCCCTAACCCTGTCATCCTTTGGAGCTCCCTTCCCACTGTCTGCTCTTCTAGGCTTCCCCCCAACAGCCCCTCCAGACTCTATCCCCTCCACTCTCTTTTTATTCGGAACACTTACCCCATAAATTTTCCCCATGGCGTCAAAATCCCTATCTGAAGGTCTTCTTTCTCTAATACCCCCCTTCCTGCTTGCTAAAGCATAGCCTCCTCTGTTTTCTGAGCATTGCCCCAGCCTCACCTCTACCCCACCCGTCTGCCACCCATAACCACACCCCTTATCCTTTCACGCACCCCCCAACTCCCCCCGCTTTTTTCTTAACCAATATACTTCACTCCTGATCTGAAAAAGTTGCTGGCAGAGTGGACAGCCTCCCTCTCTCCAGGCCCACTTGAGAATTATTGCCGCCCCACAGCCTGTGCAGCCTACAACCCTTCCAAAGATGCCTTCTGTGGTGGATTGAGGCCACCCTGTTTTTTCCTCTGCAGATATATTGGGACCATCTGCCTTTTCCCAGTCCCTTCCCCCTGGAATACTATCCCTCACCCCCCTCCAAGTGGCCATACTGGGGTGTACTAGATCAGTCCTATTCATTTTTAACAAATTTAGTGCTCCTCCCCAATCAGTAATATGATGCAGTTGACTTCAGTTGTAGGAAAACAGCCCTGCTCTAGATAGACACCTATCCTCTAACTGATCATACAGAATAGACAGTGCTAACATTGAAGTAGCTAACAGCTCAGCCAGATTTCATTAATTTATCATACCATGTGAACAATCACCAATCATCACCTTTTTGACCCTACTAGGACACACCTCCTCAACCCATTTAATAGAGGTCAGATAAGAACCTTAATGGTAGGAACCTTAATATCCTCCCAGAGCCTTTGCCATTTTGCACTTTAAAATTATTTTTATGCAACTGTAACATGAGAAAGAGAAACATAGCCGGCCCGGTGGCACTGAGGGTCGAGGCGCTGGACACCACACCTCGCACCACGCCTGTGACCCAGGTTTGGGAATGAGCATGGCTCGCTGTGGGTCAGCCGGGGCGGAGAAGGATAGAGTGCCCGACGGCAGCTCTCCTTCTCCGGGGGGGGGGGGACTGCAGGCTCCCGCTGCAATGCTACCACCTAGGGGAGCCTGGGTGGATAGTGCAGTAGATGGAGAAGCAGCAAGGGGATTAGGTGACTGTCGGCAGAGGAGCGGAGCAAGAGGTATGTTTCAGAGTGCCTCCCAACTCACAGCCCCTCATTGCACGCCGACGTCAGGGGAAAGAAACCAGAAAAAGACCTCATCCTTCCTAGGCGACGACGCCTCCCTAGGACTTCTCCAACCACTCGTCAAGACAGACTCCGCTGTGTCAGATCTACATGCACACACATAGAGTGCTGGTTTGGTGAGGTGAGCAGGGGTCGTCCCCTCTCCACCCCTATCCGGGGGGTATACCGGGGGTTTTCAAGGGAGTGTGTGTGTGATCGAGGCAGTCTAGGGGCAGACTGTGGCGGGGATCGGGGGGTCCAGTGAGGATGTCTGAGAGAGTGAAGGGAAGAGGCAGGTCAGGCGGATAAAGATAAGGGTTAAAAAAAAGAAAGAGAAACATACAAAAAGAGCACTGAACTCTTTCTCTTCCCCATGTTACAAGAGGATTAACCCACTCCAGAGTGTGGGTCTCGCAGGGATTAATGTATGCCTGGGTGGTTGGAACCACGAGGCCGACCTCCCCCCCCAGCCATACTTTAATCCCTGAGAGATCCACACTCTGCCGTGGGTTAATCCTCACACATTGAATTTCTCCTGTTATGATAACTTATGCCATTGCTTCTGCTAATATACACTTCTTTTCAAATTCCTATGCATCCCATTGTTCTCATCTTCAATGCTGTTATGTGAAATCTACAGTTAACAGCAGCATTTAATGCATTACATTATAAGGAAAACAAAATGTTTTTGATACATTTGCAGACAATTACATACACTTCATTTCCTTCATAGAATAATTAAAAAGTAGTAACAATGGTAGTACAAAGCAATTACTCAGACAACTTTAAAACTATGCCTTCTTTATATTGCACATCGACACCCCATAAGGACCTCCTTGAAATTCAGATGCAAACTTTACACCTATTGAAAACAAAATAACAGTCTTTGGACAGGGTTCAGAGGAGGGCAACCAAAATGATATGGGGGATAGATGACAGGTCCTATGGAGGCGCCTTCAGGAGCTCAACCTATATTCACTGGAGGACAGAAGGCACAGAGGGGATATGATTGAGGTCTTCCAGTATCTAAAAAGGGTACATCATGTTAGGATGGAAAAAGTTTCTCAGAACATGGGGGGGGGGGCTACCAGGGGGCACAATTGGAGGCTGGAAGTGGGCAGACTCAGGGGCGAGATAAGGAGATGTTATTTCCCCTGTCAGGGTGGTGTAACAATAGAATGCACTGCCTCAGGAGCTGGAAGAACCTCTTACTGTGGAAGGGTCCAAGAGAGGCTGAGACAGGTATTAGGGAAAGGAGAAACTGAGAATTGCCAAGCAAGGAGGGGGGAAAGCCTTGGTTTTGCAGGTGCAAGCAGAACCCTACAGGGGTGCTGACTCCCAAACACACACCATACACCATAAGGATCACTGTGTAATCCTTTTCTATGGATAGTGCTATTACATCACCATTCACCAGAGAATTGGGGTAAAGACAGGAATGTAACATTTCATTGTGATGCAAGGGTATGACTTAGCAATCTAGAGATTTACTTTTCCAAGTCCCACTTCTTAAAGCAGACAGGCACAGTAAGGTGAAAACTTGGTTACAGGTGTGATCTGGAAGCACAGGACAGTTAATTGACTTGCTGAGGGTCACGCAGTATGCAAGTGGTGGCTCCGGGATTCAAACACAGGTCTCCACATTTACAGCTCAGAGCCTTACAACACAGTGCTACAGTGTCTGTACTGATTAATAATGGTTTATTATATACTACTGTACATTGAAATTTAATGACCCTATTTGTAGAATGTGTGTCTTTCACCAAGTAACTCAATGTCATTGTGCTCCAAAGCTGCAGTCCTGCAACAATCATGTATCTGTGATATTTTCACACTGAAATAAATAAAGACTATTATGAAATATTAGGTTGTTAATATCATGGAATTGACATTACTGCAGAAATGGAACCTTAATAACTCATACATCTACATACAACTAATTTCTATATTATTAATATATCATTACATTACTGGTTATTATTTCAGTTATACTGGGTAATCGATGGTAAGGTAAGTTAATTGTTTTCCAGCAAGCATGTGTGTTTACGATAATTTCTATGCTAAAAACTTCCGACATACTTTGAATGCTCTGTGTGCAATGTGATGTCGTGCAAGCCCTACTACATGTTTTGTGATCTGTGATGCACAGAAATATGTTCTTTATTATGTATTAAAACACATGGCGTTTTCCCTACACCTGTACACCTCGGGCCAGATATTCAAACTGCACTATTTTGTGGAGCAAGCCCTTGCGCTGCACAAAATAGTTGCGCCAGTGTAGCCAGGCGATATTCGAGGTTGCGGCGGCAGGCAGCTCGCTGAATATCACCCGCCACAGCCACTGTGCATGGCACAGTGGAACTTGCCACCACAAGTGGTCGAAGTGGTGCAGTCAACTTGCCGATGGCGCCAAGTACCATTGCGCCATCGCCAAATTTCCGATATTAAGGTGACATGCAAATGGGACCATAATTCATACCAAGGCGCAGGGGCCATTTGCATCTGATTATAGCCCCATTTGCATGCCGATAACATGTCTGCGTGCGCCGATCCCGAGGACTTGCGCCTGGCGCCTGCCAGGCAGCAGCCGTCGAGGACCAACGCCTCGCAGCCCGATCACAAAAGAGTGTAAAATCCCCCCCCCCACTGGACCGATCGCGGGCATAGCTTAAATCCTCCCTCCCACAAGCCCGATCACGGGCAGCAATGTGTCTTCCCCCCAACATATTCCTGGTGGTCCAGTGGACCGATAAGCCCAATCACGGGTTGGAGTTGTCAAACACACACCCCCACCTCCCGAATATATCCCTGGTGGTCCAGTGGACCGAAAATCCCGATCATGGGCTGGAGTTGTCAAACTCAACCCCCCCACCTCCCGAATATATCCCTGGTGGTCAGTGGACCAAAAATCCCAATCACGGGATGGGTTATAACCCCGAACACATCCCTGGTGACCTAGTGTCCCCCATCCCACCCACCCGAAGCCCCACCACCCGCTCTCCCCCGCGGCTGGCGGGTGGCAGCATCCACCCGCCTGCCGCCCGCCCGACTGACTGCCCAGTAGGGGCTGCATGCCCATTGGTGCAGATCAAGAGGCCAATGGGCGTGCAGCCCATACCGTACAAGACAGTCCGTTTGTGAATGGATATTCATTCGAATCTGAACTGTCTTGCTCTTGAATGTCTGCTGCGACCATTGGCTCTTGCTCTGCACCAATGGGCGTGCAGCCTCGAAGTCAGTCGTCGGGCGGCGGCAGGCGGTGGGATGCTGCCCCTGCGGCTGCGGGGGCGGGTGGTGGGGCTTCATGGTGGGTGGGGTGGGGTGGGGGACACTAGGTCACCAGGGATATGTTGGGGAGGTGTGTGTTTAATTACTCCATCCCGATCGGGATTTCGGTCACTGGACCATCAGAGATATATTCGGAGGTGGGGGTGTGTTTGACAACTCAATCCGCGATCGGATTTTCGGTCCACTGGACCACCAGGGATATATTCGGGAGGTGAGGTGTGTGTTTGACAACTCCAGCCCGCGATCAGGATTTTCGGTCCACTGGACCACCAGGGATGTGTTCGGGGAGACACACTGCTGCCCGGGATCGGGCTGGTGGTGGGGGATTTAAGCTATGCCCGCGATCGGGCCAGTGGGGGGTGGTGGTGGGGATTTTACACTCTTTTGCCTGCGGTCGGGCTGCAGGGGGCTCACAGGGGGTGGGTTGAGGGCCAGCCACAGGTGGCAGCTGCTGTGTTGCACCCTGCAATGTAGCAGCTCATCTGTGGGTGGCCCTTGGCTTGATCCTTTTTTTTGGCTCAAAGTTGTGCAGGCGCAGGTTGGGGGTTGCGCCTGCACAATTCTGCACAGCCCAGCTGAATATCGGGCTGTGCAGTTTATGTATGGTTCTTCCCCCGCCAATTCAGCATTCATTCATTTGCATTGCGCTGTTGCTCAGCATGTTTTCAGTGGCGCAACTGCCTCCTGCTGAATATCGCAGAATGGAGCAATTTCGGACTTGCACAGGCGCAACCCTATTGCGCATGGCGCAACCCTTTTGAATATCTGGCCCCTCATGTTTTTCCTGGACCTGTACGATTGCACATGGAATACAAAGTCAAATATTTCACCAGACTCGGCACACAGCACTCATGCCACCCATAGCAGTGTCACATACTCCCTGTAACACCTGTACATGATGCTGGTGGACGATACAAACCACAGCTACATAAAATGTCACTATTTTTAATCCTGCATGGACTGTGGTTAAGGGACGAATACTATTATTTTCCTGGAATATCAACTCAAAATATAAACCTATATCTGGCCCAAAAGGATAACGACAGTGCATATGGTAATACAAAATACAATTAGTCTTACCGCCTGTTACCAGTTCACCCCCATAAATAAAGCGTACTCTGCAGTGTACTACAACCCCTTTGTATGGCTTCCAAAATCACCTTATCAGCAGACAAATAACAGGCCACTGAGACAGTATCACAACATATTGAATATTTTACAGAACTGAATTACAAATACAGAATTATGTTTTATTCCCATACCTTTCACTAGCACATTGTGTCACCATCCCCCACTCACTTACTTGTCAGTAATAGTGCCATGGACACATATTGCATGATGCTGTTATCAACTGATCCCACACAAACACTATCACTGTGACAGTACAGAAGCAACTCACACATATGAGATGACATGGTGTGAAATTTGACATTTTGACATCATGCGTGCCACATTGATGTTAACACCAACCAAAATATTTAGCCGGGTATAAAATGTTCCAGATAATACCCTGAGATAAAGATTGTTCACAATTGCAACTTGGCATCACAGGGAAGTTAAGTGAGTAGGTCATAAGGTCACACATCATGCGATGACCATCATTTTGTGGCAGTGCGCAGAGCTATACTTCAGCCAAGGCTGTCATGGATAGATTACTCAGACTTTGAAACCTAGTAAGATGGATGCAGTCCTGAGAGGTTTCATAAGGCTTCCCTGGCTCCCCAGAACTTGGCAATATACAAGCCAATTTTAAACCTCTGCTTGAAAGCCACTAATCTGGCACAGTGTGAACGTTCCAGTTCTAGCCTCCAGAGAAACCTTAAACCCCATCCCAACCGTGGAACCAGGGGTGGCACAGTAAGCTGCAGCCTTGGTTACAGGTGCGATTTGGGCGCACAGTAAAGGTATCTGAGTTCCTCAGGATCACACAACGTGCAAGTGCCACTTGTGTTATTCAAACCCAGGTCTCCAGATTTCCAGTTCACAGCCTTACAACACAGCGGTCTAATGCCTCTACTGATTTATAACATTTTATGCTACACTGATTCAATTTTAAATGTAAACACCCTATTTGAAGATTGTGTGTAAGCTGAAACCTTGGTTACAGCTGCGATTTCGGAGAACAGGGAAGATAATTGATTTTCACAGGGTCGCACAACATGCAAGTGCGGGTTGTGGAATTCAAACCCTTGTCTCTATATTTGCTGCTCACAGCCTTACAACACAGCACTGTAAAGCCTCTACTGATTAATAATTTTTAATGCTACACTGACTTCATTTTAAATGTTATGACCCTATTTTCAGACTGTGTGTAAGCTGAAACCTTGGTACACGAGCACTATCACTGTGATAACACAAAAGCAACTCGCAGATCCGTGACAGCATGGTGTGGTATTTGACATTGTGACATCATGCACGTCACATTAATATTAACATCAAGCAAAATATTTCAACAGGTATAATATGTTCCAGACAGTACCCTGAGATAAAGCTTGTTTACAATTGCAGCTTGGGATCACAGAGAAATTAAGTGAGTAGGTCATGGGGTCACACAATATGCAATTTTTTTGTAACAAAGGAAAGATTCACAGTATTTTAGGCTGTCCAGATATAACAGGTGAGGCCACACAAAATAGTTTGCATTCTGATGTCCTGACCACTTAGGCTTGGTAGACATCCATATTTCAATGAATCAAAGTATGTTGTCGTAAGGTACAATGACACTTATCATCTGTCAAGCCTAGTGCCTGCAACAGGGAAAAAAAGAAAAATTCAAAATACTGATCTCTGTTTGAAAAACCTACTGCATTTCATTTCTGCAAAGCGAGCCAGTTGCACGTCGCCTAACCAAATCAAATAATTGCTGACTGTTGAGCCTGGGGAACTGTTGACCTACGTTTCACCACTGGCAATAACAATCTATGTACTGTTTTAAACACAAAGTGTAACGTTGCAGTGGGACTTGGGGTGCCTGGATAAGAACTGTTACATAAGCACAAACATAATCCTGCAGGGTCCTGAAGCCAAAAATAAAGCGGCTGAGCAACAATATAATATGTTATTCATGTTATTTGTTGTACAACATGAAAACTTACATCAAGACTCTTATCAGAATGCCACTTATTCCTTTTTACAATGGAAAACTGCCTCATTACTGCATCACATTGCTTGAAACATGGACAGTAAGCAAATGGAAAGAGATAGTAGGAACAGGGCATGGGGATGTATGCTTCATTTTCCAGTTTCTCCTGTGGGTAATATGGTCGTTATAAAACTTCCAAACATGCCACTGCTGTGTAATACTTTTATATTGCTAGTACTATGAAATTACCAGTCAGCAGACAATTAGGTGGTGAAGACAGGAATGTGACATATCCTACTGATGTCAGGAAATTATTTTCCAATGTAGACATTTACTGTCCAAATTTCCACTCTGTAAACCAGGAGTGGCACAGCACACAGAAATCTTGGTTACAGGTGCGATTTGGGGGCACAGTAAATAGTTGACTTGCTCAGGATCACACAACATGCAAGTGCTGGTTGTGAGATTCAAACCCAAGTCACCAGGTTTGCAGCTCACACTCTTACAACACAGCGCTGCAGTGCCTCTACCGATTTATAATATTTTATGCTATACTGCTTTAATTGTAAATTTAATGACCCTATTTGCATACTCTGTGTAAGCTGTAACTTTAGTAACAGGTGCCATATGGGACCACATCCAAGATAATTGATTTGCTCTGGCTCACACAACATGCAAGTGGGAGTTGTGGGATTGAAACCCAGGTCTCCAGATTTGCTGCTCACAACCTTACAACACAGTGCTACAGTGTCTTTACTGATTTATAATATTTTATGGTATACTGATTTTATTTTAAATATAATGACCTTATTTGCAGACTGTGTGTCTCTGAGTAAGTACTTCAGTGTCCTACTAGTCCCAGGTTGCACCTTTGACTAAAATCCTATAGCTATTATATTTTCATTCATTAATATGAGCTGTGTCACCAATGAATCCTCCATTAATTCACATTACTATTTGTATACCAGAAATTACACAGCACGACTAAGTAAATGGTCTTGCCTTTACATGCAACATTTCAATTGTCTGACTACAGAACAAAGTATGAGACACATTACAGTGTCATATCAAAAACAAATCACCGTACTGTATTAATACTTATTTTCTAAACAAACCAGCCAATTTTAGGATATGCCTTTCTTACAACTATATTGCATACAGCCAGAAAATGCAAGCATCGCTGTACGTGAGTTGCATCTGTAATAGAAGTTACAATACTTGAACATAGTATATCTGCAAATAAAATACACATTATGTATCACTTACTATTTACTGTTGGGAGAAACACAGCAATAACTACATAGACATGCAGTGCATGCACGCTGCAGAAAAGAAGGAACACAGGGGATATGATACAGGTCCTCAAATATCTCAAATGAATGAATACCGTAAGCCTTGATGGAGTGCTTCATCTGAGGGAGGTAGGGACCAACAGGAGACAATTAAGCTGAAAAGGAGACACTGAGGGAGGGAACCAGGAGACACTAATTCACTAGGAGGGTGGTGCACCCATTCAGTGCACTGCCTGGGGACTTGCTGTGCTACAACTCTGGAGGGGTTCAAGAGAGGATGGGAGAGGTGTAGCGGAATGGTGCATCCCACATACCTGCTGGAGGGTGGAGGACCTTGTAAGGGGGGAGGAGACCCCGAAACCTGGTGCCCTGGGAAGGCACTGATCATCCAGCACCCTTGACAGACCACAGGCCCTAATCCTATGGCTTCTTACTATGTTATTATGTCTGACCTATCAGGATATCACTATTGCACTGGTGCATACATTCACCTAAAACACCTTCTGCTTCACTATGATGTGTAATGATAATTTAAGGAGGCAGTGTAGCGCACTGGTTTAAGGCTCTGAGCTACAAACCTGGACACCTGGGTTTGAATCCCACAGCTCCCACTTGCATAATGTATGATCCCAAGCAAGTCACTTGACTTCCACGTGAGCTCAGGTTGCAGCCGTACGCAACCTTTCACCTTACTGTGTCTCTCCTGGTAAAACAAAGGAAAAAACAACAATAACAACAACAAAAAACTGCTACTAAACCACAACTGCATAACGGTTTGCAAGCATCACATAACCTCTGCATCCTCCACATACATTAACACTTTTACAATGACTCTTATGTTTACTTAATGACGCCATCACTTTGTGTCATCACAAGACTTGCTACTGCTGTGATGTATGTCCATGCCAAAAATGACAATGTTTCCCACTACACTACTGTTTACACAGTCACACACAAACAAATGTGCACGATTACTCCATACCCTACCACATTGCCATAGTAAAACAAATAATTTCCTGCTCACACATGCAGTACACGCTTACTACATATAATCTACTTCCAACCTACTTTCATCAATTCAGACTTTACAATACATGTGACCTCAACAAATCCACTCTGTGTCCCAAACATTGTGCAAAACATGACATAACTTGTGCTTATGAATGTCACCACTCTTTCCCTTACTTGTTAACAACTGATTCCTCATAAGTACTACATAGCAAAATTCTACCACACTGATATATCATTACTTTAATACCACACACGACATTAACTTTTGTTACACGCGTATTTTATTATCTTAAACACATTTCTTGCTTCACTAACTGCTCAACAAATCTATTGCATGACCTAGTTACTGACATTTTAGACCTACTGTACAATGCACCGTTGCTTACTACACCACCAGCATAAACTATAAAACATAATAGTGTCATAACAATGTTACACGTAAGCAATAATCTACGACAGGGTGGTGATATTGGCAATACAGGACCGCCAGAAGCATCAATAAGGTAATGCCACAGACGAGGCATTATATCCCTGGAAGGTTGTGCAGTTGTTACTTAAAGACTCTTTTCAGTTTGGATAGGAAGGATAGGAATGTGAAAAGCGTTGCTCAATCTATCTACATGTGTACAACAAAGGGGTAAGGAAATTAAGAAAATAATGTTTTGCACTGATAGAGAAGGAGACTTGAGAGTGTTTGGTATCCTGCATCTGGAAGGGTGGGGGGTTGCTGGTGGGCAACAACAGCAATGGGTAGGGTGGTAGGCTGCAACAACTGCGGTGCACCAATCTTTCTGTAAATTGCCTGGAGTGTGGGGGGATGTTTAGTGTGCAACCACATAGAAAAACTTAGAAAGGAGATCGAGGGTCTGCAGGAGGAACTAAGACAAGCAAGGCAGACTGGGGGTGGGTTTAGCCCAATACTGGAGGGAGGGAGGAAGGGAGATGAGGGCGATTTGAGCCAACAGTGGTGAGGAGAGTGCCAGAAGAAGGGAAGCAGAGACAAAGGAGCCCAGGCCAGGAAGAACAATTGCCAGGAAAACAAGGTCAGGAGACAAAAGACAAATGGAAGAAGGAGATGGGGACTTGTGAGGGGAGGAGAAGTGGCAAATGTCATGGAGAGGAAAGGAGAGAACAGATTGCTATGTAGAGAGAGGGAATGGGCATTTGTGAAGGGTCTTCAGAAAATAGTTTTGCACTGCTAGAGGAGAAGAAGGAAGAGGAAAATGATGCAATAGGAGGAGTAATTGATAAATGCCTGGACCAAACTGGAGCGGGGAGAAGTTCTGCTGGGAGAATTGCAACAGGGGCAAACGGGGGGAATGATGTGCAGGAGGAAGAAGAGGAGCCGGAAATTAGAGATGGAGATGAATGGAAGCAAGCAGGGAGTAAGAGGGGTGGAATCTTAGTGCTGGGGGACTCAATAGTAAGAGGAGTTAGGTGGGATAGCAAGGGGGAGAGGCATAGTCGCATTTGGGTGGAGGCCATGCCAGGAATGACAGCGGAAAGGGTGGGACAATCTGTTCTGAAATATGCTAGAAGGGGTAGGGACAAGCCTCATTTAATTACACTTCTTGGGACAAACGACCTGGCTGACAAGACAGTAGATATAGTCAGAGGAGGTTTGAGGAACTACACAATTATGTGAGGGGCAGGAAGATCAGTAACTTTTTCGAGATACTTCCGGTGCCAAAGGCAAGCACAACAAGAAAGCTGAGACTAGAGGAATTTAACGGATGGCTAAGAACCTGGTATTATGCTAAAGGGTATGGGCTGTTGGGGGGTGGGGAGGGACCTGGGAGGATAGTAGTCTCTATGCCAAGGACAGACTACACTTGAGTGAGGAGGGAAAGAAAGTGTTGAAACAGAGGATGGAGGAGTACATAGAGGAAGTTGGGAATTTAAACTAGGAGCGAGGGGGTGGCAAGTGGGCAAGAGACATGCGGAGACCACATGCTGGGAAACCATATGAGCTTACCCCCCATAACAGTGACAAAGGACAAATGGCAAGTACTATTGGTGATGCTAGGAAAGGAGGGCAGGATGGAGGGGGAAGGGTGGAAGGTGGTTACCCTTAATGCTAGGAGCCTTGGGAGGAAAACTGCAGTTACAGGTGCTCATGGCAGAGGGAGAGGTGGACATTGCAGCCATCACAGAAACATGGGCCACCCAGTATAATGACTGGGACCTGTCTGTACCAGGGTACAGGTTATTTTGTAGGGACAGGGTGATTGGGAAAGGGGGGGCACTATATGTGAAGGAAGGACTGAAGTGTGTAAGGGAGGAAGGGGAGGAGGGTAGTACAGAGTCACTTTGGGTGCAAATCCAGGATTCCAAGAATAGGATTTTTAGAATGGGAGTGGTGTACAGGCCACCATCTCAGATGGAGGAGTTAGACAGGGAACTAGCAGGACAGATCAGGAGGACCTGCGAGAAGGGTAGTGTGGTGATTGTGAGGGACTTCAACATGCCAGGAGTGGACTGGAGCACCCCAACAACCAGGAACAGAAGGGAGCAGGTACTACTGGATGCCTTCCAGGACAGCTTCCTGCTACAAATGGTCAGTGAACCAACCAGGTTAGGGAATACCCTTGACCTTCTGCTGACAAATGGGGACTTTGTGAGAGAATATACAATGGAGGAACCACTGTCAGGGAGTGACCACCACTCAGTATGGCTCACATTGGATATGGGCAAGGAAGGAGTGGAATCTGGCACAAGAGTGCTGGACTTCAGGAGGGCTGACTTTGGGAGGATGGGGGAAGTGGTAAAAGGGTACCTGGCCAGAATTCAATCTAGTATGGACACTAACCAGAGGTGGGAGCTCATAAAGCTGGGGATAGTGGAGGCAACCAAAACCTGCTGCAAGGCCCAGAGCAAGAAGTCTAGTGCTAAGAAACCGAGCTGGTTGAGCAATGAGGTCATGGAAAAGGTAAGGAGGAAAAGAGCTGCCTTTAGGAGGTATGAGAAAACAGGGAGGGGGGAGGACAGGGAGGAGTACTTGACGGAATCGAAGGAGGTGACAAAGGTGGTAAGGGGAGCCAAGGCATTTACGGAGCTCAGGCTGGCACAAGGCATTAAGAAGGGGGAGAAGACTTCTTTAGGTACATCAGGGAGAAAAGGAGCTGTAAGGACCACATAGTAAGGATTAGGAAGGAAGGGGTTGGGTGGAAGCAGGGTGCGATAATGCAGAAGCACTAAATGATTACTTCTGCTCGGTATTTACTAAAGAGAAGAGGGGGGTGACACCCAAGGGTGGAGAAATGTCAGAAATGGGGGAAGGGGATGACAGAGGGGGAAATCGTGGAGGGCAGAGTTCGGGAGGGTTTGAAGGCACTGAGAGTGGATAAGGCACCAGGCCCAGATGGCATCCACCCCAGGGTACAGAAGGAGCTGGCAGAGGTCCTTGTGGGACCTTTAGCAAACCTATTTGATGCCTCACTACACTCAGGGTGTGTACCTCAGGACTGGAGGATGGCTCATGTGGTGCCCCTCCACAAGAGTGGCCCCAAGGATGAACCGGGAAACTACAGACCAGTGAGCCTCATGTCCATCGTGGGTAAGCTGATGGAGACTATCCTGAAGGAGAAGCTGGTGGCCCTCCTAGAGGCAAAAGGACTACAGGACAGCAGACAGCATGGCTTCATATGTGACAGATCCTGCCAAACCAACCTGGTGGAGTTCTATGACTGGGTCACTAGGCAACTGGACAAGGGCCATGCAGTGGATGTTCTGTATCTGGACTTCAGTAAGGCATTCGACTAGGTGCCGCATGGAAGGCTGGGAAGTAAGTTAGAAAGCACAGGTGCGAGTGTAAAGCTGGTGAGATGGGTAAGGAACTGGCTTCAGGGAAGGCAACAGAGGGTGGTGGTGGGTGGGGAGCTCTCACACCCAAGGGTAATGATGAGCGGTGTTCCACAGGGCTCAGTGTTGGGACCACTATTGTTTGGGATATTCATTGCAGACATATCATTGGACATCAAGAGCAAGATCGGTCTGTTTACTGATGATACCAAGGTAGGAGCGGTGATGGACGACCTGGGGGGATGGCAGAGATTGCAGGATGATCTGGCAAAGCTTGAAACCTGGTCAGACACCTGGCAACTGGGGTTTAATGCCAAAAAGTGCAAGGTGCTGCATTTTGGGCTGAAGAACCTAAGGAGGAGTTACCAGCTGGGGGGAGTACAGCTAGCCCAGACAGAGGAGGAGAAGGATCTGGGGGTGCTCATTACAGGGTCAATGAACAACTCGGCACAATGTAGGAAGGCAGCTGCAAAGGCCAACAAAATACTGGGTTGTATTGCAAGGGGTATATCCTCGAGGAGGCAGGAGGTGATTCTGCCATTGTATAGGTCATTAGTTACACCGCACCTGGAGTACTGCGTGCAGTACTGGTGCCCGAATCTGAAGAGGGACATTGTTACTGGAGGGAGTGCAGTGCAAGGTGACAAAGATGATCAAGGGACTGGGGGTGTTATCATATGAGAGGAGGTTGAGGGAGTTGAACATGTACTCACTGGAGGAGAGGAGGGATGGGGGGACATGATTGAAACATTTAAGCACATGAAAGGAATAAACAAGACAGGTGCAGAGGGGCTGTTCAAAGTAAGGGAGGGGAGGGACACCAGGGGCCATGATATGACTGGAGGGAGGAAGGTTCAGGAGGGAGATGAGGAGACACTTATTTACAGAGAGGGTGGTAGCTGGGTGGAATGCATTACCTGCAGAAGTGGTATCCAGTAGAACAGTGGACTGCTTCAAAAGGGAATGGGACAGGACAAGTGGGAGGGTCAATGTAGGGGAACGGTGGAAGGGAGGGGCAGCTGCAGAATAAGAGGTGCTAGCTGCACATTCAAGCAGACTTGATAGACCTCTAGGCCTTTAATTGCTGACAAATTTCATATGTTCGTATACTTTGAATACAGCATTTTTCTGTTTTGTAAAGACACTGTTTTAGGATAGGAAGTTCAGACAATACGGGTATTCATAAGTGACAAAGTAAGGTGATAATTTAGTACATCATTATTGAAAGGGGAGCATTAAGCTGGTTACAGTGAACACCAGACTTAGTTTTATATCACATTATGATGCAGGCAGGTGCAGTACAGCAAGGATCCTTCATCCTGTTAAGCCAGCTGAAGTTTAAAGCAAAAACAGTATTACCAAAATGTTCCAGGATTCACAAGATCTACTTTCTGCTGTTGCCTTAAGGTATCTGCTTTGTCAAAAAACTTGATGTTCCCTCTGAGGCTGTTCTTGCAACTTAGGAAAGGTAGAAATGATGAGGTGTCTCCTCCCTATTCCTGGATACAAGTTCTCTCCGCCCTGGGAACACCTATCTGCCCCTAGTGGGTGGCATCTGCTTGCCCTTCTCCCCCAAACCTGTCCATCTAGGTGTTCTGGTCATGTCCCTAGACAAACTCCTGCCTCCTTTGATGCTTTGCAGGAAGGGAACATGAGCCAGAGGAAAAATAGTGCTCTCTAAATCCCATACACACACAGGCAGCATAGTAATGAGGCTTCAGTGGAGGACACTATTTTTAACACTCTATCATGTTGTTTGGAAGGTAATTAGGCAGGTAGTCCTTTACTCAAAGCAATACCTCTGCAGGCTATGCCCACTGCAGCTATAAACATGGAAAGGGACATGGGGTTAGTTATATCAGATGACCTAAAGGTAGGCAGGCAATGAAAAGGTAGTAAGGAGGGCTGGGGGGATAGTAGGATGCATGGGGAGAGGCATGACCAGTAGAAAACAGGAAGTTGTCATCCATCTGTACACACAGTTGGTGAAACCCCATCTGGAGTACTGCATGTATTTCTGGATACCCCATCTCTGCAAGGACATAGATAGAGTGGAGGTAGTCCAGAGGAGGGCAACTAAAATGGTGCATGGTCTGCACCAGAAGCCATACAAAGAGAGACTAAAGAAGCTTAATATGTATACCCTTGAGGAAAGGAAGGAGAGGGGGGACATGATTGAAACTTTCAAGTACCTCAAGGGAATCAACAAAGTCCATGAGGGCAGCATCTTTCAGAAAAAGAGATGTGCAAGAACAAGGGGGCACAATTTTAAAATAGAGGGAGGACGGCTCAGGGGCAATGGAAGGAAGTATTTTTTTTACAGAGAGGGTTGTAGGCGCATGGAGTGACCTCCCTGAGGATGTCATGGGGTCAAAATCAGTGGGGAATTCAAGAATGCGTGGGACAGACACAAGGCAATTCTGGTGGGGGGGTAGGAGGAAGTAGGCTATTGGTTTACTAGGATCTGCAGCTTATCCAATAGGTAAGGAAATGGGCAGACTGGGTGGGCCAAGCAGTCCTTATCTGCCATCAAAGTCTATGGTTCTATGTCCTCCTGAACAGGACACCATACACATAGAAACATAGAAAATGTTGACAGCTACGGACCACAAGGCCCATGTCAATTAATCTTTATATATCAATCAATCTTTATTTTACCAGGTGAAACACCATTGGGTAAACTCATTTTCTAGGTGGACCTAGAAAGTTAAGATAAGTATAAGATACCATAAGAAAACAGTATACATAATGCAGAACATGGGTACACAGGATGAATACATAATACAGAATATGTGTACACAGGATGAATACATAATGATGTGAGACTTACACAATAGAGAAATCTGGAGAACAATGGTCTGAGAAGGCCCGCATATTCAAAGGGGTTGCACCCGGTGGAACAGAGTTGTGCTGGCGCAACTCCGCATTGCGCCCTGGTGGGATATTGAAAGGTCTGCCAGGCACAGCGCAAATCCTGATGTGCGGGGGCACAATGTAGTTGTATGCAGCGCAAGATGCAGGGGCGTGCCCATGCATATCACGGCACATCGATAATCAGCCGGGATGTGCAGGCGCATTACTGGCGCCAACCACACAGTGTACCACATGGGGGGGCTCAAAGTTGAGCCCCAGAAAAGAGGGAACAATTCCCGGCCATCCACAGGTGGGCTGCTGTATTGCATGGCGCAACACAGCAGCTGCTAGATGTGGGTGGCCACCAACCCACCCAGAACACCATCAGCAAGCATCCACAAACCCCTGGTGGTCTAGTGGTCCACTCTCCCACCCGATCCCGAGATATGTATAAATGACCATCCCTGGTGGCCTAGTGGTCCCCTCCCACCCGATCACTAGAGAAATGTACAAAGACCATCCCTGGTGGTCTAGTGGAAACCTCCCCGCCAGCTGCCACAATCATGGTACAGCTCCCTCAACGAAATCCATGGTGATCCAGTGGCACCACCACCCCCCACCCACCCAGACCCCTTGCCACCTGCTCCCCCATCATCAGCGGGCAGCAGCACCCCTCGACATACCACCGGCCACCTGCTGAAATGACAGGTATAGTATGGACTGTAAGCCCTTTGGTCCTGGTATGGATCAATGGGCTTGCAGAGCATACTGTACTAAACAGTCCCAGATATGTGAATGAAGTCAATCACATATTGGGACTGTCTAGTACAGTATGCCTGCAAAGCCATTGGTCCACTGAGACCAATGGGATTACAACCCTATACTGTACCTGTCGTTGGCCCGGCGGGCGGCCGGGCGGAATGCGAGGTTGCTGCCACCCACCAATGATGTGGGGAGTGGGGTGGGCAAGGAGTTCAGCATGGGTGGGAGGAGTGGGATTTCCATGGATTTCATTGCGGGAGCTGTACCGCAATCGTGGCAATGAGTGGGGGGTCTACTAGACCACCAGGGATGGTCTTTTGTACATTTCTTGGGTGATCAGGTGGGAGAGGGGACCACTAACCACCAGGGATGGTCATTTATACATATTGTCACAAACCAACTCAGCAGGTCAGGCCCTCTGCTCCCACAGTGCCAACCTCCGAGTGCAGTCTTGTGAACAGAAAACAGAAACAGGGTAACCCTCCTGTCTGTTTTGTGGGTTTGAACCAACCTTTGGTGTCAAGTTCTGGAGGGATTCAAACTGTGAACCTCTTGCTAGTGTACCCAAGGTACAGGCTCAGATAATTCTGATTTTTGGGGAAATGCCAGGTATCTTTTGCCAAGGGCACCTAACCAGGTGTAAAAAATTAACACTTAAAAACTCTATGAAAGACTTCAGATAAACTCTTACCTTTTCCCAGTTTTGTATTACCATTAAGCTATTGCACAGTGTCAGATTTAGCCATATATGCTTCACTTGTCAAAGAAAGAATTTCGAAGGCACACCCGGCAGTCTCTTTAAAATAGAGGTTTACTTTAAAATAGATAAAAATGTAAATACAAAACAGTATATCACAAAACATACAATCACTTAAAGGAACAAAGTTAAAGTGCAAATTCCTACCAACAATACAGTTAGACTTGTCTATCTAATGTATTCTTATCTTCTTACAGTGCCAATAGACGTTTCTTCTTCAGAGTCCAAACATGAATGTCCCTAAAGGTCAGTCACAGCATAATTAAAAAAAATGTCTTGAACCTGCCTTCTCCATGATGTCACCCAACTCCTCCTCTGTTTATTAAAAATCATACAACCAGGATGTCTTATCATTCAGAAGGTAAATTAACTAAGGTGACATCAGCAAAAACTCGTTTCCCCATGACCCTTTTGATTTAGTGTGTTTTCGTGCCCTTCACAGACATCAAAAGACCTTCATGACTTACTCTGCCAGGTCTCACTGAGGTGCAGTATGCTTTGTAACACCAGGTGAAATTAACTGTGTTTCCTCGGAATGGCATAAAAATGTATGATCTATCTTGGCAGCTGGCAAGCTACAATTAGTTACATAAACAGGAGATCCTTAATTTTATGTCTCTTCTAGCCTTTAATTATCTCCTGGCTTTTAGGTTAACATCTTGTAGCTGGAACCTGGGGGGGGGGGTGTCATCCCAGGAGCACAAGGTTTCTCATGACAGACAATCACACTACATTTTTATTTTACAAAAATCATACAGTAATCAGAACCAGCTGTCCAAGTGTCACACCTATTTTGGGACTCGGAGACTTGGGGGGGGGCACTAGACCACCAGGGATTTCTCAGTGTGACATATATTGCGCTTGCGGCTATGGGATGGGGGATGCCCTGAGATCCCCACTGCATACGTCATGCTGTGCAGGGCACCAGGCCAAGTCACTGGGCTGCCCTGCACAAAGAATGCAAATGGAGCCATAATGACATGCAAATGGCCTCATTTGCATGCCCCGTGCTGAATATCGCAGGCGATGCACCTAGCGCAACTGCACTTGTACTGGCACATCCCTATGCTCCCTATCTGTGGCTTGCGCCGGTGCAATACCACTGCACCATGCACAGTATGTGCGCCGACCTTGCCATATTCAACAGTGCTGCCCCTTGGTTCATCACCATTGATTATCACCTGGCCCCAACTCATCCCAGTTGTGCTGCACCCAGGCTTGCGCCACTGCCTGGCGTTGTCTGAATATCTGGGCCAATATGTAAAAGTAACTTGTAGTTTACTATATATACAAATGCCTGCAAGCAGTACTATAAGAGTATCCTTGAGACATATAAATAAATACTAGGATACCCATTGAGCGCCTCACATATGGGGAGGGAAGAGGAAGTGGGGGACGTTATGCACTGTAGGAGGGAGGAGAAAAGAGCAGGATGCAGTGCAGACAGGAGGAAGGAGGCGATACAAAGTAATGGGAGGCACCAACTTTATTTAGTGAGGATGGTGTCAAGTGCACCAAAGGAGGCAACTGCAGACAGATAATACCAGGCCACAATCAGGGGATGCATTTACATGCCTCCTTGCTAGAGCATTAATAAAGTGTCTTGAACGAGGCCAGAGAGATAGAGTGGGCGAGTTTTTTTACAATTTATTCCACAGTTGGGGTAGAGAGAAATTTATAGAGGACCTACCAAATCTTGATTTGATCTTAGATATGGATACGGTGATATAAGTGGAGCTTCAGAATGCATACTTGCTTATTGTACTTAGAGGTAGACGATCAGCTATGTACATAGGCAACTTCTTTGTGATTACTCTATAAATCCAGAAGGCAGCATTTTTTGCCTTCTGAAAGTGAGAGATGACCAGCCAACTAAGGTATAGAGCGAGCAGTGATGCATAGAATATGACGCACCATAGATAAATCTTATGGCTCTATGTTACAGCACATCAAGTTTGGCTAATGCAGATGCAGGAGCTAGGCCATAAAGGAAGTCACCATAGTCCAGAATCGATAGGAAGGTGGATTGTACCAGCCTTTTTTTAGCATCCTGAGTCAGCAGGTGTTTGATCCTATAAAATAGGCCAAGTCTTTGCTTAAGCTTTTTTATTATTTCCTCAATATAAAGAAGAAAGGAGAGATTGTAGTCAATCCAGACCCCCAGATACTTGAAATTGGGTATGAAGTCTAATGATTCACCTAGGAGAGTAGTAAGCTTCGGTATGAATCCTAAGGTAACAAGATTAGGGGTATAGATTAGGGGAGAGAGAGAAGCATCGCCTTAGGTTTTTTTAGCGTTCAAAAGAAGCTTCCTGTTCAGTAGATTTAATTGGAGCTGCGTGAACTCCTGCTGTAAGTCAGAGCAGACTACTTCGGGAGTAGGTCTGCTAATTTTTTTTTTAACCATGTATTTATGCAACCAACTGCCTCCTCTCTCCACTCTCTCAGACATCCTCTTTCTGCACCCTCTAGTCCCATCTTGGTCTGCCCCTAGAGAACTTGTTCCCACTAGCCTAGGTGCCCAGTTAACCCCCCTGGGTGGGGTGAGGAGGGACCCTCTGTGCTTATCTCCCCAGAGCCTGCATACTGTGTCATGAATTCAGTACAGCAGAGTCTGTCCTGACAAGCCTAAGATGTGCAGTGAGGTGTCATCACCTAGGAGAGACCAAGGTTTTTTCCCTTGTTCGTCTCTCCAGACGTCAACGTTCAGTGAGGGCCAATGAGCTAGGAGGCACTCTGAGATGTGCCTTCCTGCTCCATCCCCTCTGATGACATCTGCCCAATGCCCTTGCTGCTACCTCAAACTACCACATCTTCCACCTGGACTCCCCTAGATAGCGGTATTGCGATGGGAGCAAGCAGATGACCCCCCCCGGAGAAGGAGAGTAGCCGTAGGGCACTCCATCCTTCTCCTCCCTGGCCGACTCCAGGTTAGCTAATTTAAAGGACTGTATCATCTGTAAAAAGATGAATATTTGTGAATTTTAATCCCGAGTCGATACTATTAATGTAAAGTGCGAAGAGCAGGGGTCCCAATATGGAGTCTTGTGGGACACCACTGAGCAAGGATTTTGGTGGCAAGAATTCCCCTTCTGCTTTTACCTGCTGAAGATGACCTACTAGGTAGTTTGAGAACCATCTCATGGAAGGGGGTCAAGGCCAATTGTACAGAGAGTATGTAAAAGCAGGTCATGATCGACAGTGTCGAACGCGTTACTTAAGTCCAGGAATACTGCACATACAAAGTTTTTGTTATCAAGGGCGCCCCACCAGTCATTAGTCACTTTTGCAAGGGCCAAAATTATACTATGACATGGCCTAAATCCTGATTGCAGAGGATTAAGCAGATTAGAGGAGTCCAGGAACTTCCTAAGCTGTGTACTATTTTCTCCAACATTTTAGAAAGTATAGGGAGTAGGGAAATGGGTCTATAGTCATTCAGATCACCTGGATCACCAGATTTGTAGAGAGGGATCACATGGGCAGTTTCCCAAATATGTGTGATATCACCTTGCATAAGCAATAGGTTGAAGAGGTACGTAATTGGCGCAGCCAGGATGTGATGACTAAGTTTTAGGAAGTATGGGTCAATTAAGTCTGCACCTGCACTTTTCCTACAATCCAGCAGTAAAATGAAATCCTCCACTTCTTTCACAGATACAGGCTGAAAGACAAAGGCTGTTGCATTCACTGCAGCGTTAGTGTCCAGTTAGTGTCCAGTTTTGTTGGATCCTGTAGACCAAGTTGAGAGAGGAGGTTATTGGCCGAGGACATATCGAATGCAAGGCCTGCAGTGGTGAAATGGTTATTGAGAAGGTCAAGGATTGTATGTTTATTGGTCACCGTGGTGGAACCAGAAGTGATTTTACCAGGCAGAGACTTGGAAGATGCATGACCTTCTATATCCTTTAGCATTTTCCAGAATTTGGCAGAGCATCTGAGGGAAGAGTCCAGTTTGATGTAGAAATAATTTGTCTTAACCTCCCAGACCATCCTCGTACAGTGGTTCCCAACTGTCCTAAATGCTGTCCAGTCTGCCGAAGTTTTGGTTCTCCGAGTTTTTTCCAAAGTGAATCTCTAGTAGTCTGCCTGTTAGCCATATACGTGACCCTATATGGTAAGTAGCTTCCCCTCCCTTTGCTATACCTCCAATATTTCCCGATGCCTGTCCAAAGAATGTTTACATGCATCCACCATGCTTGCTCCCGCCACCTCATGTGTCACACCATTCCATACATCCACAACCCTCTCCATGAAGAAAAACTACCTCACATTCACCCTCAACCTTCCACCTTCCAGTTCCATATTCTGAGTTTCCTAGATTTATAGACATATGTCAGCAGAAAAAGGAACTTTCTGGCCCATCGAGTCTGCCCATGCCCCCCATTTGTCATCCCCCAAGATTTACCCCCCTGTTATGGCAACCGTACGGTGACACCATTACAGTGAACATGTTGATGCTGACAACATCAGCAGTTCGCTGTAATGGTCCTCCCGAGACCCCCGGCTCTTTGTCTCTTGGTCCTGCACCTTCTCCCCGAATCAACTCCGACTCTGAGATGGAATCCTTTAGTTCGGTGTGTGTGTGGGGGGGGCAGAGCACCCCTCATGTGGGGTTCGGGAGATGAAGCTCCTAATAGAAAAAAGACCAGGTCTCCATTCGGATTTATGTCTACTGCAACATGCGGTCGACATAAATCCGTCTCTATGATGTCGGTCAACAAAATAGTTGTTGAACCAGTATTGTAGAGCCCACTTCCTTCCTCCACTTGACAAGCCATTGTGTTTGTCCAAGGCCTTCTTGAGATCCTACAGTGGACTGGTCCTCACCACCTCCTCAGGCAGTCCGTTACAGGGCTCAACCACTCTTCATGAAGTAACTCTTTCTAATGTTTCCCCTTAACCTTTCCCCCTCCACTTTTAATACATGCCCCCTAGTTCTTGTATCTACCATCCCTGGAAAGAAGATCTCCACTACTTTATTGATTCCCTGCACATATCTGAATGTTTTGATCATGTCCCCTCTCTCCCTTCTTGTCTCCAGAGGATACAAATCAAACTCCTTCAACCTCTCCTCATATGTTTTCCCACTTAGCCCATGCACCATTTCTATGTCCTTTGATAGATGGGGCTTCCAGAACTGTACCCCATACATCATACATCAGGTATGGCCTAAACATGGAACTGACGTCTGTTGGTGAAGCAACAGACATTGATATTGTCCTACGCTTGTCAACTCCATCCAGATGCATCATGGCCATAAGCACACAGTGATGCATACCTTTGTAGTGCCACCCTTTATGTTGCTATCCTCAGCTACAATATTTGTACAATATTTGTCAGTCAGATACACATAGGAGTATGCAGTTAAAAATGTTTGATGTGCAAGGATGTATGTTCATTCAAGCACTGGCGTGTAAGTTTCTCAGCATCATGTGGTGTGCCGTAGAACAATGAGTGCATGCAGTGTATGAATGAATCAGCGATGCAAATGTTGTGTGCTTCACAATTTGCTAGTAGCGTAATACAAAGAGAACAGAAATATGGTGATGCCACAGAGTTCGCGTCTCAGACTGTTTTATAATGGCAGCAATTTCGATAGCAGCTAAAGACAATTGCAATATATGTTGAAAGCATTGTGTTGATTACGTAAGTAACCCTGTTTTATTGTGTGTTTCTCTCATAGGGTGCAATGAACACGCTTGTAAATGATGCTTATGAGCACACAGATGTCATTCCAGATCCACCATTGTTCCATGACATTTCCGCACAAACTGATTTTACATTGGAAGAGACTCGGCTGGTGACAGTAGGAACACAGACAGATGACATTGTTGTGTGCTCAGCAACAACATAAACTGGTACATTAATAAGTGATGTGGCCACACAGTTCCTGCCAGAGGTTATTCCAGCTCGTATTGCACTGAAGGATCATGCAAACGTCCATTCTGCACTGAGTCCACAACTGTATGGGTCCATAGTTGAGAATGACTGTCTGCCCACCACGTTATTGCCAGCTCACAACATTGAGCCATACTCCTTTGAGTCATTGCTTTCACTGATGCCAACAACTGAAGATCACACCGATGATTATTTGTCACACAGTCATCAGTGACATTCACACTACGGAAATAGCCCTTGCTGACTCCAATGACAATTACTGTATGTGCCCAGTACTGAGGAATCATCTGACAGCAACATCAGCAGTGAGGACACCAAGACTAACGAGGGCTTAGTGCATCAGCCCAAATACATTGTTTTTGAAAGTTGCCTGGATCAGCTATTCACCAAACTAATTTGTCCCGACTGTCATTCGCTGGCGTGCGATGTTGAGAAAGACAGTGTGACTGGCACAGTGCTCACAGTCAAAGTGACATGCATCAATGAGCACAATATTCCACATAGGCACTCACAGCCTCTAGTAGGCAGAATGCCAGTCAGAAATCTTCTTGCCGCTGCGGCAGTTCTATTTAGTGGAAACATCTATGCCTGCATAGCTCAGTTCTATGCATTCCTTGGTCTTGAATTCATGTCGCATACAACATTCTTTGAGACCCAGAGAAAATTCTTATTCCCAACCATCCAGTATCAACAACAGGTCGAAGAGCAAAATGTCATACATAACTCACGTGGACAACAGGTGCGCCTTGCCAGTGATGGTCTTTGTGACAGCTGTTTTTTCTGCAAAATACTGCAGTTATATGATGATGGACCTAGACAGCAATAAAATTGTTGCTTTGGCACTTGAACAGGTACAACCAGGCATCACCTCAGTTGGATTAGAAAAAAAGGGATTTGAACAATGCTTACAGCACATTTTGCAGGAAGATGTGCAAGTCAAACTCATTGAAACCGACCGCCATCGTGGCATTGGCTGTGTGATGCGCCAGAAGTATGCCAACACTGAGCATCAATTTGACTCGTGGCACCTATCTAAGAGTGTTACAAAGAAAATGGCAGCATAGGCCAAGAAACGTGGAAATGAAATCCTAATGGAATGTGCCATAGCATCTCCAATCATTTATAGTGGTGCTACGAAATGTGTGGAAGGAGTGATGCATTGTTAATTGAGAAATGGAAATCGGTGACTTACCATGTCGTGAATAAATACAGCTGGTCGTGGGCCAAACAGTTCCACTCATGTTGCCCTCCAGTGCCATTAGCAGACGGGAAGGAGTGCCACTGGATGTTGGATGGTAATGAAGTACATAGCAAACTTTTTAACATTGTAAACAATCTTACTCCAATCAATGACATGTGCCATGCTGCACAATTTTGTCAGACAGGGAACTTTAAGGTGTTTCATGCTCTGCTATGCAAATACTCTCCCAAATTTGAGTGCTTCAGCTTTGTTGGCATGACTGCATGTCTGATGTTAGCAGCACTGGATCACAACACAAATGTGAACTGTCTACAGGCAGTTGTTACCAATGAAAATGCAGCATCTGATATGCGAGGCACAAAGCGGTATAAAGTCGTGTTCCCAAAATCGTGGAAGGAATGGGTGGCAAAGCCGCTGTTTGCTACAAAATCACATGACTGCATATATGAAATGTTGGTAAATATTATTTGAATGAAACATCTGGAACTCGAACTGCCACACATGCACGTACTAGGCATCCCGACCAATACTGCCACTAAACCTTGCCCACCCAAGAATGAGGTAGTTTTGCAACTTGTCTCACAGTTTGCAAGGCCAGATGTAGCAATTCCATGTGTTCCAAGGTCTATGTCTGCATCATAACATATCGATTTTATTGACATTTCATCAGCTCGTTTCTCACTTTATTTTTGTAATGTTGAGACCCAAGCATGGAAGACATTAACATTCTTTTTTTTTTTAAACTTTCAATCTTTATTTTTTATAATAAAGAACATACTCTTAAAAAAGAAAATGTCCATATAACTATACAGTAAAAAGAAGCTAAAAAACATGATTAAAAGGAATAAACATAAAGTGCACATACAGATTATATTTCATCATTTTCACTTGTTGTCATAGATATTACTTAAAAGGTACATAAAGTAAATCAATTAATTATGGAACAGAGGGCTCAGTTTAGGGTACAAATTCCGGTCGAATAGGTATAATATATATTACCCATCTTCTCCATATCTTTTCAAAGCCAGTCTGGGACTTATTTAATGTGGCTGTGATTTTCTCCATCTTATAAATATCTATCATTAATTGGCGCCTTGATCCATAGTGTGAGGCGAGGGGGACAACTACTTTTTAGTAATAGCTTTTTTGGCGGCAAGGGAGGCCAGGTTAATAAAGTTCCTTGTTGGGATATCTATGTGACCCAGAGTGTACTTGCCGAAAAGAAAAAACAGGGGATCACGAGCTATATCTAAAGCTGTTATTTTTCTGAACGGCCTCGTGGAAACTTACAAGAAAAAGCTGTAAGCCCTGGCAGGACCAAAAAATGTGGCTTAAGTTGGCTTGGGTGCATCCACATAGCCTCCAACAATCTGTATTCAAGTGGACACTGTACTTCTGAACCACAACTGGAGCTCTAAAGTACCTTACTGTTAGTTTCCAGGCAAACTCCTTCCATTGTCCTGAACCAGTGCCCCTCTGCATTGTCCTTATATGTCTTTCCCAAAGGGGATCGGGTATACCGACCCCCAGATCTCTTTCCCAAGCTAGTCTGTTTTATCTAAGGGATTCTCTTTTAGGGAATGTAGACCTTTATACAGAATTGAAATTATATGGGGTGGGACCGGTCTCCTATCTATCGCTCCCAGTAGGGTCTCTAGGAGTTCAGGGGGGGGCTACCCCTCCGCATGACCTCCTTTAGTGAACTAAGGTAATTCCTGGTTTGGAAATATCTAAACCTGTCTGAGTATGGGATAGCATATTTTTGGACTAAGTCTGTGAATGCTAAGATTATTCCCTGTGGCATAAAATGGTATACCAGATGCAGGCCCTTTTTCTGCCATTTAAGATATCCCTTATCCAGTTTGGCCAGAGCAAAGGCGCCTATGTAAGGTAAGGAGAACATGGTAGGTCTCCATTTTATGAATTCCTGAGAGGATAGCAGCTTTTGCCAGGACCTCAGTATGGATCGGGTATATGGGTTGCTTATATTCTCTACTTTTAAGTAAGAAGGGAAAGAGAGGAGAGTGCGAAAAACATCTCGGAGCTCCACCTCCTGAGTCTCCACTGATTTCCACCTGGCTCTATACTTTGTGTCTGGCCAGTATAGTGGTAATCTAATTTGGGAGGCTAGATGATATAACCTAAAATTAGGTAAGGACATACCTCCTTGTTGTTTGGGAAGCTGCAGAACTGAAAGGCTAACCCTTAGTTTCTGTTTCCCCCAGATGTAAGCCGATACTTTCCTCTGTAATGTCCTGAAGAAAGCATCTGCTATCTGTATTGGAAGAGTCTGAGCTAGGTAAAGAAAACGGGGAAGAACCACCATCCTAATAGATTCTATTCTCTGATGAAGGGACAGAGGGAGAGCTCTCCACCTCTCCAACTCTACACAAGTCTTAAGCAAAAAGGGGTGTAATTCAAAGAGAAGAGATCTTCATCCGGCAGACCAATCCGGACCTCCAGGTACTTAATACTCTTCAGATCCCATCTGAAGCAATATCTATTTCTGAGCCCTGCTGAGGGAGTAAAATTCATGGCCAACACCTCAGTCTTGGCCTGGTTAATTTTGTATCCTGACATTTCTCCAAATTTATTAAGTATATTCCAGAGGGACGGGAGGGAGGCCTCAGGATCAGACATATAGATCAGCAGATCGTCCACATAGAGAGCAAGCTTATGAGTATCAGGTGCTAGCTCTATTCCAGACAGACCCGCTTCCTGCCTCAAAATCTGAGCCGGGGCTCTAAATATATTGTGAACAATAAGGGAGACAGAGGGCAACCCTGCCTGGTACCACAAGACAATGAGATGGGGCTAGAAAACGAGCCATTTATCCGAATGTAAGCTCTGAGGTCTGTATACATTAATTTTATGAGATTAATAACTGATTGTGGGATTCCAATCTTCCTCAGTACTGCCCACAGAAAAGGCCATTCGACACAATCGAACGCCTTGTCTGCGTCCAGAGAAAGCAGAAGAAATAGAGAGCCCCTGCTCCTCACCTGATGTAGTAAAAGTAATGTTCTTTTTATGTTATCCTGCATTAGACATCCTAGCACAAACCCAGTTTGGTCCAAGTCTATTACCTCAGGCAAAAAAGTTTCAAACCTTTTAGATATTGTAGATGCGAAGATTTTGTAATCTATATTAAGGACAGAAATGGGTCTGTACGAGGAGCAGGATGTAACATCTCTGTCTGGTTTCGGGATGCTGGATATATAAGCATACCGTCAGGAGTCTGGGACTGATTCGCCCAACTGAACACCCCTACAAGCAGCTAACAGGTTAGGGAAAAGGTCCTCGCTGAAAGTCTTATAAAAATCACCTGTATATCTATCTGGGCCGGGGCTTTTACATGTCATTAAGGCTGAGACAGCTTGAGCCAACAACAAGGGGCAGATCGGTCTTTCCAGAGAAAGTTTCTGTTCCTCCGTAATCCCCGGAAGCTCAAGGTCCCTCAGAAAGGCCTCCATTTCCTGGGCATCCCCCTCTCCCCCGTCTGGTATAGGGCACTGTAATGGGCCTGAAAAGCCTGCTCTATCCCCTTAGGGAGTGTAACTACCTTCTTAGAATTTGGATCTCTGATCTGAGTAATGTTAGATTGGGTCTTATGTTGTCTGAGTCTATGAGCTAGTAGCCGAGTGGCTCTAGGGCTCCCTTCGTAGTATTTTTGTTTGTTAAATTGTAAAGCCTGCTCAGTACGAATATCAAGGATCCCCTGAATTTGATCCTTAGTGGCTTGTTGGAGGGGAAAAAACCCTTCATCCCCTGCAGCATGTTGGGCCCTCAGCTCCTGGAGTTGTTTATGAAGTTTATCGAGGCGTACCTGTGTTTCTTCTTAAATTGGGCTGCATACTTTATTATCTCGCCCTTAAGGACTGCCTTAAGGGTGTCCCAAAGAGTACTTTCCTTTGTCCCCTGCTGCCTATTATCAGTTAAGATCTGTTTAATTCTATGCTTAATAATTTCCTTAAAATCTTTTATGTTTAGCAGGTAATTGTTAAATTTCCATAACGTATTCATTTTTTCCCTCTCCCAGGTCATGTTAAGTGTTAAAATGGAGTGATCTGATAAGACTGTGGGAGTTTGTAAACAATTTTTAATTTTAAATAGGTGTTCCTTAGAGACATGGATATAATCTATCCACGTGTCTACTTTATGGGGGACTGAAAAGTGCGTATATTCTCTCTTGTTGGGGTGAAGGTATCTCCAGGCATCTACCCATGGGCCCCCGAAAAGTAGGACTGCATTACCCGCTGTGCTGGGGATTTTTAAGGGGGGGTTGTGCTAGAGGTATCTAGTTGTGAAGAGGTTAAGTTATGGTCACCTCCTAATATTAATACTCCCTTGTGTTTCTCCATGATCCTCTGGAATAACTTTTTCCTCACTTCTGGTCCCTCTCCAATGGGGGATTATAGATTGAGGCCGACATTAACATTCTTTAATTTGAAATGTGTACCACTCATGGTACAATGTTTCCATGACATGATAGTCTTTTAATGTTGTGTTACACATGACCAGGGGTTGAAATTGGCACTGGCCTACTAGTCAAATGCTGGTTGATTCTGTATTGGGCTATTAAGATTTACTGGTCCTGTGGGCTTGTACTGGAGAAGATAGAATTTCAATAAGTGCGCCAGCTGTGCCAATGAAAATGGTTTTGGGGATACTGGGTTTTCCTGGTCACTAGCACTCTTTGCTATTGGTTACAAAACAGAATTTCGACCCCTTGTGAGTAACAATTACATGATTTCTCATTGCATTTTTTTGTTGTGGGCATTGAATTTCAATTTGCCAGTTGCATAGTTCAGTATTGCCATTTCTCTAGTTCCGTTATAATACAGTCAATGAAAGATATTTTTGGATATGCTGATGAGCACCTTGAAGTAAACTGCATCATGCTTTGATTATTGCCCCACCAGCTGCGCAGCATACACCTGCTTCACTAGGCCATGGGCAGATTTCAACCCATGCATGAGTAAACCAGGGCAAGGTGCATGTCTTGTTTCATGAGTAATACAGTGAAGCCCACCTAAGTGCACATCGGATAAGTGCACATACTGCTTAAGTGCACAGTTTTCCAGTATCCTGTTTTTTTCCCTGTTCTCAATATGTTAAATAGCCCAGATAAATGCACAACAGATAAGTGCACATTTCTGTTAAGTGCACATATTTTAATTCACCTTTCAATGTAAAATTGTGATCTGATCAGTGTATAAGTGTACATTTATGTTCCACCTTTACTACTGATGCCTTTTCATTCACAGGCAGCCACCTTAACATGACACAGTAATGAAGCAATTAATCAATTAAAATTAAATAATTGGCCGGCCCGGTGGCGCTGAAGGTTGAGGTACTGTATGCCACACCTTGCTCCATGCCGGCAACCCGGGTTCAGGTATGAGCCCAGCTCATCAGGGGTTGGCAGGGAAGGACAAAGATTGAGCATCTGATGACAGCTCTCCTAGTCCTGGGGGAAAGGGTGGGATCCACACTGCACTCTGGAGGTCCCTGGAGACACCTGATGGTACTGCAGACGTGCGGGTGTCTGGAGGGGGGGAAAGCACGGCAGACATCTGCATGTTTGTACATGGACATCATTGGACGTCCGTACTCCCACTGGGGAGAAAATGGAAAAGGTTAGGCGTGACCAAGCAGCTTGATGGCCATACCCTGCCATACGGGTAGGACTGTCGTGGAATCACGCTGGGGGGGTTCAGCACTGGTCCAGCTGGCAGGGATGAGGGAGCCCTCCAGTGGATCATCCATGGTCATGCTGAACCCCCCTCCATCATGCAAGTGAACCTGCTGCTCTCCCTGTGGGCAGGGTCAGTGGCTGGATGCCCCTGCTGGTAGGTAAAAAAAAAAAATTAAATAATTGAAGTGACCTTTACTGGAACTGTTTTAACTTCTGTTACTGCTCTGAGCACTTCATTTGTGCTACTGAACTTGTGGAGACAGACATGGACAAGCTAAGGAAAAATACCCTAACGTTGGAGCAGAAGGTAGCAGTTATCCAGAGACTGCTGGAGCCAAATGTGGAACATTCTGAACTTGCAAAAGAATTTGGCATTGATGTCTCCATGATTTCTCACATATTTTCTCAAAAAGATCATTTGCTGTTTGAATGGGAGAGCGGGGAGAAGCTAGAGCGCAAGAGAAAGCGGGCTTGTAAGAGTGACACTGTGGAAATAGCACTCTTGCGTTGGTTCACAGCAAGCCGTGTAGCTGATGCACCCATTAGTGGCCCAATCCTGCTACAGAAAGCCCAACTGCTAGTGGATATACTTGAGATCCCCTTTACACCTACAAATGGGTGGCTATGTAGGTGGAAGGAGTGCAATGGCATCATTTACAAGCAACACCATAAAGAAAAGAAGGACGTTGATGCAGAATCAGCTGACAATTGGTTAAAGAATATTCTCCCACAGACTCTGATTGACTACAGCCCAAATGACATTTTCAACTGTGGCAAAACTGAGCTGTATTTTTGGGCTACTCCTGAGGGCGAACTAACATTTAAACAGGATGCTGCTAGTGGAGGAAAGAAAGCCAGGGAGCGAATCTCTGTTCTTTTATGCGCCAACATGAGTGGGACTGAAAAATTAAATATTCAGAATGTTCTGATAAAAAACCCTATTGTTACTGGTTGCATTGTGTATTGATAATATATTTGCAATTTCAGTTCTAAAGGCCACAGAGCATACATTTTTATTTGCTACGTTGAATTGTAATAACATAATAATGTTTCTTTGCAGTTTGGTGCATGCAGTCAGTCACTTTCTCTTCGTAAGTATTCATGCTGTCACAGTCAGTGAGGTCACAACACAGATGATGTTGTGTGGTGATGTAGAGTAAGTTATGGAAGCTGCAAGGCTAATAGCTGGGGCACAAATCACACCAAGTAACAGTAGAAAAACTATCAACTCAAAGTTTAATGAAAGATTACCACAGCCATGTAGCATTTTTTGAAACGTTGCTACTGAAATGGCATATTAATTGTATCCCATACACAAGCAGTTTCGATGTAATTCGTTATTGCTCTGCATATATGTAGATAGGTAGAATTAGACATATAGCCTTATAGTAAAACACAGTAGTTGGCAATGCCACTGAGTAACTTAACCATGCACACTTTGATGCACAAAATCCCTTAGCATACTGACCAGCAGTAGACTTACCTAGACACGCCACACATAAGATGATCTAAAAGCAGTTTTATTATTGATGATTTTGTCAGACAAGAAAAAGTAGTAAATTGCAGAAAGTGCAACGCAAGGTGCAACATTCATGTCATGCCATGTGCGCCCACAACAATGTGCAAAGCAGTACAGGGTTGCACTGTGATTGCAGATACTGAGGCAGTGCAAGTGTGCTTTTCTGGAGCACATGAATGAAAGCTGACATACAGATTACAAATGCAGCACTGTGGGTACATGAGTCCAGCGAAGACGTGACAAACAGTAATACAGAATGTAAACATGCTAGGGCCTGTAGGTCAATCTCAATGGTCCATGGTATAGCTAATGTGGATTTGTTTCAGGGAATATCCAAAAGTCTTCAAATGGCTGAAATCCTACATACTCCTCAGCCTCGGATGGAAACTCTTCACGTATGCGCTGGACAACACATGCGGGGATGAAAAAATGGCGGCCGTATCCAAGTTTCTTCCCCTCATAAATCCACACCACATAAGCACGGTAGGCCAACATTTGGAACAACCTGTGCAACACAGAATTAAACAACGACGTCAATCGTATCATGTACAGTGTTGCCTCTTAATCACTCATGAGTATGCAATTCCATTGCAATTACTGCCAATTAACACTTTAAGTACAGTTAGGGTCCACCCTCTCACAGACCTTAGTATCATCAGCAAAAACAGGAAACAAGTGCGAGAGAGGGGAGAAGGTGATGGAAAGAGGAGAGGGGGGAAGAAGACAAGGTGAGCCTGGGGGTTAGCATTGTGGAGAGTAATAACTAGGTATTTTAATTTGGCTAAGACACATCTCATGGGGAAGCGTGCTTATATTTCCCTTGAGGGTATGTAGTGGGTGTTGAGGACCTCTGTTTTGGTGGAACTGAGCATGTATCCTGAGAAGGACGAGAACTCTTCCACCAGCTTCATTACCATGGGCATGGGGTACCCGGCTGCGTGAGGCACAGGAGCACATCGTCTGCTATAGCATTATTTTGTGTTCCCACTTTCCTATCACAAACCCTTTATTTCATTTTCAAATCTGATCTGCTGGGTAGGGGGTTCAATATAAAATGCAAAAAGTACTGGGGATGGAGGCATCCCTGCCTCGTTCCCTGCCCCTGTGTAAATCCTTGAGACAGGTGACTGTGTGCTTGGAGAAACGCTTGGGGTTCTCTGTAAAGTATATATATATATATATATATATGTATATATGTATATATATTAATTATAGGGGTGTGGTTGCCCCCCTATAGTTACAGTTGAGTAGGCACTTCAATGTTAAACTCAAAATTTTTTACTTCAATAACTTTCCAACTGTTGAACGGATTTGCTGGAAATTTGGTATGCACCTTCCTGTAGTGTAAATCTCTTGATCTGGTAAGATTCGTTCCTGTCAGATGTGTGGTCTCTGAGTTACAGAGAGGTGAAAAACTATGTTTTTACCCACTGACTTTACAGGGATTTTTCTTTGAATTTGCCTACAGCCCTGCGGGTTTGTTTGTTTGGTATGGAATTTTCAGGACAGGAAGGGACTACCCCACAGATCTGCTTTTGCTAGTCTGGTGAAAAAACAATAAGCCATTTTCAGTGTTGAGTAAGTTACTTTTTCTATTACTTTCTATTACTTTTTGAAACTTGTTCCAGAAAGCTCTGTGCAGTCACTAGCAAGGATGGAGAAGTACTGGAAAAAGTAATACACCTTACAGTTACAATTACTTATGTCTTTTTATACAAAAGAAATACATAACTGTAACTGACTACATTTATTTGAAAGTAACTAGTAACTAACCTATTACTTTCAAAAAATGTATTCTGTTATAGTTATTTATTATTTTTGTATAAAAAGAAATAAATAACTATAATTGTATGGTGTATTACATTTTATAGTACTTCTCTATCCTTGCTAGTGACTGCACAGAGCTTCCTGGAACAAGTTTCCAAACATAATAGAAAGTAATAGAAAAAGTAACTTACACAACACTGGCCGTTTTTAAGTTATTGCAGTTTAAAAATTAGAAAAAATCTTTTCTGAACATGCTCAGTAGGCACTTCAGTATAGCTGGTTGATAGGAAAGAGGAATCCTGCATTGTATGAGAAAATTCCTCTTTTGTATGGCCACCATCTTGTTTCCAGTTTGTCTGAAATTCAGATTTGGAAACCTCCCAAAATGATATTCTGGGGAGGAACCAACACATGTAGCTTGCTTGTTGTGATCCCCTAGGTGCATTCTATACTTTACTGTTCAGAAAATGTCCTTAAAATGTGTGTTATTTAACATTTAAATTATTTGTTCATTTCGTCGTCATATGACGTAGGATCTTAGTTCGCATGACGATACAAACTAGGATCCTAAGTCATATGACTCGGATACAATCAAAGAATTTAAATGTGGATATCTCAGCCATTTGGGGGTATTTTCTCACCAAATTTTCAACATTGCCATTTTGGGACCCCCTCCTCATGAACACTAGCACTGTCATCTCATTACTAAGTCCTGAAAGGTGATTTCACTGTCACTGCATGGAATCAACTTTTGTGATGGGAAATCACCTTTTGGGACTGATTAATGAAATGACAGTCCCAGTGTTCATGAGGAGAATCCAAAAGCCCATGTTGAAAATTTAAATACAAATAGAAAAACATCATAAAGATAAGTGAGATGCTGCACAGTTTGTATGCACACTTACAACTTTAATAATTTTTACTATTTCCACTCCAGATTTTCAACATTGATATTTTTTCACACCTCCTCAAGAACAGTACAGCTTTCATTTCTCACATCCTGCCCGAAATGTGTTTTTGCCCTCTGCCACAAAATGGAGCGTTGTGGTGTGAAATCAGCTTTCAGGAAGGATTAACAAAATCACAGTGCCAGTGTTCATGAGGGGATAACCCAAAAAGCTCATGTTGAAAACTTGGTAAAAAAATTCCACAAAATGGCCATGTTATGAGCATGCATTGTGTAATTTCTACGCACGCTCGTAACTTTGCCAATTATTTATATTTTCCCTGCTGGTTTTCAACATTACCCTTTTCTACACCTCCTCATAAACAGTATACAGCTGTCATTTTTCACATCCTTCCCAAAACATGATTTTGTACCTGTGGCGCAGAATGGCGCATTCGCTGTGCAAACTCAACTTTCGGGACAGATTAATGAAATGACAGTGACATTGTTCATGAGGTGGGGTCTCCAAAATGCCATGATGAAAATTGGGTGGAAAAAATCCTAAAAATGCCCAAGTTATGTCTGTCTGTTAAATGGTGGCACCCGCAGTGTCTTTCAGTGCCAGTATCTCAAAAATGATGTGAGATATCGGCTTATCTGTCATGGAGGTCTTGCTGTCATGATTACAATGATACTGGAATTTTTTTCATAGCTGCTACGGTTACTGAGATATTGGCAAATTAGTGTTACAAGTGTTCTTTGTCCTATAGGGCTGCTAGATGGCTCTGTATTTAGTGTGTAAGAGGGAGCGCAGGGCCTATGCTCCCACAGATGCATATTGCTATGCACAAATGGGCAGCTTGGTGGGAGTGCTGGGCCCTTTAACTAGTTATATTACACTTTTTCAAAAAGTAAGGAAATTCATTGAAAATTTCTTTGTTAATGCATCAGTTAGGGTTAAAGTGACAAAAGTGTGGAAATAAGATGTTAGAGTTGAGCCCCTGACCCCCCCCCAACAACCCATCCTCCACAGACCATCAGATTTGCAGGTAACATGGGGTCATCAGGCCCAACCTCACCCCATTCTCCTTTACTGTAGCATGTCAACCAACCTGTTTACTACATAGAATGGGGTGAGAGTTGGGCCTGATGACTACAAGGCACACCCCGTGTCAGTCAGCATGTGGAGAATGGGAGGGTGGGGGTGGGTGGGGTTGGGGCTCAACCCTAATATCTCATTTCCCCACTTTTATCACTTTAACCCTAATTGATGCATTAACAAAAGTTTTTTGCGAGACAGAGAGAGATAGGGAGAGAGAGAGAGAGAGGGAGCGAGAGAAGCTGCTCATTAATAGCAGGGTCATTAATCTTAATGAGCAGTTCATCAATATTAATGAACAGTCCACTGATATTCATAAGTAGCTCATTAATATTCTTGAGCAGCATTTTTGATGCATATATTTCAGTCCCACAGCAGTCTTTGGTATTCTTTAAACAAATAGTTTTGCAACTTCAGCTCCTCTGCTCATATCTCTACTAAGTGATTTTGGGGCCCAAGAGAACTGGGATAGCTCCAGAGGTACACCTATCATGACAAGCAAATGGATGGGCACCAACACACATGCACAGACCGTCATCTCGCACATTCTTGGTTTGTCTGCAAGCAGTTCTATGTCACTCCTCCGGCACCTCTTTACAAGGAGAAATGGTACGTGTGGCCAGACAGAGACTGAAACACTTTCAGGGATTCGAGCCAACGTGGCAATGAGGAAACAGTGCAAACTGGCTTGCAGCCACACCGAGAATGTGCAACTGGCGGACTGCACATTGTGTTGGTTCGCATCCTTTTTTCTGCTGAAATAGTGGTGCATCAGGAGCTCCCTTGTATTTCCCAGATTCCAAGATTACTTAGATCGGGTCCATAGACATGAGGGCAGTGGTGCAAAAGCGGCAAAAGGATTTCTTAAAAGAGCACCAATGATCGCTCTGACACTGAATATATATATGAGGCAGTATAGCGCAGTGGTTTAAGGCTCTGAGCTGCAAATCTGGTGACATCCAGCAGACCAGACCTGGGTTTGAATCCCTCAGCTTCCACTTGCATACTGTGTGACCCTGAGCAAGTCACTTAACTTCCCTGTGCTCCCAGATCACTCCTGTAAAAAAGTTTTCAGCTTAGTGTTCTACTCCTGGTTAAAGGGACACTGTCAACCCCCACTAAGGTCTCAAAGTGTCCTTAGTTTAAAAACATATTTTATGATTGCCAAAATTCTATAAAGAGTGTTGATGTAGCCAGTAGTTTGATTCTGACTCTTGTTTTCTTTTAAAAAAGTAAAAAAACAGATTGCCCAACATACTGGTGTTATCACACCAAAACAGGTTTGTTTACATTCCTTGATCAACTACAAATTCAACTTTCCTGGACTTGGGAACACCCACAAAATAGTTTAGCCCCTCATGATGCAGTGGGAGTTTAGGAGCCTACTGCCTTATGAGTGACTGCACTGTTTGGGTGTGTTTCTATTGCTCAAGAAGCATGCAGTAAGAACAGAACCAGGATTGTAAACAAAACAAGGTTGTTTATAAATGTACATTGTGGGGGATGGTCTCTGAGGCACTCCACTTACCTGACATCATGGGTTGTGTACACCTGATAGGTTGTCTGATGCACATGTGACTAGTTTTGTGGACGTCCCCTTCTGAGTGTCCCTGGTCACTTCTAGTCAGTTAACATTGTGCATCTAACATAGGTTGTCGCACTTTCCAGAGCTCCAAAGCTTCAGAACCCAAAAGAAACAACTACAAGGTAGGCAATCAGCCTTTACTATCTTATGTACTGCTTCCTAGTCTGTAGACAGTATAGCCTTTTGTGCGCTTTTATCCTCGCTGGGTTTTATCCATTTTTAAAGACAGTCATAGCAAGATAGTACAAAATGCAATGCTTGTTTCCTATGTATCTCTCATTACAGGTACACCCCTCCAATCAATCACATTTATAATTATGATTTGCTCTGGGTTCCCCTCCTAGCGGCCCCAGTCTCATTTCCATGGCTAATGCTTCTGTATTGAGTGCTCTGGGTTCCCCTGCCTAGCGGTCTCAGACACTACCTGTTACTACCATTATATAACTGTCCTCCTATGCCACTCTTATTGTGCCCTGGGAATCCTCTCAGCACTAATAATTACAAGATTTTTGTGCTCTGATACTCCTACACAGCAGTATCAGACTCATCACCACCACAAAACTAGTCACATGTGCATCAGACAACCTATCAGGTGTACACAACCCATGATGTCGGGTAAGTGGAGTGCCTCAGAGAGCCATTCCCCCACAATCACCTTTACCAGGTGAGTAAACTATCATTACCATGCATTTCGGTTCTACTAAACAAGGAGACATACAAAACAAACAGCAACATTAGTGAATTTTAGAGAGGGTAAGCAATCATAAAATGTGGGGTTTGAACTAGAAATAATATGATGAAAAACAGGTTGACAGTGTCCCTTTAAACAAATAAATAAAAAAAAAATATATATATATATATATATATATTATATGGGTGCAGTCGCACCCCTGCAGTTCGGGTTGAGTAGGCACTTCAATGTTAAACTCAAAATGTTGCAAACTAGAGAGCTAGTGAGATTGTTACGGGAATTGGGCATAATGGACATATGGAGATTAATGGCACAAATAAACATTATACTTTCTTCTCCCAGGTCCACCAAAGTTATTCAACCCTAGATTATTTTTTGATGTCTCAGGAACATATACAGCTTTCCCAAAAAACCTGGGTAGGGGATTTCGTGTTATCATAACATGCCCCTGTTTACTTAAAAATTAAAATTGATCATTTCCAGAGAAGTACGTTTTGAAGATTGAATATATCTCTAATCAGAGATAAAGAAACGGCACAGGAAATACAAGATTTGCTGAAGCAAGCCGAACTTGATAATGATACTCCAGAGCTGCCTATATCAATATTGTGGGACACCCTAAAAGTTATATGTAGAGGAAAGTTTATTGAGATTGCTGCCAGGAAAAAGAAAATCAGAGAGAGATAGAAATCAGATTTATTGTAACAAATACTAATCCTAGAAGAACAACAAAAAAAGAAACCCTCACCTGAACTGAATAAAAAATTAAAATCATTAAAACAAAAGCTTAACCAGGGGCGTCACCAGGGGTATGAAGTTGGGGGGGCTAATGCCCCCTAGTCAAAATCCTAACAAAACTCGGGGGGTCCGGGGGCATGCCACCCCGGAAAATTTTGAAATTTTACCTTCAAATGGTGGCTTTTCCTGCATTTTAGTGGTGAAAAATATGTTTGAGAAGCCTAGTTATCAGCCATATATTTAATATGGTACATGTGGAAAAATGTGGTTACTGGTCCACCGAGGACAGGTTGCAGGAGGAGCCCAGAGCAAATAAGAGACCAGAACAGCCTGACACACCATTATCCCAGCAGATCTGCTGGGAAGGTTGCAGGAGGACCCCAGAGCAAATAAGAGACCAGAACAGCCAGACACACCATAATCCCACTATGAGGGACATACTTTTGGACGGGAACAACAGCCACCCACAAAACCGCACAAAAGTATAAAACAGAACTGGGCATTAGAAAAAACAAATTGCAATGCAAAGAGCAGGCTGCTGAAAAACATTCAGTGGTTATAAATCATATTATACAATGGCAAGAAAGAATCCTGGCTTTTGATTGGTCAGTTGGCCATCACAGCAGGGATGTTATCCTGGCATAACATCCCTGCTGATCATCTGTATGAGGATGACCATTTTCTCCATGATTATTTGCATCTTCTCTAAGAAACAAAAAATATGTTTACAGACTAACAAAAACATTCTTTAAAATTATTTTTTTAAGTATAAAACAACAAGCCATTGTATAATAGGAATAATGCCCTCCAGTGTGGGTGTTATGCTGGGATAACATCCCTTCTCGGGTGTTGGACACCCTGGGCCAGTGGCCTCGGGCCCAACCACCCGAGGTGGGATGTTATCCCAGCATAACACCCACCCTGTCAGGCATTATTCCTTTATTAAAAAACAAACAAATGCTGGTCACACTGTAATATTTAGAGATCGCACCTAGGTGCTGGATACTAAAGCTAAAATAAACTTGAAAATGCTCAGCAGCAGGATCAAATGTCATTCAGAGCTTTACTGAAAAATGATAAAAATCAAGCCTGGGGAGTACTGGCTAATAATATTGGCACTAAGCATGGTTAGGGCACGCCAACCTTTTTTTAAATTATTTTCAATGTTTGAACCCATGGAGCACGAGTGTGATTTGGGACAGCAAGGTAAGCTTCACGATATAAAGTCCACTCCAGGGCAAATGTGTATGCGCTAAAAAAAAACATTGCAGCTGGTATAGAACAGATTTAAAAAAAAAAAAAAAGAAAATGTAATGAAGATTAGAAAATGTTGCCAACAAAACAAAAGCTATTTAATTTTGTCCAAAGCTGGCTGACCTCCTGTCCCACCTCGATCCTCATAGACAGTCTCCTCCTGTCCCCACACAGTGCCCCCTCCTATCCCGGACCCCAGTGTGCCCCCCGGTCCCCGAACACAAGAAAGCGCTGTCCGGGCGGTACTCACTACACCGATGCTCCTTCTCGGTGGAATGAGGCGTGTCAGCTGCTCGTTCCTGAGTGACCGAGACTTCGTTCGGGCGGGCGGATCAGCAGCTTTCCTCCGCAAGACCTGGCTGGAAGGGTCAGCGGGGCTACGGGTGCGTTCTTCTTCTGAGGATCCACGGGTGGGCTACATCCATGAATGTACATCATTTACTGGTCTGTTCTGAACTGCATGCTGCAGAATCAGATCGGCGATCTGCATGCAGTTCAGAAAGACTGAGGTAAAATCGAGGAGAGTTGGCTGAGGCTCACGCTGCTGCTGCCTTATTATTTTACTGTCTGCTGAACTATTTCAAATTTGATAGCCAGTTTTATGGTAAGGTTACGGGAACAGCAATGCAATGCAATGGGAACAGAACAGTAGCCCCATTACAATGCCCGATTATCCAGGTTTGCCCTTCAATGATTGGGGGGGCTTTAACTTCGATTGGGGGGGCTGTAGCCTCCCCAAAATCAGTGTGGTGACGCCACTGAGCTTAACACTCTTTTAGATTACTATGTTGAGCAAAAACGTATATACCTGAGACAAAAATACTACGAAGGAGGCCCCCGAGCCTTGAGGTTACTGGCTGGGCGCTTAAGAGCTCATCAAGCCAAAGCTCAAATAACAGGCCTCAGAATCACATCTTTGAGCCCATTACAACATTCAATAACTCAAATCTCAAATATATTTGTGGAATATGACTCACAGCTTTACTCTGCAGCCCCCCCCCAATGTCCCTCAGCATCACATATTCAAGACTTTCTTGATTCTATAAAACTCCCAACAATTACAAAAACCCTAGCAGAGACCCTGGTGGCTCCAATAACTCTCCAGGAGATACTTAGTGAAATAAGAGATCTTAAAGCCAATAAATGCCTTGGAAGTGATGGCTTCCCAGGGGAATTTTATAAAATATTTAAACAAGACCTCTTCCCCATACTTCATAGACTTTACTGTTCTTTGGCCTCATCTGAAATTCCAGTTCCCCCCAACTTGGCACTATGCTATAATTTCAGTAATTCCTAAACCTGGAAAATACCCCTCACTGCCTGGTTCCTACCATCCAATATCTATCTATTCTTAATACTGATTATAAAATTATGGCTGCAGCACTAGCTTGAAGACTTAAACCCTTAGCCCCAGTGCTTATTCATCAGGACCAAAGTGGCTTCATATAAGGTCGACAAGCACAGGATAACATTAGGCGTAGTATTTACCTAATTGAAAACACTATAAAACAAAAAACACCTACCCTTTTGCTTAGCCTTGATGCTGAAAAAGCTTTCAATATGGTTTTATGGCCATTTCTTAAGCAAGTCCTAGCCCATTTTCAATTCCCTATACAATTTATAACTCTTATATTTAAATTCTAGCAGTACTCCCAAGGATACATCCACTCTAATGGCCATATATCTCAAAAAGTCTCCCTATATAGAAGAACCAGGCAGGGATGTCCAATATCACCATTGTTATTCGCCTTCTACATTGAACCACTGGCCCAACTCATTAGACAGGACAAAAATCTCCCAGGATTACAATTCGGTGGAATGGAACATAAAATAGCCCTGTTCGCAGATAATGTTTTAGTGTACCTCGTCCACCAAGATACCTCTCTCCCTCTCTTATTCCAGAAGCTTCAGCTTTTTTCTCAGTTTTCGGGATATTCGCTAAATACCTCTAAAACAGAAGTGATAGCCTTTAACTATGCACCATCTGTGCAGACTGAAAGTAAACACAAGTTCAAATGGGTCATAGCAGAGATAAAATATTTGGGTATTAAAATTCAAAACGATTTGAAACTTTTTTTGACATTAACTACTCTCCTCTATTGCAGACATTTAAAACTGACATAAGAAGATGGTCTATTCTTCCCTTAACCTTCTATGCAAGAGCCCAATCTATTAAAATGAATGCCCTCCCAAGGTTATTATACTTGTTTCAATGTGTCCCCTGTATAGTCCCTACTAGGACTCTCTCTCTCAATGGCAAAGCATTTTATCTCACTACATGTGGCAGGGTAGAAAACTGAGACTCAAATCACAACTATTAATGCAACCTAAGGAGGGAGAGGGAATTGCACTTCCAAATTTGCAATACTACTGGAACACTTCCCAGATGAGGCTTGCTCTCCTCTGGGGAAATCCAGCCTACACAGCACACTGGAAACAGATGGATCTTTCCAGATGTCAGACACTCCCCCTACCTGCGGCCCTATTCTCGACCTCCCAGATGAAAGAACAGCTAACAATATTACCAGACAGTACCATCTCGATTTTAGAGGTGGTGAAGAGGGGATACTCCCAGAGAAGTAATGCAATCAGTAAATGGAAGTATGCATGGCTTATTGTAAATCCAGATTTCTATCCGGCTAAGATGTCCCCATGGTATAAGAAACAAATGACCCAGGACCTTTCTGCACCATGGCAGTTAATGAGACAAAATACTGTTATTGCTTATACAGAGGCCCAAATTAAATTTTCTTGGACTTCCAGGGACCAAATCTACAACTTACAGATCAGGGACTTTATAAATTCCCAACTTAGAATACAAGCAGCTAAGGGTCAAATCTATGATGATAACTCCCCCTTTATTCAGATATGGACTACTATGTAGAGTGATCATGCAGTTTCTAAACTATATATGTTTTTACTTATGCAGCAGGCACATATGTCAGATCCTTTAAAAATTCGATGGGAGAAGGATCTAGGTATCCCCTTACTACAGACTGCCTGGCCCAAAGTGTGGCGTGGGACCAGGTCTACAACAATGTCACCTGGGTGGCAGGAATATGCCTGGAAAGTTTGCACCCGATATTTCTTGGTGCCCCAATTCCTTTCCAGTCGAAGCCCAGGAACAACATCTTACTGCTGGAGGCAATGTAATACTAAGGATGCGTCCCATGCCCACATCTTCCTAAGTTGCCCAAAAATCCAGACATATTGGTACTCACTGTCCCTGCAAATTGTCATAGTACTTAACATGCAGAATCAACTCAGACCAGAGAACCTCTTGCTGGGTATTCCTCCTGGAGATCTTAAAGGGAAGGGCAACCTATACATATGGTACATCTTTCTGGTGGCTGCTTATGAGGCCATAATGAAAAAATGGGTAAAACACGACCCCCCTGAAGTGGCTGATTGGCTTAATATTATAAATTACATACAAAACTGTGAACAGTTAACACACAACTTACATGATAAAAGTACGGCCTATCTGAACCAATGGACCAGATGGGACTTGAGAGGTGATATGATACCTTAAACAAGACCCCCCCTTTTTTTTTAATCCATTCCCCCATAAGATCTCAAGTAGTCAAGAAGATGTGACTAAATTATGTGAGCAATATTTGATATCTAATTGTTATAAAATACAGTGGTCCAGATATTCAAACTGTGCCAGGCTGTGGCACAAGTCTGGGAGCAGCGCAACTTAGCTGCGCAGGAGTGTTGACTGGGTGATATTCAACGGAGCTGTGCCATGGCATAGCATCATTGAATATCGCACCCTGGCCACCCGCAGTGCACATGGCACAGTTGCACTGCACCAGTGCAAGTGGCCAGAGTGGAACAGGGGGATGCGCTAGCACAAGTTCCATTGCCCCATGCGCAGCAACCGCGATATTCAAAAGTGCACATGCAAATGGGGCCATAATGTATGAAAGGTGCAAATGGGTCCATTTGCATGTCATTATGGCCTCATTTGCATGAACGTGCAACGATTCCTGGTGACTTGCACCTGGTGCCCTGCCAGGCAGCAGCCGTCGGGGACCAATGCCCCCTGCACAGCATGGCAATGTGCCCCACAGCCCGATCATGGGCATTCGTAAAATAAATGAAGTTCCTATCGCCACTGGACCACCAGGGATAGAGGAATTTTATTTATTTTACAAATTCCCGTGATCGGGCTGACAGCAGTCCACTGGACCATCAGGGAGATAAGAATTTCATTTATTTTACATATGCCTGCAGTCGAGCTGACAGCAGTCCACTGGACCACCAGAGAGATAGGATGTGATTTTTTTAAACAGATGCCCGCGATCAGGCATGGGGGGGCACCGCCACGGAGGTGCAGCCGGAGCTCGGGTGGCTACCTACAGGTGGCAGCTGCCGTGTTGCACCCTGCACTACGGCAGCTCACCTGTGGGTGGAGAGACATTGTTCCTTTTTTGTATCAACTGTGTGCAGTGCAAGTAGGGGTTGGCATGCATGGACTCAACACATCCCGGGCTGAATATCCAGGATGTACGGAAGTATCGTAAGGCAAGCCCCGATGCCGCGCCACATTACTGATGCGCTCCGACGCATTGGGATTTAGTGCCAGGCACAATTCCTGTTTGAATATCGTTGAGACATGAGTGGGTTGCACATGGTGCAACACTGTTGTGCCATGCGCAACCCTTTTGAATATCTGGGCCAGTATATCTATCTCTTTAGAGTTACTATTACATGTCGCTTTTACAAGAAAAGAACAAGCTAACTCATTTTTATTTCTTAATTAATGTTTTTATTCCTGTTTTATATAGTATAATAATGGCTGTTTGGTCATTAGTTTACAGTTCATGTCGAGTAAATGGATGTGCACCAACACGCATGCACAGACTGTCATCTAGCGCAATCTTGGTTTGGCTGCAAGCAGTTCTAAGTCTCTCCTCCAGCCCTTCTTTACAAGGAGAAATGATATGTGTGGCCAGACAGAGACTGAAAAACCTTCAGGGATTCGAGCCAACGTGCAGTCAGAAAACAGTGCAAACAGACTTGCAGCCACACCAAGAATGTGCAAGCTGTCAGTCTGCACATGTATGTTGGTTCACATCTTTTTTCCTGCTGGAATAGAGGTGCATCAGGAGCTTCCCTCTAGCTCCCAGACTCCAAGATTACTAAGATAGGGTCCATAGAAATGAGGGTAGTGGTGCAGAAGTGGCAAAATGATTTATTTAAAGAGTACAAATGACCACTTTGAGACTGAAAATATATATATATATATATATATATGACTGAAAAAAAAATATATTTATATTATAGGGGTGTGGTCGTGCCCCTACAGTTAGAGTTGAGTAGGCACTTCAGTGTTAAACTCAGAATTTGCACTTTAATAACTTTGCAACTGTTGAACAGATTTGCCTAAACTTTGGTGTGCACCTTCCTGTGGTACACATCTTTTAATCTAGCAAGCTTCGTTCCGGTCGAATGTGCGGTCTCTGAGTTACGGAGAGGTGAAAATACATGTTTTTACCCCTTGACTTCACTCTGATTTTTCTTTGAACTTGCCTACAGCCCTGAGGGTTTGTTTGTTTGGTATGAGATTTTTGGGACACAAAGGGATTATCCCACGGATGTGCTTTTTGCTAGTCTGGTGAAAAAAACAATCAGCCGTTTTTAAGTTATTGCAATTTAAAAATTTGAAAAAATCATTTCTGACCATGCTCAGTAGGCACTTAAATATAACTGGTTGATACAAAAGAGGAATCTTGCATTTTATGAGAAAATTCATCTTTCATGTGGCCGCCATCTTGTTTCCAGTTTGCCTGAAATTCAAATTTGGAAACTTCTCAAAATGATATTCTGGGGAGGAACCAACACATGTATCTTGCTTATTGTGACCCCTTAGGTGCATTCTACACTTTACTTTTGGGAAAATTCCCTAAAATGTGTGCTATTTAACATTTAAATTCTTTGCTTGTTTTGGCATCATATGATGTATGATCTTAGTTTGTATGACAATATGAACTAGGATCCTACGTCATATGGCTCTGATACAAACAAAGAATTTAAATGTGGATATCTCAGCCACTTTGGGGTATTTTCTCAGCAAATGTTCAACACAGGCATTTTGAGACCCCACCTCATGAACACTGGCACTATCTCATTACTTGGTCCTGAAAGGTGATTTCATGGTCACTACATGGAATCACCTTTTGTGATAGGAAATCACTTTTAGGGACTGATTAATGAAATGACAGTCCCAGTGTTCATGAGGAGAGGTCTCAAAAAGTCCATGTTGAAAATCTGGTGTAAAACATGGCCGTGTTACAAGCGCATGTTGCGCAGTTTCTATGCACACTCGTAAGTTCGCCAGTTTCTAATATTTCTACTCCAGATTTTCAACATTGCCATTTTATCACACCTCCTCATGAACAGGACAGCTGTCTTTTCTCACGTCCTGCCTGAAATGTGTTTTTGCACATCTGCCGCAGAATGGCGCTTTACTGTGCGAAATCAACTTTCAGGATGGATTAACAAAATCACAGTGCCAGTGTTCATGAGGGAATTTCCCCAAAAGCTTATGTTGAAAATTTGTAAAGAAATTCCCAGAAATGGCCATGTTACAAGCATGTGTTGTGCAGTTTCTATGTACACTCATAACTTCGCCCGTTTTTCATATTTTCCCTCCTGGTTTTCAACATTAACCTTTTCCGCGCCTCCTCATGAACAGTATACAGCTGTCATTTTTCACATTCTGCCCAAAACATGATTTTGCACCTGTGGCACAGAATGGCGCATTCATTGTGTGAACTCAAGTTTTGGGACAGATTTACAAAATGACAGTGATATTGTTCATGAGGTTGGGTCCCCAAAATGCCATGTTGAAAACTGGTTCAGAAAAATTCTGAAAATGCCCGAGTTACGTGCGTCTGTTGAATTGTGGCACCCATGGTGCCTTTCAGCACACATATCTTGAAAACGATTTGAGATACAGATTTTTCATTCTGCCACAGCTTAGGCCACCTTTAGCACCCATGGAGATTTCGAAGTCATGATTGCAACTGTAGTGGAATTTTTCCCATAGTTGCTACGGTTACTGAGATATTGCCAAATAAGTGTTACAAGGGTTACTTTTCATGAATATAGGGCTGCTGTATGTCCGTTCTTATGTGTAAGTGGGACAGCAGGGCCCAGAAAGAGTTAGAGTTAGGGCCGACAACCGCAAGGCTCACCCCAACATACCTGTTGGTGTGTGGAGGTGGGGGTGGGTTGGTAAACCTAACGTTGAATTTCCAAGCTTTTTACGGTTTAATAAAATCCTAACTTATACATTAATGTAGTTTTTGCAATGAATGAAAATATATATGTGTATATATATATATATATATATATATATATATATATATATATATGTATATATATATATATATATATATATATAGGAACATTCAAGCCCCTATAGTTAGGGTTGAGTAGGCACTTTAATGTTAAACCTCAAATTTTGCACATCAGTAACTTTGGAACCGTTCAACGGATTTGCACAAAATTTGGCATGCACAGTCTGGTATTTATTTATTTAAGAGTTTAACCAGGAAAGCATGCTGAGCGGTGGGCCACTCGATTCCAGATGCGTCCTGGGGGATTGGGGGATAGGGTGCAAGATACACACAGACAGTACAAAGAGACATAGCGAATTAAAGTACAGGCAGATAATCATATTTACAATGTTAAAGGAGAGTGCAGCAAAAATAGTACATACAGTTGACATATTTACAGTGTTAGCAGGAAGCTGTACTTACTTACGCCCAGACCCCACTTAGAGGCAGGTGGATGTTAGTACTTTCCAGAGCTAGAAGCATGTACATTTGTTGGGGAAATGGGCACTGAGGAGGAGGAAAAGATGCTGAGAGTTAGTGGTATACCTAATGTCATTGGGCAAACAATCCAGAGTTTGGGCATGCGGTATTTGAAAGCAGCTTGACCTTTGGATGTGCCCATGAAAGGGATGTGGAAAAGCCTGGAGTCCACGCTTTTGAGGGAGTAGGCAGGTGGAGGCTGTGTTGAGAGGGTGTATTCGAGGTATGAGGGAAGGGACTGAGTATGTATTTGGCTATAGTCCTAGTGCAGTGGATCTGTCTGTGGGCCTGGAGTGAGGGCAGGGCTAGGTAACTATATAGATCACAATGGTGAGTCAATTGTGGACATTCCAGGATGAAGCAACAGAAGGAATGGAAGAGTGTGTTCCAGGCTGGCTAGGGAGGAGGGGGGAGCAGAGCCATAGACTACGTTGCCATAGTCAAGCAATGGGAGAATCATCTTTCAAACAATTTCCTTCTGGGACGGTGTTGGGATACAACCCTTGTTGCGATATAAGGCGCCAAGTTTAGGGTGCAGTTTCTTGTGAATTTATTTGATGTGTGTGGAAAAATCAAGGTGCTCGTCTAGTCAGATTCCTAGATATCTGAAGGAGGTGCATACCTCAAGGGGGCCCCATCCAAGGTTTGGAATGAGGGACGAGTGGCTAGGCTGAAGAGTCTTGTCTGCGAACAGAAGATTAGTGAGACGGTTTTCTTAGAGTTTAGTAAAAATTGTTTGGAGTGGAACCAATGCTGAACCGCACTGAAGTCCTGTTGTAGTACATTGGTCACTTCACTGGTAGAGGGCCCTGTGGCATACAGTACGGTGTCGTCCACGTACATGTGGATGAATGTGTGTAGGCAGACCATTGGGAGATCATTTAAGAAAACAGAGAAAAGTAACGGTCCCAGGACTGAGCCTTGGGGGACACCAGTGGTGACTGGCAGGGGACTAGAGATGTGAGGGCTGATTTTTACAAATTGGTGTCTGCCTACCAGGTATGCATGAAACCAGCTGGTGGCAGGACCACAGAGTCCGGCATCTTTTAGTTTGGCTAGTAGCAGTAAGTGTGAGATGGAATCGAAGGCCTTGGCCAGATCGATAAAAATGGCCAAGGTGATGTGCCCTTTGTCCATGCCAGTGAGGATGGCATCAGTGATCCTTATAAGGGAGGTGATGGTTGAGTGCGATTTGCAAAAGCCAGACTGGTAAGGGGTGAAGAAGGAGGATGCGTCTAGATAGGAGGAGAGTTGGGCAAGAGCAAGACGTTCCTGCAGTTTGGCCAAAATCGGGAGGAGGGAGATGGGGCGGTAATTTCCCGGTGAGGAGAGGCCACCACCTTTGAGGAGGGGTATGACAATTGCCTGCTTCCATTTAGCTGGTATTTTGGCTAAAGAAAAGGAGAGGTTGAAAAGGTCGGCTCGTGGGCGGCTATGGCGGGGGCAGGCAAGTTTAACATATTGGTGTCCAGACCTGTGGGCATTTGCCTTTGTTGGGATTGAGAGCCCGCAGTGCTTTTAACACTTCAGCTGTGGAGACCGGACGAAAAGAGAAACTGAAGGGCTGGGAGGTGGGGAGGTATGTGGTGTGGGTGGGGGCAGGAGAGCTGATAGGAGAGAGTCCGCACAGCTGGAAAAGAAGGTACTGAAGTCAGAGGCCACTTCACCAGGGTCAGTAACGGTAGCGCCTTGGATGGTTAGGGTCAGGGTTGGTGGTTGGGCAGGGGGAGAGAAGAGGGACAGTGGCACTGAGGGTTGAGGTGTTGGATGCCATACCTTGCACCACATCAGTGACCGGGTTCGGAGAACGAGCCTAGGTCGCCAGGGGTCCTGGGGAGGAGAAAGAATCGGCGTCCGTTGGATAGCTCTTCTTCTCTAGGGTGGGGGTGGAATGCTCCGGTGGCCTAGTGGCCTCTATCAACGGCTGGGGGCAACTGCAGACCATGGGCAGAGTGGGGACATGCTGTGGCAGGTCGAGAACAGGTGCGTCTTGTTAGCGTCGCACTCCTGTGCTTTGGCTTCATTGCACGCCACAGACATCCATGGGGAGAAAAAGCAGAAAAATATGGCCACCAGTTACGGCGGCTTGATGGCCATCTCCGAGGAGGACTTGCTCAGCGCCATGGGTGCGCAGCTCGCTGGATCCGGTCCTGGTATGAGAGTGTGAGGGGAGCTCTCCACCTCCCCACCACAGGGGCAAGCCATGGGGGTATGCCGCGGGCCTGAACATGGAGCCGGGGGTCCTTGGGACGGCGGACAGAAACCTCAGGGGGATGCCTGGAAGTGTGAGGTAGGCAGGCTGGTGACTAGGGGGGGAAAGTACCAAGAAAAAAACAAAACTCAATGTTGACCAAGGATGGTGGCAGGGGTGGTGGGGTAGCTAGCACATAGCACCGGTGGGGCAACACTCTCACCAATTGGAAATACCCTCATGACCCCTCGCTGCTGTGTAAGAAAGAGAGAGAGAGGGGAGAATTTATGCAACAGTCGGAGGAGAAGGAGCACAACTTAAGGTACACTACAGTTAATATAGCCCACTATTATTGGATTGCTGAGCCCACAGGCATGGTGCTGCTACCAATCCCCAGGCTAGGCTTAATTATGCACTACGCAGATGCAGACAGCTAATAAATGTTAACTAATGCAGGCACTGGGGCTAAAGCAAAGAAAAATAAAGCAAAGCACTCTTAAAGTAACAAATTGAATCTAACGTAGGCACTGGTGGCTACATAAAATAAAGCAGTGAAAAAACTATCTGTTAAACTATGCCGACAGTAAAGAGGAAAGTCTTTTTTTTTTTTAATTGATTGTTTGGCGCCAAAAACACTCTCTCCAATTGGAAATGCTGGCACTGGTGCTGAGAGCATGTGCTGTCTCACCATACCTTGCGGGTGGGGGTGGCGGCGTTGCTCCAGCTGGGGAGGGCTGGCTTCACTGAGGCCCTTGTGACCCCTCGCTGCTTGCTGGGTCTCTCCATGGGGGGTGGTGGCATTGCACCTACTGAGGAGAACTGGCATCACTGAGGCCCTCACGACCCCTCGCTGCTTGCTGGATCTCTCTGTGGGGGGGTGGCAGCGTTGCTCTGGCTGGGGAAGGCTGGCTTCACTGAGGCCCTCGTGACCCCTTTGCTGCTTGCTGGGTCTCCCCGGGGGGGGGGTGGCGGCGGCATTGTTCCGGCTGGGGATGGCTGGCTTCACGGGTCTCTTGATTTACCAAGTTGCATTTTGGTTGGACATACAGTTTCTGTGCAGCGAAACATCAAAAAATGGCTGGCTTCACTGAGGCCCTCGCAAAAACAACTCGTTGCTTGCTGGGTCTCTCGGAGAGGGGGTGGCGGCGTTGCTCCAGCTGCAGAGGGCTGACTTCACTGAAGTCCTCGCGACCCCTCGCTGCTTGCTGTGTCTCTCTGGGGGAGGGTGGCATTGCTTCGGCTGGGGAGGGCTGGCTCCACGGGTCTCTTGATTTACCAAGTCGCATTTTAGTTGGACATACAATTTCTGTGCAACGAAACATCAAAAAATGCACTTTTCACCAGTTTTGATGTGTTTTTTGCCCATGACACTGTGACCACACCGTGTGGTCTTTTGGTCTAAAACCTGGAACATAGAAAGCGGTTGGATCAAGGAACAATCCAGCATTGGTTTGGTAAAAAAATATTAATCTGTTCCAAAGCTTTACATTGTTAATTTTTGAGTTCTGAGCACGCTCAGTTCACTCAAAAATGTATATGTATATTTTGCGAAAGATAAATGGTCTCACGGTCAAAGATTTTGTCAGCTCGTGAATGAAAAATCCTAGTCTATCAGAAAAATTCTTTGTTCACAAGCCTCCATCTTGTTTTTAGTTTTCCAGTCAGACAAAATGTCTTAGCTTTCTCCACGGGTGACTTTTGGGCCAAATGAGGCGTGGGTTTTGTTCAGGGTGACCCCCTCTACAAAGCCATGCCTTTGGTTTGCTTCATTTCTGTCAAAAATACGTTTTTAAAACTTCTTCTTTTATGACTCACTAATGATCTTCTTTCGTGAGCCTGCAAAATCCTGGTTTGCGAGACAATCCTAGTCCACAAGCTTTATTCATGAGGGGATGACCAGATTGCCGGAATTTCACAACCAGATGTCCCTGGGGATGACAAGATGGCCCAGATTGGAGCAGCCAGATGTCCACTTGCGGTCTAGGATTTTGTTAGGTCGCGGACTAGGATTTATCTTGTGGCTGAGGATTTTGCCATCTCACGACTGAAAATTTTTTAAAGGTGTAAAAACTTTAGAATTGCATAGCTCATTAATGGTTTGGTCTTTTTACTTGAACTTACAAGGTATTGAGGGTATGCCCTACAGGTGTGAATTATGCTGTTTAGGTGTTGGGGAATTAAGTGGTTGCATAGATATGCCATGACGAACGTGACGTTTTCCCCATTGGATTACATTGCGGTGTCTGTCACGCCTTTCTGTGCCACTATCTCGAAAATGAAGCGAGATACAGAGTTTTCGCTACTGGCGGCATAGGTCACCTACAGGTGACCTATGTCGCTGTAACAAGATTTTAAACCGTAGAGTACGCCTGCAATGGAATTGTTTTTGTAGGCTGCACAGTTCATGAGATATTGTCAAATTTGTGTTGCAAGGGTTCCTTGCTGTATAGGGCTGCTGTATAGCTATGCGTAAGCGGGGCCCGCGCTCCCACAGATGCATATTGTTATGCAGTAATGGGCAACTTGCCACCAATACATGTTTTTTTTACTAGTTATATTACACTTTTTCAAAAAGTAAGGAAATTCATGTCATAAAAATGTGTTTAATGCATCAGTTAGGGTTAAAGCGGCAAAAGTGAGGAAATAAAACATTAGGGTTGAGCACCTAACCCCCCCACCAACCCCCCCACCCGTCCTCCACAGACTGACAGACGCCAGGGTGTGCCATGGGGTCATGAGGCCTAACTATCATCCCATTCTCCTTTACTGTAGCATGCAAACCTGCTTACACCTGGAATGGGGTGGGAGTTGGGCCTGACAACCCCGTGGCACACCCTGGTGCCTGTCAGTCTGTGGAGGATGGGTGTGTGGGTTATGGGAGGAGGTTAGGTGCTCAACCCTAACATGGTCTAGCTGCACTCTTCTATGCGCTTTCTCCCTTTTGACCCTGGCTGAGTACCTGATGATTTCCCCTCTCAGGAAGCATTTCATGGCATCCCACCTAATATTTTCTGTCATATCTCCCCTGGGGTTCTCTTGCTCCTACCTATGTATCATGTTGTTTATCATTTCCTTAAAGTCTTCCTTAGTGAGAAAACTAGTGTTTAGCCTCCAGCAGAATTCAGAGGGGGCAGCTGCCATAGAGAGACCAAGGGTAACCGGGGCATGATCAGAGAGGGCTATGTATCTTATTTCACATGTGTTCACTTTCGGTATCCAGTCCATTGACACTAAAAAGTAGTCAATTCTAGAGTACCCCTTATGGCAGGGGGAGTAATAAGTAAAGTCCCTACCTCTTGGGTGTAGAAACCTCCAGCTTTCCATTAAGCCCAACTCTTGGTTTAGTCTTGTGATAAGTTTACCCGTTCTTGTGGTACCCCCCTGGTGTCTCCCTGAGCAGTCCTTCCCTATGTGAATCACCTCATTAAAATCTCCCCCTACTATAATAAGACTGTGAGCATCTGTGACACTCTTCTTAATTACTTTCCCTAGGAAAGACAAACGGGGGGACTCCTCATTTGGAGCATATATATTCAACATTGTGCAGTTCTACCCCCTGTATGTACTCTTCAGCTGTATGAACCTACCCTCCAGGTCTGTGCGAACTTTGGTGATCTGAAGAGGGCGTCTCGCTGGACCACGATAGCGACTCACCCTTCTGTGCGGGACCACTTCATAGTGCGATGAGAATACTTGCCCCACCCACAACCTCCTCAGCTTAAGATGCTCCTGAGCCTTTATTATAGCGATTGTGACCTTTTTCCTCTGGAGGGCCTGCAATATCTTGGCTCTCATAGCTGGATTATTGATTCCCCTCACATTAAAGGATATTATTGTAAGGTCAGACATTTTCCCTCGGGGGAACCAAATGTTCATTTTTTTGGGGGGAGGGAGAGTCTGAGTGATGTGCCATCTATTCTTACAAATACACAGATGTATTTTCAGTATAACAAATAACAATAAAACATTAAACCGTAACTGTGAATTATCAAACATTTTTGGAACCCTTCAAGGTGTATGTGCCCTTGTTCCACACACTACAGATTGTTGTCTTTTTTTTGAGGTGTGGTCAAATCACCCACTACAGTTGGGTTCTCAACCCGGCGTGGGCCACCACTGAGCCCTTTGGCCAGAAGGGCAATTATCAAGTCTAGCACCAGTAAATATAGGGGTCTTTTAGTTTTGGACAGTTGCTGCCCCTGGTTGGACATCTCCTTGATCCACCACTAATGAATAATCTTCCCCTGGTGGCCCCAGAGGGGATGCCCTAGTTTAACTATGTTCTTGGTGAGCCGGAGAAACCAGCCCTTCCTATTGTTTGGTCTGCAGGGTGGGAAAGGCAGCCTCCTCTCCCCCCCGGGCACCCCCCCATCAGGATAGGTGCCCCCCAGGGCGACCTAAGCGGCTGCGCATACACAGACAGAAACCCTGTCAACAAATCTTTACTTTTTTCTCGTGCAGGATCAGTTTAGGGGGCACGTCTGTCATCCAAGCCCAAGGAAAATCACTCAAGTTCTCCGCTACCTAAATGGCAAACAGCGGGATGCTTGGGCTCACTCCAATCTTGTCCACACAGAACCATTATTAATTGAGCTGAAGCTCTGCATCAGTGGCAACCCCATAACAGAGCACCAACCTGACCTCTAGTGCCTGTACTGTCTTTTATGGTTCTCTTATGAGGCATAACCATTGCCCAAGGCTGGAGTGTCCTGCCCGCACAACGCTCTTTGAGTCTCTTGGGCTCAAACTTCCATGTGCCCCCCTCCCCCAGTTTCCTGCCAGGCCCTCAAACTGCCAGGTCAACCCCCAGGACCCCCCCCAATGCAGGAGTTGCCCGAGCAGATCGAGCCAGCCGCCCGCCCCCTGACCCCTTCCATCTGTTTACTCTAAATGTGCTTCCCCCAGGCCACCAAAAGATACTGGTTACAAATGATTTTTTCCACCTGTTCTGTTAGAACAAAAACAAATTTCCCAGGAAAGACCCAGGACCAACTGCTCAAACTTAGGACCCCCCCCCCAGCACCCAATACTGACGCAAGTCTATACTAGGCAATCTTAGTGGACCTGCCCTGAAGTTGCACTTACGGCTACCATGAGCCAGTCCCTCTCAACATTGGTGCCTTGTCCTCAGTCCGGTCGTCCATTTTCTGAATCTTCTGCCACTTCGAGAGCAGCACTTTCCTCTGCAGCACGGCTGTTATAGAGCTGTGGTTCCTTGTGCTGTCGGACTGTGCTCCAAACTTCAGAAGTGTCCGGCTCGCCCTGCTGTCCCATCATTTTAGTTCCCACTTTCTGCCAAAACCTCCCTGCTACACGAGCCCTCTACTGTCTGGTGGGTTCTTGTGGGATAGCGACATCCAAGGATTGTAGGAATTTTGTTGCTGCTGTCAGGTCCGGGAACCTTCTTTGGCCATTGTCAGTGAGTACTCGTAATTTTGCTGGGTACTCAATAAATGCCTTGACCCCCTCTGCTTGCAATGTCTGAACCACTACTAGTACTTTTCTTCTCTCAGCCAACAGTTAGGGCGTATGATCTTGCTTGAAAAATAATTGAGTGTCCCCAAAAATTACTTCTTTTTTTCCCCAGGCTAAACGGAGGATTTTCTCCTTCACGCGGAAATCGAGGAAGACAAACACCATTGACCTGGGTCATGCTTTAGGGTCTTTTGGTCAGGGCACCAAAAAGCGATGTGCCCTGATGATGTTGAGGGGTTTGTCTGCAGGCCAACTGAGTATTTCCCCCCAGAAATGACTCCATGAATGTTGGGATTGGTGTGATTTCAGTGCCTTCGGGTAACCCGTGTATGTGGATATTATTCGGCCTATTTCTGTTCTCTAACTACCCCCAGTCTCCTCTCCAGCTGCTGTTGTCTCCAATGAAGGTTTAGCAAGGCTGAGTTATGCACGTCTACCATGGTGGAACAGTCCATAACACTCATTTCAACCTGTTCTGTTTTCTGGGTCAAAGCTTCCAGCTGTTGTGGTCTTCTATTGCCCTGGCTTCGCACCGTTCTAGGGTTGCACTGATTTTTTGCAAGGTGGCACAAAGTTGTTTAGATGTTACTGTGCAGTCAGACTCTCCGATGCCCTCTGGGTCAGGGTCTGTGCACGTCGGGGCCATGGTTGCCGTGGCCGAGGTGGGTTGCACATATTCTAGCATTTTTTTCTGGTGTTTCATTGACTGGTCACCCAAGTTCTCTTTTGTTTTGTGTCTCAATGCCAATTCAGGTAGTTTCTCTCCTTTTGGGTGCTGGATGGGTTGAAATATCTGTAGATTCTGGTGGATTAAGGTCCGCGGTGTTATGAAGCTCTCAGCTCAGGCTGTAACCATATTGGTGCTCACACCCTTGAATTTATTTCTTGTAAGACGCTCCTTCTCCCGATGGGTATTGTAAGGCTGGGGATACACTGCAGCTGCATTACTAGTTTTGGTTGCAGTATCCGGTGCCATGCTTGTTCTGTTTTGCCTTGCCAGATCCCAGCCAGGTACTCCAGCTACCTCCTGTCATTTCTCTCTTTTTTTTTTAATTTATTTTACTTTTTGTCCGCTTCCAATGCCGGGCTCAGCCCAGTCACGGACCTCACCACCCCTTGCTCCCAAATCAGCTCAACTCCCTAGTTGCTCCCTTGGCTTGCCCCCCAGAGTGGGGCCGCAGCACCAGCCAAGGTCAGGTCGGGGGAGCCAGCCTGGGAGCTATGAAGGAGCGGTGAGGCAGGCTTCATGGAGGTGCTGGCTGTGGGAGTTTTTGACCCCTTTGTTTTTCCGGGTGGCAGGGACATGCAATGATGTCCAGCCTCCGCCCCACCCCCGAGGACGTCCAGACGCCAGCTGCTGTGGTACCCCTGACCTCCGCCAGGAGTCCGTCGAGCACCAGGTGTACACCACACCCTCCCCTGAGAGATGGAGAGCAGTCCATGGGATGCTCCATCCTTCTCCCCCGGCAGGCCCTCTGATGATCTGGGTCCATTTCTGAACCCGGGTTGCCGGGATCGCAAGCGGAAATCCAACCACTGTGCCAATGGGCCGGCTTACCTCCTGTCATTTCTGCATTTTTGGAGTTGGTTTTAGGTGGAAGGAGATAGTTTATTGTTTGGCAGGAAGGGAGCTCTTTCCCTAGATTTTTGTCCTGGCTGGAACATCACTAGAAGTTCCCATCGTGGCCTTTTATGATTGCAATATTCAAAAAGGGATCTCCAAAGTACTTCTCTGACATGCAAATGTCAGGTGGTTGGTGGTGGTGTAAAGGTATTGCAATTATTCCTCCAGTTCAGCCTTGTTCCCCCGCCATACATTCAAACAATCATCAATGTAACAGCACCACATCACTACTTTGTCAGCAAAAGGATTACTGTATTTACCAAAATTGCACATTACTTGCACCTCCCTATGTTCTAGGTATAAGTTTGCATAACCAGGGACAAGACTTGCCCCCATAGCCATACCATTTATCTGGACCTAGAAGTCATTCATTTCATAAATGCAAAAACATTACTAGTTAGAACAAGTTCAGCCATTTCTAGCAACACATCTGTATGAGTCACTGCATTCTCCGCCCATTTAGGGAGAAAGCACCTGAGAGCCCTCTGTCCTCCCTAATGACATATATTAGTATACAATGACTCCACATCTAGTGTGGCAAAGAGGTCACCCTCCTCCTCGTGGAGTCCTTGCAAAACCCTAAGCATGTCATCTGTGTTCACAACATAGGAGGGTTATCTGGGTGGCAAACATTTAATAGCATCATTCACAAAATGTGATGAGCTCTATTGCAGAGCCTACCCCCGAGATAACAGACTCCCCGGAGGGGGATCCACTAAAGTTTTGTGGCTCTTTGGGAGCACATGTGTCTGTGACCTGTGGGGATGTTCAGCAATAAAGTATTCTTTCTCCTCTTCCATGATAAGGCCCACAGCACATGCTCACCGAAGAGAGGTATCTACCTTTTTTGAGGGACAGTATGGGGACATGGGGTCATGGTTTACTGGCCTGCAGAAGTCCGTGTTGGAGAGCTGATGTTTAACCTCTGCCACATTCTGTTTAGCAGTTTAAAGAAATTGCTCATTTAATGTTAATTACAGTTTATACTAGGCTGTTTATGGGTGGAGTAAAACCTCGACGGCTTGAGTATCTCAACAGCTTTATTATCACTTTGATTGGTTATTCATGGACTTTACGTAAGTCACTTGTTGAATTATAGGGTCGTGTACCCCAGGACTTTTAGGGCATTTATTCTGTATGGTATATAGTCCATGGTAATGGCTGTAATGGCATTTGTTATTATTTTTTCCCCAAACTGTGTAATCAGTTGAACTTCCCTTCCCCTGATGTAACAAAGGGAGATAAGAAAAGTATCCTGAGTTATTGTTCAACGGCTCCTGTATCACTTCTTGTGCTTGGGAACCAAGTATCTCTCTATGTCAGTTTTTGATATAATGGCCATATATTTGATTGTGTCCATAACCACCCCACTGCCCCATCAGCTTGTCTAATCATGTTATCTGTCACACCCATTAAACGTCCCCTCTCCTTAGTAGACAAATTAACATAGCTTGGATGAAATTTCTGCTTATTAACATAGTTTGGATGAAATTCTTGCTTATTAACATAGCTTGGATGAAATTCCTTCTTATTAACATAGCTTGGATGAAATTCCTGCTTATTAACATAGCTTGGATGAAATTCCTTCTTGTTAACATACCTTGGATGAAATTCCTGCGTGTTAACATAGCTTGAATGAAATTCCTTCTTGATAACATAGCTTGATGAAATTCCTTCTTGTTAACATAGCTTGGATGAAATCATTGCTTATTAACATAGCTTTGATGAAATTCCTGCTTATTAACATAGCTTGGATAAAATTCTTGCTTGTTAACATAGCTTGGATGAAATTCCTTCTTGTTAACATAGCTTGGATGAAATTTCTGCTTATTAACATAGCATGGATGAAATTCCTGCTTGTTAACATAGCATGGATGAAATTCCTGCTTGTTAACATAGCTTGGATGAAATTCCTGCTTGTTAACATAGCTTGGATGAAATTCCTGCTATTTTTTTTTACTTTTTATTTACAGAGATTGTGATGTTACAGCAAAACTGTATCCCATATACAATAAAAAGAATTGAAGTACATACAGCCCTGCATTACATGTACAGAAAGATCATTAAGATATACTGTTTAAAACAGATTTATTTTATTTATTTATTTTATTTTATTTCGTTTTTGTTGACTGCGTAAGGTGCACTAGCCATAGAAATTACTATTTTCAGGCATGACCCGGGAGAACAGAGGAACAGAAACATTTTTACAAGAAGACATAGATCATATAGACAGTAGATGCACACAAATATATCAATACGGTGTGGGTAATGGGGACAAACTGATACAAAGTAGAACAACTGGTTTAGCAAAAGAACAAAATATATAATAGTAAAAATAAAGGAGAGCGGCATAGTAAAATTCATAAGCAACATTGTGGTAGAAACATCAGTTAGGCTAAGATAAGTGAGCGTGTCAACTGGTAGTCAAGGGAGATGAAAAGCAAAAAGAAAATGAGAGGTAGTCGAAGTAGGGAAGAGATGTAAAGGGATGAGGGGAAGAAAAAGGGGGGTGAGGTAAGGGGTTAAAATTTAAAGTTGTATTGAAACAGGCTAAGAAACAGGATAGTACTGAAACTAGTTGGTTGAGAAAAGGAGCTGTACAAGATAAAAGATAATGAGTCCATGCACTGGAAAGGTTGCCAGTGAAATTGTAGGAGTACAGTCTGAACTACACTGCTTGTAGAGCAGTCATCCTCTCACCTTGAACTGAAAACATAATCTGTCTATAAAACCAAGGAGCCAGTTCCCTTGAAGGACTTGTGTATGGAGGGAGAAGAGCCATCAGTAGTACTGTAAAACAGAATTTAAACTAGACTGTCTGGTCTCAATTAAGTTGATTTACAACCTTTTAGGCTCTTGCATGGCATGGCAACCTGCCCTAAAGGGTAACATTATGAGGAAGAATATAAAATCAGCTCACAAACCGAGACGTGCTCTCTGCACTTACATAGGGCAGTTTACAGTATTGACCTAAAGGATACATCAGAGGACTATATATATATATATATATATATATATATATATATAGAGAGAGAGAGAGAGAGAGAGAGAGAGAGAGAGCGAGCAGCAGTAAATATACAGAACTCAAATAATATTACAAACTCAAGTTGTTTGCGTAAGCCTTAAATAAGCTGGCATTTGTGGAAAAAAAAAAAACACTCAGTGGTCCAATCATGTCACCAAATGTAAAGTCTCCATTTTACACAGTCTGTACCTCGGGTATCGAAGCCGCAATTAGAAACAGCTGTACCTCGAGAATAATGTCATCCTTCCTCATCAGAGGTATCCACTGCAGGTTTCAGACTCTCAGTAAGATTTTTCAGCAAAAGCTGATGCGGCCGCAGGATCCACAAAGACGTGGGTTTTGGAAGCCTGCTTGATTAGGAGCCGCGCTGGGAAATTAAATCGGGCCTCAGTGCCATTCTGAAGTAGATCTTTTTTCATAATCTGTAGCTACTCCTCACGCGATTGTGTTTGCTCCGCAAGATCAGGAAACAAGAAGAGGTGATTACCTTCCCAGATAATTTCACCTCAAGAGCGTGCGGCCTGCAGCAGAGCAATCCGGGCTTCTGGCGCGGACAGAGTAGCAATAGCAGTGTGTGGTGGTTGCTGCACTGCTCCTCTGGATCGTTGCCGTTGTGGAATGGTGAAAACTTTCAGGATTTGGATCCCCGCATCTGAGGGCAACAGCTGTAAGTCCTGAAAGATTAATCTTTGTATCGCAGGTTGTAAATCCACTGAACCAGCATACTTAGGTGGGAATCCCACTATCCGGATGTTGAATTGTCTTCGCACATTCTCCATAGTCTCGATTTTTGATTTCAGGAGATTTAAGTCCTTAATGTAGGCCGCGTTGCATTCTGACTGGCGATCTTTGCTCTCCATGAGGTCTTTAATTGCAGCCACGTTATCCTGGATCAAACGGTCATTTTCTAACAATTTAGCTTCGACCGCTGCTAGGCGCTTGTTGGTCTCATGCCCCGTAGCCTGAAATTTAGTAAGCATGGCTAAGATCTGTGCCATCAGGAGCTCTGGTGAAACCAGGTTTTTTGCAGTAGGAGTCCCAGAACATGTTGTAGCAACTTGAGCTGACAAGTACACATCTAGGCTTGACGAGGTGCATTTAGAGTCCTTTTTTGGACTCCTCTTGTAGCCAACCAATTCCAATTAATGTTAGGATAGCAAAAGCTCTAAATCTGTGAAGTTTTCCAGAGTTTTTAAAGGGGAAGTAAACATTGCAGGGGTCTTTCTAATTGTAAAAGCACATAAAAAGATATTTCAAATGAGGTATGGAACTTCCTTGTATGTGTCAAGAGTCCTGAGATATGAATATCTAAATACTCTGTACATCAAAACAAGGCAGCAGCCATTTCATGGGATCCTGAGACAGAAAGTGATGTCACGGAGGGGCAAGTTGTAATTAACAACATAGAGCTGGCTCCTCAGTGACATCACTTCCTATTTTAAGATTACATGAAATGGCTGCTGCTTTAGTTTCATTTACAGATAATTTGATATTTATTTCAGGACTCCTGACACCTACAGCTAAGTCTAGTACCTCGTTTGAATGGTCTTGTCTTGTGCTTTCACAATTTGAGTGGCCTTTACGATGTTTACTTCCCCCTTTAACAATTTTCAGAACTCTTTGGCAGAGCTCATTCAGAAAGTTGCCGCCATGTTGCTGCTCCACAGTGCCCCCCCCCCCAAATTCCTGCTTATTAACATAGCTTGGACAAAATTCCTGCTTAGCCAGTTCTTTGATATCCTTCTTACACAGTCCTTTGGAATATATGTACAGCCGTGGTCCTCCAAGAGTGCTTGCAGCACATCTTGAGTGGGTAGTATATTGTCAGTGCTTCCTCCATTGGCCTGTCTCTCCATATTGCTGTCTTTATACTAGTACAGGCACTTCACATTGAGTATCCTACAGAATTTGCCAGGGTCTGTATTTGTAGCAAAGAAGTTAAAGTCTGTGGTAGGTACAAAGCTAAGGCCCCTATTTAGTACCCCAATTTCTTCTGCTGAGAGTCCATACCTAGATAAGTTAATTATGTTATTTGCACTCTCTGATCCCCCAGTGGTACTTGTGAGACTGCATCAGAGTCAGCACGACTAATGCTTACTGTCTGTTGTACTAATCGACCTGGTACCTATGTTTCATTTGTGGCTTGCCATGAACCCCTTCTGCCTTTCCTTGTTTTCTTATGTTTCGGTTGCCCTGGTATTTGTTGGTTCTTGGGCTTCTTCTTGGTGGTTTTCTTTTTGGCCGGTGTGTCTCCCCAAAAAGTCAGCGTGCTTGCAGCCTCTGAGTCACTGCTGCAGGTCTGTTGATCTGTGTCAGTGGTCTTCACTTCAGGGACTGCCACCGCGTTTTTAAAAATCAGTCTGTGTTTAGAGTGCACCTTTGTTTTATTATCCTTTTACCCTTACTCCAACTGAAGACATTTCCATCCCTGTAATCAACAAACAAAAGATTGACTTTCCATGACATCACGGATTACTTAGCAGGTTGAGATAACAGATCTGCTCCCATCAAGAGAAAAAACTTCTTTCCTCATATTATGAACTGGGCCAAAACAGAGGTGCCCACAGGAGCCAAAGGAGAAGTTAGGCAGACCGGATCCAAAGCCCAAAGATGCAAAATAGCACAGGATTGTCTTGGATTAAGAGAAGACAGCTCAGATCATAGGTGCAGCATGTCCCCAGCAAGCTCAAAAGGCCCAAATTACGATACTGACTGCAAGGGAGAACGACTGACAAGAAACCATTTTGAACAGCTCTTGAAAGAAATCAAAGCATTGTGCCAAGAAAATAGGCAAGTATTTTGGCTGCTTAATAAGAGACTGGATAGAGTTGAAGGCAGATTAGAAGTGGAGGAGAGGGTAATGTTTATGGAAGATGGTGCCTTACAACTGGAAACAGCATTAGAGTCCCTAATGCAAGATACTGAAACAATATAAGAAAAATGTACCGGTCTTGAGGCCAGATCCTGGAGAAACATAGAAACATAGAACCTGATGGCAGATAAGGACCGCTTGGCCCACCTAGTCTGCTCATTTCCCTACCTAACGGATAAGTTGCAGATCCTAGTTAACCAACAACCTACTTCTTCCTACCCCCCACCAGAATTGCCTTATGTCTAGCCCATGCATTCTTGAATTCTCCCACTGTTTGTGACCCCACGACCTCCTCAGAAAGGCTGTTCCATGCATCCACCACCCTCTCTGTGAAATAATACTTCATCACAGTGCCACTGAGCCGTCCCCCTTCAATCTTCAAATTGCGCCCCCTTGTTCTTGCACATTTCTTTTTCTGAAAGAGGCTACCCTCTTGGACTTTTTTAATTCTCTTGAGGAATTTGAAAGTTTCTATCATGCCCCCCCCCTTTCCTCAAGGGTACACATGTTAAGCTGCTTTAGTCTCTATTCACATGGCTTCAGTTGCAGACCCTGCACCATTTTAGTTGCCCTCCTCTGGACTGCCTCCATCTTGTCTATTTCCTTCCAGAGATGGGGTCTCTAGAACTGCATGCAGTACTCCAGATGGGGTCTCACCAACTGTCTGTACAGAGGGATAACAACTTTCTGTTTTCTACTGATAATGCCTCTCCCTATACATCCCAGTATCCCCCCAGCCATCCTTACTGCCTTCTCACATTGCTTGCTTAACTTTAGGTCATCTGGTATGACTACCCCCAGTCTCTTTCCATTTTTGTTGTTGTTACTACCCCCCACAATGTGTATTCTTCCCCTGGGTTTTTGTTTCCCAGGTGCATTACTTCGCACTTCTTAGCATTGAATCTAAGCTGCCATACTTCTGACCATTCCTCCAACCTTGCCAAGTCCCTTCTCATCCTTTCCAACCCCCTTGTGTATCATACTTCTCCTCCCCCCCAGCTTAACTTGTTGCAATAATGCTTGCTCATCTTTTGGCACTTGGGGCTCCTCCCCCTCAACATCTTGTTCCATTCCACCCCTAGAACCCTCTTTTCTGCAGACAATTGACTGGTTTCACCGTCGGGCATCTTATACCCCTAAGTGTGTTAGTTAGCCCCGTTTCCCTTATCCTAACCTCCTGTGTAACATGTACTACTCTGGTGTATCTGTTGTATCTACTTCCACTGTAATAATGTACTACTCTGTTTGTGTTGTGATCATGGCGTGGAACCTATGTAAAGAGCTCTGAGCTCAAGTGGTATTATCTGAGACATTAATAAATAAATAACCCTGTTGCAGATCTTTGTGTCACCTTCAAAGAGGCATACTTTTCCTTCCAGTCCCTCTGCAATGTCACTTATAAAGATATTAAAATGGAGAGACAACCTCTGCCTGACAGGACTCCCAGAAGGATCCCAAACTGGCCATATGTGTGATCGTTTAGCAGCTTTATTAAAATATGTGCTGGCATTGCCTCTAGCCCTTTGAGATACAGCCAGATATGTAGACAGACAGATAATTTATTTATTTTTCTTCCATATAGGTTTTTATCACCTTACATCCCTCGCTGCCCCCTTCTGACTGACCTCCCCAACCCCATCACCCCGGTATCACCAGGACTTACTCAGAGTTCTTGCCCGGTCACTAGAGGTGGAACCTGTGGAGGGTCAGCCATCATCTGCAGCCAGGGGATTTTTCCTCTGTTTTTCTCTTTTCCCCATTGCTGGGATGCACATGCCAGATGTGCGTACGTGGAGATGCGCACATCTGTGGATGTCCCACAGCATCCTCCCTTCCTTGGCACCCTGCAGACCCGCACTGCCCTCAGGACTCCACTCGGGGTCAGTTATTTGGCAAGAGTGCCAATCCTCCCTCCCCAGAAGAGGAGAGCAGTCCTTCGGATGCTCAGTTCTCTCCCTCCCCAGCCGACCCCCAGCTGCCCACTTGCATCGTGAACACAGGTCACCGACGTGGCAGGAGGTACGGCATGGATGCCTCAGCCCTCCATACCACTGCGCTGTCCCAGACAATTTATTTTAAAATCCTTTTATTTATTTAGGTATTTGCTCATTTATTTTTGTACTTATTTATTCAAACTTTGGTAACCGAGAAAGGCACTCTGAGCTGAGGCTCATTTCCAGTTGCAACCCAGGGGAGAGGGGAAGGGGAAATACAGAAAGGATAAAAATCACAAAAATCACAAAAACATCAGGCAGCAGTTTCATAGACAACTAAAAAGGTGCAAGGGCACTATGATGAGCAAGCAGGTAAACAGCAGCAGCATAGCTCATAACACTGAAATGTAGACAGCATGTAACTATTAAATAAAGTGTGCAGTACCTGTTGGAGAATGTGACAGTGCTTTGGGGTCCAGAATCAGACTGCTGGCATGGGTACATTAAGCCTAATTAAAGTGGAGGAGGGCATTTGTAAAAGGGGAGGACAGGAGAGAGGGGCGGGAGAGTCAAGAACAGGATTGACAGGGACGGGAGGAAGAGGAGGGTGGTGCCTTAGCTGGTAGCTTTTCCAAGGCCCAAGGTTCCATGTAGTTAAAACACTCCAATAAAACTTAACATTTTTATTTATTTATTTATTAGATTTGATAACTGGGTAAGAACCAAGAGTATCGGATGCCCATTTTCAAGGGGGACAAAGATACAATAAATAATCGAGCATGAAACAAATTAATGTACAAATACACAATATATAGTCACAGTCAAGTAAAACCCACACATTTATTTGCTTTTGGTAACCGGTTGGGTGCACTAGGCATGGGAATGCCTATTTTCATTTAGACAAGGTCTTAAAATGTCCTTTCAGTGTGGACCTAAACCTGGAATAGGATGCTATGTGATAAAACTCTGTAGACAAGGAGTTCCAGTCAACAATTGATTTACACAAAAAAACATTGTTGGCCAGCAGCAATTCAATAGCATGGAAGTCTGAAGTTACCACTTTCTGACAACCTTGTAACATGCCCTGAGGAATATAGAGTTAAAGCATTCTTAAACTAAAACATGATCAGACCTCTATAAAACCTCCAGAAAGTAAGAAGTCTAACATATGAGCATTGTGCATCAAAGTTAAACCAATTTAAGTCTGAATAAAGATCAAAGTGATGTATATGTCGCGGGCTTAAAGTAATAAATCGACAAAGCTGATTGTAAAGTACTTCTACCCTTCTAAGAGTAGTCTTATTAGCTGCATAATAAATAGGAAGACCAAAATCAGTAAGAGATAGTAACATGGATTGGGCTAGAACTTTCCAGGAATGAAAAGCTAAGCAATTCCTGACTTTATGAAGTAAACGCAGTCTAATGTGAACCTTCTTAATCAAAGAATCAATATGATTACTATACGATAAAGAACTGTCTAACATAAATCCTAGGAGCCTGATTCTCAAAGGTGCATTTACGCCAGACATAAGTTACGCAAATGCGTAAAATACGCCAAAGAAGTTGTGAGATGCAACTTGCACCATTTTCCAGAACAATTGCAACTTATGCCAAGAAAAGTTGAGAATGTCGCAGGCGGCATCTTGCACCATATAAAAGTGCACAAGTCACAAGAAGGACTTAGATACTGCTCAGTTCTGAATGGTGGAAGATAGTACCACAAATCGCAACACAAGAATGGCGCAAATCGCAAGTGAGAGGCAGAGGAGGAAAAGAAATTTCAGTTACGAGGATCTCGACATTCTCATTAATGAAATAGATAAACAGCCTAGGCTACTACTAAATATGGGTGGTGAGAAGTCAAAAAGACACCAGAGAAGAAAGGCATGAGAGGATGTCACCAGGAAAGTCAACGCTGTGACCACCCAGAAGGGAACCATTAGAGATCTTCAAAAAAGTACAATGACATGAAGAGGCAGTGCAAGCAAAAGCTAGCACACAACCTCTGCTGTGCCCAGGCCACAGGAGGGGGTGGCAGGCAGTTACAAGCCCTGACCAACCATGAGAAGAAGACTGCAGCACATCTCAGCCACCACACCATCAGAGGTGACATGGACCTGGACACCTTCAGGCTGCAGAGTAGCACAGGTACACAGCTTGGGGGGAGAGGGCATGCTGCAAACATGTATGCGTGTGGAGACTGGTGTGTAGGTGAGGGTCTGTGTGACTGAGTGTGGGACTGTGCGTGTGAATGCTGGTGTGTGTGTGTGTGTGTGTGTGTGCCTGTACAGGATACAACAACCCAAAGCCATAAACAAGAGGGTGACAGGGCAACATCGCCATGGGTAACAGGGATGGTAGGCTTGTGACACAATGAACATGCAGACAGCCATGCACAGATATGGCTGTGGCACCACAAGGCTGCCACACACAGGTATGTGCAATGTGTGAATATGCCACTGTGGACTGGCTGTCCCAGCAATGTGGTGCATTTCACTGGTGGGAAGGGTTGCATAGACCCCGCAACAATACCCATGCTATGCAGCAGGTGACAGGTGTGACATATGTGCACATACATGATGGCTGGCCGTCATGTGGGCCAGACCCCAGTCAGCACCACGAGTCCAGCCAGATGGTGTGCACCAACACAAACAAGGCACAAGCCCCCAACACCAGGTACAGCAAAAAACCCTGGAGAGGGGAACAGGGAGGGAAACAACCATGCACCAGTAGGTGAACATGACATGTGCCGTATGACAGTGCTTGGGAGTGTTGTGGACACACAGTGGCCAGCCACACTGATGGACAGAGGGCAAACACTGAAGCAGCCGACTACCATGACCTAGCAAAAAGGGTAGGAATGGTCTCTGATCTGTGAGCACACCAGGCTATTCAAGGGAGCATAGCAGATACCTGGGTATGGGTACAAGAGGGGACAGTGAGCAGCAACAACTGACACCCTGTCCATCCCACAGGATCTGCAGCAGTGCCAGGGGACAGTAGAGCCGGTGGTGCAGACCACAGAGGCAGACAGCAGGTCAGCCAGGAGGACGTGGACAGCAGTGGTGACAGCAGCACGTCAACAACAAGCAGAACATCCAGAGAACATGGGTGGTAGAGGAGGAGGAGGATGGTGCTGAGGTGGTGGAACAGGAGGGTTCTGAGGTTGAGGAGGAAGATGGGCAACACAGCACCCAAGTGGAGCAGGATGTGGGTGATGAGGGTCACAGCCAGATGGCAGCCATAGAGGAGCAGACAGTGGGACATCACAGTGAGGTGGAAACCATGCGCATCCCAAGGCTATATGGAACTGTGGCCGAGGAAATGGGCCTCAGCAGTGTCATGGAGCTCGAGGCACATCTGGATGAGGCTGTCAGAGACCTACAGGAGCAGGCCACACCACCAGCATACATCAGCAACTACTGCCAATCAGTGGTGCTGGGTCAGGGGAAGCTGACATAGGAGGTTGCTGCCATCAGGAATAGCATGCAGGAACACCACCAGAGACTGGAGGGACATCTGACAGCCATCTCAAGTGCCATGCAGGCAGGCACAAGGGACACAACAGTGGTCCTGGCTGATATGGTGCTGGCAATCCATGGTCTGCGGCACTGTACCCAGGGGCTGCAGGAGGCCATGGAACATTGCACCATGGCCTTGGAGCACCTGGTGGCACAGCAGCAGAGGCAAACAGAAGCCAGGACCACTGCCCTGCTGGCAATCACGGATGCACTGCGGGTGAGGTAATAGCACCCACCCATGCAGCACTGGGGGGGCCCCACAAACACTGCCACAGCCACACCAGCAGACCCCTGCAACTGTCTACTACCAGCCACAAAGCCCAGCAACCCCACCCGTGCAGGCTGGCCACAGCATGCACACACTGGAGCTGTCCCAGCGCAGCCATGACACACGTGTCGGACTGTGCAACCACAGGCTTTGTCGTGGCACACAGTGTGATGCCCCCTAGGGTACCAGCAGGCAACAGCACAACCACCCAGATCCCTACCACCCAAACCCTCACCCCCATTCCCAGCGCCATAACACCAGCAAAGGACCATTTATTTATTTAGCTTTTGTTGACCGGGTAAATGCACTAGACAAATTCTGCCTATTTTCAGGCACGACCCGGGGGAGGGGGATGCAGATGAATGCCAACTGACCTTGAACCAGATTAAGCTGTTGGTGGTATTTTTACTGAATGAGGGAAATTTGGCCAGGACACCGGGGAAATCCCCTACTCTTTTCGATAAGTGCCATGGGATCTTTAACATCCACCTGAACTACCACCAATCCAGGCAGATGGGACCTCGGTTTAACGTCTCATCCGAAAGATGGCACCTCAGAAGTGCAGCACCCCTCTCATGCTGCACTACAGTGTCAGTACTGGGATATTAACCCAAGTGCCAGATGTGGGAACTGAACCCACAGCCCTATGATGTCCCGGCCTCAGAGGCGAGTGTGCTACCTACTGAGCCACTGACACTGCACCATGCCCTGTGCAGGCACAGGACTCCACGGTGACTGAACACCAGCCAACCAACACCAGACTGGCAGCTGTGCATGGTCCACAGGATGTTGGAAACCAGGACACAGGGAAGGTCCAGCCAGTGCTGGCCACTGACATCCAACCGAAGAAAAGGGTCTGTAAGAGGTGCAACGTGCCCATGGTGGAGGCAGACACAGGGGGTGCAGAACAGTGTCCCAGCTGCACCTGTGACAGGGGACACATGTCATGGGGCTACGGGATCAAGGCCACAGCAGCCACCAACTGACCAGTCCGGTGGTGTGTGGACCCAGCGCCACCTTGCCAAAACACAGTAACTGACAGACAAGTGTGAGAAGGGGGTATGCTGGGCCAGCAGTGATTGTGGAATATGGACATATGTGACTGTGTCACACAACAGGGTATACTCCTTCTTAACTAGCTAAGCTCCCACACCCTAATTTAATCCTCTTTATCATACCTCTGCTTCTCTTCCCTCTTTCAGGTGTGCAGCCCTGTCCACAGGCATCACCCCCCCCCAGCTGAAGGATCCCTACAGAGCAGTGCAGCGGGTCTCGAACAGCTGCTGCCACCTCCTCAACCATCATTACAGGCTCACAAAGTAAAGGGACTAGAAACTGTACCTGGCATCAAATGCATCGAGCCCTGACTGGCCATTTCGGACTATTTGCCTACTCCTGATTGGCCACCCACCTCCTCCTAAGTCCTCAGCTGTAGCCTGGGATTGCTGGTAGGGATACCAGACAGTTTCAGCTTCTTTCCCCTGCCTTGGGCTTTATAGGCCACCGATAAAGTTTTTTAATCAGTTTTACGAGTGTGGCGCACTCCTGTGTCTGCCCCAGAGTTTTTGCAGGAATCGCAGAAGCCGATTCCTGCTAGGGCAGCCTGAAAATTGTTCCCCACCAGCGCTGTGCACTGGCTCCCCTCCCGCCCTATCTGGGCTGTTACTTTCATAACTCCAGATGGTCACATGTTTAGAAAATGATATTTACTAAGTCCCTGCATTTACATTTGCAGCTTATATGACCTGGCCACAAGAGGGCTGCTCTGGATTAGGGACACCCTGGCTCCTATCTCACTCAGAACCTCCCTGCACTGCTATTCCTACCTCTGTATATTTCTTACATCTGAGCCATCTTAAATGGTTGGTATTTCTTCCTTGGTAAGCTCTAATTTCCCTTTACGTATCCCTCCCTGTCACAAACACACTCCTCAGGTCAGGCCCTCTGCTCTTACTGTGCCAAACCTCGAAGTGCAATATGTAAACAGGAGACAAATAGGGTAAACCTCCTGTCTGTTTTGGGTTTGAAACACCTACTAGTCTTGAGTCTTAAGGCGAAATATGAACCCCTTTTGCTAGCATGCCCAGTTAACAGGATCAAATATCACACCCTCTTTGGGAAATGCAGTGCAATACTTAACCCAGCGAGCACCCAGCCTGGTTCCCAATTCTCCCCTTTTGACTCAATTGAGACCTTAGGTATTTTCTTACCTTTTGTGCAAAATGGTAACACTATAAGCCCTTTAACAATTATGTCAGCTTCATCAAATACTCTCACAGCATTCACATGTAAAAAAATGAGAAAAGACTCAAGCAGGATTAAGGAAACCAAAACATTTACTGAAATTAAAAATTGTAAATACATACAAACACCAAACCTACATACATTAATACTTACAGTCAAAAGAAAAGGGAATTTCAGAAACAAAAATGCCTGTAACTGAATTTCTAGTCTTAACCCAGTTTCAGTTTGATGTTACCTATTTTGACAGAAGTGCCTTTTATCCAGAACACAGTGTGTGTGTTCTCTTTGAAGTTCAGAGAAAAATTCAGCTCAGTTCCCTCAGAGTGCTTGGCAATATTGAAAGTTAATCGCTCCGCCTCCTTGTGATGTCACAGCACAAGAGGTCACTGTTAGTCCTGTAATTAATTTGTAATATGACCAAGTATATCCAAAAGGGTGTCATTTTACTGATTACTCGAAATCTGCAAAGATAGCAATATTAATTTATACAGTCTCTTTGATCTTTAGAAACACATCCTGACAGCTATTTCCCTCCTAGCACTGAGAAATGTAACAGGTATCTGTTAGAAATTATGGCTTCCTAAGATTTTTTTTACTGTTAATTTCTTTATTGAAGTTTTTTTTTTTAAACAGTCAAGGCATGTTCCACATAAAGAATAGGAGAAATTACAAAGTTTACAGTACATAATTAGACATGTAACTACAGGGTTTGTTGCTATACAGTATTATACAAGTTTCGAAAATAGTATAATGTAGTCTTATGCCTTGGCACTATTCATGACTTAAACAAAATTAGTAGTACTCTGTACTACAATAAATAAGAGATAGAGTAAGGAGACAAAGAATACAGGTAAAAAAAAAGTCAAAATATTCTGTGAGGAGTAGGTAAGATTTGAAACAGATCCACATTAGCTAGATTTCAGATAGTCTAGGTATTTCTGCCAGCAGAGTTTGTATTCATTTAATCGGCTAAGGGCCGAATATGCAGTTTTTTTCTAAAGATGCTATTTGGGTTAAGTTGTTGAGAATATCAGAAAGGGTTGGTATTATATTGGATTTCCAGTTCATTAAAAGAAGGTGTTTCACTTGCATAGATAATATATTCAATGATTTATGTTGATATCTGGAGCATTTATAGTCATGGGGCTTAAGGCCTAAAATGAAAAGTTTAGGATCAAAAGGAATGTTGTGATCCAGTACTTTAACAGCCAAATCATGAACTGATCTCCATAGATTATGTATGGACTTGCAGGACTATATTATACAGTACGTAACAAGTCACCACCTGTAGAGTTGCATCTCCAGCAGAGATCGTTTTAAGATAGATTAAGGTGGTATAAGACTGCTGGCGTCCTAAACCAAAAGTGAAGTATTTTAAATTGGATAAGCATACTACATATATCCTTATAGGAGTGATGATGGGTAGATCAACAACTATTCCACTGAGAGTCAGATATGTTATAATGTAATGGAAGGCTCCATTTATCTTTAGATGAAAGAGACTGGTTTGGTAACGTATTTCTAATAGATTTATATATTTTGCTAACAAGGGCAGAACAACTGTTTAGCCAATAGGTAACTTGGGTATCTAGAGATGATATTTTTGTTACTTTTAATAATAAATCATGTAAAGCATGTCTTAATTGTAAGTATTTTCAAAAGTCACTTTTAGGTATACACCACCTAATTTGTAAGTTAGAGAAAGAGTCTAATGTATGGTGATCATGGAATAGGACATCATCAGAAAGTAAACCCCTTTATTTTTCCAAGATTTTCAGTATAATGGTTGACCTTCCAGAGTGATAGACTGGTTGCCCCAAATGGGAGTGTATAATAATGGAGTGGATTAGAATTTATCTGTTTATGAAGTTTGTACCAGCAGTTGACAGATGGGGCTAAAGCAGGATGTTTGCCTTAGCTTACAGGGTAAGAGGCTGTAGATAAGAGTTGAGGGTGAAGCACCTGTGATCAGGGATATTTCCAGGTTAACCCAGAAGGGAATTTTAGAATTGGGTTTTATGAACCATTCGGTTGTTTGGAATGCTCGAAATGCCCAGAGATATGTTAAAAACCATGGGAGGCCTAGTCCTCCTCTTGACCAATGATTTTTCAGTTTGACTCAACTAATTCTCGGGATTTTCCCTTCCCAAATATAGTTACCAATTATTGTATCTATTTTTGTTAGAAATGACGATGGTAGTGTAAGTGGAATATTAGTAAGCAAGTACAGTATCTTAGGGGATAGAGACATTTTGATAGCTGTAATTTTCCCCACAAAGAAAAGATTGAGAGATTTCCACTTATCTAATATAGTTTTGATTTCCACAAGAAGAGGAGAAAGGTGTGTGTCCCATATTTTATCTAGGTTAGGTAACATTTGTATTTGTAAATAGGTAAAACCTTGGGGTGACCAATGGAAACCAAGCCATGTGTGATTTACAAAGATTGTTTAAAGGTAGCACCTCAGATTTATTGTAATTAACTGTTAAGTCAGAACATCTTGTAAATGAGTTAAGTAGCTGAATAAGAGGCTGAGCAAAAGTTTTTAAGTTTTCTACTAGAATTAATAGATCATCTGCATAAGCCAGAGAAGTATATTGTGAATTACCAATTGAGATGCCTCTTATTTCATTAGATTTTCACAGTGCAGTTAACAGTGGTTTGAGAGCCAGAATGAAAAGGGATGGGCAAGAACAAGGGAACACAATTTGTAGATGGGGGGCGGTTCAGGGGCAATGTGAGGAAGCATTTTTTCATGGAGAGGGTGGTGGATGCATGGAACAGCCTTCCTGAGGAGGTTGTGGGGTCTAAAACTGTGGGAGAATTCAAGAATGCATGGGACAGACATAAGGCAATTTTTGTAGAGGTAGGAAGAAATAGGCTGTTGGTTAACTAGGGTCTGCAGCTTATCCTATAGGTAGGGAAATGGGTAGACTAGGTGGGCCAAGCGGTCCTTATCTGCCATCAAGGTCTATGTTTCTATTTTTCTATGGCTAACGGGCACCTTGTCTCGTACCTTTTGCAAGGGAAAAGGATTGAGATAAAGTAGAGTTAGTAAGTACTCTAGCCAATGGGGAATTATATAATAGTTTAATCCATGCACAAAAGTGATCAGAAACCCTGAACTGAGAAAGCGTACTATAAAGGTAGTTCCAATTCAAAGAGTCAAAGGTTTTTCAAAATCCACAGCAATAGCTGCAGCCAGGGATTTAAGACATTGGGCTTTATGCATAAGATTTAGTAGAGATCTTACGTGGTCCGCTCTGACTCTACCCTTTCCAAATCATACCTGTGAATAATGAATTAGTTAGGGGGATAAGGGGTTTGAGACGTGTCTAAAATTTTGGTAAATATTTTACCATTTGTGTTAAGTAAAGAGATAGGACAATAGCTAGAGGGGAGATAAATGTCTTTATCTTTCTTAGGAGGGACTGTAATTACCACCTCAGTCATGGTTGAGGGTAGTTTATCTAACTGTGTAGCTTTGTGATCTACCTTGGGAAGTATAGGGCAGAGAAGATCGGATAGAGATTAGATTTATAAAATTCTACAGAGAAATCATCTCCACCAGGAGAGTTGCCTGAATTAAGACTGGAGAGGGCTTGCTGTATTTCTTTTTCTGTGATAGGTTCATTTAATGGTTCGGTTACTTCAGTGAGAAGTTGGGCAAGATTTAGCTTTTCTAAAAACATTTGACTTTGAATTGGTTGTGCATTCAAGGGGGAGCGTATAGCTTTTTATAGACATCTGTCATAATTTTATTAATAGCAGAATTTTCAGTGGATATATTACCATCAGATTCTTTCAAGCCATTTATAAATCTTTCCATCTGTTTGGATTTAAGTCTATAAGCTAGTATTTTATTACCTTTGTCCCCATGTTCCCAATATTTTTGCTTAACTTTAAAAAGAGCAATTTCAGTCTTGCGTGATATGAGTTAGTTTATTTAAATGCATAGTTGTAGTACCTCTAGATGGAGGGGAAAGTTAGGATCTGGGTGCGTATGGGCAAAGTATTGTTTTTCTTTATCTTTAAGTTGTTTTTCTAAGTTATAAAGTTGTTGCTCTCTCATTTTCCTCCTATGACTGAAGAAACAAATGATTTTACCACATATTGTAGCTTTAAGTGCTTCTCATATCATGCCCATAGATATCTGAAGTAAGGTTATAAGATAAAAAATCATGTATTTGTGATATAACCCAAGGTACAAACTCAGGATCTTTAATTAAAAGGAGTCAAGGTGCCAGGAGGGGGATCTCGGAGATGGGGGTCCCCAGTTCAGCTGTAGTTTAACCGGAGAATGATCGGAAATAATCATAGGTAATAAGGTAGCTTCATGAATTTTTTCAGTAACTTGAGGTGTAGCAAACCAGTAGTCAATCCTACTGTAGGAAAGGTGAAGGGATGAATAAAAGGTGTACTTTCAATCCCTAGGGTGATATAATCTCCATATATCTGCTAGTCCAAAATCTTTCATTAATAATGAGAGTACTGCTTTACTTCTTGGATGACTATCAGTTGTAGAATTACTTCTGTCTAAGATGATATCAAGTGTCAAATTGAAGTCACCTCCCATTAATATAGGTGAGTTAGATAGATTGTGGGTGGTTAGTTGTAATGTTATATTATGAAAGAAATTTGGGCAGTCTACACTGGGAGCATAAACAATAATTAGGGTAAAGGGCCTGGTTGTTGTGTCCAGACATACTATGACCCATCTACCTTCAGTGCCCCTAATGATATTAGATACTGTCCACTTTAGATTTCTATGTATTAAAATGGCTACCCCATGTTTTTTAGAGGTAACAGAGGCTGCATAAAGCTGACCAACCCAGTCTTTTTTGAGTCTCTCATTATCCTGAAGTAATAATTTCATTTCTTGTATAAATGCAATGTGTGCTCTGTGCTTTTTAAGATGTCTTAATACTTGAGTTCTTTTACTAGGTGAGTTGAGTCCCCTAATATTCCATGAACATATTGAAATATCAGCCATGGGGAATTATATATGATTCAATTATTACGAGGTTCATAGCAATGAAGGAGAGGCAACACACCCAGTTATATAAGTAAGCACAGATAGGCATAAATGCATCATTTGTGAGATTAACCCTGCAAGCAGAAAAATCAAATGAGGATCTGCCTCCAAGGACAGAACATTTAATAGAATTTGTAATATCTTCAGCTCTTAATGAATCTTGTCTCCATAGAATAAAGGAAGCTAATAGTAACAGTAACAGTAACATAGTTATAAAGATATGTATTATACAGAACCTATTTATAAAACTAACATCAAAATTCAAAACCTTTTTGAACATGAAAAGAAAGAATGGGTCGATTAAGGAATGCCAAACTAAGACCCTTTCTTAGCACATCAGAGCGTGTAAACAAAGCTAGGAATGTAGATTTGTATCACAATCCTGAAAGCTATAGCTATGTAACTTGATTGTAAATATGTAAAATTTTGATACATGAAAATCACAATTCTTGTGGATCCTCCACCTTCAAATGAATAGACAAAATATTAACAAAGCAGTATTTCAATATTGTTGCTTATGCATAATCAGTTCGTAGAATAATATATGTTTGTATGTTTACCCAATTCAAGAAAGGAGGAGAAAGTGAAAGTGAAGAAGAGGGAGTAGAAGAGGATGGGGAAAGGAGAAGTGAGATGGAAGAGAGAAAAGAAATCAGGGATATAAAAGCCTTTAATGTTGGCTATCCCTCAATATGTAATTGAAATCTGTTATTGATGTGTGCAGGAAAGAAATCTTATATATTATTTTATATCATTAATAGTCTGTAGTTATTTTTGTAATAACTCAGTACCTCGACATCTGTTATGAACTGATATGAATGTGATTTATTGTATATAAAATGAGGTGCTTCACTGCAAGATTAGTACCGGGTTTATTGCATATTTTAATTGCCCGAAAATCGCCTGATGGAGGATGCTAATGGACACTATCCTGATAGCTGCTGAGTACAGCTACCTGGATTCTGTCGGTTTATTAGTTTCACTAATAGCAGTACAGGCTTCGGGCACCATATTTATATTTGTGTACATATCTCTATGCAGCACAGTCATAACTTCAAGTGTTGCCAATAAAAAATAATATTTTGTATGTCTATGTTTATAAATAGATTGAAAATAACAGAGTAGGGGTCCTGACATAGATATTAAACAATTAGCACACATCCAAAAGAGAATACAGAAGTGTAATTTAGTGTGGGATGGCCAGTTTCAAATAGGATACAGTTTCCAATGTTTATCATTTCAACAGATCAATTATATGTAACCTATCAGATTAAGTTTGATGAAATTTGGTTATTACATAATAGGCAAATCGAGATACCTATATTTGTTGGAAAAGTTTTAATAAAGTTATAAAGTTAAAATAAGATGGAAATAGGTAGAGAAAGCAACTTTATAGAAGACAGCAAGTAAAATTAGTAGACCTTCTGGTACAAGGGTTAAATGGAGAAGCAGGAAGGAGAGGAGGACTATTTTATATGGGGTGATAGTGCTTCTCTACAAGTGAGAGATTCAAGAAAGTCAGATGTTGAAATAAGTCAGCATATGGATATACATGTAAAGGTTCTGTAAGGGAGGGCAATCTATAAGCATATGACTTGCATAAGTTTATATTTGCCCTTCTCTAGGAAAACCATCCATGAAAGTATTTGTTTATATTCCCTTTTATTCGTTTAAACTGACAGATGTTAACAAGCATTGGCTAATATAAGGTCTTATGTTTGCAATATAATTAAACTTTCATAGAGAAAAACTCAGTAATTCTGTAATGTAGATGAGGCCCCTATTATGTTCCACAGACATCAGAAGTATAAAACTGCTTGTTGCAGTACCAGTACAGAGATTTATGTTTCTTCTGAGTTGTTGTGCTCAGATTGGCTCTAGCGGCCACTATGGCTACAGTTGGAACTACAGCAGCTGCTACGGTAAATTTGTCAGCATATAACTATTGCAAATGCCTTCCAGCCTGTTTTACCATTACTGGTATCGTGCACATTATATTATCAATCGAATTCAGTTTGAGCTCTACTCCCTCAAAAAAAGCAGGACTGTTGTCAATTACACACTAGCCTTAAGATTGTGAAAAGCCAGCCCCGTAAAAGCCTACGTTTGCTAATGTCCATTAAGGAACTGGGATCATTTTACCTTCATTTAAACTGACAGATATTAACAGGTATCAGCTGGTATAAAATCTTGTGTTTACCATATAATTAAAATCCTATAGAGAAAAAAGAAAAACTCAGTAATTCTATAATGCTGATGTGACCCCTATTATTATGTTCCATAAACATCAGGGTTATAAATCTGCTCGCTGCACTACCAGTACAGAGATCTTATGTTTCTTCTAACTCAGTTGTGTTTGTGTTGGCTCTGGCGGCCACTATGGCCACAGTTGAAACTACAGCGGTTGCTTCGGGAAATTCATCAACACATAGCTGATGCAAATCCATTCCAAACTGTTTTACCATTACTGGTATCGTGCATATTATACTGCCATTCACATTCAGATTTTGAGCTCTATTCCCTCAAAAAGACAAGGCTGCTGTCAATTATATATTAGTCTTGAGATTATGAAAATTCAGCCCTGTAAAAGCCTGCGTTTGCTGATGTCTATTAAGGAGCTAGAATCATTTACCTCTGACCTTACTGTGTCTTTTCTTTTTGGGAAGTTCCACATTTTTTAAAGGGGTACTCGCTACACCTTCTGCTCAGGATGATTCCGCAGAAGTAGGACAATGTTGGGCCGGACTAGGCGACATAATTTGGTGGAAAGAGATGTCTTGCTGCAGGTCTCCCTGTGAGGTTGAAGCTAAGTGCTGCAGTGGGGTAAATCTGTTGGTAAGTTGAATTTTTGAAGTACGCTCAGGCGAACGGGGCGTGTGCTCTGCGATCCTGTGCACATTTTCATGGCTGCAGCATCTATTTTTAGCGATCAGAATACTGATTGATTGATTGATTAAAAGTTTATTTTTTCACAGGAAATATCATTTGTTAGGACAAAGTCCCGTTTACAACAAAGTCCTGCATGTAGATTCTAATACAATTACCAATTAACAATTGACATTTAACATAACTAATACAAACAAACATAATCACACTCTACATACACACATTATTTAAAACACATACATGAAAATACAAACTATTAAACAATTCATTTTTAAATTTAAAAAAATCTATATTTGTTTTCTGTGATTCAGTCAAACCATTCCAGCTTTGTGCTACACTATTCTGGAGCATACTATCCCCTAATCTATTAAAGCTTCTATACATTGGGATATTGCTTAATGGGTTCTTAGTCTTTATATGTGATTCGTTATTTATCTTTCTTTTTAATTGCTGATACAAAGGATGGTTATACTTTTTGTGAATTATCTTATGGCATATAGTAAGCCAGAGATAGTTTCTTTTTGCTTCAGGTTGAAGCCAATTTAACTTATTATAAATTATACAATGATGCTAATTTTTAATACTTCCGAAAGCAAATTTACCTATCCTATAATATATTTGATTAACCAAATTTAAAGCAGTTTTAGTTGAATTCATGTAAATTATAGAACCATACTCCAATATGGGTAACAGCATCTGTTTTGCCAATCGCTCCTTTGCCACCAAAGATAAAGCTCCTGCAACTCTTCTAAGGGCCCTTAATCTTTTATTCACTTTCTTTACCTGAACTGATATATGGTTTACATATGTCATCCTAACATCTACTTGAAACCCTAAGTATCTGTATGTTAATACATTCTCAATCTTTGTACCATCTTGTAAATGTAATTGTGGTTTGGACTCTTTTCCTCTATATGAACCAATCGAAAACAACATAGTTTGCGTTTTTTTAGCATTCAAAAGAAGACCAGATTTACTAAACCTTTTTTGCATTTGTAACAAATCACTTCGAAGCGAATCCATCATACCTGTGAGACTGTCAGCAGACGCCACTAAAACAGTGTCATCTGCATACAGTCTCACCGCACTATGTTTAATTTCGTGAACCAAATTATTAACATGAATATTAAATAATAATGGGCCCAAAATCGAGCCCTGGGGAACACCTCTCTCTAGTTTCCCAGTGGCCGACATCATTATGCCACATTGAACACATTGATATCTATTTGTCAAATATGACTCAAGCCATTTTAATATTTGGCCCTTAATCCCTATGGCCCTTAACCTAATCAAAAGCAAATCATATTGAACTAAATCAAAAGCCTTACTGAGATCCACAAACACTACCCCAGTGTACTTTCCTTGGTTCATAGATGTAGCAACCAGGTCATTAAATTCCAACAGGGCAGTGTTTGTGGATCTCCCCTTTCTAAAACCATGTTGTTCATCTACTATTACAGCATTTGTATCTAAATAAGTATTTACCTGTTCATAGACTTTACGTTCCAAGATTTTAGATAGAATTGGCAAAAGGGCTATTGGCCTATAATTTGAAGGAATAGGTCGATCCCCAGACTTATAAATGGGAATAATTTTCCCCATCTTCCAAATTTCAGGAACAGCAGAAGTACTCAAACTCCAGTTAAACAAGTAGGTCACAATAGGAGCTATTACATGTGCTCCCAATTTTAAATATTGGGCCTCAATCCCATCAATGCCTCCTGATTTACTTTTATTTAATTTTTTTAGCTCTTTCAGTATATCCCTCTCTTTTAAAATTTCAAACTTAAATATTCCTGCATGGTCTACCAGCGTGTCTGATACAGTAGAAAAATCCATTCCATTCACATTCAAATCTGGCAACTTTAAGTCCGGTAATTCCCCAAAATACGTATTAAAAATATTCGCTATAACCTTTGTATCAGTCACAAATTTTTCATATTGTACCAAAGTAGGATTTATGGAGTCTTTATTTTGGGATTTCAGCTCTGTTATAAGCTTCCAAAACTGCTTAGGGTCAGAGGAATTATTTATTTTATTCTGATAATATTTATTCTTTATGTTTTTAATTATATTTTTACACTTATTCCTCCAAAACATGAAAGTATTCCAATCTGCTTCTTTCTTTGTTTTTCTCGCCTTTTTCCATATTCTGTCTCTAATCCTTAAATATTTTTATATCTTATCGGTGATCCATGGGGCTTCTTTATTCCTTTTAATTTTTCTTATTAATGGGGCATGGTACTGTATTACATTCAAAAACATGTCATTAAACTCCTGAATAGCCAGTTCTATGTCTGGTATCAAATAAATTCTGTCCCATTGGGTTTCCCCTAGATGATTTACAAAGGATTGCTCATTAAACCCTTTAAAATCTCTGCTCCAATAAATAGTTGATTGTTGAGTAATGTACTGTTGTAACTCAATAGTACAAGTAATAGGATTATGATCCCCCAAATTTAAAGGTAATACTTCCCATGTTTTTACTATGTCCTGGGATGCAAAAAATAAATCTAAAAGAGAACCGTAAGTTCCATTTTTTGTATTTCTTGTGGATTTTTGTCTTATTTGGTTCAAACCCAGAATTGAAAAACTACTCTCCAATTTCCTCCCTCTAGTCTGAAACCAATCTGCATTGAAGTCACCTGTTAAAACTACTTGTTTGTCCTTTATTTTTTTCTAAAATTAACTCTGCTAGTACATCAAATGATTTACTTTTTGTTTTAGGGGGTGCATAAAACACTCCTACCACTAATTTTATCACAATTAACTCAATAATAAGACAATCAATTCCTTCCTTATTCATACTTAACAATACTTTATAGGGGCCAAGAGTATAAAGTATTGGAGGCATTTTTCTGTTGTAAACGTGAGGACTGTCTAGGACCCAGAGTCTCTGTATGTGAAGGCATGGTTTGGGTTTCTTCTGAATTTGTAGTTGAGGCTGGTACACTGGTTTTATCCGTAGGCAGCGAAGTTGAAAGCCCAGCAGAGAGAGTAGAGGAGATAGTGGGCGCACCAGAGGTTTGTTCTTGTGGTAGTAATGGAAAAGTATTATTCAAGAATGACTCCAGGGCATCTGAGGTGATAAAATCTTTATAACCCTCCTTCAGATACACTCTCATTGTTGCGGGGTATCAGTGCAAATTTAATATTCAGCTGATACAATAATCTTTTAATAGGTATGAAGGCATTCCATTTTGCTTGTAATTCTCTGGAAAGGTCTCTGTAAATATAGGTACAGTGTCCTTGCCAGCTAACATTTCCAATCTCCCTAGCTTTCTGTAAAATTATTTCTGTATGGGTGTAATTAAGGAATTTTGCCAGAATAAGTCTGGGTTTTTGATTGGGAGCTAATTCAGGGCCTAGGGAGTGATGAGATCTTTCAACAGTAAGTTCTAGCTCAGTAGAAAGGTTCAGCATAGTAGGCAGTGCATGCATGAGAAAAGCAGTTGTTTTGTTTAATTCAACTTCTTCAGGAAACCCAATAAATCGGAGATTATTTCTCAGACTACCGTTCTCAAAGTCATCTAATTTACTTTGTAGTTCTTTTATAGTACAATCTTGGTATCTGAGTGTTGTTTGTAAGTCATGCACTGAAGTTTCATTCTGTTTCAGTCTGTTTTCAGTCATCGATAAACTTGTATCAATTGCTCATAAAGTATTAGTATTATGCTGAGTCGTTAGTTTAAGATCATATCTTGCTCAAGTCATTCAAACATTACTTCCACTTTGTGAAATGATGTAGCATAAGAGCTGAGCTCAGCCATATCATAGTTGTAGGAGTTAAGGCCTAGTAGAAATTAGAACTGCACAAATATCCCACAAAAACGGGTTTAAACCAAGAAAAAAAAGCTGAGATGGATATAGCAGAGTCAGCTACATTGAATTTTGGTTAAATTGTCAAGTTTCTTGCATTGGTTGATGTTGATGAAGGTGGATTCCAAGAATTGTAGCAGGGAGAGAAGATTCAGACCTCCATCTTCCTCTAGAGCCAGGCCATGCCCCCTTGGCTTCCTAAGATGTTGTAAAAGATGTAGTCTTCTATGGCTTCCTGGATTTCAAAGTAGTTGTCATTTTACAACCCGTTGTATAACAGCTAACACAGGCATGACAGGAGATGTCAAAAGGAAGCTCTTAATTAATTCATTCACTGGGTCAGCTTTACTATAGCCAACTGTTTTCAGCAAGCCAGGGCCTTTGGGGTCAAAAGGTCAGAGCCCTTTAAAAGCTACTGGCTGCCATTTCCCTAAGCAGACATTCAAATAAACAAATATTTATATCACAAATATGATACAATATAATAACAAATAGAAAGGCAGAGCGTCACATGCCCACCTTACACATCCAAAAGTAAAGCTAGCTAGCACTGTGTTCTGCTCCTATTTTATTGTACAATGAAGTCTCATGCTCCCTCCTCTAAAATGATGCTCCATTTCTTTCTCCCCTTCCCTCCCCATCTTCCTATTTCCAACCCCCCTTGTCCTGTTACTCATCCCTACCACTCCTAGCATCCCCTCTCCAACTCCCCTTCCCCCTTCTCTCCCTATTACCTCATTCATCCTTGCAGTTACTCCCACTGCTCCCTTTGTATCCTGGTCTTACTTTCCTTATCGCCCCTCTGCCTCTCTCCTTCCTCCTCCTACTTATCTTGCCTATTTCCATCACACTTTCTCCCTCTCCCCTGCCCCTTCTTCCTCATCCCCTTTTAACCTAAACTTCAATACAAATGCCCTAAAGTACACTACATCATCTTAGCCATCCTCCTTCTCTCATCAGGAACTATCCACCCTAACCCTGGCTCCCCAATTTTTTCCTCTTCTGATGCTACCCCATACTGTACTGGTCCCAACCCCACAGCCTCCTCGACTATCCCAAACAGGCTGAAATTTATCAGCCTTAACATTTGCAGTCTGCTACACAAAACTGACCTCATCCAAACCCTACATTATTGACATCCTAATTTTAATTGAGACATGGCTCGCAGGTAAGCTGTCTGACAACTCCATCATAATCCCTGGTTACTTCCTCTATAGGCAAGACAGGGCAGGTTGGGTTGGGGGTGTGGCCATGTACATCCAGTCCACATTGCAAGTTACAACAGTGTTCTAATCTTCAGTCCCTGCAACCTACGAGACCCTAGTTAAATGAATTACTGTCCCTTTCACTGCTCCTCTCTTTGTAGCTGGCATCTACGGCCGGCCTAGCATTAACCCCACAGCCACTGCTGATCTTTTCTCTTCCATTATCTCCATCTCTCACTCAGGTGAGCTGTTCATTCTGGGTGACTTGAACATAATTGGTTGTCACCTAAATTGAATAAGATCTGGAACAACATTAATGCACTCAGCCTCACTCAACTTATCCAGGAGCCAACACGTCCTAATCGCAAAACTCATAACAACACCCTCCTTGACTGGGCACTCACCACTCATCCTCACAGTATCATTAAGTCAGGTATCTTCCCTGATGCACTTAGCATCCACAATCCCATCTTCCTGGTTCACAAAGTGCACCATCCAAAATCACCTCATAAAACAATTCTGCTTCTCTCCTTCAAATCCATTGACCTTGCCCATCTTCAGTCAGAGCTTGCCTCCACTGATTGGGCCCCTCTGGCTTCAGCCCCCTCTGTTGACCATTCTGTCGCCTAATTCAAGGATAAATTCCTCTCCATCTGGAATACCTTTGCTCCCTTCAGACGGACCAGAGTTTGAGGCTTACACCTCCCCTGGATTACCCCTGAATTATTGACCTGCTTACGGGAGCATGACCGCACCTGGAAAAAACACAAATCTTCAAGGCTCTTTAGTGACTACACTGCTTACAGAATGCTCTGCAACTCATGTACCAAAGCTAGTCCGAGTATTTTAAATCCTCTTTCCACACAAACATCAACTCCCCCTCCAAATTCTGGTGGGTGGTGCATGCTTTTTTCTCTTATCCTTCTCAACCCCCCCATTCTAAAAATCAACAGTTCCCAGGTATCGGAACCATGCTTGGTGGCTAGTGAATTTAATGCCTATTACACCTCCTGTGCTAAGTCTCTACTGTGTTCCCTCCTCCCTCCCTCCCTCCCACCCACTACTTTTTCCCTACTCCCAAGCCAACATCTGACTCCTACTCCTTCTCCTTCTCTCAAATCTCCCCCACTGATGCTCTAAATGCCCTGACCTCCCTGAATACCTCAAAAGGTTCCTCTCCAGATGACCTCAATCCCAAACTTCTTTACCTCTCTGCTCCTGCTATTGCCTACCCTATCTCCTTAATCCTAAACCTTTCCTTTATAACAGCACAAGTCCCCACCTCCTGGAAGCATGCTGTAGTTATTCCTCTCCCCAGGGGTGGTGACTCTTCAGCTCCTGGCAACTATCACCCTGTGTCTCTCCTCCCTATACTTGCTAAACACCAAGAACACCTAGTTCTTTCCCAACTTTCCCTCTTTCTCTCTGAAACCTTGTTTTTCACCCCATTCCAATCTAGCTTTCAGAAGAACCATTCTACTACTATCTCCCTCCTCAGGCTCACCGGCTCCATCCTTACTGGGATGCATGATGGCCTGATCACCTCACCATCTTTGTTGACCTAGCCAAAGCATTTGACGCTGTTTTCCACTCCCTCCTCCTTGGCTTCCTCTCTGCTGCTGGCCTGGCTGCATCCATCACTAACTGGTTTAAATCTTACCTCACCGGTAGGACACAATCAGTAAGAATCTCGGATTCCACCTCCCCTCCTCTCCCTATTGACACTGGTGTTCCCCAGGGCTCAGTGCTAGGTCCCCTGTTTTTTTCCATCTTTATAAATGACCTTTCCTCAGCCTGCTCCACCTCCTCCATCCATATGTATGCTGATGACACTGTCTTGTTCAGCTCAGGCAGTAACCCTGCAGCCTTGGCAACCAGCTTACAGCACGACTTCGACCAAGTCCAGCTCTGGTTTGCTTCACACCAGCTCTCACTCAATGCCAAGAAGACAGTCTTCATGACCTTTGGCACCAGGCAGAGACTCTCAAGGCTTTCTGACTTACCCTTCTTCCACACCCTAGATGGGACTACCCTGGAGGACACTTCCTCATTTAGATACCTTGGGGTTTGGCTTGACCAACACCTCAACTTCTCTGTACACATCAACAATATCTCGAAGAAGCTGCACCCAAAGCTTGGTGCCCTATACAGGAACCACAGTTGCATCCCACTGACTGCGAGGTGTGAATTTGTCCAGAAGATAATAATAAATTTATAATAAATTTTATTTTTAAAGTGCCTTTCAAATTTTCAAGGCGCTGTACAAAACACATAATAAAAATCAGATATTATAATACAGTATAAAACATTAATAAAAACTACAGTTTCATCAACAATTTATACAGAATACTATAGGAAAGCAATTTGATAGAGATGAGCTTTTAAACCCCTCTTAAATTCCTCCATGGAGGTGCACTGCCATAACCGACAGGGTAGAGAGTTCCAAAGAGTGGGAGCAGCATAGGAAAAAGCTCTGCAACCAGAAGAATTTAGACTCACTCTCGGAATCTCTAGCAACCCCTCGTTGGCCGAGCGGAGAGATTGGCCAGGGCAGTAGAGGACTAGAAAATCTTTCAGATAGGCTGGACCCTGGTCATGTAGGGCTTTGAAAGTCAATAAACAGACTTTAAAGGTGATCCACCACCGAACAGGAAGCCAGTGCAGTTCACGCAGCACCGGGGTAATATGACAAGACCTGCTGGTCCCAGTCAAAACCCAGGCTGCCGCATTCTGCACTAGCTGAAGGCGGCAGATTTCAACCCCAGAAAGCCCAAAATACAGGGAGTTGCAGTAGTCCAAATGTGAGGACACGAAGGCATGGACCAACATAGGTAACGTGTCAGACGGAACAAGGTGCTTCACTCTAGCGATATTCCTAAGGTGGTAAAAGGAAGTCTTGATGACTGCTGACACCTGCGACTGCAGTGTCAGCCTGTCATCCAAGATAAACCCCTAGGTTACGCACCCGTTCAGAGGTCGGAAGTGACACACCCCCAAGAAAAATTCCTGAGGGTGCACCAACAGGCGACACCTCTATCCGACAGCCCGGGTCCACTACCAAAACCTCTGTCTTTTCTGAGTTCAACTTCACCCAACTAGAATCCATCCAACCCTGGATTTCTTTCAGACAGTTGTTAAACACCGAGAGAGCTCCATCTTGGTCAGGAGCAAAAGACAGGTATAGCTGGGTATCATCTGTATAGCAAAGAAACCTCGGCTTATACCATCTTATAATGTGTCCGAGAGGCAGCATATACACCGCGAATAACATGGGAGATAGCACAGAACCCTGAGGCACCCCACACAACAAAGATGTTAGGCCAGAGGGAAAAAGCCCCGACACAACTCTTTGTGATCTCCCAGTGAGAAATGAGGTGAACCATCGAAGGACGGTTCCTGATATTCCGCAAATCTGCCTCAGGCATGCTAACAACACCACGTGATCCACGGTGTCAAAGGCTGACAAGAGATCAAGAAGAACTAGAATAGAACATCTCTTCTGGTCTCTCGCCCTCAGGAGATCATTAAGCACCCAAACCAGTGCAGTCTCGGTGCTATGTCTTTTATGAAAACCTGATTGGAAGGATTCGTAGATGCCATGGATGGTTAAATGGTTCTCCAATTGGACTACCACTACTTTCTCAATCACCTTCCCAATAAAGGGTAGGTTTGAGATGGGTCTGTAGTTTGTGAAACAGTCAGGGTCCAAGGTAGCTTTCTTCAAGAGGAGTATCACCACCACCTCTTTCAGGGAGCTACTCCCCAGATACTCCCTATTTTTGACTACTGTGATGTAGTCTATGGTGCTGCTCCCAAATCTTCCCTGTCCAAATTGGACTCTCTCTTTAACTCCTTCTGCTGATTTGCCCTAGATGCCCCCTCTTGTACTCACCACTGTGACCTTTGTCATGCACTAGCCTTTCCTCTACTGGCCAACCGGTGGCTTACCCACATTGCGAAACTGTCCTCCAAATTCTAGCTCGGTGAACTCCCTCCCTACCTCCACTCTTCCCTTATCTCACCTTCCCATATCTCTGACTCCCTGAGATCTGCTGACACTTGCACCCTGTTGGTCCCACGAAGATCTACCCTTGCAGGCCAGACTGGCTTTTCCCACCACTTCCCCAAATCCTGGAGTGCTCTCCCCCCACAAATACGTCACTCCTACTCCTTTGGTACTGCTCTACACAACTACTTCTCCTCCTGCTGCACCTGCTTTGATCCCCCCAAACCATATATACCCTGTCCAGCTCACCAATACCTGATCCCCTTGCAGAGTTCATGCATCCTGAGGGGGAAAGTTGTTTGGGGGCTTGCTGCCAGCTTTCCTATTGTCACTGTTCTTGTCTGCTACCTTGTCTGCTGCCTGCCCCCTTGCAGGGTTCTCTACACCCTGGAGGTCTACCTTGGTGTCAGCAGTCTTTCCCCATCTCTCCTCTTAAATTATCTGTTCTTGTCTGCTCTCAGATACCACCCCCTGGCAGGGTTCGTTACACCCTGGCAGGGTACTTGGTATCGGCAGCCTTCTCTCCCCTGCATCTTTTTCTTACGCTACCCCTACCCTCCCTTTTACATCTTCCCATAACATCTTCCCTCACTTCTCTATCTTGGTCAACTGCCTACTACTGCCATTGCTTGCACCTAGTTTTTGTTGCCTATCTCAGTGCGCAGTTCTGTTAATAATTTTGCACTATTATTGTACTGCTGCATCACTATCTGACGGGCTTACTGTCTCATTCATTCTGTGTCCACCTACAGGAGTATTCAATTGTCTATGCTTTAACTGTCTGTACTGCTCACTATTGTATATAATGTATTTTTGGGGGATCAAATGCTCCACATCATATCTGTTCTCCGTATCTGTAATTGTTTGCTGTAGTGCTAATCCTCGTTGTCCCTTCCCCTCCCCACAGGTCACACCGTGAGACAAGCAACTTGTTGTTTAGTGTACCTCCCTGGTGAAACATTTCAATAAATAAATAAATAACAATTGGGGCCGACACACATGTGGGTTTTCACAGAGGGATGGGGGCTGCACTGTATACCTGACAGGGGTGTGTGTATGGGGTGTGGGGATAACATGTCGTCACAAGCACCAAGACACTGAATAAAGCATTACAAGACATACATTGTTGTCGGTTGTTGTCTTTGTTGTTCCCATGTAGCCAGGAACAGCACAGTCTGGCACCATGTGCCTGCAGTTAGTGAGGGGTAGGCAGTTTTCCACAGGAGGGGGTCTGTACAGGTATAGCTGTACTGTGGTGTGACACAGAAATTGTGCTGCCACAGCACACATGCAGACACTGGGATGTGCTCATGAGCCGCACACGTGCATGTCCCAATGCTGCACACAGCACCATAGTGTTGGGACTTTGTGTGGTCAGGGCGACCTTACCTCACTGCACTATGGTGCACCGCCATGGTTGGGGACAGGCACTGAAGGCGAATGATGTGGCCATACTCCCAGATCATCCATGTCGTGTTACATGATGCCACCAATGTTGTCCAGCACTGTGCTGTTGGTGGGGAGGGGGAGTGCAGGACCAACAGTGTCCATGCCTTGCTGGGAACTGTTGCGTACTGTGCTAGCCAGGCAACATTCACGTAGGTCAGCCTGTCATGGCAACACTGCATATACCTGTCTCTGAGAGCCACCACTGCAATAGAACATCTACAGCATGCAGCTGTCCACCCAGTGGGCATCATCATGCCCACTGCAGTTGTATATGGACACAACTCCCTAGTCCGAGACCCACATGATGATGTGTGTAGCCACCAGGTACAACCCACCAGCCATGGCCACCGGATGATGTGGACAGTGACACCATGTCAGGTGAGCAGCACTGGGCAGCACATCTCCGTTGTTGAATGGTGCATGTTACCATATAACAGCCTGCTACCGGTGCCACCTGGAGGGTGATGTAGGCTCTCAGGTGGAGTGTCACCATACAATCCCACATCTGGCCCACTGGGATGGCCATCCCAGTGGGCCAGATTTGGGCTTGTATGGCGACACTCCACCTGACAGCCTCACGGTCTCTTCCTCAGTCCTCTCCCTCCTTGACTATGGCATACTTATCTATGGTGCTGCCAGTTCCATGGCCTTATCTAGACTCTGACTCTCCCTCAACAAAGCCTGACGCCTTATCCTGGGCTGTGATCGTCTAACCCATACATGCCCCCTCTATAAGTCCGCAAACTGGCTTAACCTGGATAACAGAATTAGGTTTCATACCTGCCTCATGACCAAAAAGATTACTCTCGGTCTCGCCCCCATCAGTCTGTCACCTCTAATACAACTGACCCCATCACTCCAACACACTAGTAGTTCTAGCAAGTAACTCCTTAAGGTTCTCCGATGCCGAACCTCCCAATTCCAAAGATCCTTCAGCTACTGAGCCCCTTCCTGGATAAATAACCTGCCTAATGGTCTCATGAACTTGAATAGAATCAGCCCTTTCAAAGCCTACCTTAGGAACTACCTACAGTCCTCCAATCCCTGTGATTGCCACTTAACCCAGCCCTGACCCCCCCTTCCCCTGACTAAGGCCTTTGGCCAGCTAACCCCCAATCTGAAAACTCTCTGTACTAGCTCCTATGGGAGCTTATAAATGTATCCTTGCACTGTGACTAATACCATGTATCTCTAGTATCAAAATGTTAGCCTATATATGTAGCTTTTGTATCATGCCTGTTTGTTTTGTCCCATTTCTGTACTGTTCTCTCACAGTATGCCTGTAATGACGTGGAACCTTTGAAAAGGAGTCTTTGACTGACAGGTATTTTCCAAATCCTCAATAAATAAATGAAAAATAAACAGTGTAGTGTGTCCAGTGTATGTGCACGCACATGCACATGGAGTGGGATGTAAATGCCACAAAGCAATATCAGTTTGCTGGTGCCATGTCACATGAAACCATGTGCTATGCCACACAGTGTTGACGTTGTTGTGGTCAGTAGCCAGACATAGGTCAGGCAGGCAAGTACAGCCTCCTGAGTGCATATTGGTGAGGCGCTGATGACACCATATGATTGTTTTTTGGACTTGGTACAGTGGTGTATGTATGCATCAAGGCATGTTGGCGTGCCACACCTCACATGGCACCACTGTGCTTCCCTATGACCACTACATTTGCATGTGCCCACGCAGACCATGGCACAATAGTGCTGACTCTGTGATCCAAGCTTACCATGGAAACCAATGCATGTGTGTGGACAGTGAGACACCCAAACACAAACAGCACAGTGACATGGTGGGTTACGGAATACAAACAACGGTTTATTATGTAACACAAAAGTGCCCACACCAACAACATGGAAATGGATAAACAGTGTGCCCGCCTCCCACCCACAACAACAACAGTATTAACAGTGATAAAACCCAGGCCCACCCCCAACAACAACAACAGTATGAACAGTTATGAAACCCAGACCCACTCCCACAACAACAATAGTATAAACAGTTATAAAACCCCAGACCCACCCCCACCCCCTAATAACATCAATGAAAAGATAAAACACAAGGAACCTCCCCCACTCACATCACCATCATGACATACCAATAACATAATTTTGGGGCAGGCCCACCACCCACACCCCACAATGACAGCCCGTCAGCATATGCCACACACCATGCCCTCACCGCTGCTGCAGTGTGGACAGTAAGGCATGGAGGGATCGATGCAAGTGGGCCACATCCTGCGTGATGGCCTCGACCAGTCCAAGTAGTACCTGGTCCCTGTCCCTGGGTGGTTGAGGTGGTGGGACAGGGGCATGCTGCCCATCAGCCTGGGCCTCGGCCACTGTGCGTGCCTCTGCTCTATGCCCTCAGCAGGCACATTGTCAGGGTAGTGGGCCTCTGCCTTAATGTCCTCCATGCTCCCGGGATTTCCAGCCTCCTCCGGGTGTGCTTCCACCATCACTGCTTCCTGTGCACCATCCTCCACCTGCAGGCCATGTCTATGTTCAACTCCACCCTGCACCATGTCTGCGCCAACACCATGGGCAGTGTCACCACTGTTTGTTGGTGCCCCTCCCTGACTGTCCTGGCCATGCTCCTCAGGGGCCTGCTGTTGTACATCCATGGCCTCAGGGTCAGCTGGCCTGGTGGCTGATGGCTTGGCCTGGTCATCACTGGCCTCCTCACCGCTGTCTGGTAGCAGTGGCCGGGACCTCCACAGCCAGCGACTGGTGCGCTGTTCATAGGCCCGTGTGTCCCTCTGCTTTTGTTTCTTCATAGTACGCAGTAGGGCTCTGTGGCAAGGCTCTTGACCCTTGTTCCACCATGGTGTGCAGCACCTGTGACATGGGAACAGGACACATGTCAGTGAGCAGTAATGAGAGTGGCCATGCGACAATCCAGAGGTGATGGCATGGGGACAGTGGTTGACACCTTCCCCCATACATGATCTGCACATTACATTGGCCCTCCTACTGTGGCCATGCCACCACATACCACCCCTGTACCACCCCCAACATTGTATTGCAATGCCCCATTGTACCGCTAGTGCACAACCTGGCCCACCGCCCCCATGCACCACATGTACATACACACCACATGTGTGCGACACACCATGTACACACATTACCATTGGGTACATGGCTGGTGGTGGTGTGTGGTCCACAACACAACATGCACATATGCAGCCACACCCTGGCCCTGTTGTCTGGGAGGCCCCCACTTACCTTGCCATGCACTGTTGGGTGTTGCTGCATGTTCCGCAGCCTTCTGCACCTGGCCCATGTTACTAGTCCCCTGGGCTCCTGTAGCTGCATGGTTCCAACCTGTGGAGACAGGATTGGTACACATGAGTGAGTGTGATGGTCACACGGCCATGCACTGGATGCCATAGGGATCGGCCAGGGTGGCAGTCTGTGTATCCTACCTACCTTCTGCAGGTTGCTGGCCAGTCCTTATTGCCTCATCACTGCTGGAGTCCATTTCCAGCATCCACCGCAGGATCATAGGATCATGCCGGGTGAGGTCCTACCAGTGGTATTTCAGCTGGTGGGGAGTGCACCTGACACCAGAGATCCTCTCCAGGAATGCCCCCGATCTGCCTCCACATGTAGTCCCTCTCAGTGGGGGTTTGCCTCCTGCAGCATGGTGGCAGCAGTGTCCTCCTCCACTGCTGCACCAGGCTGACCATCTGTGCAGTCTCCTCAGGAGTGAGATTTGGAGCTCTGCCACTCAGTCAGGTCATCTTGAGTGTCTAAGTTCACTTCTCAGCCCTTACTGTGACTCTTTCACACTTGCCATTGTGTTTGCAATGTGTGGCATCGTGTGGTAGCATCTGCACGTGTTTCCACATGTGACACGTGCATGGCGACTCCGGCCACATGTGCAGCGTTTTCCACTGCAAGTCGCATGTGCATGCACTTTTCAATGCATAACACATGTGCGTGTCTCTTCACATATGCACATCTGTGAAGGACATACAGTGACAGTGTGGTCAACATGCCGTCTCAGGAAGGAGGACTGTCTGCCCAGTTTCACACACCAGACATGGCATCACTGTCTTCCAATGCAGCACCTGGCTGGACCACCCCATCGGTGACCCGGCGATTGTTTACAGCATGTTAACATGAGACACATGTGGCACATTGTCATGCATATGCATTTTGCAAGCGTAGTGGCGGGCAACTGCATGCACACCGCAACTGCCCGTTGTTGCCACAAATGAGGCCTGCATTGGGGCATGTGTGGCTCTAATACCACACATGCCTTGTTACAGGGTGCTGTCACTCACAGTATTCATTGTAGTTGTGCATGTCCCCCATATGTAGTTACACACTACACAGTGTTCCATGCCCATCACACATCTCCCCCCCCCCAAAATGTCACCACTTTGGATATGTGCAGCTTCCCTCCACTGTCTCCATCCCCCACCATGGTGCACATCTCAGTGAGTATTGTCATGCTGTCTGCTGTTTGCCCTATTGTGTTGCCTGCCTTGTATCCTTCACACAACACTGCAGGAGGCTATGCCCACGAGGTGCTGACCATCTGACATGGCCACTGCCTGCTGTGTACAGTGTCACCATGTCTGGTGCCTAGCATTGGGCAGCATGGCTGTGTGGTGGTATGCTGTCCGTAGGCACCTCACCTAATGCTGCTGGTGCCAATATAAGAAAGATAGCAGGACAAGAGGACACAGCATGACATTAGAAGGAGGCCGATTAAGGGGCAATGTGAGGAAGTTCTTTTTCACAGAAAGGGTGGTAGATACATGGAACGACCTACCTCAGGACGTGGTGGATATGAATACAGTGCAGGGCTTCAAACAGGCATGGGATAGGCATAAGGGAGCAATACAGATGAGTATGAATAGATAGGCCATTGACAGAGTACAGGCCTATGGCACATACATAAGGTAGAAAAAAGGGCAGACTGGATGGGCGTAGTGGTTCTTATCTGCCGTTAGCATCTATGTTTCTATGGGTGCACATTTTCATGCCAGTAAAACCTACCAATGAGCCATCCATCTGTGAGCTGTCCCCTCTCAAATGCCACATGAAGGCCACAGTTGCATAGGATGTAGTAGTAATGACAGGAACCAGGGTACTGGGTTACCACATCCAATATGCGGAACTGGTTGTCACATACCACCTGCATATTCAAGGGGTGAAAGCCCTTCTGATTGATGTACACCTCCACCTCCCCTGGTGGTGTCCTGATGGCCACATGTGTACATTCAATCGCTCCAAGCACAAGAGGGAACTGTGCAACATCATAAAATGCCTGCTTTACCACCTGCTGCTGCCGTGCATACCTCGGGAATGTGATGTACCTGTCCATCCGGTCCATAAGTGCATCCAGGACCTGCCTGAGGCACCTGGACATGGCTGGCTGTGAAATGCCCACAGTGTCTCCTGTGGGGGATTGAAATGTTCTGGTGGCAAGGAAACACAATGCTGAGCTTACCTTCACCTCCACAGGTACAGGATGCCACCTACAGGTGGCAGTCTGCAGTTCTTCCCACAGCTCATCACACAGCTCAGCTATGGGGGCCTTTGGCAGGTGGTAGTGTGTGATGCATTGCTCCTCCGTGAGATTCAGATATGACTTCCTGACTCGTACACCCATGGCGCATAGTGTCTGGTGGGTATGTGCTGCACTGGTTGCTGCCTGTTCCCCTGGTTCCTGCCATCATGCCATCTGTGGTGCCTACACCACCTCTCAAGTAGCATTATGCCCAGTAGGGCTGCCACTGCTGCCATCACACTGTCACTCACAGCAGGAGTGTCTGTACACTGCCTGCTCCACAGCAACTCTGCTGTGTCTGTCTCATGGGCCCCCTTTTATACTCTGCTACAGTTACACCTGCTCTCCTTGGTGTAACTTGTGCCATTTGTAAGCAGTGTATCCTGCCCTTTGGTTGCTTCTAGAACCAAAAAAAAAGGGAATACTGCTGCTTTTATTTAGCACAAGTCAATTTACGCCAATGAGCATTTCAGGATATGGCACAAGTGCAGCATAAGTTGACTTTGGCGGAGTGACTCGGAAACGCTGATACTTGGGACTCCTGAGAGTCTCATAGGTGGTATGAGATGGACAGAAATGGGGGGGGGAGGTGGATGAATCACTGGGATGAATCCAGGCTCGAAGCACACTGCAAATTTCTTTCCCAGGCTGGGAACCAGGGGGGGAGGGGGGCCCCCAGGCAAAAACCTTTGGGAAGAATGATAACTAGCCGAAAGCCATTTAACACAGAAACTCAGGAAGGGATAACCAAAGAGGCAGAAGCGGGGGGGGCGTGCAGGAACCAGAAGGACAGGAAGTAACAAATATCTAAAGGCACACACATTCCAGCAAACAAATAAGAGGCCTATCATTAAACATCTGCAGGGAGAAAGGAGGAGGAGGGGCAGGCTGCACGAACAGCAGCCCAGGAAACATTCCATACACGTACACTGCTGTATCTCTCGTATGTTGGGCACGGGGGTTGCAGCCGCACTTATTTATTACTTATTAAAGCAAACTTAAGCTCAATTCAATGTCAGTGAATTTATTTTGACTGAATAAGCAAACTTAAGCTTACTTTATTTTCAGCGGATTTACTTTTACTGATTGCATACTGTATCTCATGCTTTACATAGCATAGAAACATAGAAAGATAGAATTTGACAGCAGATAAGGGCCACTTGGCCCACCTAGTCTGTCCATCACTGCATCACAGTCCCGGAGCTTTATCTGATGGAATAGTGTGGCTGTGGCTGCAACTTCTGTATTTATGGGTAGAATCTGGTCACCGTGAGCACCAATTCCCCTTGTTATCCTACATTTTGAATATCTGAGTCCCTCACTTCAGTGGCAAAAGCCAAGATGACTGCTTATAGCTAAATTTAAAAAAGGAGGGGAATGGATGGAACGAAACACTGTGGAATGACTGAAGAGGGGATTTGTGTGGTTTCCTGGAGAAAGGGTTATTTGCAGCAGAGTCCAAATGATACCCATGTTACTGCATAACAGCTGAGTGGATTGGGGGCGGGTGTTCCCTTATAGGTGTCTCTAACTCCCTATAGACTTACAGGAACCCTTACAGAGTACTGCACCCTGATCTACTTACTCACCATTAGGCAGTGAAGGAGCATTCTGTCATTGAAAACACGACTACTACACAAGTGGAAAACAGACAGAACAGAGTCGCATTAGCCCAAATTACAACAAAATAGGCTAATTTCATAAAAGGGTAGGGTGGATAGCAGCAGGATACCCCCAAGGTTCTTGTGCTAGAGCAATCACCCCCAGAGCGTATTAACTGTAATAGATATTAATTAGAATTTCTAGGATGAATACCTTTTAACTACTCTCTATTTTCTCTTTTCTTTCCCCTGTTATTATCTACTATCACCTTTTACTGTTTCAACTATGTTATATTCCTATCAATGAGACACAATGTACACTACCAACATGCAGCTAATGTTAATTTAAGACCTCCTGATCTTCTTATAAAAATTCTCACAGGATTGTTTTTTGTAAATCAGGGTGGTGGGAATGCCCCAGGAAAAGGAACGGGGCCTGGGGCGTAGAGTCCGCTGTCCCACTGGTGGGGAAGCCGCGCATTCCAGAGCCCATGCCAGCAATAATAAGCCCAAACATAGGCTATGGCATTGCCAGTTAACATAACTACCTGGGAATGTTAAAGGGTTTAACCACCCCATTAAGAGAAGGAACGTTCTGGGATACCTGAAAAAACAGCAGACTACCACATCATATTTGCAAGAAACAGACCTTACAGATGCAGAATACACTAAACTGAAGAGAGATTGGGTGGGCCAAATATTCTACTCATCCTTTACTTCCCATGCAAGAGGAGTAGCAATCCTAATACACAGACAGCTACCATTTAAACCCCTATTCACACAAAGGGACACACAGGGCAGATGTGTGCTGGTACAGGGAAAACTGTACAGGAACCGGGTAATACTTCTGAATACTTATGGCCCTAACTTTGACGACCAACAGTTTATACAGGATCTGACTTTCACGCTCTCCACCCTACAAGGAGACATTTTATGGGGGGGGGGGGGGATTTTAATTTTGTACTGGACCCAGTCATCTACACGCCCATACCAACTCATCAAATCTGCCAGCCTCCTACTCAACCAAATGGGTACCTTGGGCTTGGTGGACACATAGAGAGTGACACACCCGACATCCCTAGGTTACTCATATTATTCACATGTCCACTAATCTCACATATGCATAGACATGCTATTAGTGTCGGAGGGGGCCATGCGTACAATGAGATCAGCCGAATACCTCCTTATACTAATTTCAGACCATGCCCTGCTAAGGACTGGCTGGACCCCAAGCCAGGAAGATCCAGAACACCATAGTGTTTGGAGGATGGACCCAACCGTCCTCAATGACAAGGAATTCTGGTCAATTAATTTGGGATCATTAGAGAACACTGGGATAGTGTGGGATTCCCTCAAGGCATTCATCAGGGGACGTGTCATGGCATATGCCAGTCATGCCAAAAGGGAAAGACAAAAACAAATGGAAGAACTCCACGAGCAAATCACAGAGACCGAACGTAAACATCGGGCCTCTAGAAAACCGGAGACCCATAGACTTCTGGTAAACCTAAGAGAAAAATACAATGAACTATACACTAAAACAATTGAACGGGCCCTGACTTACCAGAAAGCCAGAATTTACGAACACAGTAACAAGTGCGGTAAGTTCCTGGCGTACCAACTTAAATAAGAGCAGGCGCAACGCCACATAAGTAAAATAGTCTCAGCCTCAGGGGAGCATATCTGCACCCAAAAGGGCATAAATCACCAGTTTGTGGAGTACTGTTCTGCACTATATACTAAAGGGGGAGGTAACCCCATGACAGAAAACAACCCAGATACAGACAAGTTCTATGGAAACGTGGCCCAAACAGGAGAGGGTGACAAGGCTTCACTAGAAGCAGATGTCAGCAAACAAGAGATAATTCGGGCCATAGGCCTACTAACAATAGGAAAATCACCCAGACCAGATGACATACCAATAGAGCTATATAAAAGGTTCTGTGCCACCATAGTTGAACCCCTATACAAGACCCTAAAATACACCACCGGGAAATGACAGGCCTCACGCTCCTTCCATCAGGCACGGATATCAGTCCTCCCAAAGCCGGGCAAACCCCCAACAGAAACCACATCCTATTGGCCAATATCTCTCCTGAACTCAGACTAGAAGATAAATACCAAAGTCTTAGCCAATAGGCTAGAGAAGGTATTGCCCAAAATTATACATGAGGACCAGATGGGATTTGTGAAGGGCAGGGGAGCGGCATTAAACATCCGAACGCTGCTACAGGTCATATCCAGGGGACAGAGGGACTCCAAAGACTGTCCAATGGTAATCTCGCTAGATGCTAAAAGGCATTCAATAGGATGGAATGGGACCACCTCTGGCACACTATGCAAAAAATAGGATTCAGAAACAAGTATCTGGAATGGGTCCAAACAATATATTCCAACCCCACAGCTATGGTGCAAACCAATGGCTGGATCTCAACCCCATTCCCCCTATCCAGGGGAACCAAACAGGGGTGTCCTCTGTCACCACTTTTGTTTGACCTGGCACTGGAGCCCCTGACACAGACCCTAAGACAACAGCAGAATATACATGGGGTCACACTGGGAGATGCAACAGCCAAAGTATCACTCTATGCAGATGACCTACTACTATGTGTAACACATCCAGAAGCATCCCTTCCCACTATGGTCGAGGTCCTGTGTGATTTCGGGGTCATATAGGGATATAAGGTAAACCTGGGGAAGATGGTGGTGCTGCCTCAATGTGGATGCAAATACACCCAGCTCAAAAGGCAGTTGTCTTTCACATGGACAGGGGAGGGGTTCCAATACCTGGGGATTAATATTAGAAGCAAACTAGAGGAACTATATGAAGCCAATTACCCGCAGCTACTCTGAACAACCAGGGAGGTTTGCTATAGATGGCGGGAACTCCTCCTAACCCTCTTGAGGTGATCCAATGTTCTTAAAATGGCCATCCTTCTGAAATTTCTGTACCTGTTTCAGACCTTGCCACTCCCCCTCCTGAATGCTTTTTCAAGTAATTCCAGGCACAGGCCTCATCCTTATTATGGAAATCCAAAACCCCCAGAATTAAATATGATCAGTTAACACACGAGCCAAGGAAAGGAGGTATCGGAGAGCACCACTTCAAGAATTACTATTGTGTGGCCCAGCTGACAGCTACAAAGGAGTGGTTCTGCCCCCACAACCAAAATGCGGGTATCCGACTTGAAAGGGCATGGACTGAGACCTCTCTACCTGCATGCCTCCTCTACAGCTCAAATTGCCAAGACCTGACAAGGGCGCAACAAAACCCGACAGTGCAACATTTATTACAGATATGGCATAAAACCCATACACAAATAACAGCCCAAGCAAAGCTCACACACTTAACCCCTCTATGGGGGAATCCTATCCTACCTCAGTTTCTTTCAGATCCCTGATACTCTGGCTGGGCGGCTTACAACATCAGACTGTTGGGGCACCTGTACAAGGGAAGCACCCTGATGTCCTTTGAGGGGCTGTCCTGGACCTATGGTCTCCAACACACCCAATTTTTCAGATACTTCCAACTCAGGTACTACTTAGCGAGGGAGTTGGGTCCTGGGTTTACCCTCCATAATCCATCAGACATAGCTCAGGCCTTGGTGGGATCAGAGGGCACCAGGGGCTTGATAATGAAACTATATAAAATATTAATGCACCAATACCAAATAATACAGATTCTCACAGACATAGGTGGGAAACCACCTAAGGTGAACCAATAACAGAGGAACAGTGGCAAGATATACTGGAGGAGGGTTGTAAACTTACAATACAAAATAAATACAAATACATTCACCACATGACCACCAACAGGGCCTACTACACCCCAACCAGACTCGCCAAATTCGATGTCAGATCAGATGGGCAATGTCCCAGATGTACCACACCATCAGCGGACCTAGCTCACATGATGTACAGTTGCCCAGAGCTGAACCCCCTGTGGGGAAGCATCAACCAAACCCTGACAAACAGCATGGGGAAGCCAATCACTCTCTCTCTGCCAGACGGGTCCTCCTGGGCAACTTCGGGGAGGAGGAATGGAAGAACAAAAGACTCCTACTAAACGCAATAAACTGCGAAAGTAGGAATTCTGAGAGAATGGAAACAAACAGCCCCTCCTTCAAGCAGACGCTGGCTAAACACGATGGAGGATTGTCGAACACCGGAGTGGCTCATATACCAGTCCAGGCAGAAGGATCACATATACATCAGAGTTTGGGATGGGTTTGCTTCTTGACGGGGGGGGGGGGTAGGTGCATGACCGTTTAAGCACAGAGTGAGAGCTGTGATCACTGCCATGGTGACTCCACTGAAGCTTAAGAATGAAATAACCAGCAAGCATGGCCAACCTCCTGGGGTCTGATACTCAGGAGTAGGAATATCTCCATACTGCAACTGTCTTGAATGTAAACAACTGCTGTTATTACTCTGTAAACTTCTTCTGGGAAACAACCACAACAAGTGTTATGTAACCTTTTAAACTGTACAAAACAGGATATGTCTCTCCATATTCCTTATAGTCTTTATATTCTTTGTAGTCTTAATACTTAATAAAGTATATTTGAGAAAAAAAAGATACTCTGCTGATCTAGGTAGGCCCTTAACTGGTCCAGCACTATCCTTTCAAGGACCTTGGACAAAGGGGATAGTAGTGAAATTGACCTATAGTTCTTAACCAGTGTCCTATCACCAGATTTAAATATAGGTATAACAATCGCTTGTTTCCACAATCCAGGAGCAGTTCCAGTAGTTAAAGAAAAATTAAATAAAAAATGTAAAGGAAAAATCATCCCTTACAAGCATCAGTAGCTTTATGTCAATTAAATCATCCCATTACGAGCCTTTATGTTCATCCGATTAAGATAATGAACTGTATCCTCTAAAGAAATATTATGAAGATTGAACACATTATGCAAAGAATGAATCAAAAATGTCATCAGGAAATGCATCGCCAGCATCTAATCCCGGTATTAACTTAGCCACATTACAAAAATTAATGTTCAGCTCATCAGCCATGTCTTTTTGCATCAACTAATAACACCGGTAGAAGTAGTCAGGGAGGTTACTGATGTGGTCTGTGATCTGTCTAAAAGCACATTTAAAGTTCTTCAGTTTTCTGTAGACATATTTGAACTGATGAACTGTTAATTTATAAAGTAATCTGCGGACTTCCGGTGATGTCACCGTAATGGTTGGAGGCTGACTTTAGCAGCTCCGTGACTACCCCACTTTAATCAAGCTTTATCCTCATCCGAATGATCGATTTATAATGTTTAGAGCAGCTCCTGATTAGCTGAAGATGGCTGGGAAGCCATCGCAAGCCAAAGGACCCAAATCCAGCACTTCATTCGGGAAAATTAAAACTACTAGTGCTTAACGAAGGCTTCATGGCCTAGTCGTGACATGAACGATTGCCTTCAGAATCTTCACAAGATATAGAAATGGAGGGTCAGGTGCTACCAGAAAATACTACTCAAACCTTACAATGAATTCTGAACACAGTTAACAAAATCGATACCTCATTAACAGACCTTAGATAAGAGGTACACATCTTGGATAAAAACGCCTCTGATATTGCCACAAAAGTCACCGAGCTCACAGACGCACAGGACACAAATGAATGGCTGGTCTTGTATCTGCTACAGAGGGACAGAGAAACTCAAATCAAACTAGAAGACCTGGAAAATAGATCAAGGTGCAACAATTTTAGGATCCATGGTGTGCCTGAGGGTCGGAAGAGGGGTTTGCTACCACAGTGGATTTCATGCTTGCTGAGAACAATGCTATCTATGCCATCGGGTTTAAACTTAGAAATTGATAGAGTGCATCGATCACTTGTACCTAAGCCGATGGATTCAGCTGTATGTCCCCGCTCCTGGGTAATCTGTATGGTATATTTTCAAAGTAAGGATTTAATTTTACAAGAAGCGTGGAGGCACAGAGACTTGAAATATAAGGAAGTCCCAATCTTTTTTGATCAGGACTTCTCAACAGTGTTACAGGCAGAAAGACAAAGGGTGTGGGCAGGGATCAAAGAGGTCAGAGTAAAGAAAAACATCAAAGCTTAACTTTTGTTTCCAGCTCAACTGAAGATCCATTTGGACTTGGAGGTTCAGATCTTTCCATCTTTAGTGGACGCAAGCTCTCTCCTAAAGGAATTGGATATGTTGTTACCTGATCTAGAAGCAGAGCAATTGGAGAGAAAGTTAGTGACGAGTGCTTGGTGTGTGATTTCTCAGGGGCAGAATAAAAAAAGAAGCCTCCCGGGAGCAATACCACATGCAGCGACAACGGAGAGTGCAAGGCTCCTACAGAGAGTGGACCAGAGGGCCTCGATGCTGAAAGCTGTTACTTCCTTTTCAAAATCCCCGAAAAGATGAGGTACTGCTAACTACTCCGTAATCATCCCTTAAATGGGAATAATGCCTTTTCCTGACCACATCTTCCCTGCCTCTGGTTATTTTTAGCTGAGGAGCCATTATTTGTGGTCAGGAGAGACTTAACTTTACAGAGACATTTGCCACGTCTAAAAGCCCTGGGCCTAGGTGATTTACTTTCCCTTCTAGCTATGGTGACTGTTATTTTTGAACAAGGGGGGGACAGAGAGATGGACCTGCTCCTTGAGAGAACATTGGGGGATTTTGTGGAGAAGGGAAAGTTTTAACTGAAGATCAAATGATCTAAGGGAGGGAAGAGGGTAGGGGATATTTGTTTCCATGAACAGTTGAAATGGGTATGACTGGAGGGGTTCTAAGATGGAACAATGAATAAGGGGATGAAACATCATTGTAATAAAGATTAAGGGATTAGAGGGTGGGGATTGAATCAGATGAATAAATATAGGTTAGGAAGTGGGGTGGGTCACGGCATGATATATGGTTGGCTATAACTCTTTCCATTACATTGGTGGCGGGGGTTCTTGAGTGTGCACCTGAGCTCCTCTGGGAGCTACAAGAACTGCCACTTACCTCCTTAAACGTCACGGGGGTTATTCTTTGGTCACATATAGTGACCTCTTATAGTTGGACACTGTAGGGATTCCTAAGAAGTCAGAAAATATCAAAGTGAATTGGTTTGGATAAATTCTGATAATGTCGCAGAATTGTTCTATGTTCTTTACATCTTTATATAGTTTAGTGGTTCCTTTTTTTTAGTACATTTTGAGATTGGAAACCTGAATGACTCTCTAATGATGATGACATTGTATCAGATTGGGGTCTCGGCCACTGTGGGCAGCGGGGAAGGACACCTTCTAAGCTGCTGGGTACATCAGAGGATACACATGAAAATGGCACTGTTAGAGTAATAGGCCTTCTGCAAGATAAAGTATTCCATTTGATTAATGTTTATGCTCCGAACGTGGGAACTGAGAAATTCTTCTCAGACATTTTTATTAAAATTGTCGCCTTACCACAGGGACATATAACACTGGGAGGGGATTTTAATACTGTTTTCTGCCCCTTATTGAATCAGTCATTGGGTCGAACATCCACTAATAAAGTGGCAACAAAGAAACTGGGAGCATTGCTGACAGAAATGGGGTTGGTGGACATCTGGAGGCCCCGCCACAGGAAAGAAAGGGATTACTTCTTTTATTCACATTCACAAAACTCTTACTCTCATATAGATCTATTATTCACTCATAAATCAGACATCTATATGTTCACCACATCCAAAATTCACCCTATAACTCTCTCGGACCATAGTCCGATCTCCCTCAACTTGGTCTGGGGAACGGAGGGTAAGCATTCGGTCTGGAGGCTGATGTCTCTCCTCTAAATGATAAGAATTTTATTCAACAACTCACTCAAACAATTAATAATTTGGCTGGGGACTCTCCAATGTCAGACTGCTCTCCCCTCCTCTGGTGGGACACCATGAAGGCAGTAGTTAGAGGGCATATTATTAGTTTTTACGCAGCTAGGAAAAAGCAAGCAAAATTATGGGCAAGAGAACTCAAAGACAGGATTGTAATCTTGGAAGCCAATCATAAGCAAAACCCCAATAAGACGGAAATATTAAAAGAATTAACTAAAGCTAGATCCGAACTCCAGGAACTTGATCAGAGAATGGCGGAGGGTATTCTGCTTTCTCGAATCAAAAATATCACGATGTGGGGGGGGAAGCAGCCAAACTGTTGGCCTTTAACCTAAAAAAGGCGCAGGTGGATAAACATATAGCATTCCTCAAAGATGGGCTGGCAGTATAGCCTAGAGGTTAGAATAACAAGCTGTGAATGAACTTGGAACATCCAGCAGACCTGGATTTGATTCCCACAGCCTCCACTTGTATACTGTGTGACTGAGCAAGTCACTTAACCACCCAGTGCTCCGGGGTCACCCCTGAAAACAGGCACTTGTGCCTAGTGGGCCTTACCCAGTTACCAAAGAATAAAATGTAAAAATTAAAAAAACAACTTGGACAAAATCTCAGTGAAACTGGGAAATATAGCTTCTCTTTTTAAAACATATTATGAGGGTCTATATGCTGAGACTACACAGGGGAAGGAGGTGGCTGTGCAGACCAAAGCTTTTCTGAACACTCGTTCTCTTCCCACGCTACCCAGGGAGGCACAGGAAGCTCTATCGGTTCCTATCACAGCACATGAAGTTTTCCAGGTGATAAATGGGCTCCCAATGGGCAAATCCCCACTCCTTGATGGCCTACCTGCAGAGTTCTATAAAAAACTTTAAAAAGCTTTGGTCCCTAGAATGGTGACAATTTTTAATACTACCATAGAAGAGGGACAACCTCCAGCCTCCTGGGAGGAAATCATGATCACTGACATCCATAAACCCAGAAAACCTGGAGAGTATTGCGATGCATATAGACCAATCTCCCTTCTTAACCAAGATTTTAAAATTCTAACAAAAATCTTAGCTACAAGATTACAAAAGTGTATTGAAATTATACACCCATACCAGACAGGGTTTATCCCTCACAGACAAATGTCTGATAATATGAGAAAGCTATTAAACATTTTGTCCAGTAAACCTACCTCTAAAATGTCAAAACTTACAATCTTCTTAGACACTGAGAAAGCTTTTGATCGACTGAATTGAGCCTATTTAAAAGAAGTGTTAGCTCATATGAGAGCGGGTGGGTCTTTTCTCAAGTGGGTCTCTTTATGCTACCAAAATCCCAAAGCACGGGTACGGGTACACGGTAGAGTGTCTGACTACTTTACAATAGAAAGAGGTACCAGACAGGGGTGCCCTCTGTTCCCTCTGCTTTTTGCTCTGAGTATGGAGCCTTTTGCCCAGGCCATTAGAGAGAATTCCTTAATTCAAGGAATCAAAGTAGGGGATGTAACCAATAAGATTTTCCTGTATGCAGATGACACCATTACGTCTTTGCTATTTTTTTGCACTGTTTTCCGTGATGCATAGCGCAGCCAGTGTGTGGTTGATTGATCTGAAACTTGCCACATAGAAAGACCTTTGTTCAAGGAACATGCCAGTGTTTGTTTGGTGAAGAAATGTTGTTCCGTTACAGAGTTATTGCCATTTGAAGTTGGCCCCCTCACGGTTACAGAATTTTTGGCCACAAGGTCCACCATTTTAGTGCACTTTCGGACGCGATTTTCGCCATTTTATGGTGGAAGACCTCCTAAAGGTGCAAAAACATAAAAACTGAATATCTCTGGAATGGTTTGGTCTTTTCACTTGAAATTTGGAGGATGTTGATTGGATGTCCTGGAGATGTGAATAATGCTGTTTACATGTTGCAAAAATAATTCACTTCAGAGATACTGCGTGACGCAGTTAACATTTTGCACATAGCGTTCTGCATGGTGCTACTGGCTTGAAATTTATAGCGTAGGTAGCCCTACTGGTATGGAGGTGCCTTGCAGTGGTTTGGTGTGTAAAACATTAACAGGTGCAGAATTATGCCACTCCGACAAATGAAAATTTGGTTCATTATGTTTCAATAACTTCTGAACCGTGTGTCCGATTTGCCTGATATTTGGAATGTACAAAGATGTATAATAGATCTTTGACTGTGACCATTTTCGGGTCACTGGCACTTACAGTTGCTGAATTGTGCATGTTACATTGCTTGCTTGTGGCGCTGTGCGACCGTTGAATGGATGTGCACACACTTCGGGACACACGGTGTGCTATGGTATATGTTTTCTTTTAACAATTTTTGGTTCAGTCGGATATATGGTTCTTGCATAGCGAAGTGGCAAAAATGTTATTTTTCGGCACTCCTGCGCAGTTTTCCCACCGTGACGCTGTGTAACTGTTGAACAGATTCAGATAACATTTGTTATACATGTTGTGGTATGGTACATGTCTTCATTTGAATCTGGCTCTCTGGCAGACAGACAAGCCTACAAAGCAGCAAGCAGTAGGTGCACCTGGACCATACGCAAGGCCAAGGCTGAATATTATAAAGACACCCAGGCTTCCTCCTGGGGGAGTGCACGGAAGTTTTGGGACAACATTAAAGAACTTAATGGTAAATCCCGCCTCCCCTCACCCTCCCAGCTCTGCATCAATAATGCCACCTCCACCGACCCCAGGCCATCGCTAACTGCCTTAATGCCACCTTTTCCGATCTTAGTGCAGTCCTCCTGAGCAACTTTTTCAACCCTATTCCAGCTACCTCTGAACCAAACCTCCAGCAGCCCCCTTTCTACCTTAGAGTCATTACAAAGCGGGAAGCCAAAACCTACCTCTCCAAAGCTCTCAGTGGCTCCAACTATTGCAAAGACTCTTTTGACATGAAAATCCTTTACCGGGTTCTTGACACTGTTCTTTCCCCCCACCCAACCTCCTTAACCGCTCCATATGCCTGGGGCAGTTCCCAAAAGCCTGGAAGTCTGTTACAATTGCCCCAATACTAAAAAGTGGAAACAACACCAACCCCAACAACTATCGGCCCATCTCCATCCTTCCCCCTCTCTCAAAAGTTCTTGAAAAACTCATTGCCGACCAACTCACCGAGTATCTGCTTGCCCACAATTTATTATGTAGTGAGCAACATGGCTTCAGATTGGGCCATAGCACAACCACTGCCCTCATCGAATTCCCCAATTTCATTCACTCTGCCCTTGACCGTAAACATCTTTCCGGATCCATCTTCGTGGACCTCTCTAAGGCCTTTGATACGGTCTCCCACTCCCTCCTCCTGGATACACTCCACCTCACTGGTCTATCATGTAGTCCCCTCTCCTGGTTCAATAGCTGCCTTACTGCTAGATCCCAATGTGTCAAGATAAATGACACCCTATCTTCCACCCTGCCTGTCCACTTGGGGGTTCCATATTGGGCCCCTTACTCTTCACTATCTACTTAAATGCGCTACCCAAATCCTGCTCCAGTAACTTACTGCTATACGCTGATGATGTGGTTCTCTACACCACGCACCCCTGCACTGTCAACCTACAGTCCTCCCTCCAAGACTCATTCAATCAGATTGAAAGCTGGTTCACCAACCGCAGACTTGTGGTCAACATCAAAAAAACAAAAGCCATGCTCTTTGCCCACTGGGAAAGCAAGGCCAAGGACGCTGAACTAAAAATCCTCTCCCACGCTCACCTCCCTCTGGAACAAGTACATACTTATTAATGTCTTGGCCTTACATTTGACACCTCCCTGTCCTTCCATGCCCACATTAACATCCTATCCTCATCTATTAATTCCCACATCGACCTCCTATACTGGCACAAGGACTGCCTGACACCAGAGGCTCTCAATCTGGCTGTCACCTCTTCTGTCCTCTCTCTCATTAACTATGGGCTCCCCATCTACTCAGCCGCAGACAACACCACCCTAAACAAAATTCACATAGCTATTAATAAAGTGTGCCAACTCCTCCTAGGAGCAGACAAACGATCCCATACTTGCACCTTCTACACCCTTACCAACATTCTCACCCTGGAGGAAAGAGATTACACAAATTGTAAATTAGCTACATCCCACGCCCACCCCTCCTCTAACAACAGGCATCAGGGTGTGTTGTTAAATGGTCCCAACGCCACCCATTCTCCTATACTGCACCACCTCAACTTATTTACACATGGAATGGGGTGAGAGTTAGGTTTATCATCCAACGCACACCCAATGCCTGTTGTTGGCGGGGGTGGGGTGCAAGGGTGGCAACTCTAACACCAAATCTCTCGCTTTGTCACTGTGGAACAACCCTAACTGATGCATTAAACAGAGTTTTTTCCATGATATATATATATATATATATATATATATATATATATATATATATAGCCAATAAAAAATATGAGTTCCAGCAGTAAATCTGGTATGAGTCCATAAAGGCCATCTTTGCCTATTGGATTTGTAAAGCAATTATGAACCTATGAACTGGGCTATGATCATTCAGTGAGTCAGAAAGGGGCAAAGCTGAAGATATCCAGTCAGGTCTATTTATTCGCATCCAATCTATAATAGAACCTGTACTGGATTTATACTAGTTAACACGAGTAGGACTATCAATCAGTTGTGCTAAATTCAGTCCAGCTAGCATACCTTTAAAGTTGATATTAGTTTTGTCAGCCCAGTTTATATTAGCCTACCCTAATAAAATATGTTCCTTAGTGTGCTCATGGGATCCAATCTACTTAGACAACAAAGAGAGTCCATCTTTGGTTAATAATAATAATAATAATAAGTTTATTTGTATAGCGCCTTTCAACATACCAAGGCGCTGAACATATTAAAACCACAATATCAGACCGGCCCAGTGGCGCTGAGGGTTGAGGCGCTGGACGCCACACCTCGCGCTGCACCAGCGACCCGGGTTCAGGAATGGACTCGGGTCGGCAGGGGGAGGGAGGATTGAGCATCCCAACGGATGCTCTCCTCCCTCTAGGGAGGGTTACCAGGGGTGTCTTGTGCACCCGCATCCCGAAAGAGCCGGTGGAAGCACGGGCTCTCCAGGGTTCTGGCAGCTCCGATCATTGGAGTCGAGGAGGGGGGACGAAGTCAGGCGCTTGGGAGAAGGTGTGCGTCAGCACGTCGCCTCTCTGGACGTACGTCCTTGCGCCGGTATCGCAGGGGACTGGGAACCACAGAAAAGCGGAAAAAGCCTCAGTGAGCCTAGATGATGGCCACTCCAAACAGCCATCCAGGTCCAGAACCCACGGGCAGATCTCCGCTGTGCAGGTGCTCCACGAGTAGGAGGAGGAGGTAAGGAGTAACCAGGCACTCTAGGGGACAGACGCCATAGTAGCAGACCTAGGAGGGACATAAATGCCTGAAGGAGTGGAGCACTGAGGGAGTACAGTGGGTATAAATGGGGCAAGGTGTCCCAAAGTAAAAAAACAACAACAAAAAAACACAATATCAAATATAAATCAGTAGTACATATAAATAAAATCATATCATAGTAACATCAAATATTAAAATCAATTAATAAATACAAATTAAGATCTCAGCAGAATAAATTAACTTAAGCATCTAAGAAGGCCATTTGCCACAGTTAGGTTTTCAAGTTCTTCTTGAATTCCTCCATGGAGGTGCACTCCCGTAACCGGCGTGGTAGAGAATTCCAGAGAGTGGGGGCAGCATAAGAAAATGCTCTGCTGCCAGAAGATTTTAAACTCACTCTTGGAATCTCTAGCAACCCCTCGTCGGCCGAGCGGAGCGATCGGCCAGGGTAGTAAGGTGCCAGAAGTTCTTTTAGATAGGCCGGACCCTGATCGTGAAGGGCTTTAAAAGTCAATAAAATGACTTTAAAGGTGATCCACCACCGTATAGGCAGCCAGTGCAGTTCGCGCAGCACCGGGATAATATTGCAGGACCTACTTGTCCCAGTCAAAACCCAGGCTGCAGCGTTCGCACCAGCTGTAGGCGGTGGATTTCAACCCCAGAAAGCCCAAAGTAAAGGGAGTTGCAATAGTCCAAACACGAGGACACAAAGGCGTGGACCAATGTTGGCAAAGAGTCAGACGGAACAAGGTGCCTAACCCTGGTGATATTCCTAAGATGGCAAAAGGAAGTTCTGACAATGGCCAACACCTGAAACTGTAATGTCAGCCTGTCCTCTAGGACAATCCCAAGGCTACGCACCCATTCAGAGGTCGGAAGTGACACGCCACCAAGAAATATTCCAGAAGGCGTGCCATCACACGACCTCTCTATCTGACCTCCCAGGTTCACAACCAGAACCTCTGTCTTCTCTGAGTTCAACTTTAACCAACTAGAATCCATTCAACCCTGGATTTCTTCCAGACAGTTGTTAAACACCATAAGAGCTCCATCCTGGTCGGGTGCAAAAGACAGGTATAGCTGGGTATCATCTGCATAACAGTGAAACCTCAGCCCATACCATCTTATAATGTCTCCAAGGGGCAGCATATACACTGCAAATAACATGGGTGACAGCATGGAACCCTGAGGCACCCCACACAACAAAGAAGTTGGGCCAGAAGAGAAAACTCCTGACACAACTCTTTGTGATCTCCCAGTGAGGAATGAGGTGAACCATTGTAAAACAGTTCCCGACATTCCACAGATTTGCCTCAAGTGTGCTATCAACACCAGGTGATCCACAGTGTCAAAAGCTGACGAGAGATCAAGGAGAACCAGAATGGAACACCTCTTCTGATCTCTCACCCTCAGAAGATCATTAAGCACCCAAACCAGCACAGTCTCGGTGCTATGTCTTTTACGAAAACCGGATTGGAAGGATTCATAGATATTATGGATGGTTAAATGGTCTTCCAATTGGGCGGCCACTACCTTCTCGATAACCTTCCCAATAAAGGGAAGGTTAGAGATGGGTCTGTAGTTTGAGAAACAGTCTGGGTCCAAGGTAGCTTTCTTCAAGAGAGGTGTCACCACCACCTCTTTCAGGGAGCTAGGAAACTCACCTGACTTCAAGGAGCTCCAGACTATTTGCACCAGGACTGGACTGATGATATCAATACAACCCAAAATTAGGGGAGTCGGTCCAGGGTCCAAACTACAGCTTGTGGGATACACACTATGGATGATCCTCATAATATCCACGAACTCAGGTCGACCAAAGGAACTCCAAGAGAATTGAGGTACTGTGAACTCACACTGTTCTACAACATCACCCTTAGAGATTGCCAGACAGAAGTCCGCCCTGATGTCGACCACTTTAGTTGCAAAGTAACGAGCGAGCTCCTCACACTCTAATTGCGAAAAGGCTTTCCGAACTTGCAGACAGGCTAGGTTGCACAGTCTGTTTACAGTCCGAAACAGCTGAGCTGGTCTATTCTGAGCAACTGCAATCTCCCTGGACAGGAATTCTGCCTTCTTATGGGTGATTGCAGATTGATAGACAAAATAATGTTCCATCAATCTAAGGCGGTTGGTATCAAGGGCGGACTTGCGCCAACAACGCCCTAACCTTCGCCCCTGTCTCCACATCTCCCTCAGTGTCCCATCGAACCAAGGGGACCTGGGGGAAGGGATAGGGGGTGCTCACGAACAGGAGCAATAAAATCCAGGGCCGCCGTAATGGCCTCATTATAGGCCACCACCAGCGTCTCCGGATTACTGCTCTCCAACACAGGGGATGATAGGTGAAGGACCGCCGCAAGGCCTTGGGAAGTAATATTCTGTAATGGGTGGTACCTGACCATCTCCACAGGGGAAGGCCTTCTCAGAGGGGTGCAAAAATTAAACCTCACAGTGCAGTGGTCTGACCAGGTGACTGGTTCCACCCCCACGTCGGATGCATCAATCCTTAAGAGGAAGACTAAGTCCAAAGAGTGCCCAGATTTATGAGTAGCAGTGGAAATTACCTGTGTAAGGCCCAAAGAAGACATTAATTAGAGGAAGTTATTACCAAATTGCGAGAGTTCATCGTCGACCCAGGCGTTGAAGTCACCCAGAACCATCAATTTGGGCGACTCAAACGACATGTCAACGAGGAAGTCTGCTACTTCCTGTAAGAAGCGTTTCCCATCTCTGGGTGGACAGTTAACTCTGGGGGAAAATAAAAAGTACTTAAATATAAATGTTTCATTCCTGCTAAAATAAGCCTAACAGATAAAAAACCACAGCCAGTATAAGAATACAAAAAAATCCTCCTGTACAGCCACTAAATTAGACTTAATGAACATTAACCCCCCCTCCCCATTTACCTATCGTATATCTCCTAAATAACATATAATGGGACAGCTCAACAAAGGAATCACTAATCTTTGAACACAGCCATGTTTCTGAAAGGGATACAATACAGTGCAGCCCTCTTAAATGCATACCCTTAGGCCGGCTCCATGGCACCGAGTGACCTGGGTTCATGCTACAAGGCTGGGTGCCAGGAGCAGAGACCATCAGGTAGCGGATCCAGAGTGTCTGTTGGATGCTTCCCTCTCGGGCTGGGTGTGTCGGGCCTTGGCTCCTGGAGGAAGACTAGGAGACAAGCTATGGGGGCATACAGCATCGACACACACGTCCCCACCTCAGGATGCTGCTCCCACATAGGCCAATTGAGTGAAGTGGCTCAGGCCAAGAAAGACAGAAAAAGTGCCCTCCTGCAGCTGGATGACGGCCGCAGATCCCGGTTCCATGGCAGCCCAGTATAGCCCTGAGCTGACCCCACCAGTCCTGGGATATGAAGTTGTCCTAAGGGCACTTATCCCTCGGACGAGGGGGACCCACCCGATGAAGGGTTACGTTGGGTTACCCGGAGGTTGCCGGCAATGATGGGGGCAGCAGATTGTGACTGGGAATGGTGGCAGCCGGGGCCTTAAGCAGCCTGGAGTGGCCAGTCAGAAGGCAAGGGAAGGAGCATAAAGAAATAAGATTAAAAAAAAAAAGCATACCCTTGGGGCCAGCAAAAAGTATGCATTTAAGAGGGCTATGCATTTATCAGATCTTAAATTCTTTTAATGGTGAGTGCAACTTGTAGTATGTGCCAGGGGATGGCTAGGGAAAAGAAATGCCAGAAGCACCTAAGTGCTTCTTTTGTTGGGATAAAGTGATTTGTGATATGGAGTGGCATCCTTTGGTATGATTCCTGTGTGAGGGAGGGTGCTTCTGAGATTCATGTAAAGTGCGTCTGTGGCATTCCTTTGGGCTCTTTGCTTTTATTTCAGTGTGAGGGAGGCTGCTTCTGTGACTTGGTGTTGATAGTTAAAAGGCTGACGTAGGTGATTAACACCTGATTTTAAATAGAATAGCCCATTAACAGACAATTACTTGCTAATTAGTAAGGCAACTACAGGCAGTGTCAGTAAAATCGGGCTAGTCAGTCCACACTTGAACAGCAAAACAGAGAAAAAACCTGCATTTAAAAGGAATCCTTTATGCATTTTATTTATTTATTTAAAGATTCGGAAACTTTTACAAAGGTTCCATGTCATACAAACATAAACATAGAAACATAGACTTTGACGGCAGATAAGGACCACTTGGCCCACCTAGTCTGCCCATTTCTCTACTTACAAGATAAGCCGCAGATCCTAGTTAACCAACAGCCTATTTCTTCCTACCCACCACAAGAACTGCCTTATGTCTGTCCCATGTATTCTTGAATTCTCCCACAGTTTTAGACCCCACAACCTCCTCAGGAAGGCTGTTCCATGCATCCACTACCCTCTCTTGAAAAAATACTTCCTCACATTGCCCCTGAACAGCCCCCCATCTTTAAATTGTGTCCCCTTGTTCTTGCATGTCTCTTTTTCTGAAAGATGCTACCCTCTTGGACTTTGTTGATTCCACTGAGGTACTTAAACATTTCGATCATGTCCCCCTCCCTCCTTTCCTCAAGGGTATACATATTAAGCTCTTTAGTCTCTCCTCGTATGGCTTCTCTTGCAGACCCTGCACCATTCTAGTTGCCCTCTTGACTGCCTCTATCCTGTCTATGTCCTTGCGAGATGGGGTCTCCAGAACTGGACGAGTACTCCAGATGGGGTTTCACCAACTGTCTGTACAGAGAGATAACAACTTCCTGTTTTCTGCTGGTGATGCCTCCCTATACATCCCAGTATCCCCAGCCCTCCCTACTGCCTTCTCACATTGCTTGCCAACCTTAAGGTCATCTGATATGATTAACCCAGGTCCCTTTCCATTTTTGTTGTTGTTACTACCTCCCCAATTGTGTAATCTTCCCTGGTTTTGTTTCCCAGGTGCATTACTTTGCACTTTGCATTGAATCCAAGCTGCCATACTCTGACCATTCCTCCAACCTTGCCAAGTCCCTTCTCATCCTTTACACGTCCTTGTATATCAACCCTGTTGCAGATCTTTGTTTCATCTGCAAAGAGGCATACTTTTCCTTCCAGTCCCTCTGCAATGTCACTTATAAAGACATTAAAAAGGACTGGACCCAGTACTGAACCCTGCTGTACCCCACTAGTAACCCCTCTTTCTTCAGAGTGGACTCCATTTACAATTACCTTCTGTGTCCTGTTGTTCAGCCAATGTTTTACCCAGGCTACCACCCTGGGACCCACTCCCAGGCTGGTTAATTTGACTACTAATCTTTTATGTGGGACTGTGTCAAATGCCTTGCTAAAGTCTAGGTAGGCCATGTCCACAGCCCCTCCCTGGTCTACTACTTTGGTCACCCAGTCAAAGAAATCAATTAGATTCATCTGACATGACCTTCCCACTGTGAACCCATGCTGCCTTGGGTCCTGTGCCCCACTGGCCTCTAGGTACTCAACAATTCTTTCCTTCAGAAGTGATTCCATCACTTTCCCTACCACAGAGGTCAAACTGACAGGTCTGTAGTTTCCTGCCTCTGTCTTGGTCCCACTTTTGTGAAGGGGACTCACATCCGCCTTCTTTCAGTCCTCAGGTACCACACCATCCTCCCATGATTTGTTAAAAAGGGTAGTCAGTGGTGTCACTAGTTCTCTGCTTAATTCTTTTAGAATTCTGGGGTGAATTCCATCTGGCCCCATTGCTTTGTCCACCTGCAGTTTTAGGAGTTCTTTCAGAACCCTTTCTTCTGTGAAAGGACTGGGATAAACCCCTATCCAGAGTGCTTCTGTTAATTGGATTAGGCACCTCCCACTTCCTCTTTGTGAATACTGAACAGAAGTATTTATTCAGTATCCCTGCTTTTTCACTGTCACTCTCTGCCCACCCACCATCCATTCTATTCAGCCTCACTATCCCTCCCTTTGTCTTTCTACGCTCCCTGATATACCTGTAAAAGGTTTTATCCCCCTTCTTAATCGAGTTAGCTATCTTTTCCTCAGTTTGTGCCTTTGCTATTCTGATTACCCTCCCTGCTTCCTTCTGCCTTAACTGGTACGGTTCTCTGTCCTGCTCCTTCTGTGTTTCCTTATACTTCCTAAATGCTATCTTTTCTCCCTAACCTTCACCGCCACGTCTTTTGAGAACCATATTGGCTTTTTCCTTCATTTTGATTTGTTTATTTGCTTCACACAAAGGCTTGTTGCCTCTGTGATGGCAGTTTTGATATTTCCCCATTGTTGCTCCACCCCTCCTTCTAGCCTGTTTGCTAGTGCTTTTCTAAGGCACTCTCCCATCTTGCCAAAGTCAGTCCTCCTGAAGTCCAGAACCCTCACTTTTGTATGGCTTGACTCTGTAGCTGAGTTTGTCGTGAACCACACTGTTTGGTGGTCACTTGTTCCCAAATGGCTACCCACTTCTAGATCTGAGATCCTCTCACTGTCCCCATTTGAGAGTACGAGGTCTAAGACTGCTCCCTCATGAGTAGGTTCCAAAACTAGCTGTCTGAGGCATGCCACCTGAAGGGCATCAACAATGGCCCTGCTTTTGGGTGTGGCTGCCGCAAAGGTGCTCCAGTTAACATCTGGCATGTTAAGGTCCCCTATCAACAGTATCTCCCCTTTCTCTGCCATCCTAAGTATGCCTTCTATCATATCCTTGTCCATTCCCTCCCCCTGACATGAGGGTCTATATACAACCCCTGCGGATTGTGGTGCCATTTCCAGTCTCTAAGGTGACCCACAGTGCCTCCTCTCCTCCCTGTTTACTCTTTTGTTCAGTTGCTTTTATCCCTTCCCTTACATAGAGAGCTACTCCCCCCCTCTTCTGCCCTCCCTGTCTCTCCTGTAGGTTGTGTACCCTGGTATGTTAACATCCCAGTCATGGTTCTCTGTGTACCATGTTTCTGTGACTGCTACAATATCCAGGCATTCCTCTTCCATCAAGGCCACCAGTTCAGGGAGCTTGTTGCCCAGACTACGGGCGTTGGTACTCATTATCCTCCATTTCTTGACTAATTTGACTATTAATCTTTTGTGTGGGACTGTGTCAAATGCCTTGTTAAGTCTAGGTAGGCCATGTCCACAGCCCCTCCCTGGTCTACTACTTTGGTCACCCAGTCAAAGAAATCAATTAGATTCGTTTGACATGACCTTCCTGCTGTGAACCCATGCTGCCTTGGGTCCTATGCCCCACTGGCCTCTAGGTACTCAACAATTCTTTCCTTCAGAAGTGATTCCATCACATAAAATCATATCATAAAATACAAACATGAGTCAGATACAAACAACAGATCAGTTACATAGCAATGCAGGATAACCTTAGTATACACAACAGCAAAAGTGATAACCTTCTACAAGTGACGAAGGGAGCAGGAGACTGGGCAGGTTCAGGGAGACTCCATCAGACCGCTGAGCATGAGCAGGTGTCAGAGAGGACTAGAGCAGATTAGAATTCAGGAAAATCCACCTCCAGGTGTGGTAGTGTCAAGTTAGGGGAGGGTGAGGAGCAATCTCGAGCTAAGAGGCCTTGTCTGGCAGCGGGTAAGGCAGGGGGAGGGGCATGGGGGACAGGATCTGCTGTAGGAGGGGCTAGAGGGCCACAAGGTTTAGCGGAAAATAATGGAGGGGGAGGGAGAAGGGGGAGGAGGAGGGGACATGGGGATGGGAGGCCAGTCGGGGGGTGTATACACAGCCCTGGTCTTGTGGGGGGGAGACCCAGAGGGTCATTATGGTGGCCTGCCGGGGAAGTGGTGTTAGGCATTCATGAAGCAATCACAGGTTTAATAGGTCTATTTTACATAGGAAGTATAGGGAAGAAATCAGGACTTGGAACGTCTATGCGTTTATGCGGGCTATGCATTTATCAGGTATAGGTTTAAGTGGGATGCATTGTATCAAAATTATTAGCAGCAACCCATGCCCTAAAGTTGTCAAATTTAGAAGGTAAACTGCAAATGTTGATATGTACAATAGATAGGGCCCCTTTTAGTTTACTTCCACCAAAAATGTCAAAATCATTGTCACAAACAGGACCAGGATTAACCTTAATGTTTCCAGATACCTACAGCATCAACAATATCTGTAAATGATTAAAATTAACAGAATTTAGATGTCTGATTTCACCTTTAGTAAGGCATGATTTTGTTTCAAGTGTGTATGGTTTAACACAGAGCTGTAATAGGCTCCCATGCCAAACCCCAACCCAGTTCAAGAGAAGCTTGAAGAGACAAAATTCCATGCACAATTGGGCAGACTGGGGGGGGGGGGCCCAAAGGTCCTTATCTACTGTCAGTATCTATGTATCTATGAAACACAAGCCACCCTAAATTCCTGAAAAGGGAACAGGCTGTTCTGATAGCAGACACTGTCAAGCATAAAAACATTTCTATGTGATGTCAAATTGAATACAATAATAAACACGTAAGTACATAATAAAACATTCCTACAAAGAAACGTCATAGGGCAGAGTTCTGTCCAGTTCACACTGTAGGAACAAACAGTCTCGGAGGAATGCACATACTGATGTAGTGTAGAGTTGATTGTTGCCAAAGATGATAGTGTTATGGCTTAGCACTACAGAGAGACAACAGAGGAATGCAAAGTAGCAGACTGTAGGGTGCAGGGCTTTAAATGCAGTCGGGCAAGAACATAAATATTTTAGTACAGCAAAAAAGTATGTGGTCATGTAAAAACAAATAAAGACATTTTTCCAAGCAGCCTCCTACTGTAGACTCCCACTGGTGATTCCCACTACTTCAGCAGGAGCCACGCTCATGGAGAGCCCCTCTGCAGAGAGCCACTTGAGCTTTTGAATGGGCTTAACCCTGCCCCCGGCTTACATCTCCACCCACTCCCCCAGCCCCTGGCTTCTGCCACTGGCCAGACAGGGAGAAAGGAGCTGCAAAACAGTGGGCAGGCAGGTCTTGTTGTATGCAGAGTCCTCAGCAGCTAAAGAAAGCAGCTACAGTTCAGCAGTTAGGGCAGAGAAATGACAGTTTGAGTGGCGTGCTTGTAGTGCCGCTGTGCGGCTCCATTTTTGAATGGGCTTAGCGCTGCCCCTGGCTTACATCACCACCCACTCCTTCAGCCTCCAGCTTCTCCCACCAGCCGGACTGGAAGACAGGAGCTGCAAAACAGTGGAGAGGAAGATCTTCTTGTATGCAGAATCCTCAGCAGCTACAGTCCAGCAGTTAGGGCGGAGAAATGACAGAGTTTGAGTGATGTGATTGTACTGCCTCGTACATATGTACACAACTTATATAACTGGCATTAAAACGCTACTAAGTGCAGCCCCAAAAACCTTCAAAATGTTACTGGATAATCATTGTATGGATGAATGTACTTGCCGTTAGATGCTTTGCTCTAGGGACAATATTGTTCTGTTTCACTACCATCGTAGTTTCTCTTCTACCTATTATCTTTTTATTTTATACCCTGGAGTTATGCTTTTACTACCATGTATCTCTTGTTTTTTTCTCCACGCTGTATGTAATGTATATTTTAATTTTTTGCTATCACTGTATTGGGTGACATGCTCTGTACTTCAGTTGTATTTTTGCCGGTCTTAAGCAGGACCTCCTTATTAATGAGCACTGTTCAATGGCGAGTTTATCCTGGTAAAACACATAAATTCAATACAAAATACAAATACAGTATCATGGATTCTGCAATGCAAAATGTTGGTCCAAAGCTGGAATTAAACCAATAAATATTCAAGTCAGATACAACCTGTAATGCCCTCTCATCAGCTCATGAGGGGTTTGTTATGTAAACTGAATTACAGTCTTGCACATTTACGTGCTGCATCCTGGGATCAATCCTTGCATCCCTCGTCTCAAATGCAACAGCTGTAACCATTAATTTAAAAGGAAACTTTTTGTTAGTGAAAATCTTAGACTGAGGCCCAGTTCTTTACATGTTGCAATCCCAACTTTCTCCACCTCATGGCACTCTGTATCTGGTTACTGGTTTGTATACACTACACAGCCTTTCAGTTCATTGGCTTCAACAAATGGCTCGACTAAACAGCCATGTTTTCAATCTTGCTGTGAAGCAGTCTACCAGTGGGACAGAGCAGATACTATTTGGAGAACATTCCATAACTTTGGGGCAGCAACAGAAAATGCTCTGTCCCCAACCAAATAGTAGGGCAGCTAGCTCATTCTCAGTTCCCTCAAATGCTGGCAGACCTTTCTGCAGGTGAAGGAAGTGGAGGGACTTGCTTGAGGTCAGACTGTGAGCCTCCAGTGGCAGTGGTGGGATTCAAACATGCAATCTTATGTTTCACTATTCAGTGCACTAGCAGCTAGACCAGCCTGTCCAGCCTTCCAAAAAAACACTTTTACATGCTTTTTTTTTTAATTTATTCTGTCGGCACTGCCCCCCGCTCTGGCACGGCAGATATATCGCCTTCCGGATGGTTAAAGAGGCCTTCGAGGAGCTACAAGCAGAGGAGGGATGTACCTTTATTTAATTTGCCCTTCCTGTTGTTCCCTTGACCCCACAGGGACGCCGGCATTTAGGACTAGGTCCCTGATGTCAGCATGCGTCAGCGCACTCTTGCACTACACAGCGTGGCGTCCCTCCCTCCATGTGTCCCAAGCGCTCTGCCACTCGTACATCTACAGGTGGCAGCTGCATTGCAGGATGTGGTTCCCTTCCCCCGGAGGAGGACAGCATCCACTGGGATGCTCAGTCTTCCTCTCCCCGGCCGGTCCTCGATGACCCAGGCTCATTTCCGAACCCAGGTCCCGGCGTTGCAAGCGGTAGCCCTACTGCTGCGCCGACAATTTTATACTGTTGCTTTAAGATTATGGGATGGGTTGAACAATATCAACCTTTATTGTTCTGTTAATTTAACCCTGTTTATGCCTAAGTGGGTCAGTGTCCTATATAGGCAGATATCTGAAGTGGTCCCCTCATATCTTAACTGACTTCTAAATCTTAAACTGGTCTTAAATCATAAATTACATAGAATTTAAAAAGAAATCAAGGGGACTTCTTGTCCCATGATGTGTGTAAAGGGTTCATTTTCCTTGATCTGTCTAAAACTGTTTAAACGATTGATAAAAAAAAATAGATGAAGCAAGTCTGCTACTTGTGATAGTATGAAGATACAATGCATAAATGGGGTTTTAACACTGCTTCAAACATGACTGGTCCAGTTTAGATGGAACTTTGTGAGGGAGACCCAGAGTCCTGTACTGCGACTGAATAAGGCCTGTTTGAATTGTGAGGAAGAGGCACTTAACTGTCAGTGGGAGGGGGGCGGGGGCACGCTACAGGCAGCCTAGTTCACCCCTATGAGGTACTTTTAAGACTCTGGGGACGTGACTGAGACATAGGTGACTCAGGGGGGTGAACAAAGACATGAGAGGGGAGTCTCAGAGGAGACGGAACACCAAAGCATGGGGCATGCTGTGAAGCTTGGGGGGGGAGTGTAAAATGGATGTGAAGAAATGCTGCACTGAAGGGGTGGTGGAGTCCTGAAACAGCCTGCCAGATGAGGTAGTGGGAGCGAAGACAGTGGGGAGCATCGGCCATGCATGGGATAGGCACATGGGCATAACAGAGGAAATAGAGGAGGGGGGACACCTGTGACCAGAGAGGGTCCAGGGTGTAGTAATAGGCAGGGCAAATGGAGTGGACTAGATGGGCCTACTGGTCCTTTTCTGCCAACCAATTCTATGTTTCTATGGTTCTATGACAGGCCGGCCCTTTTACATACTTTTGAAAGATATTTTACCTGATCCCAGCTTTGAAACTTTTTTCCTTTGCATTCTCACTATCTATTGTGCCATTTCAGAGCAAGGCTGAGTACAGCCAACTAAATCCCAATGCATTTTGGCTTTTTTTGTTTACCTTATTTTCTTCCAAATAGCATTATTTCCTGGGGCTCTAACCCCATACCGCTCAACTGTCCCTAATACATCATAAATGTCCTTGGTTCCTCCTGAATTTTCAGCATTTGAAATGGGGAAAAATGTCACTGGGGAACCCACCCCTTTTAATGTAGGATCAAACATACCTGAGAGAGGACTGAGGACACGTTTCCTGATTTTAGTTTGTCAGTTTTATACCTTTTGGGGGTACATTTTCAACAGGAGAAGTTCTTCCCTTATTTTACTACTGGAACTGAGACAAACTTTTAAGTTTTCTTCTGGAACTGAGTTCCCTGAGTCCCCCATTTCTGCCACAGTGAATTTTGCATTTTTACCTCTGGAGAGTTAGGATTTGAAGCATAAAATAATGCCAAACCTTGGATTTTCAGACTAGGTGTCCTTCCAAAAATCTTTTCCACACTAAGCCCCACAATATAGGAAGCTTATTGAGCTGGTGTTAATATTTTTATGTTTGCTTGCAAAGCATGCAGACATATTTTGAACCTTCAAGATAAATATGTCCAGCCGGCCTGGTGGCGTTGAGGGTTGAGGTGCTGGACGCCAGACCGCACACCACTCCAGCGACCCGGGTTCAGGAACGATCTTGGGTCTTCGGGGATCGGCAGGGGCAGGAGAGGATTGCGCATCCAGAGGACTGTTCTCCTCTCCTGGGGGTGGGTGGGTTTCATCTCCCATGGTATGGTGACTCCTGGTGGAGATGAGGGGTTACTACAACCAACAGAGATCCAGTGAGATGGGTATGGGGGCCGCGGCAGATGTCCTGTGGGCGGGTGCGGAAGCATGCCCATTGCGAGCTGGACATCACTGCAAGTCCATGCCCCTGGGAACCAGAACAAGGATAAAGGCCCTATGCCAGTAGGCAAAGGTGGGTCCTTGGATGATGCACCCATGCCCAACGCCGGGTCCTCTACACCATCTCTGGTGCTCTGTCTAGCCTGGACGCCGCCTCACTTGATTGAAGATAGAGTGCCAGGGGAGTTGGTGGTCCTGCCCAAGGGGACTCAAAGCCGGGGCGTCGGGTGGACTGGGTGATGGTACAGGCAGGCCACACCAGAGCGGTGATGGAGGATTTCAGGTGGGCAGGAGAAAGCGCCATCAAGTGACCTCACCAGAGAGAATCCGGAGATAGGGAAGGCAGGAGGATAAATAAAGCTGACAAAAAAAAAAAAGAAATATGTCCCAGTAAAAAGGCGCCGTATCGGGGGGGCCGCCACCCACTGGTTAAACTCCTCAGTCCTGGCCTCTTTCAAACAAAGAGATAAAACCTGGATCAAGGCAAAGCTAACCCAGTCCCGACTGGGCTGAGTACCAAAGACTCCAAAACCTATGTAAGGTTTCCATCAGAGCTGCAAAGGGTAATTACCACCGTCGGCTTCTTAGCACCTCAGTCAATGGCTCTTGTGGTTTTTGGAGTCATGTTAACTCCATTCTAGGAAATCACAAGAGCAATGCCATCACTGATATGGTCATGGACGATTGTAGTTGCACTAACCCACTCACTGTCACCGATGCTCTTAACTCCAGATTCACTGACCTCTCCTCCTATACTGTACCTCCAGGGCCTCTACCTGAGTCTCCTCAGGGCAACTTCAAACCATGTAACCCCCCTTTCAACCTTTGCCCAGTCTTCGAGTCTGAAATCCTAAGTTTACTTAAGTCCATCTCTCCGGCTGGGTCTGCAGGGGCAGATGGACTCTTACTGAAATTCCTAAAAACCATTGCCCATTCTATAGTCTCTTCCATGACTCATCTCTTCAATCTGTCCCCACTCACAGGACATGTCCCCTCCCTCTGGAAGACTGTCCGAGTAGTCTCTGTCCACAAAAAGGGGGATGCCGCTAACCTGGATAACTACCACCCTACTGCTATCTTCTCCATCCTCTCTAAAATCCTGGAGAAAATTGTTGCCACCCAGATCTTGGATCACCTTCACTCATTCAACCTCATCACCCCAGATCAACATGGTTTTCAATGAGGGCACAGTACATCCACTGCACTCATACAGTTTACTGATGATGTCAGACTTGCGATGGACAATGGCTCTCTCACTGCAGCTACTTTTGTTGATCTTATGAAAGCCTTCGATTTAGTTGACCATCTATCTAAGTTGTCTTCTCTTGGCTTCTCTTCCTCTGCTACCACCTGGTTCCAAAATTATCTTTCGGAACGTCAGCAATTTGTCCAGCTCAGAGGTGCTAAGTCCTCCTTCATGCCCACTTAGATCGGAGTGCCCCAAGGTTCGATTCTTGGCCCTCTCCTGTTCACGATCTTCATAAATGACCTCCCACCACTTACTGGACCTTGCTTGGCCCTGTTATATGCTGACAATCTGGTTCTTTACTCTCCCTCGCCAAACCTCTCGGACATCAACCAGAACCTCAATCATAATTTCAATACCTTTCAGAGCTGGCTACTGCAGAACAAGCCTGTCCTCAATAAAAATAAAACTGTGACTATGTTCTTCAGCTCTGGCTCAAAAATGCAGTCCTACACCCAACCTTTATGTATCAGAATGCCAAATAGCACTCCAATCAACACAGTTACCTCCTTTAAATACCTAGCAGTCACCCTGGACTTTGATCTGCACCTAGCTTCAGTCATCAAATCCATTAATATACAACTGGGACAGGCTTATAAGGTCAGACATAACCTAACATCTGCAGTGAGGTTGGCCATTGCACAGGGGATCCTGAGACCCAAACCGGTGTATGGGCTAATAGCCTTTCCGACACCTACAGGAGGGCTCCTCTGAAAGTGAGATGTCTGTTACAACAACATTTGCCAATTTGCTCTATCACTACCTAAGCACTCACTGATGCTCAGTATATTCCAGCCTGGGCTGGCTCACCCCCTCAGCTTTCCATCAGTTTACCTCCTCCTGTTTTATAAAGAATATAATCTTCTCTCAGATACCTGGCAAACCTGCTTTACTGCTCAAACCTGTGACCTCTGCCTACCCCCTGAAATCAGCCGATAAATCCCTACTTTTCCAACCGAGATGTAAACTAAAATGGGTGAAAATGAGGGCATGGTCATCAGCCGAGTGGGAAAGACATGCTTCACTCGAGCTCCACTTCACTAAAACTTACAAAACTTGGACTGATTTTATAAAAAAAAAATGGCATTGGAGTATTCACGGTGGCCTTTGGATATTATATTGAGCTTCGCTTGCCATGAGAAAGAACAAAGGGAGCCAGTCGGAATGAAACTGCCGCCAGGTCCTCGGGCCTTTCGACCACACCAGCGGGCACACACCAGGCAGAGAGCTTAATGGAAGGAACAAACACCGATTCACTACACAAAGCCATTAATATGCTCATGCAAACGATACACATATTAGACAAGAAGCTGGATCAGCAAAATGACAAGATTGTGTTGTTGGAACAGCTGACAGAACAATGGCAGGATCTGTGGAGGAACCCAGATGAATGGCAGAGGAAGCACTGGCTGCAATGGCCACAGTCTTAAAGGAACAGTCCACAGTGCGTTGCCAGATTAAACAACTAGAGAATCTGGCTAGGTCAGCCAACATACGGCTTCTCAGAGTACCGGAGGGGACAGAGGAGGGAGATCTCCTTACATTCCTGGAGCGCTGGCTGTCCGAAGCTATTGGGCTTGGTTTTGCTGTAGCGATAGTTAAAGCATACCGCATCACTTGCGCAGAACTTTACATACTGTAGAGGTACCAAGAACAGTGTTGTTAATGATGACGACTTCAGTACTCCGGGACCAGATCTTACGAGCAGCGAAGGAGGCCTCACCAGTCACAATTGGGGAACCAATACTAGAGTATTAAAACAAGGAGTTCCTCAGGGGTTGATATTAGGGCCTCTTTCCTTTTCAATTTTCATTGATAGCATTTCTGAGAAACTGACTAAAACTCAAACTATTATATGCGTATGACATCATCTTATATACAAGCTCCAGCTCTATTGACATTATAACTCAGAACCTGAATAGTGATTTCCAAGAACTAGAAATTTGGCTAATAAAATCTAAGCTACTATTAAATAGTACAAAAACAAAGAGTATGTTATTTGGTTCAAAACAAAGATTAGAAAAGTCAGGAAGTCTAACTGTGTTTTTTTTTTTTTTGTAATTATATTTTATTGCTTTTATAATAAAAACAATGACATATGATTATCTCATGCAAGAGATCACAATTTTCAACAGAAGATACATTCGATGTAATAAGTGTTCCTGGTCTATGCACTCTGGATTGCGGATATGGAGGTATTCCAATAAATTCAAGTTCAAAATAAAAATATTGTCCAAGATACGCTGCAACCTGCAAAACTATGGGTGGTCGTTCCAATGATAATAGTATTAAAAGAAAAAGTAAACTCAACCTCCTGTGTTGATATGACCCCCCTCTCTATATATATGGCATTGCAAACATATTATGTGCTGTGGGGGAAAACATAGAAACAAACCACTCTTAAAAATGCAGAGCCTTAAAACCATGGCTGATAAATGTAACCTAGAGGCCAAGGGAGAGCCACGCAGGGTACTACACAGATATTATCCCTGACTTTGTGCAAGTTGTAAATGCTTAGCCAGATTCAGTCTTGTAACCCCACTCAAACTCTGAATTGTTTTTTACTAAAAAAACAAACAAAAAAAAACCTTATGCCAACCATATAAAACAAGCCCCCTAAACATTTGCAATAGTAACACGTTATCCAAAGGCAACAATGCAAATAAAAGTGTTGGGGCGTAAATGTACGGCCTCAGCTGAGCCCTCATCATATAGAAAAAACATTAGTTATTATAAAGCTGCTACAAGTTACTTGAATAAAACGTCTCAATATTTTTTCAGATATCTTCATCCGACTCCGATTCCACTGCCTCAGCTCGTTCAAACTCCTTACTGATGATCTCAGCTCGTTTTCCCGCTTCTTCTGGATCCGTGAATTAGTATATTTTCCCACCATGGAAAATTCTCAAGCGGGCCAGCATCAGCAGAGAATGGGCTATGCCCAGACTTCGGAGTCTCGCCCTCACTCTATCAAATCTCTTTCTCCGAGCTCGAGTGGTGAAGGACAGATCTGGGAATAGATGGACCGTTTTGCCTCGGTAAGTCAGGGACCCCGATCCCCTGGCAGCCTGCAGCATAAGATCCCTCATGGCCATTCCAACCGTGATTAACAGTACTGTTCTGGGTACATCTCCCTGGCTTGCAGCGGCCCTTGGAGAAATGCAGTAAGCCTTCAGAAACTTGTTCAGCGGGAGGTCTACTTCAAGCTGTAAAGCAGTCAGTAGCCATGTTGGAAAAAATTCCAGCAGACTCTCTCCCTCACAGTTCTCCGGCAACCTAACGATATGAACATTCTGGGCCCATTGTGCGTCTTCCAAGGCCTCTAGATGATACTTCATCTGAGAATTTTGAAGGTGAATGCCAGGGCTTTTGTTGCCATCGACTCAACTACTCCAGTTGTCTTGGTAGCAGCTTCAATTTTGATATCCTGCTCAGCCAAGCAAGTTAGAGCAAGTTCTATTTTACTATCTATGGCTTGCATCGATTTCTGTAGGGCTTTCCACGGAGGGTCAGACCCCGATTGGTATTGTAGCTCTGCTGAGGATGTCAATTCTGCAGGAGGCTGGTTTTTTTGACCCGGGTCCCGTTGCCTTATTAGTATGACCCATTGTTCAAGTTTTATATAGATCGATTCAGCTCTTCAAGCAGGATCTGTTTCTGAGTAGTAGATCACTACTTTTAACTTTAACACTCCAGTTGTAAGGGACTCTACCTAAACATGACTTGTTAGTAGGTTGCTCCACAGTGCCCCCTAGGTCTAGCTGTGTTTAATGGAAAGGGAACAAGGTAAGAACAGGTGGACCAATTTAAATATTTAGGTATACATTTGGATATTCCACTAACATTCATACATCATATAGTAAATATAACAAGGAAAGTTAACCAAAAACTGGGGGTATTGTTTAAATTTCAGAATTCTCTGACATTACAAGCTGGGATTGTTATAGCTCAAAGTATACTGTTGTCTCAACTGAATTATAATTTTTTTTGTTTACTGCCCTATCCAAACAAGTTATGTCAGATCTTACAACAACTTTTCACAGCATCTGCAGATTTGTCTACAAACAACCGTACAATACTCATCACTGTAAATTGTACCAAATTACTGGCTGGCTTCCACCTCATTCGAGTACTATCTAGTCCCTCTGCTGTGTAACTGATAACGTCTTATGGCAAAATGATAGCTTCCCTCTCTACTCACTGTTAAAAACTAGAATGACAAGTCGAGACCTTAGATCAAACGCCGGTCTAATAATAAGTAAAACCAAAACTAAAATGGGCAAGCAAGCTTTTTCCATCCAAGCTCCTAAACACTAGAATGCTGTTCCTCCTGAATTACAGTCAGGCATAAGTCATGAACTTTTTAAAAGCAAGCTAAAAAGCTACCTTTTTACCCAATTGCAATGTTCTTGCTTTTTTAATTAATTGCTGTTTAAATATAGTGTTATGTTGTCTTAATCGTGCTGTAATATGTTTGTTAACTTAATGTATAATCTTTGGTGTTATTATTATTGTCATATGTCTGTGAATGAAACTGCACAAATTGTACATCTTGACTGTTCATTGTAATGATTTCTGGTCACATATGAAAAAGGGCCTTTGGCTAATATGTTTACCAGACAAACAAAAGATAAAAAGAATAAATAAAAGGTACTGGCCCAGATATTCAAACTGTGCCCAAAAAGTGCACAATAGCAGGAGCAAGCGCAAGTCCATTGTGCCCATGTGCAAGAGGCGCGATATTCAAAAACTGAGCCGACCAACCTGCGCCTACAGCCGACGACTGAATATCGCACCACCTGCGCCATAGCGCAACTAGGGAGGGAAGCTGAGAGATCTGATGCGCCATAGGCGCAACAAGGGATGCTCAGCTGAGCAGTCCAGAGGTGCCATAAGCACCAGGGACGCCCCCCAGCAGCAGGGTGGCAATGCAACTGCACAACCAGGGAGGTAGGGGCCCACCACCCATGCCACAGATGGGCAGAGGAACACACAGCAGAACAGACATTGTCCCCCCACACCCCATGCACTGCACAACTGGGGAAGGGCTGGAATAACCACTGGCCCATGGAGACAAGCAACCAACCCACAGCCGGGCCATGGTGCCCCATCACACCCCCTGGCAAGCTGTGACTGGCACACAAGGAGGGCTGACCACCGCATGCCACACCATCTCCCCAATGCAGAGCACACCCTGCACCGTGACCCCCCAGACACCCTTCCCAGGAGCAGCGTCCATCACTGCAGGAAACCCCATGCATGCCACCACCCCCACTGTGACAATGCAATCCTGTGCACCACAGAACCATGCAAGGCAGTCCCACCACGAGCACTCATCAGTGGGTGGCAGCACACAGTGATGCAATGACGGCATACACAGTGCCACCACACACAGCCCCCCCGAGGTACAGCTGAGAGACTGACCATGCGTCGGCACACGAGGTACCCCACACGGGACAGGCATGCCCCGGACACCACCACCAGTGGTACAGCACCTTGCACACTCTCCCAAGGACACACCCCGACCCAGCACTGGCCACAACAGCCAGCGCAGACACCCACAGTGGTGCATGGAAGCATGCACCACACCGGATGCCACACAGTGCATGGACAGACATCCACCCATACCCAAGGGCACAACAACACAGGGACGCAGAGCGGGCAACCAAGCCTCAGCGTGGCCTGTAAACCGTGTACACACAACCTGCAGTCCTCCATGGCACAGGAGTGGCAGCCACCTGCGCAGGCACTGTGGACCTGTACACCACCATCATTTGCCCAGAGCACAAGTCACAGACAGTGGTGCACATCCCCTGCAACACACACACAGCCACAGCATGGAGGTGGGACAACAACTGTGGAGGCCACAGTGTCACCCGAGGCAGACATGCACCACACCAGTGACAGGGGGCAACCCAGCATTGTGACAGGTACAGTGGCTGCCCTGCATGGACAGCCACCACTGACATGCCAGCAGACTGTGCAGGTCACAGACATGCAAGGGTGTCAGCTGCACAGGCCATGGACAGGCTGACAGGGGCACCATGGACACAGAGCATGCACTATGAACCACTGCACACAGTCATCCAGTGCACAGGGCACAACACACACACCACAGACACTGACTGATAGCTACCCCCACACCATAGTCGCCTCCCCACGGACACACACACATACCACGACTGCACCACCCCTGACGCCATGCACACCACTGCAGCTGAGCACCTATAGCCCACTGCAAATCAGAGACCACCACAGTATTCATATCAAAAGATTTGTATTCAAAAACAATATCAAAATGAACTATTTACAATACTATGTACAAAGTTGGGGGGAAGGGCCACAAACGAGGTGGGGTAGGTAAGGGGCAGGGGTGAACAAATGGGACAGGAAAGGAGGGATGTGAGGGTGGGTCCAGGGGGGTAGCGGATATCAGGGGCAGAGGGATGGTTAATGGGAGTCCCACTCCCCGCTCTGGCTGCTCCGCCTCCGGTGCCTCCTCCGGACCTCAAGCTGGTCGATCCTTTGTAGGATCTCCAAAGAAGCCCTTGCCACATTCAGGATCTTCCTTAATGCCTCCCAAATCTCCTGCAGCTGGTGAACACCTAGGACAAGGGAGCACAGTCAATAGGTGTGAATGCACAGCCCCATACAGCCCAACCACTGTGCATGGCATATGGCCTTGGGACATGCCTCTGTGATGGTGTGTGACCACCCACAGTGATCACGTGCACAAGACCTGCCCACCCAGGTGCATACAGCCATGTGGAATGCTGCACACACCCACCGGCCAAGTCATGCACAGCACCACCGTGGCCATTTAGTGACATGGCTATGTGGTGCGAAGGCAGTGGCACAGCCATGTACCCGGTGCATGCATGGACCACCATCGACGCACTCCCAGACATGCAGTGCCACTGGACAGTGCTGACTGTAACAAGTTGCGTGCATGGCAGTGGTGTCAATGGATGGTGGCCATGCCCCGCTGCCCACACTGTTACACAGCACGCAATAGTAATCATGGAGGTATGGCACTCACCATCATTGGGCCGGTCCCTCGGGCGCTGTGAACCGTCGCCCCTCCTAGCGTCCCTGTCTTCCTGGTGGCACCGCATCTCCCGGGCTAGACACCACTCCTCCGGCCCTGTGGTGCAAACATGGAGATAGGAACATCAGTACAAACCTGTAGCAAAGTCCCCCTGCCCCCAGGTGTGTGCACTCCCACCCAGCCAGACCCACCCACCCCACACCCTGATAACACCACCACCACAGCCAACACCAGACGGTCCCTCCCCCATGTTCAAGTTCAAGTTTAGTTCAAGTTTATTGCAGGAAAACTCCATTGAGCAAGCTCATTCACAAGGAGGTCCTGTGACATAAACACTTAAAGTACAAACACAGATAGTAATAACAGTATATACATGAATACATACATGATGCAGGCTGGATATACATACAAGGGTACCACATAGGGTGACCGCAGGTGGTAAACATTGATATGAGACAGGGAAGCGACTTATAGGTCGCATACTGATAAATGAAACATGATGACTGGTGTGATTTGATTTAATCAAATCAAATCAAATCAAATATACAGTATTTTGGCAGCTAGGACAAACAACAGTCTACAACTGATATGGGAGGGAGGGAGGAGAGATTTGATAGAGTAGCAGTGGAGCGTAAGCAAAGATAAAGCCAGGAGTAGAAGGGGAAGGGAAAGCAGTTAATATGACAAATCAAGTATACCTTACCAGTGGATAAATATGGCACACATGGGGAAGGAAGAGGCTTAATGACAGTTACAGGTGTCTTTTATTTTGGCTGAACTTAGCGATTTGTAGAAGTTTATTGAAACTGTGCTAGTTAGTTTCAATGCAGTTTGTAATTGGTTCCAAATGGAGGAAGGGCATATGCAATAGCACGTTTACCAAAGGAAGTCCGTCCTTGGTATGTCAAGCATAATAAAGTCAGATTTTCTTAACGAGTATGCACTATGTGAGATACTAATAAGGAAGAGAGATAGCTTGGCAATTTCTGCAGGAGCAGTTTAAGAGTCCATAGCTCAGCATGGAGCAGGCGTCTAGTAGTAAGGGATGTCCAACCAACAGCTGTATATAACTCACAGTGGTGCGAACGGTAAGGGGAGTTGGTAATGAACCGTAACGCACGGTGATAAAGGATGTCCAGTTTACTTAGATTTGCAAGAGTGGTGGAGGAATAGATTACATCGCCATAGTCGAGTAGGGGGAGAAAAGTGGCCTGTACAAGCTTGTTTCGAGTTTCAAGGGACATGTTCCGGACACATACAACCGTGATACCTATATGGAAGATAAAAGTGTGTGGACGTAACACCTACCTGGCTGTGGCACCGTGACCCTCCTGACACGTGACCACAGGCGGGCAAGCAGGACTGGTTCCCTCCTCTGCAGGTCGCCATACCTGTGGCGGCACTGCTCCGCTGTCCGCCCCCTTCCTGTGGCCTCCTCCAATGCATTGGCCACCTCCTCCCACACCTGGCTCCTGGACCTGTCCAGGGGTGCCTCCCCAAACAGTGGTCCATAGAGTGGCTCTATTATGGCCAAGAGGTTGGCCAGTTCTACTTGGCTCCACTGTGCAGCCCTCCTCCGCACCATTCTACTAGCTCAGTCGGCTCAAAATGGCACTCTGCAGGACGGCTCCACCATGTGCAGATGCTGCACGGTACAGCGCTGCCATTCCCTATTGCGCTGTCACTGAACAGCGCGATAGTGGTGCACCCATGCCTGACGCCTAGGAGGCAAAGGTCAGGCACAGGGTCAAGGGGCTCTGGCGCACGGACAGGCACAGCGCTATTGGAACCCAATGCATGTAGTGCAATTGGATGCCTGTGTGCTACCTCCAGTAGCGGCCTACCGCGCTGTTGCCCCAGTCCGCCTATGATGACCCAGTGCCACAGCGCCATATAGGTGAACATCGCTGTAGTGCCACTGGCACAATGGTGGCCATGCCCTGCATTGCTTCCCGTGCACAGCACGTCAGCAGTGCGGCTGACGCCTGCGTCAGCAACCCAGCCATGCACAGTGAGGTGTGTACTGCGCATGTCACAGAACTGCACCCTTGGCTCAGCACGTTCAACACAATTGCGCAAAGCGCAACAACGCGATATTCAGTCGTCATATGCAAAATAGCTAATCAGCCATTCAATAGTGCAGCACTGCAATTTGCATCCACTTAAAGTTGCACCTCGTCTCATTTGCATGGGTTGCGCTATAAAAGTGCGACATTGGGCTGCACTGGCCATAGTCGGTTACTGCAGTCTATTGATGAGTTGCATGCTGTTTGGGAGTTTGGACTGTGGATTTTGGGACATGCATGGGACTGCACAGTCACAGGTAACAACTGTCATTCTTACAGGCTAAATAATGACCAAGCGAGTTGTGGGAGAGGAGGAACACAGTGGTGGGAGGAGGAGGAGGCCTAATTTCACCAAGGCCGAGACCGATGCCCTGTTTGAGGCCTGCCTGGATCAGGAGCTGCTTCTCAGCGGACAGCAGGAAACACCTCAGGCCCGTGCTGCTGCTGCATGGGAGGAGGTGGCATGTGCAGTGAACCTGCATGGCAGCCACCAGCACTCCATGCAGGAGTGCAAGAAGAAGATGGGCACAGACAGGAGGAGGATAAAGGAGAAGGTGGCTGCCATCAGGGCAGCACGAGCTGCGACAGGTGGGGGACAGCTGGAGTTGGTACACCTGACCCCACAGGAGGAGAGGGTTGCTAGAAGCATGCAGCAATGTGCCATTGAGGGTGTTCCGGGTGGTGGCTTCCAGACGGGTGGTAGCCCATCACTGCATGGTAGGTCATGGTCTGTCTATGGGGGGGGCAGGGTAGGTCACATGCAGTAACACGACTTTGTTTTCCCTTACAGATCCTGAGCATCTGCATGGGTCAGTGGTGGTGGGCCTGTCCACTGAGGACAGTCAGATGGAGATGGAGGAGGGCCCATCCACCTCCACAGGTATACGTGGCTCAGTGCAACAGTGGGCCCGCCTGGCTGTCCACACTGATGTTGTTGGAACAGGTGTGGAGGAGGCTCTGCCTGTGCCCCAGCGTGCCAGTGTCCACGGATCCAGCATGCTGTGACTCGGGCTGGTGCCGGGTCCGTCACCAATGATGATGTCGCTAATAGCATGAGCAGTGACATGTGTGTGCCACGGGACGGCCACACAGCGGGTAACATTGCGGCCATGGCTGTGGGTGGTGCTGCCATGGAGGCCTGCGTGTCATCACAGTCTCAGTCTGTGCCTGTCAGCACCAGTGGGGCAGCACTGGTGTGTGTACAGGACAGTGGGACTGTTGCAGCCACTGCGGCGGCACCAGTGAGCCCTGGAGAGTGGCAACCGGAGTAGCAGCATCAGCAGTTGGCCAATGGGCTTGGGGGTACAGGGTCAAGGGGCGGCATCTGTGCACCGCCTGTGGACATGCCCAGACCTGGTCCTGGTGTGCAGCGCCCACCCTCAAGGGGCGCTGAGCATCAGGGCCGTGCACACCCTGAGGGACAGGATGCTGAGGAGGCAGATGACCTCTTGGATGAACACACCCACCTACTGCAAGCATCAGTCCACCAGCAGATGCAGCTTGCAACGTCGGTGGATGCACTGCGTGCGGCTCTGGAACGGGCAGAGGAGCGTCACAGCAGAGACACCACTCTGATCCTGGCAGGGATGGACCGGTAGCGGGAGGATGTGACTGCTGCCATTGACAGGCAGACACAGGCATTCATTGCTGTCATGGCCACAATGGGCACACAGTCATGTGCCCATGCATCGCAGACACCACGCAGTGCACTGTCCACCCCCCTTTCCCGGCGTCGTGCGACACCCTCCCTGTCGACACCGGGTTCAGCTGTGGGCATCCCGAGCATGCCTGGCGCAGGCACGTTTGGTGTGCTGCAGAGCCCTGCGTGAGCATGGTCACGTTTACGCAATGGAACCCCTGGGGAACCATTGGAGCCACCCGATGAGGCCAGTGGTCGGCCTGTCAGTGCTGGCAGGTCTCGGCGTGGCCCCCCACGCATCCGTGGTGGCCAGGGCTCTGTGTCATGTGACTGACCTGTCTCCCAACATGGCTACTGTCTGGTGCTGCCCTATGTGCATTGTGTCTTTCAGTGGGCATTGCATGGGTGGGTACCCAGACCTGCACACGGACACACAGTCCATCTGCACACCCTCCCGGCTGCTGTCCACAGTTGCGTGTGCATGATGATGCCTGCATTGCGCTGTACACCAATGTGCAATGGTGCGCAGCATCTGACACACGCACATGGACAGGCAGTGGGCGTGGTGGTCTGTGGACATGTGTGTGGCTAGGGGTGGCATTCTGGGTCGGTGTGCCTCCTACCCTTTGTGCATGTCTGGTGCATTGTGTGTGTGTGCGTGTGTGTGTGTCCATCCACGTGGCATGTTAGACCTCACCCATCCCTGGTTGTGTGTGTGTGGTTCCATGCCCGCCACTTCCCTTGACAGAATGCACCCCTGGTGTGTGTCCATGCGTGTTTGTGGGTTGTGCCTTAGCCACTGTTGGTTGCACATGGCCCCATGACTTACCTGGTTGGCTGAAGTGCTCCTCTGTGATGGTGTCCCGGTGCAGCTGTGTCAGCCGGAGCAGTCGGGGGTCCCATCGCCCAAGGGGGGGCTGCCCATCACCACTGTCACCGGTGACCTCATCGTCCCCATCGCTGTCCCCCTTTTTGACCTGTATGGCTATCCCACATTCGTTGGCCATGTTGTGCAGGATGCAACAGGCCAGGAATAGCCTGCAGGTCTTTGAGGGGCTGTACTGTTGGGCACCGCCGGAGGTGTCCAGGCAACGGAAACGTGCCTTCAGCATCCAGAACACCCGCTCGATGACATTACGTGTGGTGGCGTGTGCCTCATTGTAGCGTTGCTGCGATGGGGTCGCGGGCCACCAGCAGGGTGTGAGCAGCCAGGGACGGAGTGGGTATCCTCTGTCACCTGTGTGTAGAGGGTGGAGGTTAGTTTGGTGATCAGCATCGCCCTGCCACGGGCCATGTAGGCCACTACCCATTTCACCTCTGACCATGCCCCCCCAGGCCCTATGATTGTCCATGTGGTTTGCATACTCACCCACTAGGTGGCCAATGGGGATATACCCACTGTTGAATCTGTGGCACAGAGTCGACTGGTGCCAGATGAAGGCATCATGTGCTCCCCAAGGGTGCGTGGCACAGACATTGATTATGCGCCCCCTGGCATCGCACACCACCTGGCAGTTGATGCTGGCATAGCCCTTGCGATTTATGTATGCGGCCCCCTCGGGGCCAGGTGGTGTGCAGATGGCCACATGGGTGCAGTCTATTGCCCCTAGCATGCCAGGCATACATGCTACCCTGTGGAACTCCTGCATGTTTGCTGTGTGCTCCGCCGGTGTGCTGGGGAAATGGATGTACTCCGCAGCATGTGGCAGCAGTGCACTTAGGAATTGGGTGAGGTGGCATGATGTGGCCGACTGGGTTATGCCTGTGGTGTCCCCAGTTGGTCTCTGGAAGGTACCCGTGGCGAGCAAGCACATGCAAGCTGTCACTTTCATCTCCACTGACAGGGCATGGCTCTGTCGTGTGGGTGCCTGCATCACATCACTGCACAGCTGACAGAGCTGCCTCAGAATTGCCTGATTCAGGCGGTACTGGCCCACAATCTTGGTAGCACTGTACAGCTCGAAGCTGGTGCGGGCTCGGTACTGCCTGTTGGGGCATACCGCCGACGGGCCCTTCCACAGCCATGCCCCACTGCTGCCGCCTTCTCACCCCCCTCATTACGGCCTCCATCTGGAAGGTGGCACTGGCCATGTCCCTGGCTTGTGTTCACCCCCCCAGCAGCTGTTTCTGTATTCCCCCCGCTGTCCTGGCTGCTACTTCCCCTGCACCTGGAACACCTGCCTGTGCTGGCCTCACTGCTGTGTGGTGTACTTCCCCCTTCTGCACTGTCTCCCCACACCTTCCCCTGTGCCTGTTGCTTCCAGGTGCCCTTTCCTGCCTGGCCCTGTGTGTTCCTGCTGCCCAGTTTTCCCTGCTATCTTTGGCTCTCATGTGGCTTCCCTGTAGCGTTCTTGCACCTCTCCCTTGCTCCCTTTTATTTTGGCTCATTTCCGCTATGGCGCAACTTCTGCTTGCTCCCCTGTGAAAAGGCAGAGATACTAAACAAATATTTTTGCTCAGTATTTACAAAGGAAGAGGGGGAGGTACCTAAAACAAACAATAGAAACACTCTGGATACAGAAGTTGATACCAGCCCATTTACAAAAGAAAGGGTTCTGAAAGAACTCTTAAAACTGAAGGTAGACAAAGCAATGGGGCCTGATGGGATTCATCCCAGAATTCTAAAAGAACTAAGGGTAGAATTAGTGACACCACTGACTACCCTGTTTAACAAATCATGGGAGGATGAGGTGGTACCAGAGGACTGGAGGAGGGCAGATGTGATTCCTCTTCACAAAAGTGGGAGCAAGGCAGAAGCAGGAAACTACAGACCTGTTAGTTTAACCTCAGTGGTAGGGAAAATGATGGAATCACTTCTGAAGGAAAGAATTGTCGAGTATCTAGAGGCCAGAGGGGCACAGGACCCAAGGCAGCATGGATTCACAGCAGAAAGGTCATGCCAGACAAATCTGATAGATTTCTTTGACTGGGTGACCTAAGTAGTAGATCAGGGAGGGCTGTGGACATGACCTACCTAGACTTTAGCAAGGCATTTGACACAGTCCCATGCAAAGATTAATATACAAGTTAGCTAGCCTGGGAGTGGGTCCCAAGACGACAGCCTGGTAAAAATTGGCTGGAGAATAGGACACAGAGAGTAATAGTAAATGGAGTCCACTCTAAAGAAAGGGGGTTACTAGTGGGGTACCACAGGGTTCAGTATTAGGACCGGTCCTCTTCAATGTCTTTATAAGCGACATTGCAGAGGGACTGGAAGGAAAAGTATGTCTCTTTGCAGATGACACAAAGATCTGCAACAGAGTTGATGCACAAGGTGGGGTGGAAAGGATGAAAAGGGACTTGGCAAGGTTAGAGGAATGGTCAAATGTATGGCAGCTTAGATTCAATGCTAAGAAGTGCAAGTAATGCACCTGGGAAACAAAACCCAGGGGAAGAGTACACAATGGGGGGTGAGATACTAACAACAACAAAAATGGAAAGGGACCTGGGGGTAGTCATATCAGATGACCTAAAGGTGGGCAAGCAATGTGAGAGGGCAGCAAGGAGGGATGGGGGGATACTGGGATGCATAGGGAGAGGCATCACCAGTAGAAAACAGGAAGTTATTATCCCCCTGTACAGACAGCTGGTCAGACCCCATCTGGAGTACTGCGTGCAGTTCTAGAGACCCAGTCTTCACAAAGACATAGACAGGATGGAAGCTGTCCAGAGGAGGGCAACTAAAATGGTGCAGGGTCTGTACCGGCAGACATATGAAGAGAGACTTAAGGAGCTTGATACGTATAGCCTCGAGGAAAGGAGGGAGAGGGGGGACATGATAGAAACTTTCAAGTACCTCAAGGGAATCAACAAAGTCCAAGAGGGTAGCATCTTTCAAAAAAGAGGTGCGCAAGAACAAGGGGGCACAATTTGAAGATGGGGGGGCGGCTCAGAGGTAATTTAAGGAAGTATTTTTTCACAGAGAGGGTTGTGGATGCGTGGAACGGCCTTCCGGAGGAGGTCGTGGAGTCAAAAACAGTGGTGGAATTCAAGCATGCATGGGACAGTCATAAGGCAATTCTAGGGGGTGAGGGTAGGAAGAAGTAGGCTGCTGGTTAACTAGGATCTGCAGCTTATCCAGTAGGCAGGGAAATGGGTAGACTGGGTGGGCCAAGCGGGTCCTTATCTGCCGTCAAATTCTATGTTTCTATGTTATTGCGCATGGCGCATGTTGTTAAATATTGCACTGCGCCATTTATGCATGGTTCCTCCCCCTTCAGTTGCGCATGCATTCATTATCATTGCGCTGTTGCTCAGCATGATTTGGGGGGCGCAACTGCCTCCTGCTGAATATCGTAGAATGGCGCATTTTCGGACTTGCGCAGGCGCAATCCTATTGCGCATGGCTCAACTCTTTTGAATATCTGGGCCTCTGTTTTTTTGCAGATTATTCTTACTCCACCAGAATGAGGCATAAAGCCTTTGGCGGGGTTGCAAAGAAATGGAAATCCAAAGGAACTGTATACCGTCTATCATTCCCAGCCCGCTTGCAGTTTACATATTTGGACGATGCCAAAGCAGCTGAGGACTTTGCTGAGAAGCTGCCCGTGAGTAGTCGGATGTTGGACTTAATGTTTCATCGTATGGAGGACAATGATGACTAATTAGGCATCATCAGACCCCTTTTAGTGGGGTTATTCGAGCTGTCTCCTCTTTGGCATTCACCCTACAGAGGGATAGGTACAGAGCTATCCAAATGGAATGTGTATAGGCGGTTCCCCCGAGGGGACCAGCTCAGTATCTCTGTACTAGGGAGGGTAAACAGGAGATGATATTTAACAGTAAAAACAGCTGATTCAAGTGTTTAGGTTTATAAAATGTTCAATATCGGATTAAGCATACACTGGAGAGGTTAATAGAACTGGGAGGGAAGATGGCGCGCATAAGGGCGGTGGAATGCCGTTTGAATTACAAGTACGTCATTACAAGATGGGGTCCTTGGAACCATTGTGATGGCATTTAGAAAGGTCAGAATGTTGATTTTGACTGGGAGCTCCCGTTCATGTTAATACATGTAAATCAGTGGGAGTGGTTAAGTTTAGCTGTATAAATGCCTGGTGTTTAGAGTTCACACTACTCCTGTTTATTTTATAATCCTGCTTAAAATAATGTATGTTAGGTTAAATAACTCAGTCCTTTAGGTTTTTTGGGGGTCAAGTGTTGTGTTATACAAGTGGATGTTATAGGAATGTACCTCCATAATAGCTTAGAGCTAATGTGTAATACTGTTCTGTGGGTTCAAGTTGTGTATATTCCTAAACTCGCACTGGTTGCCGTTATGACCACAGTTGGTGCTGATATAAGAAGTTTAATGAGATTAACAGTGTGATAGCCCTCATAGTAGATAACTTGGGGATGATGGTCTTACAATCCTGTATTAACTCTAAGTGAAGTGCACTATTCTACATGATATTGTCTCATGGATTACAGTAATGGTATGTAATGCTATTAAATGCAATAAACAGAAATTACGAAAATGGATGAAAACGCCTTCTCGGTCTGTGCTCCAAAATTATGGAACTCCCTTCCACTGAATCTCAGAAACTCCCCCTCCCCACGTAACTTCAAGCAGGACCTTCATAAGGCTCTTTTAAGCTCTGTACCCTGCTCCTGTAGTGGGGCTACCCTCTCCCCTGCTGGTTCCCCCTAGTTGCTTAACTGACACCTATCTCTATTACTCTCAAACTGCCTGGAAAATCTTGTTACCCCCCCCCCAGCACTTAACCACTAGTTGTTGATTCAAAGACTGCTAGTTAACTGCACTTGTATCTGTTTTTACATATTGTTCTTGCAACTGTACTGTCATTGCTGTATAGGTTGTATTGCTGTACTGTTGACAGATCTCTAGCCTGTTTCTGTACCATTTCTTGTTCTCTTGATTTTCCTTGTATGTACTGTTGTCTACATGCCGTCTGTTGTAACCTCCCGGGTCGTACCTGAAAATAGGCAGCCATGCTGTCTAGTGTGCCTACCCGGTCAACAAAAACTAAATAAATAAATATTAGTATCAGTCTGAACTATGAGAGGGCTTTGGGAGAGCTCCCCTTTCCTCTTTCACAGCTTCAGAATACTGAATCTACTCCCTAATTCCACCCAGTTTCTGCCTTTCTCCTCCTTTTCCATTTGAAGTCCTTGCCCAATGAAAAGGCTAGAAAATACAAGGTAGAGGGTTTTCTTGTGAAACTCCTAATTTCTGCTTGAAACCTTACCCGTTTTACCTTTCACATTTGTGTTACTGTTTACTTCTGTAACCCCTAGGGGCGCTATCCCTAAGGTTACTACCCCTGCCTGTATTTCTCCTAACAGGTTGAGGGGCCTGGGTTAAATATTTTGGTGCCTCCACCCACAGTAATATAAGTGGGGGTATCTACCTACCCTGGTATAGCCCTCTGGGAAGCTATAACCACCCACAGACCCACCTAGTGACCTCGTACCCTTTGCAGCAGTTAACACACAGTCAGCAATGAACATTAACAATATACACCCACACTTTGCACCTACCACCAGGGTCTGGCCTTCAGCAAATTCCCTGGAACCCCCTTAAAGGCAATGTTAGCAAAGCAGGTATACACTTTCAACACTGTATTCCAACTAATAATATGCTCATGCACCAGGTTAAACGTGAAACAACAAATCAGATTTATTAAGGGGTCGTGAGCAAGGAAGGGGGCATGAATCTAGATGAATGATTACTATATTGATTAGATTTAGGTTACTATGCATGCACTTTAGGCCAAAGAAAACAGTCTGACAACACTGGGTACCCAGAATATTATGCTGGCTGGCCAGAATCGGTGCCCGGGGGTGGCCGGCATTGCAGCTGTTGTTGGGGCCCTTGATGGAAAGAAAAAAAGGCAGTTAACACACACAAACAAAGCTTTGATTATTTGTAATCCTGGCCAGTTGGCCCAGTCTCTTGTAACCCTGTAATTCACTGAGACAATCAGATGGTACCACAAAATAATTAGATGATTTGTTGCAGGGAGCTACCCTGAATTTACTCACAATTTCAATTGGCTGTACTTGGCCTGGCGATATGAAGACCTCCTGTAGATCACCAAGGAGCACAGGAAAGCTGGGCCATCATGACACACCTTCGCTTCACTGTCTTTCCGTCCAGGAGGCCGCAACCTGCAGTTTGTTTCTGCACAGGGGCTAGATCCCCAAGCTGGTCTGTCTCCAAGAAAACAGTTTCTGGTGCAAGCACAGTCAGTTTGGGCTGGGTTTGGCAATGGTCCAAGGCCAGATGAACACTTCTGGTAAAGTTCAGTTTGTGTAGCCGGTGAAGCCTTCAGATGGCATAACAGTTCAGTCACTGGTAAAACAGGCCTCGACCCAAGACAGACGTTCAGCAAGAATAGCATTAACTTTCTACCTCACAGTTCAGTTTCAGGCTGGTTGCTATTGCAGTCGATTCACTGAGCAAACCTCTAGAGCCTCCAATCAGTCTCTCACAACCTGTGGGCTGAATGCTTCCCAAGAGCTTCTTTTTGGTCCACAATCTCAGGCTGTACTTCCAACATTTCGGAGCTTTCTGGTGCACTTTAAAGTCACTCCTCAGATTATTCCGGTTACTGCTATAAGGCAGTCCCAAATAGAAGAACCACAGCAGGAAGGCGAGTCAGGCCTTTCCCCGATTCTCCTAGGTTCCTTCCTTGGAGCAGCCTCTCAATAGCTCAAGCTACTCACTCTCCAAACTCTCTACTGAATTGACCCAAATTCAAAACTGTCCCTCTTTACTTGTCTTGGACTTTCATAGCTCAGATTGTAAGCGCTGAGGCACGGATTGATGATGTTCTGGGTTCAAGTCTCAGTAAGAGTCACACTTTTCCTTTCATTTCCACAACTGGATTTCTAAATAATGCCTCACAAAACGTCCGGTTGAGCCTGAAGCTAAGATGGCAGCCTAACTTTGAGCTCAGGGGCTCCTCTCCGCTATTTCTCCTGCATCAACAGAGCCTAATTACTGAAGAGTCGTTGATCTACTTAAAAAGTGCAGGACACACCTCGGAGACAAGCAGATCCAGAGGAAATAATACCCACAGAAGATTGGAACTTTCGTCGAAACGGTCAGGATGTTGGCCCCAGTGCTCTCGGACTCGGAGCTTTCGGTTGCGACGACCGAACAATCTGAACAGTCGGTTTCAGCCCGAAGTAAAGTTAAAAATAAATTGGCGAAACTGAACACAATTTACAGAGAGTTAATCTCCTTCAAGGCCGAAATAAAAGATATCTATTCTGAGCTGCGCAAGGATGTGGCCGTTATAGAACAACGAACGGATGCAACAGAGAGGCAGATCACTGTGGTGGAAAACAGAGTGGATGATATAGAGGAATCCATCCAAGAATTGCAGGATCAGTATGCCTCCCTACATTCAAGACAAGAAGATGCGGAAAATAGCGCTCGTCGCAAGAACTTACGAGTTTACTGCATCCTGGAGGGATCAGCGGGCCAAGACCTAGCTGACTTCATGATAACAGTCCTAAGAACAGCATTGGAGTTACCTTCTGATATGCCTCTAGAGTTGGAACGAGTACATAGGGCGCTGGGCCCACGCCCCACCAATCCAAGGGCCATACCAAGGTCCATAATATTGCTCTTCCTTAGCTATGTGGTAAAAGAACGAGTTTTGACCACCGCGTGGTGAAAGGGGAAAATCTTTCATGGCCAAACACGTATTTACGTGGACAATGGCTATGCCCCCCAAACTATGAGGCACAGAAGGGCCTATGCGGACATACTCCCAGCATTAAAAGAGGCTAATATTAAATTCACTACGCCTTACCCGGCTCGTTTACAGGTGCAGCTGCCTTCCGGGAAAAAGGAATTCCATTCAGCAGAGGAGGCCAGGGAGGAGTTGCTTAAATTGGGGATCCAAATTAAGAAGAGAGTCGAGACAAGGCCCCCCTCATCCCCGAAGCTACCGAGATGGCAAACAGTGACGGAACATGGAAAAGGCCAGAAAGAAGGAGTCCTGAGACCAGAAAGTTTGAAAAAATCGACTCGCGCCTTTCCGCCGGTCTGCACATAGCAGAACCTGACTGTATCCCGAAGAGGTTAATCCATTAAATTCTCGGAGGCTTTGGGTCAGACAAGGCCAAATAGGGGATCCCCCCTTCAACATTTGAATTTTTGTCAAAGACTTGCAGTCGTTTTGAATTTCTAAATGCTTAGAATCTTCTGGGCATGGGTGAAGGGGAATTTATGCTTGACTCTTTTTCTCATTTGCATTTATTTAGATGGGGGTAAGAATGAAGCAAGGCTGATAGTTTAAGGTTTAATCTGTGGAGGAGCTGTATTTTTTGCAAATATTTAGCATTTTTAGGATAACGGGGGGGAGTTTATGCTGCCTCTTGGTTAACAGGTTCATGTTAGCAAAAGAAGGACTAATTCTTTTGTTTTTCTTTTCCTTTTTTATTTCTAATATTAGAGGGAATAAATACCCTCTGGAGGCCCGAGAGCTTGTTGCACTTGGATTTCCTCTAGTTTCTCCAGATTCTCTGGAGGTACAAACAGGGAGCATTCTCATATACTCCTCTGCCTTGGAAGTCGTAGTTGATGTAAATAGTTTTTCTATTGAGGGTTGGTTTACCCTCGTCACACAGTTAATACAGCTTGTTTTGTGATTATTACAATTTTGGTTGTTCAAGTTACATAGTAATATTAACAAAATGGTTCATCTGGTTTACCAATTTGATATTCAGCACCAGCAGGATGGTACAGTAGACAATGTAAAGGGAGAAAAGTGGAGATGTGTTTATCTGTCGGGAGGGGGGTTCTATAGAGATTTGGTGGGATATAGTATAAATATTTGGAAACAAATGCAACATTTTAGGATATTACTAAGTAAGATGGTGATTTTTCTATATGACTGGGATGTGCTGGTTGGATGGGGTGCATTGGAGAGGCTACTACCCATTAATGACTCATAATGGCGACCCAAATAATTAGGGCATTGTCCCTTAATATAATCGGATTGAATAATCCAGTTAAAAGAGCTAGACTTTTTCAGTACCTAAGGAAACACCTGAATGATTTTATATACTTATAAGAAACCCATCTGAATAACAAGGAACATTTAAAATTAGCATGGGGGGGTTGATATCAGATTTATGCCTCGTCTTTTTCAAAGGGGAAACGTCGCATAGTGGCGATTATGATTCCCCGGACCTCTCCTTTTCACCTGTCCTCACAGCATATTGATTCTCAGGGACGATATGTCATCTTAACTGGGACCCTAACTGGGAAATTGGTTACTTTGGTTAATGTGTATTTCCCCCCCCCCAGTGATGCCTGAGGCTGCAGTGAAAAGATTCTTTAACAAGCTCTCTGACAATATACAGGGCTGTTTGATAATGGGAGGTGATCTGAATCTTACATTGAATCCACACTTGGATTCATCCTCCCCACACAAACACAGAACTTCGACGGCACTAAAATTTTGTCGCTTTAATTTAGAGGCCCTGGGCCTGCTAGATGTCTGGAGACAATTTTATCCCTATTCAAGGGGATATACATTTTACTCTCCCCTATATAATTCTCATTCCAGATTGGATTACTTTTTTATCTTGAAGGAATATGCAGATCACTTGTATGATTTGACCATTGGGCCCAGATTCCTTTCAGATCATTCCCCTTTTATTTTTAAAATTAGATTTTAAAATACCCAAGAAAACCACTGGGTGGCGCCTAAACACTTCTTTTTTAAAAGAGAAGATCTTTAGAGACACTTTCACTGCTAAAATCACCCAGGTGATAGACGATATCTCAAGGTCAGAGGTTTCGGCAGCTATTTTATGGGACACGGTCAAGGCAGTGATTAGAGGGGAGGTTATTGCCTATGCGGCTGCAAAGAAAAAAAATTGGGAACAGCAATACGCCAAACTCCATGGCGAATTAGGTGAATTGCAGGCCCGAACCCCAGTATCTGAAGATATTAGGTCACAGATTAACCAAAAGAAAGCCTGTCTGCAAAAGCTGATAGATGAGAAAACAATACAGGCATTGTTTTATTTAAAATCATATCAGTATGAGGGTGGCCCCAAGAGTGCTAGAAATCTGGCAAGGCGATTGAGGGGACAGAAGACGGCCACATATATATCACACTTAGTCGATTTGGCTTCCAATATTTGAGTCACCCATATAGAACAAATTATGAATTGTTTTAAGAATTATTACACTTAGCTGTATATGGCTCCAGAGGCCCCAGATCCCTTAAAAGTAGAAGATTTTTTACTGTCCATTGTGTTACCCTGTTTGACTGAGGAGAAGGTGGAGAATCTGAAGTCCCCAATTAGAGTAGAAGAACTTAAAAGAGTGGTTACACACAGTAAAACCCAAAAAACTCCGGGCCCAGATGGATTGCCAACGGAGTGGTACAAAACCTTTTATAAGCAGCTAGCCCCAGTGATGGTAAAGACATTTCATGAGATACAGGAGGGAGGAATCCCCCTTCCCTCATGGGATTCTACAAATATTGCACCTATACTGAAACCCGACAAACCCCAGGACATGGTTACATCACACAGGCCAATATCTATATTAAATATGGATTACAAGCTGTTTATGGCTATATGGGCCCATAGGATAGAATATATGATCCCTGGTCTAGTTGACCCTGATCAATCGGGGTTTGTCCAGTCTAGACAGACAGCTGATAATACACGTAGGACTATACATTTACTTGACCATGTTAACCAGAGACGAATCCCGGCTGTTTTTGTCAGCCTAGACGCTGACAAGGCATTTGACCGGGTTAGTTGGTGCTTTCTTTGGAAGACCCTCTCTAAGTTTGGGTTTCCAGAGGAGTTTTTTTCCTTGTTGCAGAGGGTGTATGCCACTCCAAAGGCTTATATCAAGCTGAACGGGCGACTCTCGACCAGGATCCCTCTGTGGAGGGGGACGAGGCAGGGCTGTCCGTTATCACCCCTTTTATTCGCCCTATACATAGAGCCACTTGCGGAGGCAATAAGACAGAACACCAGTATTCATGGGGTACCTTTGGGAGGGAGAGGTCTTGCTCTCTCTTTATATGCAGATGATATTTTGCTAACCCTGTTGGACCCAGAAATCTCAGATATTGCCGGATATCAAATTAATATTCAAAAACCGGGGATTTTGGCACTAAATTTTGTTACATCACAGGGACTGAAAACACAACTACCAGCTCGGTGACGAAACAATAAAATTAAATATCTGAGGGTAACTATTCCTGGAAACCTGGAACTTTTGGAACTCCTTAATTTAGAACCTTTGATGATAGGTATCGAACAGCTAATTGGGAAATGGACACACCTCTCTTTATCATTTTATCAACACGCACAGGCCATTAGAATGACTATTTTCCCCGAGATTTTATATTTTTTTCAAACTTTACCTCCTACAAAATTCTACTTTCACTCCTGGGATAGAATACTTTCTAGGTTCTGGTGTGTGGGGAAGCACCCAAGGATCAGGTGGTCATTGCTACAATTACCCATCACCCAGGGCGGGTTGAATCTCCCTAATTTAAAAGAATACCATAGGGCTGTCACATGCAAGATTGTTATGATATGGCTTAATTCACATGTAATGCCATTATGGAAGCATATAGAATTTACGTTGAATGACCTATATGATGTCCTTCTGGTGTTGTTTCCCCCCCCCGGACTCCAGACCACGTCTTAAGGATTTCTCTTGAGGAATTTGTAATACTTTAAAAATATGGTATGAGGCGTGGTCGTGTCAGGAATTGGCAGAGGTTTTTTATTATTATTATTTTTTTTTTTTTATCTCAACTGATATTTCTACTTTCTTCCGACAGCCCCCTTCTGCTCGCCCCCAGCTCCGTCCCCAGTGCAGAAGGGCTTACCTTATGCCCGGCCGGGAGGCGGTGCCTGCAGGAGTCGGGCATCATCCTGCCTCCAGATTTTTTCCGCTGCCTCTTTCTGTCCACAAGACTGCGGCAATGGGTGCAGTGCAGCTGCCTCCACCTGGGCGCCGGGAGGCAGCAAGCACCCTGGACGTGGTGAATTCCTGGCTGTGCTATCTGCAGCACAATTTTACCCAAGGAAGGAGGCTGTAATGCTCAATTCTTACCTCCCCACCCCGACCCCCAGGCGGGCCAGGGTATTCCCGAACCCGGTCAGCCATGGCACGAGGTGAAGGCCCAGAGCCTCAACCTCAGTGCCACCGGCCGGGTTTTTATTATTTTAATTTGATAGCTAAGGAAAACAGTTTACTGCCCCTCATTTAGATTATGCATATGAGGAATGGCATAGGATGGGTCTATCTATGATATATCAGTTTTTGGATGAGCATGGGGTTATTCCTTTTGCAAAATTGCAATCTAGATTTGGCCTTTCTTTTACACATCACTTTAGATATCTGCAGGCTTGTTCCTATTTGATGGGCCAGAGCTCTACTCGGGGAACCTTCCCTTCCCCGAAGCTGGCCCTTATTACCTTGATTATTGAGGCTATTGAGGGACAGGTACAAACACACTTAATTGGTCAACTCTATGGATCTTTCAGGGAACACTGGAGGGAGTCTACTGAGAGTGTTTTGGCTAGATGGAACAAGGAGCTAAATACTCAGATTCTATATGGTAAGTGGTTAGAACCAATAAAACTTTCAATGAAGGTCTTACACGCCCCATACTGGCTTGAATATATTTGGAAATGCCGTGTACATTTTTTTATATCCCCAGATAAATTGACCAGATTTCTTCCAGAAAGCTATGGTAGGTGTTGGAGAGAGTGTGGACAAACCAAGGCTAATATTTCTCATATTTTCTGTATGTGTCCAGGGGTTGATCAGTATTGGAGGGACATCTCCAAGAGCCTTCAGTCTTTAATAGATCCAGCTTTTGTTTTATTGAATCAAATGATTCTTTTATATATTGGGGAAGATGGTTGAATCCCCCCAAAAAAGAGTATGCTGTATTTGTATTTAGCTGCGGCAAAAAAGGTGATAAATCGATTGTGCCGGACGCCCATACTCCCTACCTTGCAGCACTGGCATTCTATAATGATAGAGATTTATTATTTAGAAAGACTGATTGCATGAAGGATGGATCGGTTATACCAATTCGAGTTATATTGGAGGCCTTGGGTGTTTTATATCTCTCCGCTAGAAGACTCATTTATTCCCTGAAGAAGAAATTTTGCATATAAATGCTTGTGATTGAGTGAAATGTTCCATAGTGAATCTAAATCTCCCCAATGTGAGTGCTTATATTCTCTATGATTCTACTGTACAATTGTTTCCCTGCTGTACTTATATTATAAATAAAGAATATTAAAAATAAATAATGCCTCACAGTGGCTTACTGCATTGAGAGAGAGAGAGAGAGAGAGAGAGAGAGAGAAGTAGTTATTTGGGCATCTTTAATAAAGGCAGAATTCCTTGGAATCCGATTGGCTGTTCAGGCTGCCTAAAACAGTTTAAGTCTCTCTAATTGGTTGCAGTTTAGGCGCCCAAACTTTGTCCCTGAAAATCTCCCACAAGTCTCTATTATATTCCCAAGAGTCTCTGGATGAAATCTAGGCTTTTGATTGGCTAATGCACTGACAAGATGGGGGCTGCTGTAAAAGATACTGTCCCGATTATGCAGTCTCTCAAGTTTAACAGTCTGTTGCAGCCAGGATAAACACTATTTATTTATATTTCCCCCACAAACATGCAGTCCTAACTCTTTCTTTTCAAATAAGTCCACTGTCATTAAAAAATGTCTTATACTTTTGCTGTCACTGCCACCATTATACTGTCACCCAGGCATCAGGCAGCAACTCATACCTATTTATAATAGGCTCATGAATATTAATGAGGCCCATCTTAGTCCCGAAAATGCCCTTGCTTAAACTTTATTTAAAATCATTTAAGTGACTTCTAAACCACATTGCCAAGATCACCAGCCCCCACTTAACTTACCAGGGTGCCAGGACCAATGAAAACTCTCCGGATTGCCCACAAAATCGCGGGGCGGCACTTCAAAGTGCTTCTTGCGCATGTCATCGGCTCTCAGAAAACCATGCCGGTGACCCACGGTTAAGGATTTTAGCCCAAACTGGGCTTAAATAACTAAGGACTGCACAAGGAGCACTTGGGAGCAACAGAAGACACCAAGAGGCACTGAAGAGGTTTGGGGGACACTAGCAGCAGTGGGAGGAAAACGGGAGAAAACAGGAAGGACATAGGTAATAAAGGTAAGCCCCCAAGGGGCGTTAACCTTCTTTCATATGTGCTTCCGTTTAGAACTTTGTTTCTCAGGGAATGGCAGAAATGTTGCACAGCCTACAGTATATAATTTGCATAACCATGATGCAGTGCTTTCAACTTGTGGAATTAATGTATTCTCATACTGTGGTGAAAAACAAGTAAAACAGATACTCAAACATGTTCATACACTCATTGATTGGTTTAGATAAAGAACTGTGGTACACTGCTTGCCTGTGTTTTAAACACTGAAGTTAAAGCAATTTGGTAATTTTAACAGAAATAAACAAGGCACAGCACATATATCTGATGTTTTGCTACCTGAGGGATTATCCTGATTATAGTCATTTACCAAGTGTAAGTATAAATTATCATCTGAACTGTGAGACAGGAGGAGTGGCTATATTTCCCCCATCACAGGTTTGCAATGTTGAATTTTCTCTATAATCCTTGCCTTTCTTTTCAGTTTTACTTTAAGGTCTTTTTCTGATTGCAAGGCTGGCTAGAAAATGGAAGTTGGAAGTTGTTTTTTCTTGTGCAACTCCTAATTCCTGCTTGAAACATTTTCCCTGCTTTTTGATGCACGTACTGTATGTGCTATTATTGACTACTTTCATATAGTGTATAGGGTATATCTATTGTGTACGGAAATCCATTAACTCACAAACTCAGTTCTGCTGCAGAAGCGATGTACCCACTAAAGCAGAATGAACAGTCATTCTGCTTCAGTAGGTATATTACTGCTGAGCAGCACTTATCACTCTGTTTGCAGCTCTCTATCTGAAACCGAAAGCTACCGTATCTGAAGTATATCTGGTGTGTAAAAGGGGATGGGGGATAAGCCATCCGGTGGCACTGAGGTTAGTGTGATGCCACACCACCATTCGGTGACCCAAGTTTGGGAGTGAGCTTGGGCCACCAGGGATTGGCCGGGGAAGGGGGAGCAGAGCAGGGTTGAGACGCCGCAAGGCAGCTCTCCACTCCAGGGTGGGACGTTAGGGTTCCCCAGCTCTTGGCTGCCACCTGATGGAGGTTAGGTGGTAAAGCCAAGCCATAAGAGAACCCTGGCATTGGGCCGGGTGGTGAGAAGAGGCCATTACTGGAACCACAGGAGTGTATGTGCACCTCCATGCGGATGTGTGACCACATTCCAGGGTCCCAGGGTACTGGGGAGAAAACCAGAAAAACTGCATGTCTCCACCATTGCCAAGAAAGGTGCAGATGGTAACGGGGGAGCAAAAAAGCAATATGGGAAAAAAAAGGGGAGGGGCGACTGGACAGTATCAGACAGTTTGCCCATTTTCAGTGATGTAGAGACAGTGAACAGAGAGAGGTTGAAAGGGAGGTGTGTGTGAAGTATGTGAACGTCACAGCGCAATTGTCGATTGGGCAGGTTGGGGGAAGACAAAAAGGTAAAACATCTCTGTGACTCCGAGATGTTGTTTGTATTGCTGTTTGTATTGGTTGTCCCATACACTATATTAAATAATGAATAAGCAACCAAAATACAAAAGGGCAGTTTTCCAACCTCGGGTTGCCATGATGACAAGGACATCTTGAGCTTTGCTCTTGTGGTCACCTTGTCATCATGGCAATCCCTCAGTGGAAAGAAATACAGTACATTATTCTATATATGTTTACTGAGTTTACTTGGTGATTAGGGACAAAAGTAGGCCTAGGCCCATCGGGATTGTCCCCCACAAATTGTAGGCCATTAAACTTGCAAGTGGTTGGATATTAGCCAGTTGTCTATACCCTTTTTAAATGTGTTGAAGGTTTTACAGTCAGCTAGTTCCTGGGGGAGCTTATTCCATAGTCTAGGAGATCTTATGGAGTAGAAATTGAGTCTTTTGTTGATTCTGGCTTTGCTAACTTCTAATTGCTTGTCGTGAAGTCTTGGCACTGTTTTCCTTTGTGAGAGGGAGATGCCACATTGTTGCATTAATGTTGGTGATTGTAGAGAAACAGGAGAAACAGGAGATCCCCTCTACTACACCCTAATTCCAAGGAGTGAAAGCCTGTCTTTTGAAGTCTCTCTGGGTAAGTCAAGTGTGCTAAGTGGGGAACCATTCTGGTTGCTCTTCTCTGAATCTGTTCTATTCTATTGCTGTCCTTTGCTAGGTATCGGCTCCAGAAGGGTGACCCATAGTTAGAATATTGTCTGATGTCTGTCCTGAATAATGGTATTATACATTCTTCAGTTTTTGAGATAGAGGTGCGGTTTATCCTCCTAAGGAGTGAATTGGAGAGTTTAGCTACTTTATTACAGTGATCAGGCGAGTAAAGCTTGTTATTGGCTATAATTCCTAGGTATTTCTCACAGTTAGTTGTTTTTAGCTGAATATTGTTTAATTTGTATACCTGCTTGGGATTGTTCTTTCCAAGCTTTACTGTACTGTTTAGTACTTTGTTTCTCACAGAATGGTAACGATGTCTTACAATGGCCACAGCCTTTTCCTGTCTGTGACCACCTTGTCATCAACTACAAACCCTTCAACAAAACCAGTAGTGGGTGCTCTATCGTTTACGTATAACTTTGCATTTTTTTCACATTTTGACCCCAAATTTTCACACCACCTCTTCAATAAGTCAGGTGACATTTTTCAAATCCTGCCCAAAACATCTCGTTAAGCTCATGCCACAAAATCACATTTTGGCCAGGTTTTCATACATGACATCTGTCATGTTCATAAGGGGATGTCATAAAAACAATGCTGAGAGGACAGAGTTTGCAGCTGACTGAGAAAGTCAAGTTTCTTTGGAGCTCTGCAGACACAGAGAGAAATACATGTTTTTTATTGTTTTAAAGTCAGTTTTCGGTTGCAAGAGTGTCAATACTTGGAGAGAATGAAGCATGGCTAACCGCTGAGCAAGGAGCAGCAACTCCAAGAGGCTCTGCACTATGCAAAGACATTTTACATATATTAATTGAAAGTGTGGTTTCTACATTCATTTAACTGCTCTCAGTTGACAGAGAACACTACACAGACTCTGGCAATACTAAATTGTCTGTTTTTCTTGGCCATTGAGGACACCATGGGGCAATCAAACAAGCAAGCGGGTGCTAGAGGAGAGGGAGCATGGCTGAAGGAGCCTCGCCTGGGAACTAGTAAAGATGATCAACAACCTACTTCAGATGCTGATCTCTCACAGCCAACTAATGCAGCTCTGTTGCGTGCTATCCAATCCTTGGATAAATGGATTTCATATTTTCAAGGCCAACTAAAGGTGATGGACAATAAAATTGGTTCACTTACAGCTGAGACTCAGACTGCAACCCAAATGGCTGATCGAGCCATCACAGTCTCCATGGGTTTAGTGAAGGAAAACAGTAAGGAAAAGATTGGAGAACTTAGAAAATTATGTACGAGAATCCAGTGTCAGAGTATTGGGACTATCGGAAGGGGCCGAAGGGGATAATCTTTCAGACTTTATTGCTACATGGCTGACGGACCACTACCAGCTGTTAGCCGCTCCATGTGTGGTCAAAAGTTATAGGATTACTCCCCGAGGACCCGCAATTGTGGACCGTCTAATACCCACCCACGTCAGACTATTTTAGTCAAATTGGGGTCAGTTATGGAGCGAGATGCCCTACTTAAAAAAGCCAAACAAAAGGGCCCATCAGAATGGCAAGAGAATCGGATCCATCTTTTTCCCCAACCTGAGCTACGAGACAAGGCAAAAATGCAAAGGATTTTTTTTTAACCAGGGGAGACACACTAAGCTGACAGCTTGTTTCCAGGTGCGACCTGGGAGCACAAGGAAGTTAAGTGACTTGCTCAGGGTCACACAGTATGCAAGTGTGGGCTGTGGGATTTAAACCCAGGTCTCCAGGTTTGCAGCTCAGAGACTTAAACCACTGCGCTATACTGCCTCCTTGATTTGATGGGGTGCATACAAGACTGCGGCAGTTAGGGGTCAAACATCTTTTGCTCATGCCAGCAAGCCTCAAAGTTATGTATGGGGACAAGACCTACCAATTTTCAGACCTCAAAGGACGCAGCCAAGTTGCTGGAAAAAGTTGAAAAAGAATTCCAGCAGTGCGAACATGATTTGGAGGAGGAAGAGTACACAAATGACTGAGAGAATGTTGGTAATGTAACAGTTTGCAAGAATGGCCGAGGTATGCTTTTGACTGGTTCTGCATTTAGCTGTTTTATGCTCTTATTTCAGGATTTCTATTTGTGCAGTCACTACAGGGCTCTGTAGCTCAACATGTAGTAATTTTGATTATATCCTGTAGGTTTTTCTTGTCCACTTCGCTGCGCGAACTAAATAAAAATGGCGGCACCACATGGCAACGGTCATTCCTCACGAGGGCCAACATTCTTTTCATTCCCTCCGAGGAGCAATTTTTTTCCCACCAATACGGAACACTATTTAGGCGCGGGTGCATTTCGTTTCCTACTGTTTAACTACTCCTAGGGGACTGAGTGGCTACAAACTTTGCACCTAGCACTTTGGAGACTGAAAGACTGGCTGCAAGGCCGGCTGCTCATGATTATATCTTCGTTTGACCCAGTCAACAAAACTCAAATAAATAAATAACATTTTATTAATTACACTACAGTTAGACTTATAGGATGGTACCATTAGTACAATGTGTTACTAGCCTTTTTATTACTGTCAAATGACAGAATTTATAATTACTGTAAAAGCTAATAGCCAGTATACTTTTACAGCTGCTGAGGTTGCTTACAGTATTTGAGAACCCTTGAATGTCAATTTTAACTGTTTAAGGAAACTTAATTTTCAATGGTGACATCCTAGAATTAGCAGGGGTTTTTTTTCTCTCAAGGGGTTGCTTATTATTTTGAATTCCTATGATGGGTAAGGGGGAGCAAGCCTTACTTTAGATGGGGGATACCGATGTGCTATTTTCAATATATGACGTGTCCCCTGCTCATGGCAGATAATGCTATTCAGCACCTATCTCTGGATAATATTCTTTTGGAATACCCCTCTGTGATGTAACAATGTTTGGGGCCAAAACAATTCCCTTACTGTTAAAATGATATATGCTTTTGTGTTTTTTTCCATACATATCTTATATGTTTTCGTGTTTACGCCCTCCCACCTACGTGTCCTTGGTGGATACGTGCCCATGTAGAGGCACGCACACACATCACACAGCAGGACATCCCACCCTATTTTATTGTATGTGTAATACCTTCAGGACCTCCTTGTAAATGAGCCTGCTCAATGGAGTCTTCCTGCAATAAACTTGAACTTGAACTTGAACCCTACCAGCTGTCCCTATACTCACTTGCACCACTACCAGACTGCCACCTGGTGGTGACAGGACTATGGGTGGAATGGCATCCACCCTGGGAGAGGAGAGCCGCCAGTAGGCAGCTCAATCCTGCTCCTACCTCCCCCCCCGGCCGGTGCCCAGACAACCCGAGGTCATTCTCGAACCCAGTCTTGTGTTTTGTTTTTAAGAGTTTACTCAACTGTGATATTGCTTACCTATGGATTTATCTTTAAGCTGTGTTGTCATGCAGTAACATTTTAAAAATAAAGTATATAAAAAAGTACTGGAGAGAATAGGTGTGGAGGAACATTTTATATTACTTCTATTTCTCCTCCTGTGGAGCGGATCTCCCGCGATCCCCGGCCGCCGTCACCCACACCGCCCCACCCCGGGCCCAGTCTGGCACCCCCACAGAGCCAGCCTTTAATCGCCCACGCACTCTGCATGCAGGATCCTCATGAGTACAAGGGGGGGACGCCGGACGCGGCCATCAGCCACTGAGATCGCGCTCCATTTTCCACCTGGTTTTTGTCCTCTCGAGTCGGACGTGCAATGACATCCAGGCACAATGTGCCGACACTCACCCCATTCTGCTGCTTGCTGCTGTGCTGCTGGCCTCTGCCAGCTGCAGCTACAGTGCGCTGCAGTGTCCCATTCCTCCCCAGAGGAAGGAGAGCAGTCGTGGGATGTTCAATCCTTCCTCTCCCCTGCCAGCCCCCAGTGGTCTGAGTCTGTTCCCGAACCAGGGTCACCCGTGTGGTGCGAGGTGTGGCATCCAGCGCCTCAACCCTCAGCGCCACCAGACCAGCCGTGGAGGAACATTCTGAGATAAAAATAAGAAGTTCTAGAGTCGAATATGCCTCATCCCAAAACACAGATGGATGCCACGAGGCCCAAGCAGCAGGCCACAGGAGCAGGAGCCACTGTCATGACAGGAACGGGCTGCCACTGGACGGAGAGCAGGAGCCCTTAAATAAAAGAATACTACAGGTGGTATATGATCTCTACAAAAAAATGGACAGCTTCAATGCCCACCTTATAAATGTAGAAACAAAAGTCAAGGGGCAAGCAGCTGACTCCAGAGAGGCAGTAAACACCACCACAAAAGTCATAACTGCGATCTCAGGTGTAGTTAAGGAGAATGCCCTGCCATACATGGAATTCACAATCAGCAGCCCCAATCGCAGATTGATAGGACTGCCAGAAGGGGACGAGGGTCAAAATCCAGTGCTGTTTCTAAAGCCTTTTCTTTGGGACGTTATGCATTTGGAAGATGATGTTGAAATTATCTTACCTGGTTTCCAAAGACTAAAATGAAATAAAAAAAATGTGCAGAGCCTACAGGATTTTCTCACGAAGGCGCCCGACAGACAACATGCTCCCAAGAACACTGCTCATCGTGATGGAGGGAGGCCATGAGCAGAACAGAGTGTTGCTGTTGACGAGGGCTCAGGGGAGGCTGTTGACTGCTTCAGGAGAGCAACTTTTCTTATTCCCAGTTGTAAGGTACACAACCAGAGAGCTGCGGAGAAAATTTGATGTTGTCAGGGCTGATCTTCGCAAATGGGGAATAGCACATATTTCTCAGGTGCCAGTCAGCCTATTCGGTCTGTGCTGGCAGTGCAAATGCTGCTGAGGAATCTGAGGAGGAAAACTGATCAGTTACTCAGCGGTGACTTTTTTCCATGTATTAAACACTTGTTCTTTAGTATGACTGTTCTTGCATTTGACACAGTGAATAACCATGAAGTATTTGCTATAACAAAGATGGATCCGAGTGACTAGTAAATTTACACTGCACTCATATTTCCTTATCTGAATGTATATGTAAATAAATAAAAATGTTCTCTTAATGTGCGTTACAAACTAGAAGCTAAATGGTAGGGATTGTATGATTCTCTACATTGTGCAGTCTAGAAGAGCCAAGTCTTTGTAAACTCCTTGCAGCCTGGGTGATTTGATAGGTACCATGACTGGGTGTAAAACACCACTTTGAAGACTTTTTTATCAGGTGCATTGCTCTCCATGTGGTGGTATGTGGTGGAATGTGTCTCCTTTCTGTGTGTGTGGGGGGGGGTGTCGTTGAGGCACAGGTCAGGAAGCATAGGAAAACCAGAAGCAGTTGTAGAATTCACCAAAAATATTTATTTACGTTAGCAGTAACATAAAAAAATAAACTTGTTCAGAATAACTATTTACAAAGGCAAAATAAAATAAAGATCCATCAGAGTTTTCCTTCAATCTCTGTGTCCCTTTTTTCTTTCTCAAGCAATAGCAGCTCAGCTGTCTTATAAGTCCTTGCAACCCCCCATTCTTAACAAGCATCCTGTTCTTGTAAGTATCGGGCATGTAAAGCTAGAACATGGTGTCCCAGAAATGAGGCCCCTTTTCCACTGCTCTTCTACAAAAGGCTTAAATATTTGCACTCAGGTAACCTCTTAAGTTGCCAATAGCTTTTTGCAGTCATCTCAAAATATAATTATATACATTTCAACAGTAACACTATACATTTTCTAAACAAAGGGATCCCAATATCAGTTACATTTCTACATAATGATTTGCATATATTTTTATATCAGCAGATATGCAAGGGATGAAAAAACAGACAGCAAAGGAGGGCTGAGAGACAGTGAGAGGCAAAGAATTGCAAGACTGTCGGGGTGATCAAATCCTATGTCTCACGAGAAAATTTGGTTGTGCAACCAAACAGACAAGAGACAGGAAAGGAATAGAATAGAACAGATCCTTGCATTTAAACACTTTCCATAACAACTGGGGCAGGGTCCTATTCCACCCTGTCTCGGGGGGAAACAGTAGCAATCAGCATGTGTTATTATCATGGTGCAGCAGCCTATACAATCTATATTGATCTTGTGCAGATTACATTCCTCAATTGGTGGTATATCCCAGTGAAGGATAGCCTTCATACTGTAGATATTCATATTTTGTAGTTAGTGCTCTTTATTTCACCCCAGCCTGGCCCCATCCTTAGAAACGGACCCCTTGCCAGCCCAGTCAGTTTGGCCCTGTACAGACCTACCACCCAACTCCTGTCTTCCCCACAGCTTACCCCAAGTGGCAGAGGTAGCCTCAGTTCTGTCATGCTGGCGAGCCATGGTTTCCTCCTCCTATTACATTCCCAGGAGGGCGGACGTGCAATATCATCCAGACATGCCTGCATGTACACCTCCACACAAGACATCAGCAGCTGCTGCTCCTCCCACCCCTAGATTGCTGTCCCTGGGGTGCCCAACCCTGTGCTGTCACTAGGGGTCAGCATTACACCAGGCACAGGAGCCCTCCCTGGAGAAGGACAGCAGTATGAACATGTGAACATATGAACAAGCCAGCAGAATAAGGTCATTAGGTCTAGCTAGTCTGCTCGTATTGCAGGGTCCTCAGGTTAAGCTTCTGACCCTGCCCCCCCATCTGCCCTTCCCCCCTGGCCACCTCTTCCTTGACCCTTACTTTCCCCATAACTCTCTTGAAACTGCCCACCATCTTCAACTAAACCATCTCTTCTAGAAGCACATTCCAACCTGCCACCACCCTCTCCATGAAGATGTGCCTTACTATCCTCTGTCCTTAATCTCCACCCCTCCAACTTGAGACTGTGCCCCTTGTGTTTTGGTTTCCACTAAGCTTGAGGAGACCCTCCTTATCCACCCTATTTATTCCTTTCAAATACTTGAAGGTTACAATCATGTCCCCTCCCTCTCTCTCTCCTCTCCTCTCCTCCAGGGAGTACATGTTCTGGGCCACCCTCTCCTCATACGCCCTACTCTGCTAGCCCATGATCATCTTCATTGCGCTCCTTAGGACTGTCTCCAGTAGGTTAAGGTCCTTTATAAGATATGGGCACCAGTACTGTACACTGTACTCCAGATGTGGCCTCACTACTGACCTGTACAAGGGTACCAGATCTACTTCATCCCAAAATGTTGAAGTTGGCAGCTAGTGAGATCTCAAAACCTTTGACATATTTGTTTAATTCAATTATTAACACAGGGATTGCGCGCCTTCAGTCTGGAAAGAATCTACAGTGGTACCAATTTACAAATCTGGGGATAGGACAGATGTAGTAAATTACAGGCCAATCTCACTGTTGCCAATTTTAGGAAAGATGTTAGAAAAGTGTGTGTTTAAACAACTGGTGTCCTATTTGGATGAATATGGGTTACTAGCAGAACAGCAGCATGGTTCAGATGAGGGTATGGCATGGAGACGACTCTGGTCGGGTTGATGAGCACTGTAATTGATGCCTGTGAAAAGGGCACTATAACTGGGGCGATGTTCGTCAACCTGACCAGGGTCTTTGACATAGTGGACCATGAGATGTTGATAGCGAAAAAGAAGGCATATGGAATATCCGGGGTTAACTTGCAATGGTTCAGATGTTATTTGGGAGCATGAATACAAAGGGTAAGGATAGGTTATTTTATGCAAGTAGTTTTATGCAACATAGGTTATTTTATGCAAGTGAGGCCGGGGGTCCCCAGGGATCCGTACTGGGCCACCTATTGTTCTCTACTTTTGTGAATGACTTGCCTAAAGAATTTGTGAGCACAGAGTGCATTTTATATGCAGATGACATGGTCTCTGGGTTGAGGGCTGAGGTTGCTCATCTCCAGGCAGAGTTGGCTACGATTTGGGAGACCTCCCCCCAGGACCACCAATGCCACTTCTGCTGCCTTAAAGAATGCCAGTAAAGAGGGGCGGCTGGACAATGGTGGGCTCAGGAAGGGTGAGGGAGGTTGGGCAGAGGCACATACCACCTGTGGTTTCACTCCACAACTCCCATGCCATTCAGGCTAAGCGAGGCTATCCCATAGTGGCACCTGCAGTAGTGGACAAGGTGGATGCAGGGAACCTCTGCAGTGGAGACCCTGGGGGAAGGCAAGGGACCCCAGAGGAGAAGGAAGCAACTCCTAGTTGGGGACTCTATTATTGGGGGGGTAGAATTAGGGATGGGTAAGTGAAGAAGGAGACAGGTAAGGTGCCTACAAGGTGCCTTAGCTTGAAGGGACAGGAGGTGAATCCTGAGGATCACGGGGGGCAACAATACAGGAGGGGGAGCTAGACATCATTGTCCACCTGGGGACAAATGACCTGGCTGACAGTGAGGTTGGGGCAGTACAGAGGGAGTTCACGGAGTTGGGGAGGGGACTTCGGTGGCACACACGGTAACCTTCTCAGAAGTGCTACCTGTCTATGATATGGGAGAAGCCAGGATGCTCTGCATCAGGGGATTCAATGAATGGCTGAAGAACTGTTGCAGAGTTGAGGGTTTTGGCTTCATTGGGGACTGGTGGCCCATCTGGAGAGATGCGGGCTTGCACGCAAGGGATGGTCTGCATTTGTCCAAGGGGAGACCAGGATTCTAAGTGAAAGGTTTAAATGTTTCATTAGCAGACATTTAAACTAGCCAAGGGGGGAGGTGGAATTATGCAGGAAAAACTCAACTGCCGCCCCACAGGTCAAGGTAGACAGACAAGAGGATACTAAGGATGAGGAAACACAAAGGACTGAAACAGGGGTAATGTCAGGGGAAACACAAGGGGAGGAGATGGGATAAAAACAAATAGGGGCAAAGCCATCAAAACATGGAGGGCCATGCATAAAAATACCCATAGCCTGGATAACAAGATCCCTGACCTAGTGGCCTTGATGGCAGATGGAGACCTAGATATTGTGGCAGTCACTGAAACATGGTATACAGAAAGTCATGACTGGGACGTTAATATACCTGGGTACACAGTCTACAGAAAAGACAGAGAGGGCAAAAAAGGAGGAGGAGTGGCGATCTACATCAAGGAAGGGATCAAGGTGACTGAGATAAAGGGAAAGCAGGGAGGAGAGGAGGCACTGTGGGTCACACTGGAGTCAGGAAATAGCACCATTATCCACACAGGGGTTATCTGCAGGGGTCTATGCAATGTCAGTGGCTCAGCAGGTAGCACACTTGCCTCTGAGGCCGGGCGATCAGGAGGCTGTGGGTTCTATCCCCACACCAGGCACTTGGATTAAATCCCAGTACTGACTCTGTAGTGCAGCATGAGGGGGGTGCTGCACTCCTGAGGTGCCATCTTTTGGATGAGATGTTAAACCAAGGTCCTGTCTGCCTGTTCTGGTGGTGGTTCAAGTGGACGTTAAAGATCCCATTGCATTTCTCAAAAAGAGTAGAGGAGTTTTTATTCAAATACCACAACACACATAAAATACATATACATAATCATCTTAATGATACAAAAGAAAAAGAGGTGTGCAAGAACAAGGGGCACAATTTGAAGATGGGGGGGCGGCTCAGAGGTAATGTAAGGAAGAATTTTTTCACAGAGAGGGTTGTGGATGCATGGAACAGCCTTCCAGAGGCGGTTGTGGAGTCAAAAACAGTGGTGGAATTCAAGCATGCATGGGACAGTCATAAGGCAATTCTAGGGGTTGGGGGTAGAAAGAAGTAGGCTGTTGGTTAACTAGGATCTGCAGTCTATCCATCAGGTAGGGAAATGGGCAGACTGGGTGGGCCAAGCGGTCCTTATCTGCCGTCAAATTCTATGTTTCTAAAAGACATATCCACCACTCCTTCTCCCCCTCCAAACCGGTCCCCCCCCCCCATACTTATACTCTGTTTCCTCCTTTAAAACACTTTCCCACAAACTCATACTTATGCATATTTTTTTTTAAAGTAAATCCCTTGCACCACATTTGAACTATATTCCTTGGATGATACACACAGTCTCTTTTATATCCTTCTCTCATTGCCTGCTCACATGCCCTACTTAGTTCATCATATGTTATTTCTTGTTGTTGTAATAACAGCTGGCAACGTCTCTGCCACATATAATAATTCAGACAGGCAAACAGGACTTGTAAAGTACTACAATGATATAGCTTCAGCAATGAATGAAAGACACCTAACACCAAACTTCTGTATTCAATTTTCTTTAGCCATGGAATTTCCCACTTACTAGCCAAAAATAACCACAGCCGTTTAGCGTACCTACACTGAAATAAAAAATTATCCTGTGTCTCCACCACAGCCCCACATCCAGGGTACAAACAATTCCTTTCCTCTATTCCCTCATGCTTGTGACTGCCCCTCATCCCAATTTTCCCATAAGCCATTAACCACTGAACATCTTTCATTATTCTCAGGACGCTTGAATTATTTAACATCCTATACATAAATTTATTTTCGCTCGGTGTACATTCTTAAAATTCGGGAGCACTAATATCAGTCTCCTCTAAAATCTTCCCATACATTCCCTTTCTATTTAATTGTAATAATTGTTCCTTTGTAATGTGCAACTTTTGTTCCTTCATTAAAAACTCCTTATAATGCTCGAGCACCTTAAGTTTTTTTAAAGTCTTTAGGGAATTCTTTTCCCCATTTATTTAGAAATCCTTCTAACACATTACATCCCCACTTACCCGCAAAGTCTAATTGGTCATTCAGCATTCTCCTTATATTCTTATATAAAAACAGTACATGAAAGAACAAAATTGGATTAATCATCCCCAATCCACCTTTTTTGCAAGTTAAATATGTAACTTCTCTTTTAATAGGGTTCAGCCTACTACCCCAGAGTAAATGGAAGAATAATCCCAAAATTCTAGTTTCCATCCCACTTGGAAGTGGAAATAGGCTGCAAGATAAAAAAAAACATGGGAGAAGAAATTGCTTGACCACAACTACGCTTTTTGCTTTTGACGTTTTCCACTCTTTCCCTGGTGTCCTGGCCAAATTTTCCCCATTCAGTATAAATACCACCAACAGCTTAATCTGGTTCAATTTCAGTTGCTTACCATCTGGATGCCTACTCCCTGGGTCGCCCCAGGAAAAAGGGACTTCTAGTCTCAGTGGGCCTACCCAGTCAACAAAATTCAATAAAATAAATCTACAGACCCCTCACGCAAGGGGGGAGGAATCAGATAGGGTAATGCTAGGTAACATCCTTAAAATGGCAGAAAAAGAAGTGTTGTTGGTAGGGGACCTAAATATTCCTGATGTTAACTGGAGTACTTATGCTGCAGACACATCCAGGAGCAATGTCATTCTGGATGTCCTGCAAGGAGCATGCCTCACGCAACTTGTGGGGAAACCCACCCACGAGGGGGCGATATTGGAGCTGGTGTTTACAAATGGAGACAGAATAATGGATGTATTGGTGGGCAGCCATCTGGGGTCCGGTGATCACCATACAGTATGGTCCAAGGTAAAGACAGTAGAAGAATCAAGTCACGCTAAAGCTAGAGTCCCTGACTCCAAGAGGGGCGACTTCACTAAAATGGGCGAATGCCTCAAGAAAACACTGGCACAGGGTGGGGGGGGGGTAAAGGTACAGTGGGAGAACCTCAAGAGAGCCATGACAGAGGCAACAAGCCTTTGTGTGAAGCTAGTGAACAAAACCAGAAGAAAAAGAAAACCATTATGGTTTTCACAAGAAGTGGCAGGGAAGGTTAGAGAGAAAAAAAAACTGGCATTCAGGAAATACAAGGAAACACAAAGGGAGGAACACAAGGAACTGTATCAGGCAAACCAGAGGGAGGTGGGTAAAGCAGTCTCCAATCCCCTACCCACATCCATGCTATCACTCCCTCCCTCCCTCCCTGCCATTTGAAATATGGTCTCACTCTACCACTGTTCCTCATGTGGCTTTGATAATAGTGTCCACTTTCACTGCGGTTCTCCACCTTCTTCCTCACTCATCCACTCCCTTCTCCTCAAAACTCCCAACCTCCTCACCAGCCCCTTCAAAATCCTCTACGCTCCACTTTCTCATACTCGCCCTCCTCTTGCTCTCCGCTGGGAATATTCACCCCAACCTAGGCCCTATTGCCCCTTGCTCCTCTGGTGCCTCCTTCTCTACTACCTCCCCCCTCTCTCTTCTCTCAGCCCTTCCAAAAGGCTTAAAGATCCTACATCTAAACACCCGCAGCTCATTTCAAAAATAGACCAGATTCAGACCATGGTGTACACTCTAAAACCAGACATTCTTTTTTTTTTTTTGTATCATTTATTTATTGATTTTTTTCACTATAAATGACATACATGACAAACACAAACTACATAGACGTAAATTCATAACTTACATACATCAAGATCCATTTCCACAGTTAATTACAGAGCAAGAACAAATCATGCTTTCCCGTAAACTGTAAAAATCCAGGTGATCAGGGGTCAAGGGTGACAGAGATCCCTAGCTCCCCAACATTGACACAAGCATTATCCAGTGGTTCAGCTTTAACACCAACCTTCACCCAGCAATATGTTGTATGCAGCAGACAAGGAGGCCAAATATGGCTGCCATGCCCTCTGAAAGGGTTCCCCCTATTCTTTATAACATAAGTCAGGCATTCGAGTGTGAGGGCTTGCAGTATCAGAGTTTTCCATTGGGGTATGGTGGGCTGCACAGCAGATACCCAGGTATTGAGGACACAATGATGGGCCATAAACAGCACAGCCCTGAGCCACCTTGGGACCGGGATCCATTCCGCTTCCCCAGTGTCTTTTATTCCAAATAATAACAGGAGGGGAGACATAGGAAATTGTTGCCCTGTAATATTTTCCACCTCTTTCACCACATCTCTATGAAAATGCTGTAAACAGGACAAGCCCAGAAGTAGTGGTAATATGTTGCAAGGTTATTATTACATCTAGGGCAGATAGGAGACACCGCTGGGTTATATTTCTGCACTATAAGGGGTGGGCAGTACAGGCGGTGACAGAATTTATAATAAGATTCCTTATATCTATTACCCAATGAGATACCCTGATGATGCTGGGATATCAATTGCCAGTTCTCCTCAGATATGGGAAACCTCAAGTCTCTCGCCTACAACTGTCTAGTTTTCCCTGTCCTGTCAGGGAGTAATGCTTTCCCCTCTCTAGCCATTCTACGAATGGTCCCCTTTGGGTTTCTCTGTCCCATCAAAATAAATTGCTCCAGCTTGTCCCATGGTGAGTCCACCCCCTGAAGCCTGCCAATAGATCTACAATATGCCCTAACTTGTAGGTATCGGAAAAAGTGCTGGTGTCCCAAACCTGTCATAGCCTGCAAATTCTCAAACAATTCCAGTCCTGTTCAGGTGAAAAGTTGTTTAAAACAAAGGATACCGTTCTCCCCCCATTCTCAATATCCCCCATCTTCCAAACCAGGTAGAAAGAAAGGGTTTCCCCCCAAGGGCAAAAGCAGGGTATCTTCTGGCCCCACACCCCTTTGTTTGACCAACTCCTTTCAGCTCTCTAACACAGCTCTGACCAAAGGGTGTGGTTCAGGTACATTAAGATATGCCTTCCAGCCCCTCATGGAGAGATAGGCTGACACCTTACCCGGGCACCCCCTCTCCTCCAAATCAAGCCAACATGCTTCTTTCGGTCTCCCAATCCAGTCCTGGATATAATGGTACTGTATAGCCATATGATAAATCCCCAGGTCTGGAAACTGAAGCCCTCCCCTCTCAGTGGAGGTTTTTAACCTAGCTAGCCCCACTTTTGGCCATTTACCCTGCCAAATAAAGTCTGAGAAGGCTTTCTCTAATCTCGAAATGTCCGCCCTCTTTAACCCTACGTGTAGCATCTGTAAAACATACAGTATCCTAGGTAGGACATTCATTTTAATAAAATTTATTCTACCCAGCCACATGATTGGGAGTTTATGCCATCTTGTCAGATCTGTTATTATAGTTTGCAAAAGCGGAGTGTAGTTGAGACTATATAGGGTTTTTATGTTCCTCCCAACCCTGATACCCAAGTAAGTAACTGCTCCCTGGACCATCTTGAGGCCCCATTCTGATTCTTGTCCTCTCTCCAAATCTGCTGCCCCACCAACTCTCATCTCCTCCGATTTCTCTAAGTTTAATTTGTAACCAGAAAATTTAGAAAATTGGCATCAGTTCTAGTAACTTAGGTATGGACTGAGATGGCTTGGTTATATATAGCAACATATTATGAGCATATAACAATACCTTGCACTCCCCCCCAGTTTTACCTTTGACACCCAAGATGTCCAGCTGTGTTCGAAGGGCTATGGCCAGAGGCTCTAGCACAAGAGCAAATAAGAGGGACGACAGTGGGCATCCCTGTCGGGTTCCCCTCCCTAGCTCAAAACTATCAGAGAGATTGCCGTTATTTAAAACCCTAGTCCTGGGGTTCCTATACATCTGCTGAACCAGGCCAATGAATTCTCCACCCAGACCAAACCGGGCCAGAACCTCCTTTAGGTATGTCCACTCTACTCTGTCAAATGCTTTTTCTGTGTCCATTGACAGAATATGTACTGGCTGTTGCCCGTGTCTGGACCCCCAGATCACATTTAAAAGGGTTCTCATATTATGATACGAATATCTGTCCCAGATAAAACAAGTCTGGTCTGGGTGGATTACCTCTGGGAGTAGCTTTTCCAACCTGGTAGCCATGATTTTGGAATCACAGTTTAAGAGGGAAATTGGTCTAAAAGAAGCACATTCATGTAAGGTCTTGCTCACCTTTGGAATCAGGCATGTAATTGCCTCCCCCCAGGTGCATGGCAACTCTCCTGAATCCTCTCTGGCCCCTATAAACACAATCTCCAGATGTTCGATCTGATGGGCTTGTGTCTCTTTATAATATTCGATCGGAAAGCCATCCGGTCCACTTGTTTTCCCACTCTTAAGGGTTGCAATGGGCTTAGAAATTTCTTCTCTCTTTATCACAGAGCCCAACCATATTCACTGTGTCTCTGTAATCTGAGGCAGTGTGAGCTTGTTTAAGAACTCAAGCATCCCCTGCTTTCCTTCACCAATCTGGGATTGGTAGAGTTCCCGATAGAATCTTGTGAATCTATCCCCAATAGATTTTTTATCTTTCTGAAGCACACCGTCCTCCCCTTTGATGGCATGTATCAGATGGGCTCCCCGCTTCCCGCGCATTAAATTTGCCAGCATGGTGCCTGGTCTATTCCCCCATTCGTAAAAGTGTTTCTGGATGAATAGACAAGTTTTCTTCACCTCTCCCAGCAATAAATTATTTAATGCTTCCCAGGTTACAGTCAGTAAGTGCTGTATATTGGCTCCCCCCTCTCCGTGAGCTGCCTTTGTCTCTAACACCCTAAGTTTATGTTCAAGGTTTGTCCTACGTTCCCTGACTTTTTTTTATGCTAGTCTACATAGCTAATGTAACCCCTCACCCATGCCTTTCTAGCAATACAACAGGTGGCATGCTGTTGAAGCTGACAGCAGTACCTGGTGGGGACCTGGGTTCGGGGAGGATGAGGCTACTCGGCACAAGGGGGCCTAGGTTTGGCTACTCTGCACAGGGGCACCCAAGTAAATCTGAACACAGGAAGCAATAACTGTAATGTCCAGAACCAGGAATGGGATTCTTCAGTGTGGCTTTTATTCACATCCTAGCTGAACAAACAAAGCATAGACGGACCCTCATGGGGCTACATTTCCTGGTACTGCAGATTAGAGACAACAGAACACTTTATCACTATTTCCAGCCCTCAGGCTCTAAACCCACCAGGCACACAGCCCAGACTTGCACGCAGCTTTGGGTACACAGCCCGACTTGTACACACTTGGGTTTTCCCACTGGCCGGCTCCCCTCATTGTCACTTGATTCATCGGTCCATTGACGAATGAACCAATTATCCTGTTCACAGTCCATTTGAGGAATGAACCAATTATCCCATTCGCAGTCCATTGGAAGAATGAACCAATTATCCTGTCGTGGCTCCTTATACCACACTAGAGTCTCACACTTAGAGAGAATTTTCCTTACAACCCCATGTCTGGGTACTTCTATCTGGCCAAGTGCCTGAGGCAAAGTAGAAATCCACAGAAGAAATCCGTAGAGGTGGACCTGGTCACTAAAGATGGGGGGCCACCCACCTCCAGCTCCCACAGCCCATACCCGGCCATTTCTCTGGAAAACTGAACAATTCCTTTACTGAACTTTTAAATGTAGATTAAGGGTAGACGTCTGTCACATCACCTCTACATATTATTTGCATCCCAACAAACTCTGGAACTTGAAACTACTTTTACTTGCTTGGCCCATTTCTCTAGGCTTCCCAATATTTAGTAGTTCAATCCCTACATTATCACACAAGTCCCAGGGTGAAAACATAGGCCCTTTTAGCCAGAGCAGACACTCACCCTTACGTTGCAGGTGCCCCACAGGCGACTCACAAATCTTCTTTTCTCCCAAATAAATACTGGAATGAACAGGCAGCTTTTCCTCCACAAGCAGAAACTACGGGGTTGCCCCAGGAATCTGCAGGAATCTCTCATCCCCTCCAGAGGGAGGGGGCACTGAGACCCGAAACAGCTGTCTCCACCACTTCAGTAATCTTCCTGTGTCTCTCTTTAAGGTGGAGACACACACATTACTGGAAAAGGCAGCTCTGTCAGGGCTGAGGCTCCTAGAGCTCTTCACTGAGCTGCTTTACAAGCAAGCTCCCAACTTCCAAACTTCACTCACTGAAGACAAACTGCAGACTCTCACTTGAAAACTCCCAACATTCTATCTAACTCCCTTGCTGCAGATTCCAATGTGGCTTATGCAGCTGCGAAGTTCTATTGGTGATGTCATCCCTCAGTCTCAGCTGAGACTGAGAACAGAGTGAGACAGTGTGAAACCCATTTAACTGGAGTTTCACAAGCTGCCTTCCCTGCCTACCACTAGGTCTTACTGGGATTCTAGTAACCCCGGGTAACAAGGGGGTTACACTAATGATGGCTCCCCTCATAAATGTTTTTCCTGCATACCAAAAGAGAGCTTTAGTTGGAGCCGTTTCTGAATTAGCTTGCACGTATTGCTTCCATTGCTCCTGTATGTGCTCCTTAAATTCCTTATTTGCTAACGGATAGTTAGGGAACCTCCATTCTATGTGTGGACCTTCTCCTTTCCCCCGTTGTAATGACATTGTGACCATGGTATGGTCTGAGAGACATGAATTGGACTGAGCCTAATAAAGGCAAGTCGAAAATACCAATCCTTGGGGAGAAATAAATAATCTAATCATGACCAGGTTCGATGCGGGTGCAAAAATAAAGTATACGCCCTAGCAGTGGGGTTGGCTGTACACCATCCATTGATAATATCTAGATCTACCATTCCTGCTAGCCACTCCCGAACTGCTTCCTTAGGGGTGCCTTTACCATTCGAATGATCTAGCATCGGGTTAAGCAGACAATTCATATCTCCTCCTAGTATCAGATTTGGAAATTATTCTGCCATTAATAGGGCCATGAGAGCTCTATAAAATAGTGGGTCATGGACAGCCGGAGCATATATGCTCCTAAATGTGACTTTTTCCCCTAATAGGGTCCCAACAACAAATACATAACGCCCAGCATCTGGATCTGTTACTACCCACTCCACCTGAAATGGCAACTTCTTGTGCAGGAGAACAGCCACCCCTCTCTTGTGTGAGGTAAAAGCTGATGCATAGCATTCCCCAACCCACCCCCTTTTTAATTTGGCATGTTCCTTATTCATAAGGTGTGTCTCCTGGAGAAGGGCAACCTGAGTGTTTTGTCACTTCAAGACAGTCAGGAGCATCGTGCATTTAATAGGGGTGGCTATTCCCCTGACATTCCAAGAAACTATAGTTAGGTCCTTTAAGCTAGCCATAGTACCAGAGTGTAGGCTTTCCCCGATCAACCATCCCCTCAAGTTCCCCCAGGCACTCCGTCCCCTGGTCTCAAAATCCTTTCTGACTGGTTATACACTGGATCTTAGAACAATTATCAAACTGTGAAAAAACACACAAACAGTAACTATATACAAACCCTCTATTTCCACCCCTCCTCCCCTCCCTCACCCCATTGTAACAGTAGCTGCAATAAGCAGAAATTTTACATACCCTCCCCATAATGAAAGTAAAACACATCCCCCCGCTGCAAGTTACATTAAAGTTTTAGAATTATAACTGCCCCTGTACTCCCCTTCAAAACCACCCAACACTTAGCTGAGAGAAAAAAAACATGCATATAAGAGAGTATACTTATTCCCATACAATTTGTAATTGTCATTTAGTCCCGCATGAGTTGACCAAAACAAGGTGTTCAACTGCACGGCACAACGGGTCCATGATATTCCACTTATGGGTCAGGACAGGGCATGCCTGAGTGGAGGGCGCACAGCGCAAATGAAAATAAATGCTGCATCCCCCTTCCCCTAGCCGCCCCCCCCATCCCTGGCTTCTTCCTCGTTGATCGCTTCTCCTCCTTCACCAAGTAGATGGAGGGAACCATCTAATAAAGCACAATGTCCCTCCTAGTAAAACAAGGTACCCTCAGTCTCAAAGCAGAAACCAAAGCCTCCGAGATTCTTCCGTTTCATGTCCCTCATATTAAGATGTCAGCGAGGAGGTACAAGAGGGAAAGAGAAGGGGAAAGCGTGACATCTCCCTTGTAACATAGTCCCTGGGCTTCAGGACCAATAACAATCCCCAGTTCCTTATTAATAGCTGCTGTTTCATCTCGCCACTCGAGCTCCACACTCCAGCCATCAAAGCCTGGCATCGACGACAAATGGCATAACCAGCCAGCCTACTACACAGATCCAATCTATCTCGGGCAATCAATCCCGCTGTTTAAATGTTTAGTGTCCAACCTTGCTAACAATGACGTTTGAATTAACGATCAGGCCATCTTTGAATAGAATATCAAAAAGGAAACAGTCACAATACCTCCATAAAATAGAGATTCCATTGTCCACATGGCGCAAATGATTAGGCCAGGTATATTAAAATTCTAATCAAGGCAGAGTCCCAGAGAGCAATCATCCTATTTTCTTTTTAAGATCGCGGGTAAACACCTCTGCTTTCGACACCTCCCAAAAAGAGTACATGGCTCCTTCATGTTTGATTTTAAGGGTCGCTGGGTACAGCATATAGCACTCTACCTTAGCCTCTCGTAGCTGCGTCATCACAGGATTGAAGGCCTGACAATGTTTCAGTAACCGGGCGGAGTACTCTTGAAAGAGGTACAGATGGTGACCTTCGTATTGGAGCCCAGGATTCTCTCGATAGGCCTTCAAGACTTCTCTATCAGGATAATTATGGAACCTCATAATTATTTGTCTTGAAGGTTGATTTGGTGCAGGTTTGGGCATAACCGCCCTATGAGCCCTCTCCAATTTAAAATGTCCATTTTTAGGGGATAGGCCAAGTAGCTCTGGCAGACTTTTAGTGCAGAAATCAAGCAATTTGGCCCTCCCATCCCTTCCAGTAGCCCCCTTAGTCGCAAGTTCAGATGACGCTGATGATTTTCCTGATAGTTGAAAAGTTCCTTAAATTTCTCCAGTTCTCGTTGTAGGTATATAACTTGTTCTGGCAGGGGAGAGGTAGCGTCCTCGATGTCCGAGATCCGTTGTTCAGCCTCATGCAACCTGGTGGCAAGGGTAGCATGCAAATCCATAAGTTCTTGCAATTTACAGTCAAAGCTAGTGGCCAGACTGGTGAACTTGGGCTCCAGTGCGGCCAGGACCTGCTGGGTTACCTCCCGGCCTAATGCGCTGACCTCCGCCATGGAAAGCGAGATATGGCCTGCATTTTCCACTTGAGATACTGGCGGTTGCTTCTGCAGGTTTTTTGCCACTGTGCAAGACCTCTTCACCACAGTGGAGACCACATACTCATCCATCTTCAGTTCCTCTACAGTTCCCTCAACTTTTGGTGGTATTTGTTTTATTTTAAAAGTGCAGTTTTATTGTTTTATTTGCAGCGGTTTAGAGAGCTAGGGAAACTGGCGACTTTAGTCTAGATCAGCACTCATTAAGCGCTTTAAACCAGACATTCTAATCATCTTAGAAAATTGGCTAAAGAGCACAATCCCTGACCACTCAGTCTCCATTCCTGGCTACTCACTGCTAAGGCAAAACCGTGCTAGCAGGGGTGGTGGTGTGGCCATTTATGTCCAAGCCTCCCTCCAATATTCCATCATCCACTCATCCTTCAATCCTGAGACCAATGGTGCCCTAGCTATCCATGTGACCTTCCCCTTCACTCTCCCAATCTTTGTAGCTGGCATATACTGACACCCAAATGTCCATCCTTTGGTCGCATTAGACCTCCTAACCACCATCACTTCCCTTGCTCACTCTGGGGAATTATTCATCCTAGGCAACTTCAATATAAATTGGTTGTCACCTAAAACTACCAAAACTAAAAATGAAATCAGAGCCCTAAACCTCTTCCAACTGATCTCTGAACCCACCAGCCCAAACCATAAGACACAACAACACTCCCTACTCGACTGGGCCCTTACCTCCCACCCCCACTGCATCATCACCTCTGGCATCCTCCCTGATGCTCTCAGTGACCATAACCCAATATTCATAGTTAGGAAGGTCCACAGAACTAAATCGCCACACAAAACCATACAACTACACTCTTTCAAGTCTCTTGACCTTGAACCTATCTTAAGTAAGCTTCCCACTTCTGACTGGTCCCACCTAACCTTCTTCCCCTCAATTGATAAGGCCCTTGCCGGACTTCTGGTGACGTCACGCCCTTGATGCCAGCCTGAATTTATAGGCTCTGACCGAAGCCAACAAAAACCTCCGTTTTACAGCAGTAACAGTGGAACTTGAAACAGGAATTACCAAAGGAGGAGATACAATGGCAAAACGAGGGGAGAAAACCCTGAAAAAGCCTCCCCCGATTCCAGATGATGCAGGATTGTCGGATTCTGGTAGTGAAGCTTCACAGGCCTCGACCACCTCGCGGCACAGTAATGGCACTCCCGGACAGCCCCCCCTGGCTACCCTGCAGAGGCAGATGACTTTAGTCCTAGCAGAGCTCCAGGAGTTCCGAAGTAGATTTCGGTCAACCACAACAGCTTTAAGAATGGACATCGGAAAATTAGAAAACCAGCAGGAGCAATCTGACCTCCGCTTGACTGAATCCGACGTCAGAATAGACAGAGCAGAACAAGCAATACTACAATTAAACCAGGATATGCTTACCTTGCAGGAGCGGGCGGAAGATGCTGAGAGCAGGAGCAGATGAAATAATATTCGGATTTCGGGAATTCCAGAAGGGGAGGAGGGCAAGGACCCGCACCAATTTATTCGCCAACTGCTGATTCAGACACTAGAGGTGCCTGATGAGAAAATCCTAGAGTTTGAAAGGGTACACCGTACACTAGGTCCCAAGCCCCCTCCGGACGCGAGGCCCCGTGCTATCTTGGTCCGTTTCCTCCGCTTCCAGGAGAAAGAATATATACTGCATACAGCGTGGAAAAAAGGCCAGGTGACATATAAAGGTCAGCGGTTGTTCCTGGAAAACGAATACGCTCCTGAGATCATGGCTAGGCGTAGGGCCTACATTCCCATCCTAAAAGAATTAAAAAAACAAGGTCTGCGCTTTCGAACACCCTATCCAGCAAAACTGACAGTTTTCTACCCAGAAGGACAGCTCACCTACAACTCTGCAACAGAGGCACTGGAAGATCTTCGAAAGCACAAAATCGAAGTATAAATGCAGGCAGATAAGCCCTCCAGAGGAACCCTAGCAGCAAAGTTAGCCCAGCAGGTATGGCAGTCAGGCCGTCGGGATGGAAGAAGGCGACAAGGCATTGAAGCAATCCGCAAGATAGCTGACTCCCTGCGAGAACAGGTGCAAGGAAACTCCTGAACTACCAGCAGGGAAAGCACTATGCCCAAGACTCCGTGAGAGCGGAGAACTAACAGTACCAGCTTTCAGAGGACACTTTCAACAGCTGATTCCAGAAAAGGATGAAAGTCCACCCGTAGAACTTCTCTGACGCCTCCTTACTGAGACTGCACCCCCCCCCCCCGTGTGAACTTGTTATTTCTGAAGTACACCAGTTAAGTGTGAATAAGTTTTAGTATTTAAATGGAAGTTCCCCTATGAAGTCGGGAAGGAGGGGAGGGAGGGAGGGGAGGAAGAGGGGGGGGGAGCCTTTCTTGTTTTATTTCTCTTCGCTGGCGAGATCTGGGTCTCTCATGCTGCCTGCACCTGGTTGAACACTGTAACTATTTACCGCACAGTAGTAAAATGGTTTGCAGGCATGAGGGAAGGCAATGTGAGCTGATGATCTCTCGACTAAGCGAACCACCTGCCAGTCAATGATTACTTTTATACAGGCACCCTTATTCGGGAAGTACTGAAACAGCATTTTAATATAGCCCAGAGCTGCTGACCCACTAAGTAGGTGGCTGCTGCTGACATACAGGTTTGTCTGCCGAAGAAGGAGAGAGATTATTTACCAAGCCTGTAAAGAGTTATATGCTAGTTAACACCACAGATATGAGACCATACAAAAGGTGGAACAGCTAGTTGGTCTCATGCTAAGGTCTAGAGTAGGCAGTAGCCTCCCCCCTCACCATTGCCAAGCTTATTCTAGCCAAGCCAGACCTAATGGTCATTAGAGGAAATTAGATGTCAAGGTATCCCCCCTTTCCCCCCACCCTTCTTTTTTTTTCTCTCTCTCTCTCTCTCTCTCTCTCTTCTTTTCTCAGTGGGTAATTATTTAAATAACTCTTTATCCCCGATCCTTTTCCACACTAAAAATGTGAATACTCCTGTTTTCTCCCCAAGTAGCAATGCACTATTGCAGCAGGCTGGCAGGTAAGAGTGTGACTAACCAATATCCTAGCCCCTATCCCTTATCTGGTATTGGAAGTGCCAAGGGGTCTCTTTTTGGAGTTCCCCAGTATAGTGAGAATATCTCGCTACGGAGGGCCTAGATAGCTCTTGCAATTTGGAAGTTCGTGTTTGACAATTTAGTTCTGTTGATAAGAATGGTTGTAGCCCGGTTGGCACCACTCTACCCTATAGCCTCTGCTTTACTGGTATATTACACGAACTTGTTGAGTGGTTTACGGATCATATTACTTGAAAATGTTAGATGCCAGTTTCAAGGCAATCAGTTTCAGCTTGATAACTGTGTTATAGGTTTTCGAAAAGTGCAGTGTAACATTGATAAAATAGTAATTATACGGTTGTGTCTGATTAAGTACTACTTCGTGCTGATTGGGGGGGAGGATGAGGGGGGCTCCCTGGTTACCGTGCAGCCTCTTGGAAACCCATATTCAATATACATTCTATCATGGAAGAGACCCCCCCTGAAACTAGTCTCTTGGAATGTTAATGGGCTTTCTACCCCGGTAAAACGAGCTAGGGTTCTCTCGAAGGTAAAGAAATCCAAAGCTGACATTATATACCTGCAGGAGACCCACTTAAGTAACAATGAGCATGTTAAGCTGGGGCAGCTCTCGAAGGGTGAGGTATATGGTTCAACATATATTGGTGGGAGAAGGAGAGGAGTGGTCACAATAATTCCTCATCATGTATCTTGGCGGTTACAATAAAAATGGATAGATCCAAATGGTAGGATGGTACTGCTCTGAGGTTTGGTGGAGGAAATGGAGGTCACAATGGCCAATGTCTACTTTCCGCCAAATTCCTTGACTAATGACATCAGATGTCTGCTAGACAAAATAGTGCAGTTGACCAGGGGACCACTATTACTTACGGGAGACTTTAATATACTCCCCAACCCGGAGAAAGATTCTTCCAACCCTAATGCCCCCAGAAGAACTCCGCAACAGAGACTTCTGAACAGGTTTATGGCTGAGGTAGGCCTGTCAGACACATGGCGCCACATGCACCCCTACTCTAGAAACTATACTCACTATTCAGTTGTTCACCACACATACTCCAGAATCGATCTATGCTATACACAAATAGAGCAGTTAGAACGGCTGATTGACTGTCAAATTGGAGATATTACCCTTTCAGATCATGCCCAAATTATTAGTAGTTGGAAGCTGGGTTTACAGAAAAAGAAAAATATGTGGCGCCTAAACCCCACCTATCTAAAGTCTAAACAATTTAATGAATATATATCCGACAAGATAACTGAAATAATTAATGACAACACAGCCCCGGGAACCTCCCCAGGTATCCTTTGGGACACCATAAAAACAGTACTGAGGGGGCACCTTATTAAGTACACATCCCAGCTTGCAAAAAAGCATAAACAACACAAAACTAACCTTGAGGAAACTTTACATTTCTTGCAAGCAGCACGTAAACAAGGTGACAACTCTGTGCTTCCACAGCTAAAACTAGTTAAACAAGACCTAGATAAGCTGGTATTACAACAGACAGAAATCTCTTTAACCTTCCTCCGTCAGAGGTACTACGAAGTGGGACCCAAGGCCAATAGATTATTGGCATATCAAGTTAGAAAACAGAGGAAGGTAGCTGCTATCACCACTATACGTCACCCAGTGAATGGCAGTCCCCAAAATAAACTCAACGATATAGTCGAGGCATTTACCACGTACTATTCAACCCTCTATACCCCAGAAAGATCAATAACCCCAGAAAAGATAAAAGAATTCTTACAATCCCTAGCCTTGCCAAGGATCTCTTCAGAGCAAGGAGAACAATTGCTTGCACCTATTACGATGCAGGAGCTGACGAACGCTCTATCCCGTGCCAAAACAATGAAGGCCCCAGGACCCGACGGGTATGGAGCAGAGTTTTATAAATCCACCAGAAATATACTAATGCCATCTCTCCTAAAGACCTGCAATTCTGTCTTGGAAGGGAACCCCCCTCCACCCACCTGGGCCTACGCCACTATATCAGTAATTCCTAAACGGAAAAAAACAATTATGTGAATCATATCGCACAATTTCTGTTTTAAATTCCGACTATAAAATATTCATGGGGATACTAGCCCGTAGGTTAGAAGTTGTACTTCCAAATAGTACAGGGATCAAACTAGGTTTGTGGGAGGATGTACCACCACTGATAGCAAAAGAACCCATCATATAATACGACAAAATGCACACCTCTAATTACCTGCAGCCTTAATAAGCTTTGATGCTGAAAAGGCCTTTGATAGGGTTCTCTGGCCCTTTTTATATTCAATTCTGGAATTTATGGGACTCCCTAGGTCACTGATTCAAGTAATCACAAACATCTACACTTCCCCGAGGGCCTGGGTCCGGATCTCTGGGCACCATTTAAGATCTTTCCAGCTGGGAAGAGGTACTAGACAGGGCTGCCCTCTCTTACCCCTCCTGTTCGCCTTGTCTATTGAGCCATTAGCACAACTAATCAGGCAAGCCCAAGACATTCAGGGAATTGAAATGGGTGGAGAGGAGCACCGTATAGCACTCTATGCGGATGATGTACTCTTATACCTACAAAACCCGGCAATCTCACTCCCGAAGATAAGTAAGTTATTAGAACAATTTGGGCATCTCTCAGGTTATAAAGTTAATATCTCGAAAACCGAAATCTTGACTTTTCATTACACACCGGACCCAGTGTTGCAAAAGCAATTTCCCTGCAAATGGAATCCAGGGAAGGTAAAATACCTAGGGGTAAACCTAACAAGAGACCTGAGAGATGCATATAAGCAGAACTATACTCCATTTACAGCATGGTTGAAGGAAGATTTAGCCCACTGGAGTACACTCCCACTAAGCTTATCTAGGAATATAGAACTTATCCGAATGGTGACCCTGCCCAGGGCTTTATATCTCTTCAATAACGTTCCCATTTCTCTGCCCAAGTAACTGTTTCTGGACTGGGAAAGGGCAATATCTAACTTCATACGGGCCGGCCGTAGGCCAAGAGTCAGGCTGAAACTCCTCACTAAACCGAGAAGCGCAGGAGGATTAGCACTTCCAGACTTATACTGGTACTATCAAGCTGTACAACTTGTTCAAGTTATGGCCAGGCAGATCCTGAAAAGTGATATGCACTGGGCAGAACTAGAACAAACAGCCTCCCCAGATCCGGTCTACTTTAGTTTGCTATATGATACAAATGACCCTACAACTCGGAATCAGACTTTATCAACCGAATTGCAACATAGAGTCAGGGCCTGGTACCAAGTTAAAAGGCAACTCTCCATACTCCCATTTATACCGTTAATCTGCCCAATTGGAGCGCTCCCAAATTTCCCACCTAGAAGAGTGGACCACACGTATCTGCAGTGGGCCAAATACGGACTGAACTACCTGTTTCAAATTACAACAGGAGGGACTCTGTCCACATTTCAAGAAATAAAGGATAAATTTGGACTTCCCAACTCCCATTACTACAGGTACCTACAATTAAGGCACTACTATGAAGCATTGCCAACTACAGTGCGATCCCCAGAATGCTGGCCCCCCTTGATAGTTAGTTTGCAACAATTAATAGCCTCACCGTGACAGAAGCACCTTATAACAGCCCTCTATCGGGCCCTGAAATCGACTTTAATATTAACTCAGGTAGATACCCGCGAGAAATGGCAGCAGGAACTGGGTTCACCAATAGATACAAGACAGTGGGAACAAGCATGCTGGCAAATCTCATACACATCTAGCTCGCTGCAATGGCGAGAATTCGCATGGAAATTTTTAGTACGGTATTTTTATACCCCGGAGATTACCAGTCATTACACCCCGAGACACACTGCTGAGTGCTGGAGGTTTTGTGGAGAGAAAAGAGCTCACCTCACACACATAGTACACTCATGCCCCAAACTGCAGCCATTCATCCATAGCTTACAGATAGAGCTCCAGGAGATATTTGGTGAGCCCATACAGCTGACACCACAGGTGTTTATCTTATCAATGTACCCTGAGGATTTCGGAGACCAAAGCGCCCGGTACTTATTGGCTATCCTCTTCAGCAGGGAAAAAAGCCATCACTAAGAAGTGGTCCACCCCCAACACCCCCACAGTAAAAGACTGGTGGTCCATTTCTAGGCAAATTTATCAAATGGAAAAGTTAACATACAGAATTAATGATAAAATAGGGAAATTTAATGCAAGGTGGAACAGATGGCTCCTGTATTACATGCTCAGAGATACGACCTTTGTCCCATAACTTATTAGTGGCCCCCCTTCCAACTGCTTCTCCCTCCAATCCTCTTCCATCCCAATCCTTTAACTCTCTCAACCCCTCCTCCCTTCCTCTCCTGACCCCCTACTATCTCCACCCTCAGCTCTCTTAAAGAAAGGAGGCTTGCTCGGTTGGATGGGGCCCTCCCCCTCCTCTTCCCTCTCACTGACCCCCTGATATATTTCCCTCCCTGGGGTCTGAAGATCTGTACAGTTGAAACGAACGGCGTTGAGGTAAACTCTGAATGCCTGTCATTTCCCAGGTCATCTACGATCCTAATGATAAGAATTGTGACTCTAATTGACCCAGAAGCTGAGCTGAAGAGATCTACATTACCCCAATAAACAGGGGAAGCTTTGTAAACCAGGAATGCTCTTTAAACTGCTTTATTGTAGTAACAGAGTGTAAGTACAAGAAAGAATAATGTAAGCATTCTTATTTGACTCCTTTGCTGTACCATGCACAATCGTATGTAATGAAAACGAAAACAAATAAAAATGAAAATAACAAAAAAAAAAAGATAAGGCCCTTGCCTACTTCAAAGAAATCTTTCTCGTAAACTGGAACGCCTTTGTCCCACTCAAACAAACCAGAGTCAGAGATAACCACTTACCTTGGATAACCCCTGAACTTACGATCTGCCTCAGGGCTAGAGATTGAGCCTGGAAGTGTCATAAAGCTACCCAGCATCTTAGTGACCTCATGAACTTCCGCATGCTCAGAAATGCTTGCACCAGGGTTACAAGGTTAGCCAAGTCTGAATATTTCAAATCTGCCTTCATCACCAACATAAATTCTCCTTAAAAGTTCTGGAAGGTGGTCCACACCCTATTTACTCCCTCATCTCGTCCACCATCCCCGGTATTTAAAGCAAATAGCTCACTAGTGTCCAACCCACCAGCTGTAGCTGCGGAATTTACCTCCTACTATACCTCCTGCGCCACTGAGCTACTGAAATCCTTCCCATCCGACCCTTCCCCCCCGTGTGCCCCCTCCACCACCTTCCCACCTTCCCTTCTCTTTCGCTACTGTAACCTCAAACAATGCCCTAAGTGCCCTCCTCACCATCAACCCCTCTAAAGGTGCCTCCCCTGATGGCCTTGACCCAAAACTGCGCTCCCTCTCCGCTTCGGCCATTGCCTACCCCCCTCTCAATAATCCTAAATCTCTCATTCTCTACTGCCTCGGTCCCCTCTTCATGGAAACATGTTATGGTCATCCCTCTGTCCAAAGGGGCGACTCCTCATACCCTGGCATCTATCGAACCATTTCTCTCCTCCCTACCCTTGCCAAGCTTCAAGAACACATTGTCCTCTCCCAACTCACCTCTTTTCTGACACCTCCTTTTTCACCCTTTTCCCGTCTGGTTTCAGGAAAAAACACTTAAGCACCACCTGTCTCCTACGGCTCATAGACTCCATCCTAATCAGGATGGACAATGGCCAAATTACCTCTGCCATTTTTGTCAACCTGACCAAGGCCTTCAACACCGTTTCTCACTCCCTTTTCTACAGCTTACTCCGAGTAAATGGGTTCATCCCTCCACCACAAACTGGTTCAGGCCTACCTTTAATGGTAGAACGCAATCAGTTAAGAGCTTGGATGCCACTTCCCTTCCCCTCCCGATTAGCACTGGAGTCCTCCAGGGCTCAGTATTAAGGCCCCTCCTATTCTCCATCTTCTTAAACAACCTTCCCTCTGTTTGCTCCCCATCCTCTGCTGTACATATGTATGCCGATGATACAGTCCTGTATGCATCTGGCTCCTGCCCTGATGAGGTTACAACCAGCTTACAGCAAGACTTTGACAAGGTTCAGCCCTGGTTTGCTAACCATCAACTTTTCCTCAATGCCAAGAAGACTGTCTCCATGACCTTTGACACAAGGCAGAGACTCTCTAGGCTTCCCTCCCTACCTACTTTTCACACCCTTGAAGGGACTTTACTTGAGGACACATCCTCCTTCAGGTACTTAGGTGTTTGGTTGGACCAACACCTAAACCTCTCTGGACATATTGATGCCATCCAGAAAAAACTGTGCCCCAAGCTTGGTGCTCTGTTCGGGAACCATAGTTGCATCCTTCCTACAGCTAGGCGTGAACTTGTTCAGAAGATGATACTGCCCATTTTTGACTACTGTGACATGGTCTATGGTGCTGCCACTAAGTTCTCCCTGGCCAGACTGGACACCCTCTTCAATTTCTTCTGCTGCTTTGCCATGGATGCCCCCCCCTCTTTGCACCTATCACTGCGATCTTTATCATGCCCTGTCCTTCCCCTCTCTTACAACTACGCAACTCTCCCACTGTGCTAAATTCACCTCCAAGCACTGGTTGGGTGAGCTCCCTTCCTACCTCACCTCCTCCTTTATAACACCCCCACCTTCCCATTTCCTTAGATTAACCGACTCCCGTACCCTGGTTGTCCCCCGCGGATCCACCCAAATCAACCAATCCGGTAACTCTCACCGCCTCCCAAAAATTTGGAATTCCCTCCCCCCTCAAATCCAGCACTCATCTGCTGCCTACTCCATCAGCTCTGCCCTCAATAATTACTTTGCACCTAGCTGCTCCTGCCATATCCTTCCCGAATTCCCTCCTCTAAGCCCTGGACAAGCCCTACCCCTCTACCCTCACCTTCATTTTCCCCTGTGCACACCCACCCCCCAAATCTCTAGCCCTCCTCCCTCCCAAATTGCTCCCCTTACTGGCCTCCTCCTGATCTCTCACAGAATGTAAGGACCCCGATGCTCTCCATGAGTCCCTCTCCTACCCTCCCAAGGGGCTTGTATCGCTTATCTACTCCCTTCCCCCACCATCTTAAAGGGGTCTCTCTGGGATACTGCTTTATCCCTTCTCTCTGGTCCCCAAGTCCCTTGAGGTTCCTCGAATCCTGAAGGGGTCTCCAGGAGACTACTCTCTCTCCCTTCCCTTTCCCTTTCTTTCACATAAGCACTTGTTTACTTATTAACTCGGCACTTATTATTGTCCACCTTTCTACATGTTATGCGCAACACTGTTGTAACACTGTTTGTAACACCTGCCTTACAACTGTATGTTAATGTTGATCTTGTAACTTGAATGTTTAATGTCTCATTCCAATTGTACCCTTCCCCCCAGGTCATACCGGGAGACGAACGACTTGTTGCTCAGTGTGCCTTCCTGGACAAACATTTCAATAAATAAAAGCCTTCTTCAGGTACATAAGGGAAAGAAGAAAAGCCAAGGGAGTGATAGTGAGACTTAGTAAAGGGGGGATGGGCGGAGGGGGACCTGGAGAAGACTGAGATGCTGAACAAATGCTTTTGCTCAGTATTCACAAATGAAGGGGAAGGGGACGGACTAATATTAGCAAGTATGCACACACAGGAAAGAGGGGTGGACACCAGTCCATTCACAAAGGAGAGAGAGTCCTAAAGGAGCTCTTGAAACTGAAGGTGGATAAGGCAATGGGACCAGATGGGATACATCCCAGAATACAAAAACATCTTAGAGAGGTGATACTATCACCGCTGACAGCCCTATTCAGCAAATCGTTGGAGGAGGGAGTAGTACCGGAGGACTGGAGGAGGGCAAACATGATACCCCTTCACAAGAGTGGGAGCAAGGTAGAAGCTGGTAACTATAGACTGGTCAGTTTGACCTCAGTGGTGGGAAAGATGATGGAATCACTGTTAAAGAAAAGGATTATAGAATATGTAGAAGCCAGAGGGGCACAGGACCCAAGGCAACATGGATTCACAACAGAAAGGTTGTGTCAAACGAATCTGATAGATTTCTTTGACTGAGTGACAAGGGTAGTAGATCAGGGAGGGGCGGTAGACATGACCTATCTAAATTTTAGCAAGGCATTTGACACAGTCCCACACAAGAGGTTAGTAAACAAGTTGGGCAATCTGGGAGTAGGTCCCAAGGTGGTAAACTGGGTTAGAAATTAGCTTAGCAACAGGACTCAGAGGGTGGTGGTAAACAGAGTTCAATCTGAAGAAAGAGGGGTAACCAGCGGGATGCCACGGGATTCAGTGCTGGGGCCAGTCCTCTTTAATGTCTTTATAAGTGACATTGCGGAAGGACTTGAAGGAAAAGTATGCCTCTTTGCAGATGACATCAAGATCTGCAATAGGGTTGACACTCCGGGGGAGGGAGCAAATGAGGAGAGACTTAGGCAAGTTGGAGGAGTGATCAAGAGTGTGGCAGCTCGGATTCAATACCAAGAAATGTAAAATCACGCACTTGGGGAACAAAAACCCAGAGGAGGAATACACAATGGGGAGAGGGTGTACTAACAACAACCAAAATGAAAAGGGACCTGGGGGTGGTCATAACAGATTATCTAAAAGTAGCCAAACAATGTGAGAAGGCGGTGAGGAAAGTTGGTGTAATGCTGGGGTGCATAGGGAAAGGCATCCCCAGTAGAAAACAGGAGGCTGTGGTACCCCTGTACAGGCAGTTGGTGAGGCCTCATCTAGAGTACTACATGCAGCTCTGGAGACTTCATCTCCAAAAGGACACTGACAGGGTGGAGGCAGTCCAGAGAAGGGTAACGAAAATGGTGCAGGGGCTACACCAGAAACCATACGAGAAGAGACTGAGAGAACTCAATATATATATTCTGGAGGACAGGAGGGAGAGGGGGGATATGATAGAGACATTCAAATACTGCAAGGGGATCAACAGAGTTCAAGAGGGCAGTATCTTTCAGAAAAGAACATGTGCAAGAACAAGGGGTCACAATATGATGCTGAAGGGGGAAGACTCAGGGGCAATGTGAGGAAGTATTTTTTCACAGAAAGGGTGGTGGATGCATGGAACAGCCTCCCGGAGGAGGTTGTGGGGCAAAAATAATTGTCAATATCAAGAATGCAGGCAGAAGGCAAAACTAGTGGTAGGAAGGAGGAGGTAGGCAGCGGATCAAATAGGATCTGGAGCTTATACAGTAGGTGGGGAATGGGTAGACTAGGTGGGCCAGGCGGTACTTATCTGCTGTCAAATTCTGTGTTTCTATGTATGTATGTCTTCTTCAGCTCTGGCCCCTCTGTAAATGTAATACAAGGACAGCTCCAAGATGATTTTACAAAACTAAGTGGTTAATTAAGAATAAGTTGCAATTGAATGAAAAAAAAAATTATGTTGTTTGGAATGACACAGAGGCTAGCCCGAAAGGAAGACCTGTGTGTCATAGGCCGAAATGGGGATGAGATTTCTGTGGTAACCTCATTTAAGTATTTGGGTGTATATCTGGACCCACTTTGAATCTACTTGGCCATCTAGATAAGATCAGTAAGAAAATAAATCAAAAGCTAGGGTTCTTATACAGAAGAATTAATGCTTTAACGGACAAGGTTAGAATAATAATAGTCAAACAAATACTAATACCAATTTTAGAATATGGGAAGTTTTATTTGTTTTTTAACACAACATTCTTTTCACTCTTACTGTGGAGCAGGTGGTGAGTCGTCTGGCCACCGGCACCCCCGGACCTGGTCTGGCCAGCGACACGCTCTCCTCCATGTAGGCTGGCATGCAGTGTCCCCCCCCCTCCCTCGGGGGACCTGGATCCTGATACCTGGGGGGTGCACCTCTTGTGTTTGGGGATGAAGGACACGGCCATCAGCCGCCATGATCGCCCCACAATTGTTCACCATTTTTTCCTCCCTCAGAGCCAGTCATGCAATGGTGTCAGCACACTACGTGCTAACACCCACCATGCTCCAGCCCTCAACCGTGCATCCTACCTACAGTGCCCCAGGCATCTGCCAGTTGCCGCTGCATAGCGATGCAATCCCCCCACCCACTCCAGAGTAAGGAGAGCAGTCACTGGATGCGTGATCATCCCTCTCCCCTGCTGACCCCCGACAGCTCAAGTCCGCTCCCAAACCCAGGTCGCTGGCGTGGCGTGGCGTGAGGTGTGGTGTCCAGCGCCTCAACCCTCAGTGCCACCGGGCCAACATGGGCAGTTTTACTTCTAAATCAAGGAAGTACATTCATTTCAAAATACCAATGATTTTGAACAACATTTGTAGGTTTGGTCTGAGGGCACCTATGAATACTCCTCATTGTCTCTCGTATCAAAGAATGGAAATTTTGCCTCCTTTGCAGGGAATAGAATATCATGCAGCTGTGTTTGCACAGAGGATTCACCAATGTACATTACCATATTGTTTATTTAAGAAATTTATTAAACATCAGGCACCTTATTCTACAAGGAATAGTATGGCTATGCTGTTCTATTCTAGTTCTATAAAGCTGGCTATAAGTAAGCATTCTTTTTATTACTTGGTATGATCCCACCTTACTAAATGGGTTTACAGCAATCATCAAGATTGCAGGCCAGCCCAGTGGTGCTGAGTGTTGAGGCACTGGACGCCACACCTCGCACCACACCAGCTACCCGGGGTCGGGAGCAACCACTGGCTCTGGAGGGTCAGCCAGGGGAGGAGGATCGAGCATCCCAGGGACTGCTCTCCTCCTCCACCCAGGTGGGTGGGGAGGGAATACCACAGTTACACTGGCTCCTGGTGGTGGCTGGGGGGTGGTGCATACCGCGGTTAAGCTGTGGGGCGGCGCGCACAACGTCGGATGGGCCATGTGCGGATGCGTGCACGACAGCATCATTGACGTCATTGCACATCTACGCCGAGGGGGGGAATCACGTTGAAAAATCCTCTGCATGCACAGTGATAGCTGATCCAGCTGCGCTGCACTGGATGCACCCCAGGTAGCTTCCCTGGTGTCTGCCCCTGGCCTTCCACGGTGAGCAGGGTAAGTCCCCATCATGACGTGGCTGGGGAGGGGCAGAGCATAGGGATGAAGAGTTCTGGCTGCAGCCAGGGCAAAGTCAAGGTATACAGTTGGATGGGGGAACCATAGGTACAACCCCCCCAGCCGAGGAGTAATAAACAAAATATCTTAAAAAAAAAAAAATCAAGATTGCAAATAATTCAAAGCACTTCAAGAGACTATTGAGAGCACATTATGACAAATTCAGTTCCTGTACTTGTAATGCAAATTAGCTTGTTTGTCTACTGTTTGTGATGCTTATTGTTGTATTTTAAATGTAAGGCATGACTGAAAAAGGGTTGTGCCCAGTTCACCTCCTGGTTAAAAATAAAAAAATGGGCTGGCCCACCGGCGCAGTGGTACCGCCACTACTCGCGACGCTGGCAACCAGGGTTCAGGAACTTACCTAGGGAGTTGGAGGGCCGGCCAGGGGAGGAGGTTTGAGCGTCTGCAGACTGCTTGCCTTCTCCAGGGAGGGAGGGGAGACAAGGCTTGGTGCTTGTCTGACCTCTGGTGGAGGCCAGAGGAACAGCAAGCACCAGCCATCACAGGAAGGGGGCGTGACAGATGTCGGCGACCTCGCCTTGATGTCATGGCACATGTCACACCAACAGAATAGTTGAAACTGCTCCCTGTACTCCAGGGAGAAGGAGCACTGGCACAGATCCCCAATCCTCTACCGCCTGGTGTCTCAATGAAAACAGGAAAGACTCGGGGTGTACAGGCCCACCTCGTCTCAGCCCACAACCATGGCTCCATGTGGAACACCGGATCAGGTAAGAGGGGGACAGATGCCCAGGTGACTCCCTATGATGCGGAGTGCAGGGGGCCGGGGGAGCATAAACAGAAAGTAAAAAAAAAAAAAAAATAAAAAAAATGAAAGTGTTGCCTCCTCTCGACTGTTGCTGATCCCTCTGGCAATCCACCCCAACATTTTATTTGCTTTTGCTGATGTTTCCTACATTGCACAGAGTGCTTCAAGTCATTAGTGATCAACACTACCAGACCCTTCTCTTGTGATGCAGATATCTGGACCCCTCCAAGGCTATATTCAGTCCTCAGGTTCTTGGCTCCAGTGAGCATAACTTGTCATTTCTTTGCATTGAAGCCAAGCTGCCAAATCCTGGACTATCTCGCTAGTTTTTCCAGATCCTCCTTTAGGTCTTGTATCCATTCCACCACGTCCGACCTCCCAGAGAGCTTGATGTCATCTGCAAATAGAAAATGTTGCCCTTAATACCATTCCCAATATCGTTGATGAAGACATTAAACACCACCGGTCTGAGCTCCGAGCCCTGTGGGACCACACTGGTGAGCTCCCTGGTAAAAGATAGCTCACAACCTACCACCACATTCTGGGTCCTGCTCCTCAGCCAATTTTCCACCCATCTGGTCAACTTCTCTCCAACCCCAAGATCTTCCAACCTTCCTGATCAACCTCTCGTGGGGTAGAGAGTCAAAGGTCTTGCTGAAGTCCAGGTAAGGAATGTCCACCACCTGGCTCATCCACTGTTTTAGTGACCCAATCAAAGAAGTCAATCAGATTAATTTGACGTGACTTCCCTCCCATAAACCTGGGCTGCATCTCATCCTGGAGACCATGCTCATCCAGATACTCTATCAACCTTTCCTTAAGTCTGGTCTCCATGAGCTTGCACACGATTGCAATCAGACTCACTGGTCTGTAATTCCCTGGGCCGTTCTAGGACCGCTGTCACGGAGGGGCACTATATATACCATTCTCCAGTCTTGTGGTACTATGCCTGACTCCAGCGAACTACTGAACAGGCTAGCCAAAAGATCTGCAATCTCCTCCACCAGTTCCCGGAAAGTGAAAGCAAAGGTAGAGTCCCTGTAGAGCAGGGACCCATCTACCAGCTAGGACAGATCACATAGATTGAGGAGTCTGGGAATGGGGCATGTCTTAAGACTTCTCCCAGACTGTTACAGTCTGTCCTAGCTAGCAAAAAATGACAGCACATACTGTACCAACTGACTGCCTATAGAACCCAATGACAATGGTGTTTTTATGGCACAAAGAAGAAGACTATCGCATCTTCCAGCTCCCTGAACAGAGGAAGCCCTGTCTTGTAGGCTTTGTATATCTTAGTATGCCAATTAGGCACATCCTGTGTGGAAAGCCAAGGACACACCAAATCAGGATACAGAGATCACCAAGCCAGTAAACATGGCTCCATCTAACATAGAAACATAGAATTTGAAGGCAGATAAGGAGTGCTTGGCCCACCTAGTCTGCCCATTTCCCTACCTAATGAATAAGCTGCAGATTCTAGTTAACCAACAGCCACTTCCTCCTACCCCCCACTAGAATTGCTTTACATCTGTCCCATGCATTTTTGAATTCTCCCACTGTTTTTGACTCCACCACCTCCTCAGGAAGGCTGTTCCATGTATCCACTACCCTCTCTGTGAAAAAATACTTCCTCATATTACCTCTGAGCCGTTTCCCCCTCTAACTTCAAATTGTTCCCTCTTGTTCTTGCACATCTCTTTTTCTGAAAGATGCTATTCTGTTGGACTTTGTTGATTCCCTTGAGGTACTTGAAAGTTTCTATCATGTCCCCTCTCTCCCTTCTTTCCTCAAGGGTATACATATTAAGCTCCTTTAATTTCTCTACATATGTCTTCTGATGCAGACCCTGTACCATTTTAGTTGCCCTCCTCTGGACAGCCTCCATCCTGTCTATGTCCTTGCGGAGATGGAGTCTCCAGAACTGCACGCATTACTCCAGATGGGGTCTCACCAACTGTCTGTACAGAGGGATAAAACTTCCTGTTTTCTACTGGTGATGCCTCTCCCTATGCATCCCAGTATCCTGCCAGCCCTCCTTACTGCCTTCTCACATTGCTTACTCACCTTTAGGTCATCTGATATGACTACCCCAGGTCCCTTTCCATTTTGTTGTTGTTAGTATTTCACCCCCCCACTGTGTACTCTTCCCCTGGGTTTTTGTTTCCCAGGTGCATTACTTTGCACTTCTTTGTGTTGAATCTAAGCTGCCATACATTTGACCATTCCTCCAACCTTGCCAAGTCCCTTCTCATCCTTTCCACCCCACCTTCTGTATCGACCCTATTGCAGATCTTTGTGTCGTCTGCAAAGAGACATACTTTTCCTTCCAGTCCCTCTACAATGTCACTTATAAAGACATTAAAGAGGACTGGTCCCAGTACTGACCCTGCAGTACCCCGCTAGTAACCCCCCTTTCTTCAGAGCGGACTCCATTTACTATTACCCCCTGCCTCCTGTTGTCCAGCCAGTTTTTTACCCAGGCTACCACCTTGGGACCCACTCCAAGGCTGACTAACTTATGTATTAATCTTTTGTGTTGGACTGTGTCAAATGCCTTGCTAAAGTCTAGGTGAGCCATGTCCACAGCCCCTCCCTGGTCTACTACTTTGGTCACCCAGTCAAAGGAATCTATTAGATTCATCTGACATGACCTTCCTGCTGTGAATCCATGCTGCCTTGGGTCCTGTGCCCCACTGGCCTCTAGGACCTCAATAATTCTTTCCTGCAGAAGTGATTCCATCATTTTCCCTACCACTGAGGTCAAACTAACAGGTCTGTAGTTTTCTGCCTCTGTCTCGTTCCCAAATTTGTGAAGGGGAATCACATCCGCCCTCCTCCAGTCCCCAGGTACCACCTCACCCTCCCATGATTTGTTAAAAAGGGTAGTCAGTGGTGTCACTAGTTCTGTCCTGGGATGTGGAATATGCGATTGTCTTAAACTTTTATGTCAAAAAATGTGTGCAAAAGTTTTTTTATACTTTCCAGAAAGTTTAGTTGAGCAGTAAACCAATGGGAAAACCAAAGTTAATTAATGCCATTTGTAAAACATCTATGAGCAACACCACTTTCTCTGCTCAATGGAATATATGCCCATCCATCACATCTTCCATGCCCATAGGAGCAGACACAATCTGTTTTACACTTTACTAGATCAGAACAGATACAAGGGGCCAGATATTCAAATGTTAGTGCAGTCGCTAAGGGGTGTCTTCCTGCACTAATCAGGTTTTGTGCCCAATTTGTGGGTGGGGTTTATATTCAGAGACCCCCCACAGCACCAACAAAACCCATTAGCGCCTGAGCGCTAACATACCGCTGTGCCCATGAACATTGTGGTAGTTAGATATTCAGTGATTTGCACCAGCAGTAAATGCCACCCATATGAGTGTTATTTACTGCCTTTGCAAACCCCAACTTAACAGGGTGCAAGGCCTTGGTGGTGGGAGGCAGTACTGCAGCCAACCAACCCCCCCCAACCCAAGCCAAATGAAACAATGGATGCTTGGTGTCCAGTGGCACACCCCACCCTCCGATAACCCATCCCTGTACAGCATTAATTGTCCCTGGTGTCTAGTGAAACCCCCTGCCCTCCAAGTCACCCATCCCTGTAAAGCTTTCATTATCTCTGGTGTCTAGCAATATCCCTTGCCCTCCAATTACCCGGTGCTGTAAAGCTATTGTTTTCCCTGGTGTCTAGTGGCACCACCCGCCCTCCAATTGCATGCCCCATAAAGCTGTTGTTTTCCCTGGTGTCTAGTGGCACCCTACCCACCCTCTGATCACCAATCCCTGCAAAGCTGTTGTTCTCCCTGGTGTCTAGTGGCACCCCCACCCTCCGATCACCTGCCCCGGTAAAGCTGTTGTTGTCCCTGGTGTCAGTTGGCACCCCCCAGCCTCTGATCACCTGCCCCAGTTCGATGTCACACTCACCATCTGTAACCAGTTATGGATGCGGTATAGCTGGGGCATGCTGTACAATGTCATGGCTGAACCAAGTGATTGAATCGCATTATCCAAGTCTGGCATATTTGTGTCCCCAACACTGGATCTCGAATCAACTGCAAATGTAAACAACTCTGACTGTACGAATTGTAAGCCTGAGGCTAGGCATCAATTGGGCAGCATTAACAAAGGAAGAAGACTATCTTGTCCCATCCATGACCATGGCGTAATAGAGACAGATGCCCCAATGTCTAAACAGTCAGAGATCAGTTGCTAGAATGTTCTCCATTGGTATTGTATCTCTGACTGACTCAGGGCAAACATGGACCATGCCTCTCCACCCTCTGATTCACTAGCTCCCTAATGCTTACACAGTCCCTCATGGCTAGTGGTACCCCTCCACCCCCTGAATGCCCATATCCATAAGGCTTTAGTAGTCCCTGGCATCCAATGGTCCCCCCGCGCTGACAACCAGTTGACACCCGGACCATTGAATGATAGAGGTCCATCAGGCCCCCCACACCACCTGCACACCATCCAGCCAACTCCGCTGTACCTGTGCACATACAGGGGGTTAGCTGGGTGGTGTGCAAGGCTGGGTGGGTGGTATGCTCCATATTCTCCCCCCCCCCGCTGATCCTTAGACAACCTGAGTTGGATCTAGAACCAGGGTCATTGGTGCTACAAGTGGTAATGCTACCACTGCACTGGCAGGCCAACTAGATATTCATACTCTCAGCATGAATGAGTTTAATAGATTTTGGTAAGCCACAAATGAAACTGTTAATCTTAATATATAGGCATATATATTATTTTTTATTTATAATTTGTAGGTTTTTCTCCTGTTTTCTTTTCCCCCGCTCACCCACGCATCCCTGGTGCAAGCACACGTGTGGAGGCATGCGCATGCCACACACCATAGAACATCCCACCCTACCATTCACCCGTACCCGTCTGCGCCACCACTGGACCTCCACCCAGTGACAGCCGGACTACAGGAGGGTGATCTCTCACCCCTGGAGAGGAGAGCCGCTAGACTCGATCCTGCTCCACCCTCCCCCACAGCACCCCGACGACCTGAGGTCATTCCTAATCCCAGGTAGCCAGCGTAGCACAAGGTAAGGCAGAGATGCCTTAACTCTCAGTGCCGTTGGGCCAGCCTTAACCTTAATATTTGATGGGGTTAAATAACTCCAGGTTAAATTTCCTTGGTCGACTTGTTCTTTCCACTGTTTGGGTTAAAAAACAATATGAATGTTATTTCATTTTATCACACACATCCTTTGGTTGTGTCTGTATCAGTAGTTGAGAAAAACTACAGTGCTTATCCTTCATCTTTACCTTGTACTTCCGTGGATAAGACGACAGCAGGTAGTCTGAATTATAGGGTCATAGGGTTGGGGGATGAGTCAATTGGCAAAGCCTTATTAAGACTCGTCACATATCAGTGGAAGTATCCAGTCTGGGCACTACTCATAAAATATTTAATGACTTCCTAAAAGAGTTCATGTTGCCACTCAAGACCATAGATTTCAGTAAGGCATTCCAGGTTGCTATAATTCGTTGGTTGAACCAATTTTCTCTCCTATTAGTCAGACGCTGATGGACAATACAATGTTTTGCTGTATTTGCACAGTGCAGCTCTATTGGGATATGTATTCTTGGAACTTTGTGACACAATGGACTGCCTTCCTATGCCGTAGCGTTATGAACTATAGACCGTCATGTCCTTTTGTGGATTCAACTGTTGTTTTTATTGTTTGAAAGAGTAAAAATAAAGTTTAAAAAAGACTGTTAAATTTTTTTTGAACAAACAATGACATTTTCAACATTTACAATACTATCTTGAAAAATACAGGGTCACAGTCTAAGAAAACAACTTTATGTGTGAACCTCTCCATTTCCCAATGATGACAATATTACTATTACAGAAACATAAAAACACAGACCATCACAGCAGAAAAAGACCAGAGGTCCATCCAGTGTGCCCATATTCTCTATAATCCCTGGAAGCTTCCCTGAAACCTATTGTTCCTCCAGGTGTCGTCGAGGCACAGGTCAGGAAGCATAGGAAAAACCAGGAGCAGTTGTAGAATTCGCAAAAAGTGTTTATTAGTACTAGCAATAACATAAAAAAAATAAAATTGTTCAGAATAACTTTTTACAAAGGCAGAATAAACAGAGAAGATCCATCTAAGTTTTCCTTCAATCTCTGTCTCCCAAAACATTGCAGCTCTCTCTCTTATAAGTCTTTGCAACCCCCTTCTTAACAAGCATTCTGTTTTTTTCTAAAATGTTCTTGTATTTTTCAGGCAGGTGCAGCAAAAACACAATGTCCCAGAACTGAGGCCCTTCTCCACAGCTTCTGAAAAAGGGCTTAAAAACTACTCTCAGGTTAACCCCTTGAGTTCCCAATAGCTTTCTGCAATCATTTCAAACTATAATTATATACATTTCAACAGTAATAGTATATAATTTCTAAACAACGGGATCCCAATATCAGTTATATTTCCACATAATGGTTTGCATATATTTTTATACCAGCAGATATGCAAGGGAGGAAAAGACAGAAACAGCAAGGGAAGACTGAGGGACAGTGAGAGGCAGAGAACTGCGAGACTGGTGGGGTGATCAAATCCTAGGTCTCACGGGAAAATTTGGTTGTGCAACTAGAGAAGACACAGAAAGGGAGAGAATAGAACAGATCCTTGCATTTAAACTCTTTCTCCATAACAATGGGACAGAGCTGGCCTGGTGGCACTGAGGGCTGAGGCGCTGGTCGCTGCACCTCGCGCCACACCAGTGACCTGTGTTCAGGAATGAGCACAGGTTGCTAGGGGTCGGCAGGGAAGGAGGTGGATTGAGCATCCGATGGACTGCTCTCCATCTCCTGGGAGGGGGGGTACTTTCAGTCAGTGTGCGTCTGACCCCTGGTGGAGGCTGGGGGTCGGTGCAGCATTGCTGACATAATACGGGATGGGAGCATGGCAGACGCCTGGTGAGGAAGTGCACAGACGCATGCGTGTGCCCGTCACTGGCATCATTGCATGCCAAAGCTCTAGCAGGGGAGAAAATGGGAGAAGACCCTGGTGGCTGGTTATGGCGGCTTGATGGCTGTCCCCTGGTGCTCCATTCCCGGAGGTAACACCCTGAGCTGCATCCTGCTTGGGACAGGTGAGTAGGGGGCTCCCCATTGTCACCCTGCCATGCGGTAAGCTGTGGGGGCTACAAGGGTAAGGGCCTGAAGGGAGCGGAGGCTAGGGATGGTGGCCAGATGGGAAAGACTGACCAGGGCCTGGGGGGGAGAAAGAAGAAAGCAAAATAAAAACAAAACAAACTGGAACAGGGCCGTATTGAACCCTGTCACACCAGGGTGCTAACCCTCCCTGTCCTATCCTCATTCTCCTTTCTGGTCTTGTCACCCTGGGCGACCACTATTCCCTTTTTTTCCTAGCCCATGCCTGCTTGAATCCCCTGACTGTGTTTGCACCCACCACCTCAGCTGATGGACTGTTCCGAGGTTCCACAACTATTTCTGTAAAGAAGTACTTCCTCACATCCCTCATGAACCTCCCTCCTTTTAATTTCCACTAATGACCATGTGATCGTGAGTTGGTATTCAGGGTAAATAATTCCCCACTGTTTACCTTGTTAATTCCTTTAGGGAACTTGAAGGTCTCTATCATATCTCCCCTCTCATAGAATCATAGAATCAAAGAAGTCTGACAGTAGAAAAGGACCATGCCCGCCCATCTAGTCTGCCCCTTTTTTTCCCCCTACACCTCCCCCTCCCTGCCAGCCCCCCGGCCTCCACAGGATACTCAACCCCATATGCTTGTCTCATGCCCTCTTGAATTCTTCCACTGATTTAACCCCTACCACTTTGTCTGGTAGTCTATTCCAGGGCTCCACCAACCTCTCCATGAAGAAACACCCTCTCATATTGCCCCTGTATTTTTTTCCTTGCAGTCTGAATGCTGTGCCCTCTAGTTCTGACCCCCTCCTTCCTCTTAAGTAAACCCTTTTCTCCCAATTTATTGAGCCCCTTTACATATTTAAAAGTTTCAATCATGTCTTCCCTTTCCCTCCTTGTCTCCAGCATGTACAGATCCAGCTCCTTACACCTCTGCTCATGTGATTTTCCCTGCATACCCTGCACCATCTTGGTTGCCCTTCTCTGAACCCTCTCCAATGCATCTATATCCTTGTGGAGATGTGGCCTCCAGAACAGAACCCCATACTCCAGGTGCAGCCTCACCATGGCTTGTAAAGGGGCATTATTACCTCCCCCCTTCTGCTAGTAATGCCCGTGCCTATGTATGCCAACATTCCATTGGCCTTTCCTGCCGCCCTGCTGCATTGGATTCCTACCTTAAGGTTTGAGGAGACTATGATCCCCAGATCCCTCTAATGTTCTGTTACTTTGATTTCCTCCCCACCTAGGGTGTACCCTGATCTTCTGTTCCTACTCCCTAAGTGCATTACAGCGCACTTCTTGGCATTAAATTTCAGCTGCCACTTCCCAGACCATTTTTTGATTGTCTTTAAGTCCTCCCTCATGTCCTCTACCCCCCATTGGGGTGTCCATCCTATTGCATATTTTTGTATCATCAGCAAACAGGCACAACCTCCCCCTCAAACCCTCCACAGTATCACTGATGTAGATATTGAAGAGAAACGGACCCAAAACTGACCCCTGTGGCACTCCACTCTTTACCGTCACTGTCCCAGAGTGCACCCTGTTTAGCACCATCCTCTGAGTTCTTCCTGCCAGCCAAGCCTCTACCCAGCTTGTTATTTTCCCACCCAGCCCCAGGCTTTCCATCTTCCTCACCAGCCTCCTATGGGGGATGGAGTCGAAGGCCTTACTGAAGTCTGGACAGGCCACATCCACCCCCCCCCCCAGTCAATCACCTGAGTCACCCATCAAAGAACTGAATTGGATTGGTCTGGCAAGACTTCCCCTTCGTGAAGCCATGTTGTCTATTCTCCTGCGAGCCACTTTCCTCTAGGTAATCCACCACCCTCTCCTTGATTAATGCCTCCATTACCTTCCCCACCACTAACGTGAGGCTGACAGGTCGTTAGTTCCCTTCACCTCCTTACTACCGCCCTTGTGTAAAGGCACTGCATCTGCCCTCTTCCAGTCCTTCGGCACCCTCTCTCCATATCCAGGGAAACGTTGAAGAGCCTTGTCAAGGGAGCGGCCAACTCCTCCTTCAAATCCCTAATCACCCTGGGGTGTAACTCTCCCTTCTGGTTTCCAGTGAGTACATATTTAGTGCCTTGAGATGCTCCTCATAGGATCTGCCCTGCTGGCCCTGAATCATTTTTAGTATTCTGTGCTGCACTGCTTCCAAACTATCCCTGCCCTTTCTGAGGTGAGGGCTCCAGAACTGGACACAACACTCCAGATGAGGCCTCACCATGGATATGTATAGGGGAAGTATTACTTCTTTTCTTCTGCCATTAGTACCCCTCGCGATATACATCACAGTATCCTGTTAGTCTTGCTATAGGACTTGTTGCACTGGCTCATTTGTTTAAGGGAGTTACTGATGATAACGCCTAGATCCCATTCCTCTTCTGTAGCGTTAAGTCTCACCCCACCCATCCAGTACTCTATCTTGGGGTTCATTTTCCCTAGGTGCATTACCTTGCAGTTTTTGGCACTGAATTTTAACTGACAGACCTTTGACCACCCCTCAGATTTTTGTAGGTTCTTTTACATATCCCTCATTCCCTCATCACTATCCACCCTCCCACACAGTTTTGTATCATCTACAAAGAGACACAGCCTGCCCTGGATTCCTTTACCAATACCACTAAGAAATATGTTGAAGAAGACCAGACCCAGGAAAGATTCCTGTGGAACCCCACTCATAACTTCCCTTTCCTCTGATTTAACCCCATTGACCACCACCCCCCTCTGCTGCCTCCCTTCAGCTAACTACCCACCCAGTTCACTACGGTTTTAGCTACACCCAGGTCTTCTATCTTTTTGAGCAAACTTTTGTGCGGTACCAAATCAAAAGCCTTGCTGAAGTCAAAGTACAGCAGATCCACATGTGGCTCTTGTCTACTTCCTTGGTCATGCAATCAAAGAAAAAAATCAGGTTAGTCTGACAAGACCTTCCCGCCATGAAACCATGTTATTTACGATCCTGGAGCCCTTTGCTCTCTAGATAGTCCACAAGGTCTTCTTTGATTAGTGATTCTATCAGCTTCCCCTCAATGAAGGTCCAACTGACAGGCCTGTAGTTCTCTAGTTGCTCCCTATCCCCCCCCCACCTTATGAAGCAGTACAATGTCTGCCATTCTCTAACACCTAATTTCCCAGGACCTAAGTGAGCTGTTGAACAGCCCAGCCAGTGGTTCAGCCAGTTCTGCTGTTAATTCCCTAAGTATCCTTGGATGCAACCTATCTGGTCCTGGGGCCTTATCTATTTTAAGGGCTGCCAGCCCTTTCAGGACCCTCTCGCTAGTAAGTATTGGCTGCCTTATTTCTAGGACTCCCTTAACGTCCGTTTCGATGCCGCTTTCTAGCATGGACCCGCAGTCCTCCTTAGTGAATACTGAGCAAAAGTAATCATTCAGGACAGCGGGCTATTGCTCATCCTCCTCTCTCACCCTACCCCCCTCAGCTAGCTGTGTGATGCCCCATCCTTTTTTCACCGATATATATATAAAAACTGTTTTTCTCTGTTCTTGATCCCCCTCCGCGATACGCAGCTCTGTGTCTGTTTTCGCCTCCCTGAGTTGCCTCCCTATTTTTCTTCGGATAATCCTCCCATTTTGCCTCCCCCTGCTTTTCCTTGTATTTATAGTAGACTTTTATTTTTGGCCCTAACCACTTCCCTGACCCTAGCTGAGAACCATTGTGGTCTCTTAAACCAGTTTTTTTAGATGCTGTTCTTATGCTTGCCTTTGATGCCTCGAGGATGGCTCCCTTTATTGCTCCCCATCTCTCCTCCACCCCCCCATGTCCTCCACCCCTAACTTATCCCTGACTAGTTCCCTCAACTTATCAAAGTCCGCCCTTCTAAAGTCAGGACTTTGGTTTCCTGATTGTGGATTGCCGGCCCCAAGGGCTAATTGAAACCACATGGAGTTGTGGTCACTGCTCCCTAGTGGCTCCCCTCCACCCACAGCACAGCACCCACCATCTCTGAGTTGGTGAGTACCATATTAAGGATTGCATTCTGCCTGGTAGGTTCCTTAACAAGCTGCACCAGTAGACAGTCTTGGAAGGCATCCAGTAATGTCTGACTCCTGTCACTCTTGGCCACCAGGACCTCCCAGTCGACGTCAGGCAGGTTCAGGCCAATTTCATTTGCTAAAAGAAGAAGAAGAAGAATCAGCATTTATATAGTGCTTTTCATATACAATGTATCCCAAAGCACTGTACAAGCAATGCTAGACTGGTAATGAAGTGACTGAATGTATAGTGGCGGCCATATCGCACATCAACACCCATACACAGCCTAGACAATTGCATGAACTGGTTTTATGGGAAGAGGAATATTGCCCAGGATATCGGGGAAGGTCCTGTACTCTTTTGCAAAGAGTGCCTTGGGTTCTTTTGCTTCCACCTGGACACCCACCAGAACAGCACCAAGATGGGTAGAAGGGACTTTGGTTTAACATCACATCTGAAGGACAGAACACCCCAACAGTACAGCACCCCCCAATGCTACACTCAAGTGCCAGCATTTTAGGTATAAGCCCAATCCCGGTGTGGGATGAGAACACATGACCTTCTGGCCCAGAGATGGATCAATGTGCTATCAACTGAGCCACGCTGGCACCTGCCTTGTTCATATCCTGGGGTAATAAAATACTGTAACAGACCCCCCCCCCGATTGCCCCCAAAGTTACATCCTTCCCCTCATTTTTTTTTTTTTTTTTTTATATTGGTTAAGTAATGCTCTTGTGCCTCTAGAGTTAGGTTGCGTGTGGGGAACATGCCGAGGTTGCCCAGCACGAGAGGAGAGGGAGGGTTTCTGTCGTTTTGTTTTTTTAAAAGGTCGGCCCACAGCCAAGAATCAGAATTCTGGGGAGGATTCCAGAAAAGTCTGTTTTGTTTTTCATGGTAGTTGGGAACCAGGAAAAGGAAAGGGAGGATGCAGCGAGTGACAAGGACATAAAGTAAACTTACTGGTGGAATAAGGCGTCCTGTCAGCTGCACTGCATGCCTGCACTCAGTCTCCGGTCCTCTAGTTTATCCAGCCAGCAGTCGGGAGAGCGGCGGGTCATTAGTGGCCATCAGGTCCCCATTTTCTGTTGGTCGGCCATGGTGTGGGCTCAGTTCAGCCCGCTTTTTTAGTTTACAAGTCCGTCCTCGGCCGGGTGATGGTGCCCAGTAAGCTGTGCATCAGTGAAGGAGGGGAAGAAGAAAAGACAGCGTAGAGTGTCATGAGGCCCCCAGTTGCCCCAGCACTGCTTGAGAAGTCCTTCCCTCTGCCTGAAACCACCCTCTTCCCGTGTTCCTCTTTTCACCCCGGGTCGAGTCAGTGTGTCGGCAGCAGCACCAGTGGCTGGGTGCTGTCCGCCTGATCTATTTATTTATTAAATATACTGTTTAAACACACCTAAAGGGACCTGGGCAGACTGGCCGAGTGGCGGGCTTAAGGGCTCCTAATTTAAATAATTTATTCATTGGGCACAGCGACGCCCAGAGGAGGGGCCAAGCATAGAAGCCCCTAGTAAATCATATAAATATTGATTAAGAGGGCAAAGCTAGGGAGGAGCAAAGGACAGAAAGGTTCTGCAAGGTCCAAAGAAATATTTGAAGGGGGGGTCAGCCCACCAGTGCAGTGGTTGGATTTCCGCTTGCGATGCCGGCAGCCCGGGTTCAGGGACGGACCCAGGTCACTGGAGGGCCGGCCAGGGGGAGAAGGATACAGCATCCCAAGGACTGCTCTCCTTCTCCGGGGGGGCGGTGGGATGTGTGTCCAGTGCTCAGTGGACCTCTGGCAGAGCTCAGGACTTGCTCAGCTACCGGCGCCTAGCACGTTCAGGGGGTGGGGTGGACACAGGATGTCATTGCACGTCCCCACCCCACAGAAAAAAGGAGGAAAAAAAGCAGCTACCGAACTCCCTCAATAAAGCCCACCACGGCTTCAATTAGCCCCCTGGCCGGCCCTCCAACTTATCCCGCTGTCTATGGCACTGGGGAAGTCAGGTGCTACAACCCCGTCCTGAGGGGCAACCCAGAGGGTATCAAAAGGTTGCGGCCATTGTGGGAGCGGAAGCCTGTGGACCGTGACCGGGGCCAAAGTACCAGACGGCTGGTGGGCAGAGGAGTAACAAAGAATAAAAACAAAACAAAAAAGAAATATTTAAAGGGCCAAACACTTAGGAGCCTTATAAGGTCAAAGGCAAGCCCCAGAGTGATTATAGCCCACAAGTCGAAGGGGCCCAGAAAAGAACAGACCCACTATTTAAAGGGACAACCAGTTTTGGGGCCAGCTTAACAAGGAGCATGAGCCAGCAGTATAGCTGCATTTATTTATTTATTGAAATATTCAGAAAGACCTTTGAGTCAGCGACTCATTTACAAAGGTTCCACATCATACATAGAAGGATACATGGACAGAACTTGGAATACAGATTACAGTACAATTACAAATAACAGTCAGTGAGGTTACATAGTTGGGCAGTTGTTGAATAACAGCAAGTTTCGTTTCTTATTACAGCCATAATAGTTACAGAGGTTCTATAGAGGCTGATGGTCATAGGGTTTCTTAGTTACAATTTGGTACGGGGAGTCCGACAATAGTTAGTTTGATAGCTGCATATGTCAGTCTGCTGTCAAGGGCAGTCACATTGGCTAGAGGCATGAAGGTATTTCCGTAGCTTGGATTTATAAGGGCCAAGCCTTAATTTGGCCCCATGCTGAGGAATAGGTCTAGAAGGGACTCCCCTTCAACATTATCTTCCATTTGAGCTAGTGGAATGTATGAACAGTACTCCATACATACAGATTATTCTGGAATTACAGCTTATTAATTGACAGAAGATTGCCTTTGGAATTTAAGGAGACAGTACCAGATTTTATCACTGCCTTTAAACTGCCTTATTGTCCTGATTCCTCTGATTGTGAAGTGTGCCTATACAAACTGTTTTGCTGACCACGTTTTGGGAGACTTTTGGCTAATTCTGGGGAAATCTTACCCCAGTGTTAGTAGTCAAACTGTGCTGCTCATGCTGGAGCACATCTCTGCTTTGCGAATTTATCCATTTTCAGATCCAGACTACAAGAGGTTCAACGCTAGAGGTCCCGAGGTCCAGATCCACAGCACCAGAGGTTCCCACCCAGGTTGCCAGAGGTCCCAATCCAGTTTGTCAGCGGGTCCAACGCTGGAGGTTCTGGGGTCCAGATCCACAACACCAGAGGTTCCAACCCAGGTTTGTCAGAGGTCCTGATCCAGTTTGCCAGAGGTCCAATGCCGAAGGTCCTGGGGTCCTGATCCTCAGCACCAGAGGTTCCAATCCATGTTGCCAGAGGTCCCGATCCAGTTTGCCAGAGGTCCAATGCTGAGGTCCAGAGGTCCAGATCCACAGTGCCAGAGGTCTGGTGCTAGGTTACCAGGGGTTCAGCACCAAGGTTCCACTGCCTGACAACTAGAACCAGTTCATCGGGGTCAAGAGTGGACCATCTGGGGTAGTCAGAAGAGGGTCTTCACCATAGCAGCTTGCCCCAACGCAGACAACGTGGTACCCCGGGGTCAAGAGAGGACCATCCGTGGTGGTCAGAAAAGGGCCTTCACTGTAGCAGTTTGCCCCAATGCAGACAACATGGTACACCGGAGTCAAGAGTGGACCATCCAGCGTGGTCAGAAAATGGCCTTTATCATAGCAGTTTGCCCCAACGCAGACAACGTGGTATGCTGGGGTCAAGAGTGGACCATCTGGGGTGGTCAGAAGAGGGTCTTCACCATAGCAGCTTGTCTCAATGCAGACAAGATGGTACACCAGGGTCAAGAGGAGACCATCTGGGGTAGTCAGAAGAGGGCCTTCGCTGTAGCAGCTTGCCCCGTCGCAGACATCTTTGGCTCTGGGATCAAGAGATCAGCCTCTCCTGGTGACCGTGATGGGCTAGCTTTGTAGCCGTCACCTCTGTGACTCTCTAGAACTGTTGTTCGAACCACTCTATTACGTAAAATCTATTGTTTTGCGCTGTTATTCATTACCCTGCAGAGTATAGGTTCCCCCTTCCCTTATATTTACTACTAATGTCTCAATTTCAGTAAACTATTGTTTTTTATCTGACTCTTCCATGTCCGTCTCTTTTTTGCTGATCAACCAGTGGTACCCACGTAAGGGAATAGAGCCTCCCCTTTATTCCGGCTCTTTCTAAAACTTACCAATTGCCGGTGCTGTTTGGCCTGCATTTAAATTTATTGATTTAGTTTTTGTTAACCAGGTAAGGTGTGAGCCATAATTATGACTATTTTCAGACACAACCCAGGAGGTTGCAGACATTTTAGGCAGTCAAACAATTTACAGACATTCGTACAGAAGATGAGCAACAACATGAAAGAGAGAATCTACAAGACATTTCTGGTATTAGTGATGATATGACGCTGGAAAACAGGCAGGAAATAATGTGCATAGTTCATACAATCATAGGTACTAGAAATGTTACATACCATCCATGCTAAGTGCTACATATTACAGTAGTCATGTTCCAGAGAGAGAGAGAGAGAGAGAGAGAGAGAGAGATGATCATTCAGTGATAGGAGGCAGGAAATAAGAGCAGCCTATGGAGGGTTAAAACAGGTGCATTGGGTGCTCTTGACCAGGAAAGTGTGATGCATTTTTTTAAAGGCAGCATGATAAGGGGCAGAGTGAAGATCAAGTGGGAGGGAGTTCCAGTACTTTAGGGCCAGGCATGAGAAAATTGAGGTATCTTTCAGAGTCTTACACCTGGCAGTACTTAGTAGAGAGAGCTCAGAGGAGCGGAGGCCATAGATGGGGGTTTGGGGCACTAGCCTGGTTGCAAGAGAGGTAGGAAGGTCAGTTCTAAGGATATTATCTAGTAGCGTACCAAGGGCAAGAAGACAATGGGCAGATAGAGAGGGCCAACTTAGGTCTGAATATAGCAAGCAATGGTGTTTCAGGCGTGGGGAAGCTGAGACAGAGTGACAGATATTGTTATACGTTGTGTCCCATTTACTGAGTGTGGTCTTAGAAGCATTTGTATAGGTGATGGCACCATATCCCGGGTCGTTCCTGAAAATAGGCATATTACTTGTCTAGTGTACCTACCCGGTCAACAAAAGCTAAATAAATAAATATGCGAGGGACGGGAGTAGAATGCCCCTGGCAATAGCCAGTCTAGCAGGAGTGAGTATCCAACTAGTTCTGTAGGCAATGCCTAATTTAATGCTGACTGATTTGCATGTGGTCATGATGTGTTGTTTGAAATTGAGTGATTCAAGTAGGATGCCTAAATACTTAAAAGAGGTTACCACCATAAGAGATGAGCCATTTGCACAGGAGACATTAAAGAGGCTGCAACTGGCATTAAGTTTGGCAGGGGATCCAAAGAGCATGCCCTGTGTTTCACTTATGTTTAAAACAAGTCTATTGTTGTGGATCCAGTCTTGGATTTTTAGAAACTCAGAGGTTAGACAACTATTTATTTGTAAAATACAAGATCATCTGCATAAAAAATAGTTGAGCATCCAGGGGTGATTGGAGGTATGTTGTTTATAAAAACTGAGAAGAGAAGAGGCCCCAAAATGGATGCTTGAGGAACACCAACACTTATATGCACAGAGTCAGACACCGCAGAGTCAAATTTAACATGTTGGCTTCTATTGCTTAAGTAGCTGTGGAACCATTTTACAGCTTTTGCAGAGAAGACAAGGGAGCCAAGATGGGTAAGTAGGAGGGGGTGATCAACGAGATTGAACGCCTTAGAGAGATCGATGAACACTCCACCTGTCATTTGGCCTTGATCACTCGCAGTAAGGACATCATTAGTGAATTGCAGTAGTGCTGTAGAGGTGCTGTGCCTTTTGCAGAAGCCATGCTGAGTAGGTGATAGGAGGCTGTATTTGGAGAGGAACTCAGAGACCTACATTGCCACTAATTTCTCCAGGATTTTGTTAAGTGCTGAAAGAATGGCAATGAGCCTATAATTGGAAATGTCCTTTTTGTCTCCTTTCTTAAAGACCAGGGTAACTTTTGCTACCTTCCAAACATCTGGTGTCACAAATGCACTCCACGGGTCAGGCCCTCTGCTCCCACAGTGCCAAACCTCAAAGTGCAATATGGGAACAGGAGACAAACAGGGTAACCCTCCTGTCTGTTTTGGTCTGAACAACTGCCAGTCTCAAGTCCTGGGGTCATATATGAACTCTTTTTCGCTAGCACGCCCAGGTAACAGGTTCAAATACCACATCCTCTTCAGGGAAATGCAGTGCAATACTTAACCCAGCGGGCACCCAACCTAGTTCACAATCCCCCTTTTGACTCAGTTGAGACTTAGGTACTTTTCTTACCTTGGTGCATATGGTAACACACTGCAAGCGCTTAACTGTTCTGTCAGAATTATCAACCCTGTCCCAGCACTCACACTCAAAATGAGGAAAAGGCTCAGGCAGGATTTCAAAGAAAACAAAGTTTACTAAAATTAAAAATAGTAGATGAAATGCAAAACACAGAACATATAACATTAAGGGTACAGTCATACAAATTAATTGGCCAATTTAAACAAAACTGCCTTATTATTGAGTATCTAATCCTACCCTAGTTTCAGTTAGTAAATAGTGGTGGTTGAATTACCTACATCAATAGAAGAGCCCTTGAGAGTGTGTCTTTCAGGAGTCCAGAATAAAAAGCACTCTTTTCTTTCAGTCAGTTGCTCCTGCATACATAGCTCCGCTACAGGGGACTGACCTACCCTTCCCCTGGGGCCGTCTCTCCTCAGAACTGGGCTGGAATACCATTCGCCCCTCCCAACCCCTCGATCCTCGGGTGGAGGGGTTAAACAAGCTTAGCCAAATCACGTACGGACCACTCCTGAAGGGCAGCTGCTATAATTTATCTTCCTACTTCAGCGTGTACGACCAGCTGGAGGCCCTCCTCTTCCCCACAAAACTATTGGCTACCTTGCCAGGCTCAAGCTGGCATTGGGGGACATTGAACCAAACCCTGGTCCCCACTCTCCTAATCTCACTCTCAGTGACCCCACCAACCCCCTCTGGGCCAACACTAGTGGACTCAAGCTGGTACACATGAATATCGGCAGCTTAAGTCACAAAATCCATGACCTTGAGGCATGGACAGCACTTTACAAACCCGACATACTAGCTGTGACTGAAACCTGGCTCAAGCCACAGATCCTCCCCCATGAAGTGGACCTAGTTGGCTATCATGCTTTTAGAAAGGACAGAGCTGGAAAAAAAGGAGGTGGGGTTCTCATCTATCTCAGCACTGCCTTGCACGCTTCGCAGATTGATCACCCCACTCTTTGTGGATCACTAAGTGAGATCCTATTTGTTAAAGTGCTCCTCGGAGACACCAAGCCCCTCTACATAGGGTGTGCCTACCTCCCGCCACAGTCTGCCACCTCCTCCCTTGAATTCCTAACCAATGCCCTAGTGGAGCACCCTCTGGGAGAGATCATCCTCCTTGGGGATTTCAATCTAAACTGGCTTGTCCTGGGGACTTCCACTACCAAGAATTCAATACTTGACTCCTCACTTACCCAAGTCATCGATCTGCCTACTAGGCATAATGCTAAGTCTGGCAATCATTCCCTACTTGATTGGGCACTAGTCTCCTGCCCTGACCGCATATTGACAGCTGGGATCATGTCAGACTCTCTGAGTGACCACTCACCAATTTTCTGTACCTGGTCCAACAAGCCCCTTAAAATTGCTGCTAGGGTCATAGAAGCCAGAAACTTCACCAGGCTTGTACCAGCAGACCTCTGCTCTGACTTGCGGACCATTGACTGGGATCCCATTGTCTCCCTCCCCTCGCTTGATGAGGTGCTTGATTACTTCACCAATTCATTCCTGTCTATGGCCAACCTGCATGCCCCATGAAAGAAGTTCAGGGTACAGGGAAAGTGCCACAAATGGCTGAGCCCTAGCCTTAAGCAAACTATTCTACTCCGCGACAGGGCCTGGGGACTCTACAAATCCTCTGGCAGTACATATGACTGAGAGAAGTACAGGGAATTGAGGAATCAATGCAAAAAAAACTCCTAACAGGCCAAGTCCAAGTACCTAAGAGACCTCCAAACTAGTCACCTATGTGACCCTAAGAAATTCTGGGGTCACATTAACACCCTTCTTAAAGGTACCACAAATGCACAAGAAGATTTTATTTTATTTATTTATTTTTATTTAGTTTTTGTTGACCATGGGAAGTGCACTAGACAAATCCTGCCTATTTTCAGGCACGACCCGGGGGAGGAGGATACAGATGAATGCCAACTGACCTTGAACCAGATTAAGCTGTTGGTGGTATTTTTAGTGAATGAGGGAAATTTGGCCAGGACACCGGGGAAATTCCCCTACTCTTTTCGATAAGTGCCATGGGATCTTTAACATCCACCTGAACTACCACCAATCCAGGCAGATGGGACCTCGGTTTAACGTCTCATCCGAAAGACGGAAACTTATCGCTGTGAGCAGGATGCAAGATGCACTCCTGGTTGGGGATACTTAGACCAATGACCCCTCCGCAGTTGCCAAAGCCTTCTGTGCCTCCTTCTCCAATCCCTAATGGACCTCCCCGCCCCTCTGGGACTCCCTACTACACCAGTACGAACTGGGCGCTTCCTCGGCCCCAATTCCACCTGAAACTGGTTCGAACCATCTGCTGTACTTCCTCTCTTACTCAAAATAAACCCTAACTCTTCCCCGAGACATGACCTGCTAGAACCTCGGCTGCTGAGGGCCACTGCCCCGGCTATCGCCTACCCTGTCACCCTGCTCATCAACAGGTCCCTCCTAGAAGGAACAGTCCCAAGTAAGTGGAAGGTATCGACTATTGTCCCTGTTCACAAAAAAGGACCCCGGGACAAAGTGGGGGAAATATAGGCCTATCTCCCTACTCAGCCCTCTCGGGAAAGTGCAGGAGAGACTTGTATACAATCAACTGCAGGATTACCTCCAGCAGCACCTACTCCTTGCCGATGTACAACATGGCTTTAGGAAAGACCACGGCACTGACACTGTCCTCATCCAGCTTATATCCGACATCCTCGAGGCCATGGACCAAGACTCTCCGACGGGTGCTCTTATTCATTGACCTGTCCAAGGCCTTCGACCTGGTCAGCCACAAACCTCTCCTTTCCAAACTCCACCAACTGGGACTGGATGTGCACTCACTCTCTTGGTTCGAGAGCTACCTGATCAATAGAACCCAAAAAGTCCGTTGGAGAGGAACACAATCCAGCACTAGACCCATGGTCTCCGGGGTACCCCAGGGCTCGATCCTGGGCCACCTGTTATTCTCACTCTTTCTCAATGACATTGAGGGTGACTGCGTGCTCAGCAACCTCATTCTATATGCGGACGACACTGTCGTCTACTGCAGTGACCTGCAACCCAGTGTCATCTCCGCCAAACTGCAAACCTGTCTCTCAGCTCTCGAGATCTGGTTTACCTCTAATTCTCTAACGTTAAATGAAGAAAAAACTAAGGCTGTCCTGTTTGGGTCTAGATGCCTGGGCACTGACAGAAGCGAGCTACTCCAGCTCAACACAGCCCAATGGAGGAGAGTAGAGGTCTTAGACAAGTTCAGGTACCTTGGGGTCCTCCTTGACCAGGAGCTGACCTATAAACCCCACATCGACTCCTTAACGTGATCCATCCACCAGAGGCTTGGTCTCCCCTACCGGCTGGGCAACTCCCTCTCTGGCGAGGCGCAATGAGCCATAGCCAACTGCAACCTCCTCCCCTCCATCCTATATGGTGCCCCCCTGCTACAGTTCCTCCGAGAGATGGAGCTCAACAAACTCTCCATGCTCTATCACAGAGTGGCTCACTTTGCAACAAACTCCTCCCATAGGAGGCACCACTGTGAGGCCCTCGCGGACCTAAATTGGCCCACCCTCCGGCACAAGTTGGCCTACTCTTCTGCCTGTCTGACCTTTAAATTCACCTCCTTCGGCCCTCCTCCACACCTGCGTGGGCTGCTCACTCAAAGTCCAGTGCCGAACCTGCGATCCTCGGCCAGTCGTTCCCTCGATATCCCCAGTGTTCGCACCAACCAAGGCAAGCGCTCCGTCCAGTACGCTGCTCCCTACTTATGGAATGCCCTCCCAGCAAGTCTGGTTGACAAGCCTACTCTCCCAGGGTTTAAGTCAGGCCTCAAAGTGTATCTCCTGGAACTTAGTCTCTGTGGTTGTAATCACTAGCCCCCAGCCAGGGCCTACCCCCTTACTACCACCAGCTTAACCACGCCTACTCACCCCAAGAATCTCTTATGGAAAAATGCTAAATGTACTGTGTTCCTGTCTTAATACTTGTGAGCCTTGTGTTACCTGCTGTCTCTGTGCTAAACGTTTGATACCTTCTCCCCAATATGTATCAGCTGAAATTACTGTACATTGATACCTATGTATGTATTTACTGTAACTAATTCCGGGTCGCCCCCTGAAAAAGGGATCTCTGGTCTCAGTGGGCTTACCCGGTTACCAAAATCTAAATAAATAAATAATATTCAGTTACAGTCCCAACCTCCCTGTGATATCACAGCTCTGGGCTGTTGGTAAGAGGTCATTCTTTCCTGCATACAAATTAGTCTAAGACATCTGCATGTTGCTAAGCATCCCACACAAAAAAAAATTAATTAGTGAGCCTACTTTATGGCAGGTCACAATTACCCCTTTGATCTTCAGGGGAACTTCCTGACAGCTATTTCTCCTAGTGGTGAGAAATGTGACAGGTATCTGTCAGAAGTTGCTTTTCTCCTAATAGATCATAAAATGCAGCCTGTTTATGGCCAGTTTCCTCTATTTACAATAAATGGGTGTTTTACAATCTGTTACAACCTGGTATCTAAAGGAAGCTCTTAATTCAATTTTCTCCTCAGAGGGACAGCAGTATTTTTTTTTTTGAAAATCCAAGGTCCCACAATGCCTTGTGCTGACTGCCATATTTTCCAAGCAGAAATAAAAACATACAAACATATTTATCACAAATATAATACCAATAGTAACAAGCAGATTGACCAAGCTTCACAGGGGGGGATCTGTTTCTAGGCATGGGATGAGTTTCCCAAATTCAGTTCACCACTCTGACGTGATAGCCCATCTGTGTTTGCGTTTGCTGCCCCTGCCCTGTGAGTGACAATCATGCCGTAACCCTGCAAGGCAAGGCTCCATCTTAAAAGCCTGCTGTTTGTTTTACCCATTTGTGCCAGCCAAACCAGGGTGCTGTGATCTGTTTGTACCTCGAAATGCTGCCCATATAGGGATGACTCTAGTTTCTTTAGTGCCCACACCATTGCAAGGCATTCTTTCTCCACTGTTGAATAAGCCTGCTCCCTGGGAAGTAACGTCTTACTGAGGTATACTATTGGGTGATCTTTCCCTTGGTTAGAAGTTTGGCTAAGTACTGCCCTAATATCCACATCTGAGGCATCTGTCTGGGCTACAACTGGTTTACTATAGTCTAGACTGGCTAATACAGGAGCACTGCACAGTGCCTTTAGCCATGTAAAGGCTTGTTCACAGGCTGGGTCCCAGTTTACCTTTTTAGGCATTCTTTTCTTTAACAGGCCAGATAGGGGAGCTGCCAGGGCACTGTAGTTTGATACAAATTTTCTATAGTACCCTGCGGTCCCTAGAAAACTCCGAACCTGCTTCTGCATTTCTGGTCTGGGCCATGCCTCGATTTGCCTCAATTTTTGCTTGATTAGGATGGAGCTGTTCCCAGCCTACTACATGCCCGAGGTATGCCACCTCAGCTATGACCACCTGGCACTTTTCAGTTTTTACAGTGAGCCCGGCCATCTGTATCCTGCCCTGCACTTCCCTAAGGTGGGACAGATGTTCCTTCCAGCTGGCACTGAAGATGGCAATATCATCCAGGTACACCACAGAGTACACTTCAGTACCATTTAATGCCTGGTTCACCAACCTTTGGAAGATGGCAGGGGTGTTCTTCATTCCGAAAGGTATTACTTTAAACTCAAATAAATCTATCAGAGTGATGAAGACTGACCTCTCCCTAGCTCTGGCAGTTAACTCCACCTGCCAAAACCCTTTTGTTAGGTCAACAGTGGTAAGGTATGTCGCCCCTCCCAACTTGTCCAGTAGTTTCTCCGTCCATGGCACTGGGTGGGTGTCCGACTTTGTGACTGTGTTAAGTCCATGATAGTCCATGCAAAAACTAGTAGAGCCATCTGGCTTGGGGACAAGGACTACAGATGAAGCCCAGGGGCTGTGGGATTTCTGGATCAGCCCTAAATCCAGCATTTCCTCCACCTCCCTCCAAATGTCCTTTTGGATGGCCTCTGACACCCGATATGCTGTTCGCCATATGGGCGCTTGTGTCCCTGTATCCATATCGTGCATCGCTAACAGGGTTAGTCCAGGCTTGGCACTAAACAATGGGGTAAGGTCTGCTAAAACCTCCCTTACTTCCTGGATCTGGTCCGGGGTCAACTGGGGCAACATTTTAATTACCTCCACAGAGGACTCCCACTTGCTTTCTTCCAGCAAGTCTAGAAGGGGGTCTTCCTCATCCGTCCCCTCCCCAGGACTACACACTGCAAAGACCATGTCAGCACTATTTGCATATGGTTTCATCATGTTGGCATGGTACATCCTTTGGGTATGTCTCCTGTCAGGCAGTTCTATAATGTAATTTACATCATTCACCTGTCTGACTACTTAGTACGGTCCTGCCCACTTGGCCTGCAGCTTATCTTTCCGGATTGGGTTTAGGACCATGACTTCCTGACCCACAGTGTATGAGCATGCTCTGGCTCTGCGGTCGTACCATACCTTTTGCTTTTGCTGGGCAGCTGCCAGGTTGCTCTGGGCTGTTCCCATAAGCTCCTTCAGCTTTTCCCTAAACTTAAGGACATAATCCGCTATGGGAGTTCCTTCGGTGGTATGCTTGCCTTCCCAGTCCTCCCAGATCAAGTCTAGGGGCTCACGCACCCTGCGTCCCTATAAGAGCTCAAAGGGGGAAAACCCTGTTGACTCTTGGGGCACCTCCCTGTATGCAAACCACAGGTGGGGAAGGTATTTCTCCCAGTCCCTCCCATGCTGTTCAGCCAATGCTTGGAGCATCGATTTAAGGGTACCGTTAAATCCCTGCTCCTTCTCCATCACCCCTTGACCCAACTCTCTGCCCATGCCTTGCCCCCTTTCTTCTAAGCATTCTCTTGCCCTTCTTCCCCTTTACTAATAAAAATAAAACTTGATGTCTCCTCGGTGAAGATCGTAACTAATTTATTCCAGTTCTGTATATTACACTATAGCATGCTTTTAACCCATACATATCTATTGCTATACTTTATTTTGTATTCCTTGTGTGTGTTGGCTCTGCGCTAGCCTGTTTATATCTGATATAATGTATATTGCCATGTTTGACAGAAATTTCAATCCTGTTGTTTCCTTCTGTACCTCTGTATTGTTCTCCCAGGCCCACCTCGAAAATGAGCTTGGTCAATGGTGTCCACCTGGTTAAATAAACATTTTGATTGATTGATTGGTTTAAATCTTTCCACAAGCCCTCTGGCTTATGGATGATAAGGTGTCGTGCATCTCTGCACCATCCCACACTTCTCCCACAAACATTTCATTAGGTCCGACATTGAGGACCCCATCAATCGGTGATAACCTCCTGCGGGAACCCAACATGGGAGAAAATCCCTAGCAATGCATCTGCCACTTTGTCTGTCCTCCGTGAGGATAGGGTGACTGCCTCTGGGTACCGGGTGGCATAATCCACCACTGTTAGGATAAACCTCTTCCCAGAAGAGCTGAGGGCATTTAATGGCTCCACAATATCCATTCCTACCCTCTGGAATGGCTCCTCCACTATGGGCAAGGGAATTAGGGCGGCTTGGGTTTTCCTATCCGCCTTCCATATTTCTTGCCACTGGTGACAAGACTTGCAATATTCCTTCACCTGCTGGGTGAAGTTAGGCCAATAGAGATTCTGGGCCAATCACTGCATAGTGCACGTGATTCCCAGATGTCCAGACATGGGAATATTTTGAGCAATCTTGAGCAACCTCTCACGGTACCCCTGAGGAACAACAAGCTGCCTGCCCATCACCCCTCCTTCAGTCCTTACGTCCTGCGTATACAGCAGTCCATTCTCCCAGTAAACTCTATGTTTCCCATTGCCTCCTTGTGCTCTGTCAGAGTCTGCCCAAGCCCTCAGCCTCCCTAAATTAGGGTCATTTTTCTGAGCAACTGCAAAATCTTTACATATTCCCAAGGCATGGGACAGGTCCCCTCCAGTTTCTAAATTAGAGTCCCTAGCTCTCTGACAATTGGCTCCCCCTCCCTTCTCAGAGTAACCTTCTGTAGCTGTTCTGTTAACTGCTGCAAGGGGAATTTCTACCCCCCCACACACTATTCTCCATATCAGGAGACACAGGCTGGGAAATCAGCCTCATAGTGTTTTCCACAGGGGCTTCTATGGGGTCCAGGGAACCACAATTTGCCTTTGCTGCCTGACTGCGGGTAACTACACACACCATCCCCTTTTGAAGATTGTTCCCTATAATCACATTCAGGGCAAGATTTTCTGCCACTACAACTTTTTGCACAGTCTCTCCTGTCTCACCCCAGTCCAGGAGAACACTAGCAAATGGCAGAGTTTTCTTCTCCCCAGTGAATCCCCATACTGTAACAAACTGATTAAGTATAAGCTGTTCAGGCTCACCCAAATCCCCTTTTACCAAAGTAAGGGGCTCCCCCGTGTCCCTTAAACCATGTGTCTTCACCCCATTCACAGTAACTGGGTGTATGTGCTCCCTCATGTTTACTGGCATGCTTTCAGGGATACACAAAAAAACTTCTTTCCCAGCACCACTTTGTGCACTCTCTGCCTTTTTAGGACACTGTCTTGCAAGATGTCCAGGCTGTTGGCAAAACCAACATTCATTTCTTTTATCAGGCAAATCTTTTCTTTGTAAACTGGGGCTGCCTGCTTTTGGTGGAGGCAGTGAGGGTTTTTTGGCAGCCTCTTGCACTGTTTTTGGATCTCGGTCCTCTAGTCAGGTTTTCAGTTCTGCTGGACAAGCCCAAAAAAACTGCTCCAAAAGTACATTTTAAATTTTCTCTACAGAGTCTGCTTGTACCCCTTTCCACCAACGTTTTAAAAACTGACGTTGTTTGGTAGCTAGCTCCTCATAGCTCATGTCAGAGCTTCTCCTGTGCTTACTGAACTTAACTCTGTATGCTTCAGCGGTCAAGTCATACCTTTTTAACAATGCAACTTTAAATTTGCCATAATCATTACTGTCTTGATAGTCCATTTGACCCAATGCATCACAAGCTTTCCCAGTAAGCAGTGGGGATAGCTGGAAGCTCCAGGACTCTCAGGGAATTTTTGCCTGAATGCATACTTCTTCAAATGAATTTTAAAATGCATCCATATCTCCCCCTCTTTAAATTCAGCGATCAATTTAGAATTTAATTTGTAACCCAGTCCTGTAGTCCCAGGTTCACCCATGCCACTTACCTGCTCTGGAGCTGGTCTTTGGAGTCGTAGCTTCTCCATTTCAAATTTCCTCTGGCGCTCTCGCTCCTCTCACTCAGCCTCTCGCTGCTCTTGCTTCTCCCCTCTCTCTCTCACCATCTCCATCTTCCTCTGTTTAAGCTCCCTCCATTGCTGGACTTCAAACCTTTCCTGCTCGAATTCCAGCTCCATTCTCTGCAACTCCATCTGCAGCCTAATCCCTTCTGGCTCCAGCATGGTGGTGACCTTCCCATGCTACGGTGGCTCTCGGTTCACACTGGTCCCGCTGTCCTCCTCCCTGGATCTGGACATTCCGATGGACCCTGGCCCCTCCACGCCCAAGGTCTGGTCCCTTTCAGTCACCAACTGTCACTCGAGGTCTTGGGCATCAGCTGCCACAAAAGCCTCCATGAGGTGCTGCTTGTTTCACCCTTCGCAATGGACTCCTCTCTCCTGGCACAACTGCCTCAGGTATTCTGCAGTGTACTCGCTGTAGGTGGAAGTCATCTTCTTCCCTAATCTACAGCTACACTAGCTTGTGCCCGAAAATAAAATAAAACAGGTAGGGAACTTAGACTGTAGCCACAATGATATAGTTCTTTTTTTTTTTCAAACCACTGCCTTATTTTGTGTGTGAACTGTTACAGTTTATTAAGCTGACACACTGGACTGTTAATGCTCATGTCACCAAATGATTGCAAACAAATATTTTTGATTACAGCACTGCAAACCAAATATTTTAGATTGCACAGCTGCCAACCAAATCTGTCACAAACGCACTCCGCGGGTCAGCCCCTCTGCTCCCACAGTGCCAAACCTCAAAAGTGCAATATGTGAACAGGAGACTAACAGTGTAATCCTCTTGTTTGTTTTGGTTCTGAACAATTACCCGTCTCGAGTCCTGGGGTCAAATATGAACCCTTTTTCACTAGCAAGCCCAGGTAACAGGTTCAAATATCACACCCTCTTTGGGGAAATGCAGTGCAGTACTTAACCCAACAGGCACCCAACCTGGTTCACAATCCCCTTTTTGACTCAATTGAGACCTAGGTACTTTTCTTACCGTGGTGCATATGGTAACACACTGCAAGTGCTTAACAGTTTTGTCAGAATTATCAACTCTGTCCCAGCATTCACATTCAAAATGAGGAAAAGGCTCAGGCAGGATTTCAAGGAAAACAAACTTTACTAAAATTGAAAATAGTAGATGAAATACAAAACACAGAACATATAACATTTAGGGTACAGTCATACAAATTAAATAAATAATTTAAACAAAACCACCTTATTATTGAGTATCTAATCCTACTCTAGTTTCAGTTGATAAATAGTGGTGGTTGAATTACCTACTTCAGTAGAAGTGCCCTTGAGAGTGTGTCTTTCAGGAGTCCAGAATAAAAAGCTGTCTTTTCTTTCAGCCAGCTGATAATATTCGGTTACAGTCCCAACCTCCCTGTGATGTCACAGCTCTGGGCTGTTGGCCTGAAATCATTCTTTCCTGCATACAAAGTAGTCTCAGGCATCTGCATGTTGCTAAGCATCCCACAATATATATATATATATATTTTAATTAGTGAGCCTGCTTTATGGCAGGTCAGAATTACCCCTTTGATCTTCAGGGGAATTTTCTGACTGCTATTCCTCCTAGTGGTAAAAAATGTAACAGGTTTCTGTCAGAAGTTGCTTTCCTCCTAATAGGTCATAAAATGCAACCTGTTTTATGGCCAGTTTCCTCTATTTAGAATAAATGGGTGTTTTACAATCTGTTACAACCTGGTATCTAAAGAAAGCTCTTAATTAGATTTTCCCCTCAGAGGGAGAGCAGTATTGTTTTTTGAAACTCCAAGGTCCCACAGTGCCTTGTGCTGACTGCCATATTTTCCAAGCAGAAATAAAAAAAAAAAACATATTTATCACAAATATAATAACAAGCAGATTGGCGAAGCATCACATCCAGTACATGACCACGGCAGAGTGACAAGGTGAAGATTTTAACCAGTGGAGCTGCAATAAAGGGAGGAGCTAGCTTCAGAAGTTTAGGCTCCATGCAGTCAGAGCCTACACTAGTGTTGTCAAATATTTTGAGTAGTTTTAGGACATCAGCATTCGTAATAACCTTAAAATAAAAAAGGTGAGTGTTTAGGTGCACTAGTTTCAGCAGAGCACGGAGGGATATGGTTCACTGGGAGAGAGGCGGTGTATTTACAGAGGTGTGTAAAGTATTTATTGAAGGAATTAGCAACGGTAAGAGGGTCGTTGATGTGCACACCATTTAGGATCATACAATTTGTGTGCTGTGACTGATGTGATCCCAGAAAGGATTTTACATGCGCCCAGAATTTCCTAGGGCCCCCGGAAGCTTCAAGTAGGAGACCCTTGCAGTATGAGCTTTTGGGCAAGCCTAATTTGTTTATTGCACATGTTCCTCTATACTTTGTAGGTATCATAGTTTATTTGACTACCAGAAATTTTAAAATGGTTCCAACTTTTATCACGCGTCCGGAGGGAGGCAAGGAGTTCTTTATGCAACCATCTAGTCTGTGTGGTCCTGACACGCCATGTACATTTTGATGTATGTATGTCCTAAAGGAATAGGAATATAGATATAAAATGATTTAGGGCAGTCTCGATATTATGTGATTGAAAAATAGGAGCCCAGTTTACAGAAGACCGAATGTAGAAAGCTTGCCTAATCAAAATTAGCAAAATCCCTGAAAGTGATATAGCTCGGTGACAGGGCAGCAGCCCCAGTTGTTTCCCATATGCAAAACACAAGGCAGTGGTCATTTATTGAGTCTGGAAGTAATCCTGAAGCAGTAATCTTGTCCAGCCAGTTAGTAAGTATCCAGTCTAGAAGTATCCCAGCAGCAGACTGCACCAGTCTGGTAGGATCTTCAGTCATCTGATGCATATTGTGGTCATGCACCAAAGATTGTAAAGCATTTTTATAGTTCCCCAAACAATTTAGGTTGAGGTCACTGAGACTAATTAATTCATTTTGGCCAACGGCAGAGGTAGAGTGCTCAAGCAGCTCGGAGCAGCCTAACTGACCTCCTTTAGGGGGACTGTAGGCACATATTAGGTGAAGCTTTTTAGCCCCAAGAAGAAGGAGGACATGTAGAGATTCACAAGCAGTGGCAGTCGGTGTTTTACTAGGGACACATTCAGGTGATTTTTGAAATAGATTGCCATACCACCCCCCCCCCCCCACCGACATCCTGTCACCTCTAATCACAGTATAGCTTCACAGAGAGCAAGAAGAGTCTGGAGTGGCAGGCTTAAGCCACGTTTCTGACTGTCAGTATCATATGTAGATATCCAAGTCTCAAGTTCTGTGAAGTTGCAGAGAAGGCTTCAAATGTTTAAATGTGCTATACGAAGGTCTTTTGCATTCAGCCAGTCCATATTCGAAGTAATAGAGGAGGACTGTGATTTTGTCCACAAGGGGACCAAGCTCCTAGGTGACAGGTTTAAATGCTTCCTTGGCAAGCTTTTAAACTAGATAAGGGGGGAGGTACTGATAAAAGGCAGGAAAAGTCAAGCCTCCCCCCACAAAACATGGCAGGTAGTAGGGTAAACACTGAGGTACAGAGCTCAACACAGGGCAGGATGGGGTAAATGGTAAAATAGATAAGAGCAATAAGAGCAGGGATGGGGGAAAAAAGGATCAAGCCAACATTAAATGGAGGGCAATGACTACTAATGCCCATAGTCTGGGAAACAAGCTTTCTGAGCTAGTAACTTTGATGGAAGATGAACAATTGAATATTGTGGCAGTCACAGAAACATGGTACACCGAGAGCCATGAATGAGATGTCAACATACCAGGGTACACAATCTACAGAAGGGACAGGGAAGGTAAAAGAGGAGGTGGAGTAGCTCTATACATAAGGGAAGGGATCAAAGCTACAGAACTAAAAAGTAAGAGGGAGGACAAGAGGCACTCTGGGTTACCTTGGAGATGGGGAATGGCATCGCAATCCGCACAGGGGTTGTATACAGACCCCCGTCTCAAAGGGAGGACATGGACAAGAAAAATGATAGAGGACATTCTCAAAATGGCTGAAAAAGGGGAGATACTGTTGATGGGGGACCTGAATATGCCAGATGTTAACTGGAGGACATGTACTGCAGCCACATCCAAGAGCAGGGTCATTCTCGATGCCCTGCAGGGGGCAGACCTTAGACAGCTAGTGCTGGAACCCATTCGGGAGGGAGCAATACTAGACCTGGTACTCTCAAATGGAGAGAGGATCACAAATTTAGAAGTCAGTAGACATTTGGGAACAAATGACCACTGCACAGTGTGCTTCACAATGAGCACAACCATGGAGATAAGCCATACAAAAACAAGGATACTGGACTTTAGAAGGGCTGACTTTGGTAAAATGGGTGAACACCTGAAGAATGCACTAGCAAATGGCCAAATAGGAGAGGTGGAAGAACAATGGAGAAAAATCAAAACTGCTATCATAGAGGCAACAAGTCTTTGTGTAAAACAAATAAAGAAAACAAAGCGGAGTAAAAAACCACTATGGTTCTCAAAAGAGGTGGCAGGGAAGGTTAAGGAGAAAAAGGCTGCATTCAAAAAGTATAAGGAATCACAGAGGGAGCACGACAGGGAACTGTATCAATTAAAGCAGAAAGAAGTAGGAAAGGCAGTCAGAATAGTCAGAATAGCAAAGGCACAAACCCAGGAAAAAATCGCCAACTCGGTCAAAAAGGGGGATAAAACCTTTTATAGGTACATTAGGGAGCATAGAAAGGTTAAGGGAGGGATAGTGAAGATTAATAAAGGAGAGGGGAGGTGGGCAGAGGGAGACAGTGAAAAGGCAGAGATACTGAATGAATACTTTTGCTCAGTATTCACAAAAGAAGATGAGGAGCAGTTACCTAAACCAGACAATAGAAGCACTCTGGGTAGGGGGGTTGATACCAGTCCATTCACAGAAGAAAGAGTCCTGAAAGAACTCCTAAAACTCAAGGTGGACAAAGCAATGGGGCCTGACGGGATTCACCCCAGAATCCGAAAAGAACTAAGGGGGGACCTAGTGACACCACTGACCACACTTTTTAACAAATCATGGCAGGATGGGGTCTTACTTGAGGACTGGAGGAGGGCAGATGTGATTCCCCTTTACAAAAGTGGGAGCAAGGCAGAAGCAGGAAACTACAGACCTGTAAGTTTGACCTCAGTGGTAGGGAAAATGATGGAATCACTTCTGAAAGAAAGAATTGTTGAGTACCTAGAGGCCAGAGGCACAGGACCCAAAGCAACATGGATTTACAGCAGGAAGGTCATGTCAGACTAATCTAATTGATTTCTTTGACTGGGTGACCAAAGTAATAGACCAGGAGAGGCTGTGGATATGGCCTACCTAGACTTTAGCAAGGCATTTGACACAGTCCCACACAAAAGATTAATAATCAAGTTAGCCAGCCTGGGAGTGGGTCCCAGGGTGGAGTAGCCTGGAGTGGCGAACTGGCTGCACAACAGGACACAGAAGGTAATAGTGAATGGAACACATTCCGAAGAAAGGGGGGTTACTAGTGGAGTACCTCAGGGCTCAGTACTGCGTCCAATCCTCTTTAACATCTTTATAAGTGACATTGCAGAGGGTCTGGAGGGAAAGGTATGCCTCTTTGCAAATGACACAAAGATCTGTAACAGAGTTGATACACAGGAGGGGGTAGAAAAGATGAGAAGGGACTTGGCAAGGTTGGAGGAATGGTCAGACATATGGCAACTTAGATTCAATGCAAAGAAGTGCAAAGTAATGCACCTGGGAAACAAAAACCAGAAGAAGAGTACACAATAAGCAGGGAAGTACTAACAACAACAAAAATGGAAAGGGACCTGGGAGTAGTCATATCAGATGACCTAAGGTGGGTAAGCAATGTGAAAAGTCAGTAAGGAGAGCCAGGGGGATACTGGGATGCATAGGAAGGGCATCACTAGTAGAAAAAGTGGTTATCCCTCTATACAGACAGTTGGTGAGACCCCATCTGAATACTGTGTGCAGTTTGGAGACCTCATCCTCATCAAGGACATAGACAGGATGGAAGCAGTCCAAGGAGGGCAACTAAAATGGTGCAGGGTCTACATCAGAAACCATATGAAGAGAGACGGAAGAAGGGAGAGAGGGGACATGATAGAAACTTTCAAGTACCTCAAGGGAATTAACAAAGTCCAAGAGGGTAGAATCTTCCAGAAAAAGAGATGTGCAAGAACAAGGGGGCACAATTTGAAGATAGAGGGGACGCTCAGAGGTAATGTGAGGAAGTATTTTTTTCACTGAGAGGGTTGTGGATGCATGGAACAGCCTCCCTGAGGAGATCGTGGAGTCAAGAACAGTGGGGGACTTCAAGAATGCATGGGACAGGCATAAGGCAGTCCTAGTGGGGTGTAGGAGGAAGTAAGCTGTTGGTTAACTAGGATCTGCAGCTTATCTGTTAGGTAGGAAAATGGGCAGACTGGGTGGGCCAAGCGGTCCTTATCTGCCATCAAATTCTATGTTTCTAGACTGAGAGAGCTTAATATGTATACCCTTGATGAAAGGAGGGACAGGGGGGACATGATAGAAACGTTCAAGTACCACAAGGGAATCAACAAAGTCCAGGAGGGTAGCATCTTTCAGAAAAAGAGATGTGTAAGAACAAGGGGGCACAGTTTAAAGATAGAGGGGGGACGGCTCAGGGGTAATGTCAGGAAATTCTTTTTCATGGAGAGAGTGGTGGATACATGGAACAGCCTTCCTGAGGAGGTCGTTGGGTCTAAAACAGTGGGGGAATTCAAACATGCACGGGACAGACACAAAGCAATTATAGTGGGGGGTTGCAGGAAGCAGGCTGTTGGTTAACTAGAATCTGCAGCTTATCCAGTAGGTAGGGAAATGGGCAGACTGGGTGGGCCAAGTGGTCCTTATCTGCCGTCAAAGTCTATGTTTCAAAGTCTATGACTGGGGGCCTGGGATTATTTTGATGTCCCCAGACAATAATAAGACCAGCAGCACTAGGTACCAGATTTTCCGTGGGAAAAACGGTGGAGCCAGGAGCATATTTAGCCAGAATCGTTTAGAGAGTAAGTCAACAGCCAGGTATAGGAGAAATCTAGGGAGTAATACAAGAGTAGTTTCATGATGCTTCATGTATAATACGAGTAAGTTAGAGTAGGTAAAATCCGACAATGCATAGGCTGGTTTTGCACTGCCAAGTGAGCCCCATCTAGCTGTGAGGAGCGTTAGTAGAAAGAGAGCTACGCTCAGTACTAACAGGGGCAGAGGCCTTCCTTCCATAGTTAGAGCGATTTAAATGTGGAGTAGTTAAGTAGAGCTGTGTGGTAGACCACTTGAAATAGCCTGATGCGCGTACTGGCAGTAGATCACTCAAGTGTAAAAATGCCTCTAGTGGGCAAATTCTATAATGAGCAAATGGTAAAGTAGGCTGTTTGTCATGTGACTAGAATTAGGTGGTTTGTCATGTGACTAGAATTAGGTGCTAGCTTCAGATGGGGGAGTGGCAGGAGAGCGGCATCTGGATCCGTAGGGGAAGGCATCCGAGGATTAAGAAGAGTCCCTGGTTTGAACCGACACAGTTCCTTGCTGCCACAAGCCCAGAGGGGCTGTATACTCTGGGCTCACCAACTGGGAGACAGGGGAGGAGAAAAAAGTCAGAGGTGTGATCGAGGGAGCAGTTGCCCCTTGTAAGAGGAAGGAGTAAATATTAGGTGTTACCCCTTTAACAGGAGAGACTGATGTTGTTGCCTTTTAGTGGTTTTGCAGTATAATTTGCAATGGGGGAAAAGGGGGGGAGGGGGGCAATCACCCGGTCGTTGGACCGAACAACCCATCGAGGCCCCTACCCTCCTCCTTGGCTGATTGGATTTGGAATTCCGGGCGGGGCCAGTTACAGTACTATCCACACCTCTCAACCTGCTGCCTCATAAATCAGGGACAAGGCTTAAAACAAACAGGGACAAAGGTTTAAAATCAGGGACACACCGTATAAATTGGAAGTATCCACTCAGGAAGCTGGTAGAATAAGTGGTGTAGTATAAAATGCATTGTTTAAGGAAGAACACATCTGTAACATTAAAGTCTGACATTATGTTATGCCTACAACCCCCACTGTTTGGTCATGGAAACACAATTTGTAGGAGGGACAGAGTAAAAGTTTGAGGTAAATTCAGGGACGTCCCTGAAAATCAGGGACAGTTGAGAGGTATGGACTATCTTGAAAAATCCAGGGTCACAATCTAAGACGACAACTTCATGTGTGAACCTCTTCATTTTCCAGTCATGACAATGGCAATGTTAATTTGTTTATTTTGACTACTGCACGATCTCTACCCAACAACTACACATCAGATACAAGCAAACATTTTGACGTGTGCCACTGCTTAAGATTAGATGTGCCTCTTTTGATATTTCGTCATTTGTCACTGATTTTTTCCAAGTCCCTGATTTGCAAGGCAGTTGAACATACATATGCCTAACACTGATTAATTTTCCTTTATAAGTATACGTTAACGGAAAGGGTGACCTCAGGCTTCCAAGACCACATCATTGAACTGGACTGGTGCATCAGTCCAGATGTACTTTTAACTACAGCAGGAGAACCTTCGTCCACAAAAAAACTACAATTCCCATAATGCCCAAGGGCCTCGCGCTGTTCCATTATTACGCTCTCCAGGGTAACAACTCCCAGCCAAGCAACCCTGAATGCGGCATCAACTGGGGCCCGAGCGATGAGTAGCACCCAGATAAACGAACCACCAGTCGCACTACTGCCCTGCCCGCTCTTGGTCGTCCAATCAGAGCAGGGCATAGACGTTGAGGGGCGGGCTCGTGGATCCAGCAGGGTTGACTCAGCTACAATCGGTTGCGAAGGTAGACAGTGACGTCAGCGGTGGTGCAGTGATGGGGCAGAGATGCTGAGAGTGACAACAGGGGCTAAAAAATGGAGAGAGGGCGAGCTAGCGAGACGAAGTGATTGGGCACCGTTCGGTAGGGAGACGATGGGATTTTACGGCGTGTGACGCTGCGCTCGGAGCATACTGAAGAAGAGAGAGGCGTGCGTGTGTGAGGACAGTAGAGGGTTTGAGCCCGGAATGGTAGCAGTGGCTGTGGCGCTGTGTGGGAGCCAGCGTTTCAAAGGTAAGGAGGAGCAGCAGCTGCAGCATCAAATGGCATATTAGGTATGGGGGCTGCTCAGCCCCTTCCCTCCCCTCTCTAGCATATACCATTTGACCCCACCCCGTTACAATCTGCAGGGCAATACGGTGGACCGTTTAATTAATAATACCACCTTATTGAAAGCAAATGCAAGGAACAGCTGCAGTGCAATTACTGTAATAAAAAATACATGTATACTGTACTAATTGAAGTAATGATAATTGTATTTTTTGTTGTGACAGTGGTAATATACCACTGTCACTACAACAAAAAAATTGATAAAATAATGATATTGCTACCGCCTACTGCAAGCAAATGCCAAATATATTGAAAGAAAATGCAATGAGCGACAGCAGTGCAATGAATGAAATTACTTGTCAGTATGCTGTACTAGTGATAATAATGACAATATCACCTTATTGAAAGCAAGGGCAAGGAGCCACAGCTGTGCAGTGACTAAAAGTACACATGCTTTATTAATAACAGCAATGATACTACTACTGCCACCAAAATAATACTAACAGTGTCAAATACTGATACTAATAATGGTAGTAGTAGCGGTATTAGGACCTGAGGGTGTCGCAGCTTGAAGGCTGTCCCTCCAGATACACACGCCAGATTAGAGGCCGAGTGGTTTCCCCTGTGATGATGTTTTTCAGGGAAGTCTTTGCCTTTTTTATGCATTTTTTTTTAAATTTACAAATAAGAGATGAAGTACAGTTTTTTTTTTTTTTTTTTTAAGAGATGATGCAGTTGGCATTCTGCAGTAAGTTAGTCCCATATGGGTGAATGCCCTTGTCTACAGGAGTATCTGAGGGTCTAAGAGGCAAGCAATATACAGCTATGGCTGATTCCTGCTATTGTGTGCTGTGTTCAAAATAAAAACAACTCCAAGTGGAGAGAGAAGTCTTTTTTTTTTTTTTTTTGTAGACGGCATTCAGGCTTTGTTTTTGTATTGGTGGTGGTGGGTGGGTTGACTCTGTGGTGTGTTGTGATGGGTTTGACTCCATGATGTGTTATGTAGGGAACACTTTCGTCTTACGACAAAAAAATGCAAAGCAGAGTGATTAGCAAGGCTGGAAAATTCCCAAGTGATATTCACATGAAAGAAGTCCTTTGTACCAAAAACAGCGTAAACGTGATGAATAAACGCTGTTGAAGAATTTTGAATGGGAAAAATAGTTCAGAGCAGATAATAAAGCAGATAGTCATTCCAGGTGATAAAAAGATACACGTCCTGATTTAGTGATGTTGTCTAATAACTTGGAGGTGAATTTGGGAACTCCAGTCCAGTGAATTATGAGCTATAGACCATGCTGTTGTCTCTGCAAATGTAAATGTCAGCTGCATTCATTATTTATTTCGGTAGGCTGCTTTGTTTTCCCATAAGACAACAGGAAATCCCCCGAGATTGTGTTCAGTGATGACATTATTGTGCCGTTTGGATACAGACAAGCAGGAGTGCCTATGCAAGCAGGGGAAGCAGTTAATGAACGCTTCTTGACTAATTAAAAATCTGTTGGCCTGAAACTCTGGGCTGGGTAGTGGTGCATCTCCGTACCAGCCCTGAGGAGGGAAGCGCAAAAGACAGCGTTTCTTTCTTCAACTATTGATTCAGTGTGTGTGTGTGTGTCTGCACGTGCGGAACAAGAGAATCAATTTTGTTGGCTGGGAAATGTGCATTTACTGGAAAAAAGATCTAAAATTATATTGCGATTGTCTTAAGTGCCTCGATTCCAGTGCAGGATTTTTGTCATTAAGTCTAAGAAAAATGACTCAAGTGATGTATGTTGCAGAAGCTTTTGCAGTTTTAGTACAGTTGCTGTTTCTCTTACATTTATAGGCCTGCACGCAGTGGGATCCAGTTACTAAACTGCAGCTCAGACATCAGAATGCTTCTGATCTGCTGTGTTCATATGGTTGTATGTTAATTCCTTGTTGAAATCATTAGTAGTAAGACCATGCGGCTCTTCGGCTCATCAGAGTGTGTCAGAATCTGGTTATAGTTCTTTGGACTCCTCCACAACCACCCCACATGGAGATGCACCAATCTGTGTCTTTCTTGTATACTTTATATTGGATGGCTTATTTGTTATCCCTTATAGGTTTATATAATCTATGCTTTGATTCACAGATGTTTAGAATTGTATTGTATTTTGCAAATCTAATAAAATATCAGATTTAAAAAATGTTACAGCTTTTGGTTGGTCAGGGCAGAGTTAAGCATTCTGTATTATGAATATAAAATTGAAGAATCTGTCCTTCCTTCCTTATTAAAAATCCAAGGCTGGTAGTATACCTGAAACTAGATACCAGCATTTTATTAGGTAGGACTGGCAGTTATCGCTGATTTTGCTCTGTGACATTATTTTTAATTTTTTTACAAATCTGAAGTATATTTTAATAAAGTATTTATTTCTTATTAAAGATAAGTGTGTGTGTGTGAGTTGTTAGAATGGCGAATACAATAGAAAACAAGTGGTGTTTATCATTTTAAAAAGTGTGATTACACTACTTTTGTAGTACATTGAACCATCATGAAATGGAATTAAGTGTGTAGCAGAAATAGTCACTGTCAGTAAAGAATAATGCATACCAGGTGTGTGTCGTGCTGGGATAACTCCATGCCTGGGGGGTTGGGCATCGAGGTCAAGAGGTCGAGAAAAGGCCCCAATGCCCTAGGCGTGTCGTTATCCCAGCACGACACACACCCTGGAGTGCATTACTCCTATTGTACAATGGCTTGTTGTTATATATAAAATAAAATAATTTTAAAGAATGTTTTTATTAGTGTGGAAAAATATTTTTGTTTCTTAAGAGGAGATGAAAAAAAAAAAAAGTACCTAATGGTCATCTACATTGGCTCACAGTGCTGAGACTAGACCCTGTGGCATTATGCTGGGATAACGCTACAGGTGCAGCTCCAAACTGACCAATCACAGTCCAAGATTCTTTCTTGCCATTGTATAATTTGGTATCCTGTTGCTTTAATGCCATACCACACACAGGAGTGACATTGACTTCAAACTATTTCACAGATTCTAGGCTGCAGATTCATACCATACACCATGTTTTTGTTTAGTAAAAATAAAATAAATAGTTTAAAGCCAATTTTCTACTTAAAAATGTAAATTCCTAACAAACTGTCCAAAATAACATCAGCAATCTGTATATTAAATTAAAGCTTAGAATGTTTTTAATTAAAATCAGGAAAAAATACTGCAAATCGTGCATGACATTTTTGCTATCATCAAAATATAAGTTATAAACTTTATTTTTTCCAATAAAAAAGTAAAAATGAAACCATAGTTTTTAAAATATAGCGATCTAAAGAACCACATTTCCATGTTTTTTATTTTAAAAACTATAAGGAGTTCAACTTAGTGACTACCTTCGTTGTAAAGATATTTTTGTCCTGAACAACTTTTCTGCTGGTTGCTTTTGTGTAGCTTGAATAGTTTTCAAGATGGTCAGGTTTGTTTGGCGTGTGTGCAAATTGTGCTTGCAAACAGCAGGTGCTTTTTTTTCTGAGTGAACACTCTATTAGACATGACAAACAAATGTAAATATCTTGAAAGCCATACAGGTTACACATACACAACCAGTGTGACAATTGTTCAGGAGAAAAAGTCCTTTACAATGAGGGTAGTCACCAAGCTGAACTCTGTATAGGTTTTAAAATATAGTCATCCAAACTCAGAAATTTACCAGAAACAGGCTTATATCATATATAAGGTTATGCAATTGAGAAGCTCTTAAAGAGTGACTGATGCCTCAAAGAGAACTTTAAAAAACATAATAATTAACTACAGTTCTGCCTGCATTCCATTTATATTTTGAATATTTCTGCTCTTCATTAATTATTATGAAGGACATTTGCATGAATATATGATTTTTATAAAATGGGCAAAGGATTTCAAGCAATCTAATTGGTTGTTAGCCGTGCATTAGATGTGTCTAATGCACAGCTAAAACTAGAACCCCCATTTAGAATACACAGGCCCATTTTATAAACGTAATAAGCCACTCTGGGGATGTGCATTAGACCGTTCTAATGCACGGCTAGGGGACTGGACTTACTCTGCCTGTGGCCTCGTGCCTCACTACATCCCCCTAGCCGTGCATTAGAACTGTCTAATGCACACCACATCGTGTCTTATTGCTTCTTACTTATCCCTCAGAGTTCCTTTAGAGTTTATCTGCCTCTATAGCTTACTCCCTACTTCATCGTAATCCTCTGTTGTGACATCAGTCTATTGCCATGAGCGTAACTGTGAGGTCACAAGCAGTGCTCTATGACTTCAGGTAGGGAGAAAGCAGCAGGAATAGTAAACTCTTCAGGAGCAAAGATTCAGTTTTCATTCAAATGACGTCAGTAATAAATAATGGGTAGGAGAAATACAGCAATAATGAGAAATGCAAGTTGGACTGTGTCTAAATATTAGATTTTGTTAAAGTTCTCCTGAACGTGTCATCAGCTGTTTTCCATAGGAAAATTAAACCACTCAACCATGTTTAATGCTTTAATATCTCTAATATTAATCAAAATGTAAATTTTAAAAAATTGGGGGCATTTAGATTTTATTGCTAAAGCAGGAAGTAAAGTTTACAGATTAACATGCTCTCTATTACATTACATAAAAGATGGTAAACTGGCCAATCACTACATTTTCAAATTTGACTTTTTATAAAAAAAAAAATGCAATTTTTAGAGCCAAGTATCTGTAATGTTTTATTTCTAGTTAACTATTTATCAAACTGTATTAAGTATGTGACGATCATTAGATGTAAATACGCAATAACATGTTCTCCAGAAATGGTGCCTGTTCAGTAACAGGCTGCGAAACTACACACATCAGAGAAATTGGTAATTTATTGCCAACACTGCAATTTGGTATTAGCAAAAACACCCATAACTCAAACCATATAGCAAGTATTGTAAAAAGAAAAGCATAACTTTAAAAGAATTAAGCATCTTTATTGTTTAGAAAACTTAAACAGTTTTTGACTATTTTTTCAAAATGAGTGCTGGTACCTACTGAACCATTTTTATTCAGTAGTCCGTCACAGCTCTTAACAAAAGAACCTGGCAGCTCTTTTTCTGTTTTTTAATCCATTAATAAGTAAAGGAGAGTGTCTTGTAGTATTTTCGTAGGATGAGAGAATTGCAAAGTGGAGCACTTAAGGACATGGGATAGGGCCGTAATAGATAAGAGACAGTCTTGTACCTATAAGTTTATGATAAATCATCAGTTTAGTAGTCACTTCACAATAAAGTTGATTTTTTTTTGTTACAGTAGAAAAAACCCAGCCCCCATCAACTTTGGCAAGTGAAATGCTCCACTTGATGAACCCCACTGGGTGTGTGAGTACTGCTTATAGTACAGGAGGACCTCCTACACAGGCATGGGCATTTTCCTAATCTTGTACTTTATGCTCCCCGTACTCCAGCACGCTCCCTTTCACTCTGCCACCTCCCAGCCCCCTCCAACAACATCTCCCTATTCCCCATGGCTTACCCTCGTGGTGGGACCCTGCATGCAGGAGATATACAGCCCTTCAGGAGCTTATCTCTTTGGGGAGAGACTCCATTGTGAGAGTCCAGCATTGTGCTGGGTCCAAGACTGCTGCAGCTTCATCTTCTGAAATACAGGGATTTTCCACTGTGTTTCTCCCAGCCGTCAGAACATCAGCATGCTAGGGTCTCCCCAAGCTCATGTATGCAGAGTCAGACAACATATTCCTACTACCCTACTTTGCCTGTCACTACGCTACCTCCTATGGTGGTCACCCAGGTGGCAGTATGGTGGCAAAGGCAGTGACCCTCCCACTCTGACGGAGGTGGGTGTCTTCTGTAACACTTGATCTTTCTTTCCCCGATGAACTTTTCCTGAACCCAGGGCACTGACGTTGGGAGTGACAACGTTGCTTTTGTGCAGGCAGGGCTATTCTTAACACAGATTGGCTGGTGCAGTGGTAATGGTTTATATTTTTAGGTAATGTATCTGGTTTCATGGAAACAGAGACTTTGATGGCAGATAAGGACCGCTTGGCCCACCCGGTTTACCTATTTCCCTACTTACTGGATAAGCTGCAGATCTCAGTTAACCAACTCAGAAAAACATAATTTTTTTTAGTATTGGCGTAACGGGCAGTTAGCCTCACAGAGGCATTAAAGGTACTATATTGGGGAAGGGGGAGCTTTACTGATGCATTGTATTCTTTAAAGTATTTATGCAGGGGGGTGCTCCCATCTTAATGTTTTAAGCCTCTTTGCTTTGCAGCATCCTCTAAACAAATTCCCAAACTAGCATGCTGTATCCTTGTTTAATTCACAAAGTTCAAATCGCCTTTTTTTTTTTTTTCCACCCTCTGATTCCTCTGGCACCCCCCTCTCTTTTGGGCCTTGTAATGCCATCTCTGGTACCCACCAGTCGCACTCCTCCAGCGTCACTCTGCTAGGCCATGTGTCCCAGTCCAGACCTCTGGTCATCTCTAGGGGCTGATATATCCCTGCGGGGGGCCTCTCCTGTCCGATGTCATGGAACTACTTCTGAGAGCTCCTGCACTGCCCCTCTCCAAGTGGTGGGCTTCTCCCCACCGGGGGCCGTGTGCCACGGACTAGTGGAGGAACATGACTGTTGGTGCCAGAGGGGGCATGGCCGTTGAGTATGCTGGAGGAGGGTCCAGGCGTTGGAGGGAGAGAGACCATCATTCGAGTATAGTGGAGTGGCAGTTTTCCCTGTTCTGTGTCCCTACCCACCCCCTCCCCTACTGGTGCGCACGTATAGCTGACCTGGAAGGGGGGGGTACCAGATGACGTGTGGTCACCCACACCGTCACTGATACCTCCACAAGCCACCACCAGGAGCCACTGAAGAGCGACTCCACAGCCACCCCCCCAAAAAAAAGATGTTCTTGTCTTGTGAATTTGTCTAGTGCACTTACCCGGTCAACAAAAACTAAATAAATAAATAAATTGTACCCTCCCTGCCAGTCTCTGCTCCTGATGGCTCGGGCTCGGAATGTGAACCTGGGTTGCCAGCGCCCCAGAGCGATCCCTCATTGCTCGGCACCATGGAGCCGGCCAAATCACATTTATGATGGGTGCTACTGGTTTTGTGGCAAGTAATAACAGAGAGTCCAGTGCACCCCCATGGTAAATCTGAGAAGTAAAAATTTTATTTTTGACTAAATTGGCTATTTTCGTACTTTTATCTCCATGGACAAGGGGTTTTCTTAGTCTTCATTTTGTGAACAAGCCAAACCTCCAGACACCAGAGTTTAATCCCACAGTTGGTCCCAACTATGAAGTGCCTGCAGTGGCTACTCTTTTATATAAAGTACATTGTCTAAATTGGCTCCTTTAAAACAAAGTGCTTCTACCTAGGTAATTCACAGGTGATACAAGGGAGCATGCTACAGCAGTATCATACCCCTCCTGGGACTTAAGGCTGCTGCCATAAAGACGGATCCCTTTGCCCACCTCCATATGCGCATACTGCAATGGGTTGTTTGGTTGCAGTGGGATCAGCTGAAGGATGAGATGGAACAAATGGTCCTCATCATGTCCTCCGCTCTCTGCAATGCTGTAGTGTGGTGGATGGACCACCAGCACCTGTTGCAGGGAGTCCCATTCTTCTCCCTGACTCCAGTGCAGATCCTAACAATGGATGCCTCGGGGTCGGGTTAGGATGCCCATCTGGGTCACTTTCAGACCTAAGGGTCATAGACCAGCCTGGATTCAGATCTCTATATCAGTGTTCTAGAGACGAGGGCTGTTCTGCTTGGTCTTCAGGCCTTCAAAGAACACCTCAACCCTGGTCCCTTGTTCTGGATGGACAATGTCAGTATAATGCACTACATAAAATAGCAAAGGGGTACTCTCTCTTATCCCCTGTGCAGGGAAGTGATGAGAGTGCGGTACTGGGTGATAGCTCGCGGCCTTCAGTTGTCAGCTATGTTTCACCCAGGTGTCCAAAACATCTTGGTAGATGGGTGAAGCCGATCCCAGTACTTGGTACACAAATGAGAATTGCTGACCTCCATGTTAGACTTATTCGTGAAATTGGGTCAACCAAAGTTGGACTTCCTGCATCCCCCACAGAACGTAAAACTGCTGCATTTCTGCTCGCTCGTGGGCCCCGGAGTTTTTTGGTGAGATGTGTTGTCCTTCTGGAAAGGGAGGTTCTATTATGCATTTCCTCCAGTCCCTCTCATTCAGAACATTCTGCTAAAGCTGAGGCTAGAGCGTGCCACCCTGATACTGGTGGCGCCCTTCTGACTTCGCCAGAGCTAGTTTCCACTTCTGCAGCATCTGGCAGTGGAACCTCTTGTTCAACTACCCCTTTGTTAGGGTCCACTATAATAGGACATTAGAGATCCTTGGTCCATTTGAACCTGCAATCCCTACATCTGCATGCATGGATCCTGAAGGTGTAAGCATTGTCCATGTTCGGGTTCCCCCTAGGTGACTGATGTCTTGCTTACGGGCTGGAAAGTGTTCCAGAAGACACACCTATTCTTTAACATGGAAACCCGTCTCCATATTGTGTGCTTCTCATTCAGAGGACCCATTTACATGTCCTGTCAATACCGTACTGGCCTACCTCCTGTCTCTGTCTGACTCCAGTCTCTAGTAGTCATCCACTAAGGTGTACTATACTGCCGTTTCAGCTTTCCATGCCCCTGTTGATGGATACATGGTGGCATAGCTGGAACTGTCCTTTCATTCCTAAAATGTATCTTGCACATGCATCCCATGATTCGTAAACTGGTTCTTCCTTTGGACATCAGTTTCATATGGGAATGGGAGAGGTTGATTCTGGCTCCATTTGACCCTGCTGTGACTTGTGAGATGTGCTTCCTTTCATGGGAGATGCTGTTTTTGGTCTTCATAACTTCTGCTTGTAGAATTCCCAGCTTTAGGTTCTGATGTATGAGCCTTGTTACGTGACTTTCGACAAGGCCAGGGCCCGCTTGTAAAACAATCCACACTTTCTACCAAATGTGGCATCTGGTTTCCCTTTGAATCAGACTATAACCCTTGCTGTATATTTTCCTGAGCATACTAACAAGGGTGAGCACTGCTCCATACACTCAATGTACATAGAACACTGCATTTCTGTCTCAATTAGAATAAAGACTGCAGAAAGTCCTCCCAGCTCTTTGTCTCACTTGCCCTGGATAAGGGTGCATCATGACTTAACAGTGCCTGTCCAAGTGACAGGCTCACTGTAGTAAGTTTTGTATTGGAAGTGTGGTAAAGAACTTCCTGCTGCTGAGCATGGCCACTCTGCACATGGTATGGCCACTTCTGTTGCCTGCTTTCAGAATGTTTCTGCAGCTGACATATGTGCATAGTGCACTCTGCATACTTTTACTAAGCACTACAGTGTAGACATCGTCTCCTGGAGACATGCTGCTTTGTTCTTGATGTTTTGCAAGGCTTGCTGTCTTTATTGCACGTCAGGCTCTGCCATCCTCCCTTGTGTACTGCTTGGAAATTGTTCCAAAGGTGTGGCCCAATGGAGGAAATATCTTTGATGAAGACAGAACAGTTACTTACTATAACAGTTGGTCTTTGAGAGAATCTTCTCCATTGGGCCACAGCGCACCCACCCTCCTTCCCCCTTTTTGTGTTTGAGGTACTTGCTGGCAGTTTGTCCACTGCCTATCTTGGAGGTGTCTGCAAGTGCCTTTTGTCTGTTATTTTCCCAGTCCCCTGCCTCTCCTTTTGTGCCTGGTATTGGTCTGATCTCCTGGGTCCTCACAGTGAGAGGCCTTCTGAGCTTGTCTCCAGTGGGGAACGGAGGAGCAGTGGAACCACCCACATTTTATAGATGCCAACGTTGGACATTATCATGGGCGGCCCCCAGCTAGCAAATTTTTTTTTTTTTTTTTAAATTTTGTTTATTGGTTATACAATCAAGCATACAGTTGAATATCGACATTTAATATGACAGATGTACGTGATTATTAAACCAGGAGGGCACTACTCCTCTTAAGACTCGCATTTAGACCATTAAATGTTTAAAGATACGTCTCTAGGGGGTGCGACAAATATTATATCAAGGTAACCAAAAGTTTTTTTTTCATTTGCTGTGTAAGGAGTCAACGAGCTGCATGGTGCCTAAAATAAGATATTCAGAGTCTCGTAGAGTCCAGTATCCTTCCCAGCTATGGGGATAAGGAATTTCCACCAATGAGATTGCACTAAATAGTGCTAATAAAGTAAAGATATTCACTCCGCTGCTTGATTTAATCAGTAAAAACTAAGCGGCTACTATTACTGGAACTGCTCATATAAATGAGACGTGTTATCCCTGTAATGCCTGCTTCGGCACGACCCGGTCAGCATTGTTGATTTTAACAATTAAATATGGCACTTAATTCAACATGCACTCTCAACATTTTTTTTTTTTTAAACTTTTTATTTTAAAGATTTTCGTGCAACCACAACAATGATATTTCACAGATATGCAGAGGTAAATGAGAGACATGTACATACATGGGAGCATAAAAAATAAATCATACATAAATAGAGCCTTAAAATACATTTGGCCTTTGGACAAAAAAAGAAATAAAAACATCTCCACGTGAACCACAATTGTATTTCATGTTTATGTGCTTATTGGTCAGAGCTTGCTCCCACATCTGGTTCCCTCGTCCCTGCAGATATAAGCAAGTTGTGCTAGTGTTAATACTAAGCGCCATTATTATTACCTCAGGGAACACATTCAGGTCTGTGTTGAGAGATAAACAGTACCCAGCGTCTCCACATCAGTTCAAACTGCTGTTGCCTCTTGTTAATTAAAGCAGATAGGTGCTCCCTTTTATAGATTTGGATCATTAAATCATGCCATTGCTGCAGTGACAGAGGAACTGGGGACAGCCAATTGCTAGTGAGTACCTTCTTTGCTGTAAGGATGTATGTGGCAAGAAGTTTCCTGGAATGCGGGTCTCTACAATTTTTCGGGTATAAGGAGACTAGGAACATGTGGGGTGTGAGGGGGGCTAACTCTGTGAATATCTTTGATACGGCCCCATAGAAGTCTGCTAGAAATGGCTGTAGCTTTAGACAATGCCAGAAAATATGTCCATGTGTGCTCAGGGGATTGCCACATTTCCTCCAGCAGGCGGCATCTCGTTCGGAGTACTTCGCCTGGATGGCAGGAGTTTTAAAGAATCTAATGGTAAGTTTCCAGGAAAATTCCTTCCATATCGGTGATGCCATCCCAGAATTCAGGAACTTCAGATGGCATCCCTGCAGGTCATCATGTAAGCTTATACCCAAGTCTGCTTCCCATTTCATCTTGACCTTCTACAGAGAGTCACCTTTGTAGGCAATTGCCTGGTAAAGATATGTAATTATATATACTAATGGGGCTCTACTCTCTAGAGTATACCTCAGATGTTCTAACATTTTTGGTTGAGGGGTTCCGAGGGAGAGGCCATCCTTACATGATTTAATAAAATTAAATACGTGCATCACCACGTAATGGTCCTGCTCTTGGAGGTCATATTTAGCTCTGAGTTTCTCAGAGGTAAGCAGGGCATCTGTACCTAGGAAATGGGCCACCAAATGGAGCCCTTCCCGCTCCCACCTCTGAAAACCATGGTCTAGATGGGCCAGTAGAAACGGTTGGTGGTGTGGGAGCGAATAAAGGAGCCCCGGTGTCCAGAGAGATGCTTAGAGTTCAGAACTGCCCTCCAGTTCCTCAGGGTGTTAATTGTATATGGGTTATCAGTTATATCTGTAAGAGTGGGGTTGGGGTGTTGTAACAACACTCTGTTTAGGTTGAGGATATCCTCCTCCTCTCTTAGCTCCAGATCTCTCCATTTCGCCTGATATTATGATTCTCAGTTGGGATGCCAGTTAATTAGCCTCCAGGTCAGGTAAGGCCAAACCTCCTGACTTCTTGGGGAGTTATAATATTGAATATCATACCCTAGGTTTCTGTGAATCCCAGGTATACTTGGAGAGTGTCTTATTTATTTCCCTGATAAATTTGGGTGGAAGGGGGACAGGGAATGTCTGTGCCAAGTGTAGAAAATGAGGAAGAAGCAAGGTTCATCCTAATATCTTCAATCCTCTGAATCATGGGTAAAGGAGTAGTCCTCCATCTCTCCAGGTCATTTGTGAGCTGGCAGAGCAAGGGCAGATAATTAATGTTACCTATTTGGGCATGGTCTCTCGTCAGGTTCACGCCTAGATATTTTAGGTGTGGGAGATCCCATTTAAATGGGAATGTCTGTCATGTTGTGGGTGAGGGTGTATATTGTATGCTTAATACGTCTTTTTTTTTTTTTTTTTTTATGTTGATACTTTTTCCGTTCCCTCTGCGGCTGGGGGGGTGTTACCTATGGTTCCCCCTAGTCCGGTTAGTCTCACAGTGCCCTCGCTGCTCCAAGTGCCTTGTTGCTCTACCCCCTCCTCCGTTCCACACTGCGGCCGCATCACAGCGGGTACATACCCCACCACTACGGAAGCCAGGGGTCAGGATCCAGGGGAAGCAACCACGGAGTTGGAGTAGTGAGGCACTGTCGGGTACCTTCATGTAGTGCGCCGAGAAAGTATTTTTTGATAGGTTCCCCTGTTTCCCCTCGGCTCAGGCATGCAATGGCGCCAACGACACCGCCATGCATGCTCCCACACAACCGCGCATCAGGTGCCACCCATGCCGACCCTCCAATTGAGCCACCGCCTGTAATGACCCCCAGCCATCGCCAGGAGTCTGCAAAGCTGCAGCGTCCCCATTCCTCCCTCCCCGGAGATGGAGAGCAGTCCCTAGGATGCTCTGTCCTTCTCCCTCCTGGCCAACCCCTGATGACTCGGGCCCGTTCCCGAACCCGAGTCACTGGCATGGTGCGAGGTATGGCGTCCAGCACCTCAACCCTCAGCGCCACCGGGCTGGCCCCCTTAATACGTCTGTTTTAGTGAGATTTATTTTATAGCCAGCTATATCATTAAATTCTGGTAACAACTGCCGTACATGAGGTAAGGAGTGCTCTGGGTCTCTCTTATATATAACAACAGGTTGTCCGCGTATAATGCTAACTTATGTTGTTCTCCCACCTCTACTCCTTCTATAGCTGGGTTATGTCTGAGTGCCTGTGCCAGGGGTTCTAAGTATATTACAAATAATAGTGGGGACAGGGGGCACCCCTGTCTAGTTCCACAGTGCAAGGAGATGGCAATTTATTTTAATGTACGCTCTGGGATGTTCATATATTGACATAATAAGGTTTATGAAGATCCCAGGAAACCCCATTTTTTTCTGAGGGTGGCCACTAAAAAATGCCCACTGAACCCAGTCAAAGGCCATCTCTGCATCCAGACATAAAAGCAGGAAAGGGGAGTTCGACCGGGTTGAGCAGTGTAAAAGATTGTTTTTTTTTTTTTAATGTTGTCCTGTGCTTGTCTATTGGTGATAAAGCCACATTGGTTGGAATTGGTCAGTAGTGGAAGTTAGGGGTTCAAGCCTTTTGGCCATTACTGTTGCAACAATTGTATAATCAATGTTTAATACTGATATTAATCTATAAGATGAACAAGATACTAGAAATGGTAGCTTAGCTTCAGGACTCTGGAGTAACTCCTCCCTCCATCACCTCCTGACAGGCACTTTGAAGGGTAGGTATTAACTGCTTCCTGAACATTTTATAAAATTCATTGGTGTATCCATCCGGGCTAGGACTTTTATTTGTTTTCAGATTTGAGATACTCTTCCCCAGTTCAGTACTGTTAAGAGGTTCAACCATGCTAGAAAGGCCTGTATCTTTAACGAGTCAAGTTCAACACGCAATCTCTGTGTGATGTTTATTCAAAATACAGCAGATAACCTCAAGCAATGGCATATCCCTTCTTCAGTACATCAGTTTGCAGCAACAGACTATGTACGTCCTTTCTCTGCACTTAGCCAGCACCTACTGACACTGATCTCTGATCTAACTCAGCAGTTGGGATTCAGCCTCCATCCCTATGTGGGCCTTGTTTGCTTGAGTAGTGGGGGCTCAAATAAAAAAAAAAGCTAAAGACAAAGAATCTCAGTGCAAAAGCACTGAAACATTGGTTACCCCAAGGGCATTGACAATGCCAAGTTTCAAATAGACACATCACCACACATACTTCTGTAGTGAAAAGCACCATGGGATATATGCAAATCACCATGGAATTTCAGATTGTTCAACTTACAGCAATTTACATGCATTTTAAATAGCACAACTAACTTAATTTCTATAATAGTCACCTAGTACTTTTTACTATTATCAAAAACACCTAGTGCAATGGTATTTTCAAGATTTACAGGTTTCAGAAACATAAGGTATATACATCAAGGTATTTTATGACATAGTGCTATTACATACTAAATCCAACAACGATAAACACAACCTGTTTTACATAGGCTTGGAGGTCACCACAATAACCTCCCTGTATGAGGACCTGAGAGGGAAAAGGAAAATTAAAGAGCACACTATAGCATAGTCAAGAAAGAGAAGGGGGTGCCCATAGGTGGCCAACCTTATAGACTAGAAATTGTAAAGGATAGATTAGGCTAAGAAATAGAAGAACTGTTGCAACAGATTTAAGAAAAGGTTGGTCCTCGAGTGGCAGGAGCTCCCTGTCACATATCCCTCACTTTAAGAGGGAAGTAGTTATTGCAGACTGCTTACCACCTTCCTGTCCCAGGAAGGGATGGAGCTTCCACCCATCCATCTTCAGAAGCTACGTCTCAGGGTCCCTATTAACAATAAACACTCCATCATAAACATGGTGGATATCATCATTCTTTACCCTGAGGCATTATCACATTTCTCAACAGAGACTAACGGTACCTTTCCATCTCCTTTTAGGGAAAGTCTGTCATATTTCTTAACCGAAGATCTGGACGGCTGTAAAGTCCAGTACGACAGAAGGACTTTCTCTGGGGTGAGTAATTACCTGCTCCAACCCCACCAGACATGTAGGTTTTAAGCAGGGGCCCAGTCCTAGGTTCAATCCCTCTGCATAAACCCACTATGTCTCTTGATTCATTCATTTCACTTGCTACTGATACAGACACCTGAGAGTAGATACTCTTTTGGTGTTACCCCAACACAAGTTCCAACCCATTTTCCACCCACTTCCTCCTTTTGTAGGTTTTCCCTCAGAAAAGAATAAAACACACGTACCACCTCAGACTCTTAACATATTGTAACATTTTGGCAGCGTTAGCATCTTTAGCCTGCAGTGAACCCCAGTCTATACTGTTAATAGATTTAGCTGCATCAATACAAGGAAAAGTCCCTTCAGCCTTACAGGCTTCTTCTTGCTTGCTTCGAGTCTTCAACCCCAGCACAATATCATTAGGCACAGTCTTACCTGGGGTTTCACATTCAAGTTCCATACTTGCATCTCTGACCTCCAACAGGTAACATCCTGGGAACACAGAAAACAAAGGAATATCCTGCTCAGTCAGGAGGTCCTCCTCAAACTGAGCCCATGAAAAATCCTCCTCCAACTCTTTATCCAAACTTTCCGGCAGGAACCTCTCGAACACCTGGCACCGCTGTTCCGCCTCATTGTGTAGTTGGTCTGCCTCCAGCCATTTCCCACTCATCCAGTGGATCATCCCTTGCACCTCCAGTCTGCCTCAACCTGCATCTCTTCATCGTCTTCAGGCTTGGCCTTCCTCCAAGCTCCCAGGTCCAGTCATGGCAGCAGCTTCTCTCCATCTGTCAGCCATGGTTATGATCAGAACTCCACGGACTGTCTTCTCCGGCTTCTCCTCTGGCAACTCCTAGTACATTCGTCCACCTGGGATATCTTGATGCTATCCACCGGAAAATGCCCCTCTTCGGCCAATCCATATGCTTTGAGCAAGTTATCCCACTCTTGACACCAAGTCTGTGGAGGGGTTGTGGGATAACAGATGGACCAGACACCGAACTTCAAGTTCAACACACAATCTCTGTGTGATGTTTATTCAAAATTCAGCAGATAACCTTAAGCAGTGGCATATCCCGTCTCAGTATATCAGTTTTCAGCAACAGACTATGCATGTCCTTTCTCTGTACTTAGCCAACACCTACTGACACTGATCTCTGATCTAACTCAGCAATTGAGATGCAGCCTCCACCCCTATGCGGGCCTTGTTTGCTTGGGTAGTAGGGACTCAAATAAAAAAAAAAAAAAAGCTAAAGACAAAGAACCTCAGTGCAGAAGCACTGAAATATTGTTTACCCTAAAGGACATTGACAATAAGCCGGGTTTCAAAGGAACACAACATCACATATACTTCCATAATGCAAAGCATCATGGGATATATGCAGATCACCATGGAATTTCAGGTTGTTCAACTTACAGCAATTTACATGCATTTTAAATAGCACAACTAGCTTAATTTCTGTAATAGTCACCTAGTACTTTTTACCATTATCAAAAACACCTAGTGCCATGGTATTTTCAACATTTACAGGTTTTATAAACATAAATATATACAGCAAGGTATTTTATGACATAGTGCTATTACATACTAAATTCAACAACGATAAACACAACCTGTTTTACTTATGCTTGGAGGTCACCACAGTAACCTCCCTGTACAAGGATCTGAGAGGGAAAAGGAATATTAAAGAAGACACTATAGCATAAGTCAAGAAAGAAAAGGGGGTGCCCATAGTTGGCCAACCTTATGGACTAGAAATTGTAAAGGATAGATTAGGCTAAAAAAATAGAAAAATTTGCAACAGATTTAAGAAAAGGTCAGTCCTCGAGAGTGGCAAGAGCTCCCTGTCACAGGGTCTACTGCATGTTCAGGTGTGTACAGATTTTGATAGATGTGTGTAATTGCCTGTATAAACTGGTGAGGCATCTTTTCAACCATGCCTGATACTGGGGACCTGATCGTGTGATCATGGACTGAGTGTCCTTACTCCTTTAGCGGTGTGCCAGGAGGCGTGTAGCTCGGGGCCTCCCTCATAATAGTTTTGGTTTAAAAATTGCAGTGCCTGCTCCATCTTTATGTCTAATAGATATTGAATCCTCTGTTTGGTAGCTTCTAATAGGGGATATACCGACCCATCTCCTGCTGCATGTTGTTCTTGCAGTGCTTTAAACTGATCTTGCAAGTTGTTTAATTGGGCAGTCTGCTGTTTCTTAAAGCGACTTGCAAATTGAATTATATCTCCCATCTATACCATTTTTAGGGTATCCCATAAGGTGCTTGCTTTAATACCATCGGATCTAGTCTCTTATAAGATTTGCAGTATCCAGTTTACCAATAGATCCTTAAATTCAGGGAGGTTCAGTAAGAAATAAGTTTTCAAATAGCGGCTTTTTTATTTTGACCCCATTCTAGTTTTATTTCTATCTGGTAATGGTCTGAAAGAGTGGATGGGATCGTTTCACAGTCTCTGATCATACCTATGTTCCTTGGTAATGTGGAAAAAGTCAATTCTAGTGTATGATCTGTGAGGGGCAGACTAGTAAGTGTATGCTTTCCTAAATGGAATAGAGTACGCCACGTGTCCATCCATCCTATTTCTTTCTTATACGTTTGAGCAGTTCTTTGGGATCCTGTTTTTCTCAGCGGATTTGGGTTTGTTGTGTCTAATCGGTCATAAATCAAGTTGTGGTCCCCTCCCACCAGTAGTAAACCCTGGTGTAATTCAGTAATCTTCTGGAAAAGGGAACACACCACTCTAGAGCCTGAACCCAGGGTAGGTATATACTTGCTGAGGTAAGTTCTGCTCCTTCCAATCAGTGTTCCCATTAAGGCTGCAGATCTGGGGTGCACTGCACCCTCTCCAAAAATTTTCAGGGGTACAAAATAAATTATAAGGGTTAATTCAACCATTTGTACAACATTTTGGTGGGGTACATATACTTCAAACAGAATTATGGGGGTACAGTGTACCCCCTTCACACAAAAACGTACTTGAATTTCATAATTCGTACTTGAATCAGGTAGAGATGGGGTTAAATGGGAACACTGCCTCCAATAGCCCTGACACTACAGCGAATTTTCGTTCTGGGTCACTGTAGGAGGCAGTGGTCTGGAATGGAGTTTATCGGGGAATTAAGATCGCTGTGCCTCTTCTCTCTCCTCCTTTGTAGGAGGATGCTATCATTTGGGAATAGCCAAATTTCTGTAGTTTCTGATGCTGCTCCTTTCCTAGGTGGGTCTCTTGTAGTAATAAAAAGGTGGGTTTTGTTTTTTAAAGAATTGAGGGTCTTATGTCTTTTTACAGGGTTGTTCATCCTATTCACATTTTGTGATCATATTTTCATTGTGGTCCTATCCGCCATGTCGACTCCATTCTAATAGGTTAATCTTTATCCTCCCCTGGATACAGTCCAATGGGGCAAATTCCCTGAATCCTGCATTCCTCCACAAGCCCCTTCCTCTGTTCCCTCCCCACTTGCAGTTTCCCTTCCTGTTACTAGCGGGGGATTGTACATCCTATTGCTCATCAGTACAAAGATTTGGTAGTTGTCTCAAGTGGTGCAGCATGTAAGGTTCTAGCAAATAAATAGAACAGCAACATACAGATAAACCATTGAACTATTTACATATGTGCTTCCAAGTTAGGGGACCTGAGTACTATGTCCTGTACGTAAAGTGGCATTACCTGTATATTGAGGCTCTTTCACTAAAGGGGGTAAGGTGACGGGAAATCCTATCGGGCCTCCTGGGTCTCGGACAAAGCCAGACCACATTTTTAAAAGATGGAGAGAGAACATCAGCACTTGGTGGCCATTACCCACGGGGTCTACACCTCGTGAGTGCAACAGGGTGAGAATGTAAAAAAGAAGAAAACTCATTTGGTTCCCCGAACTTGTCTGTCAGTGTCAGCATAATTCAAAATCCCTGGCAGACAACACTATACCAGTTCTGTACAGTGAAAGAAGGAAGGCAACCCCCTGTTATCTGCCATTCATTACAAGGGCCCACTTCTCCTGCAAGCAAGTCAGGTCTCAATACTATGTGTAGTGATCAGGTAATGGAGGGGGAATGGCAGGAAACATCCCCTTCTCAGTCCCTAGTTCCCAAATTGAACATTCCCAGCTTAACTTGACTCAATAGCAATAAGCCTGTAATGTTTCATTTTATGCATTGATTTGAACTTATCTATAATGTCCCAATGAAAAAGTTTCATATTAAATATATTGAGTATCTCCAGATTTTTTTTTTTTGTTCAGTCATATGTTCCAAAATTTAACATCCCAACAAATAAACAAATATAGGGCAGTATAGTGCAGTGGTTTAATGCTGTGAGCTACAAACCTGGAGACCTGGGTTTGAATCCCACAGCCCCAGCTTGCATACTGTGTGACCCTGAGCAAGTCACTTAACTTCCTTGTGCTCCCAGGTTGCACCTGTAAACAAGTTTTCAGCTTGGTATGTCTCTCCTGGTAAAGCAAAGGTAATAAAATAAACCAGGTCGAAAGAAGGGAACAGCAAATATAAGAAAAAAGAGACGTTTGCCTCTTCTCATTTGTGTTAAAAGAGCCGTAGTTTCTTTACCTGGTCGTTGGGTTAACCCAGATGCCAGTCACACTTGGATCTGTTTCTACAGTTTCTCGTGCCCCTCGCAGTCTCTTCGGATAGTGCAAAAGAGATCCCCAAAGAGTCTACCAGTTATTACTATCTGCAGCTCTACCCCGCTAGATTATCACAGGGAGGTGCAGTGAGTATTAATGTAAGCCAAGTCAAATCTTCCATTCCTCTTCAGGTCTTCTCTTCAGTCTTTGATCTCTGAGAAGCTCTCCTGCCCTGCAGAGACCAAAGCATGCCACGAATGTCCTGTATGATGGCTGACGCTGCACGTTTTGCTGTATTTCTGTGATGGTGCATTTCCCCTGGGGTCCAGTTCGAGCGAGGTGATTTTGGTCTCCGTTCTCTTGAGCTGAGGGTTGCAGGCATCCATTCTTTTTCCTGTAAGGCCGCTGTAGCTTCTTCTGGCATTTGATAAATCACCGGTCCCGACTCCCAGAAAATTTTAAATTTGGCTGGATATAGTATTTGGAAACATAGGTTGTGTGATGGTAGTTCTCTAAGAATGTTGGAATAGGCCATACACTGTTTCATAATGTCTGTCGGGTAGTCATTATTGAAAATTAATCTGGCTGCATTATATTGGGCTGGCAGTATAGCCTAGAGGTTAGAGTAATGAGCTGTGAATGAGTTTGGTACATCCAGCAGACCAGACCTTGGTTTGATTCTCATAACCTCCACTTGCATACTGTGTGACTATGAGCAAGTCACCTAACCGCCCAGTGCTCCCAGGTCGCCCCTGAAAACAGGCACGTGTGCCTAGTGGGCATTACCCGGTTACCAAAGACTTAAATAAATATTTAACCATCCCTTTTTGCCATGCTGTTTTTAGAATTTCTTTCTTGTCTGTCTAGCTGGAAAGTTTGAAGACTATCGAGCGGGGCTGGCATTAGGATCTGTGGGTCGTGGGCCTAATGCACAATGTGCTCTTCTATATGGACAGAAAAAGTGGCGGGGAGCTCCAGTACATCTTGGACTAAGCCCATGATAAGGTACACCTTTTTCCCTGTCTCAGCTCCCTCAGGGAGACCATAAACACATATGTTCTCTCTTCAGGAACGGACCTCTAGATCCGTGAGTTTAAGTTGGAGAGCCTCCTGATTATATACAATATAGTCAACCGCCGCATGGAGTTGTTCAGTTTCGGTTTCCAGAGAGGAAATGTGGTCTTCAGACTCGTCCATCCACTCCTCTACTGCTTTTAGTTGCTGTCTCAATGTTTGGAATTCTTGTTTGGTCTCTCCACGAAATGCCTTGATTTCCTGCAGCAAACTTTTGAATCGTGAGCAGTACAAGCGGTCATATTCTGCATCGGTGTCTGACTTGAGGCCCTGATTACTAACAGGCAAAGAGTTGTGGCTTGATCCCATTTTACCATTGCATCTCCCATCATCGTTTGCATTTTGGTGTTTTCTGCCTCTGGATCTGTTTGACTTCTGCCTTCCAGTATTGTTTGATGCCATTTTTTATTAAATTGCATTAGGTATAAACGTACTGGAGAGGTTAGTTTGGGTTATCGATCGAGAGCTCCGTTAAGGCACAACCATCAAGATCATGACGTCACCGGAAGTCCTCAACAGTATTTTTAATCCAGCTTATTAAAAGCTTGTCTAAACATTCCAACGGGAGTAAGTGATTCTGGGAAGGAGAAGAAGAATACCCAAAGTCTCAAGTCCAACGATATATGGATATTCATCCAATTACCAAAATATAATAATAGTGCCTACCTTTCAGCTGTTACTCCCTCCACCCCCACCCCAACAGCTGCTTAAACACAAGAAGCGGACCATGAAACTTGCACAAATCCACGTTCAGGGAATATCTTCGTCTGAAGAGGGATCTTCCTCTGGTGCTGCATGAGGTTGAGAAGGAACATTCTTCTGGCACCATTTCTGGACTTCTGCAGGATTGGAAAAAATGTAGACTTTACTCCAATGCACGATATGTAGGCAGGCTGGGAAAACCAGGCCATGCGGTACTCCTGCCTCCCTCAACATCGCTATTGCGCCATCGAACCTCTTCCGCCTGGGTGCATAGGATAGATCAGGGAACATGCAAATTTGCTGGCTGCTGTGCAGTAATGTTTTTTCTGTCTGGCAAGGGGAAGCAGAAAATCTCTGTATCCTACACCATTTGCAATAATCACGACCACTCTAGGGGCATAGGGATAGTTTACGTGGCCCCAAGGGGTGACTAGATAGGCTTTTTTAAATTTTTGGGCAGTCAGGGCTGCTTCTTCCCCCAGCTGCTGTACCAACCAGTCCTGCAAAAATAACATAAGTTGGTCACCCTCACACTCTTCTGTTAACACAAGGAGCCTGAGGTTTTGGGCTCTCGCTTGATTTTTCAAGCATCTCCAAGCGAGAGCAAAGGTGCATGTTCTCTTTACTATGAATCATACTAAGAAAGGAAAGAAGCTGAAAGGCAACAAGGCCCATAATGCTTCATGTCTACATATAGTATTTTAAAGTAGATCCAGATTTCATATACTTATCTAGTCTGTTTTTAAATGTGGTCTTATTTTCACTAACAATGATATTTAGGGGCAATTTTTTCCAGGGCCCAACTACTCTTTGAGAGTAGTATTGGGCTCTTTTCTTTGTCTTACATTTGCCTCTGGCAAGCTGGAGTGGGTGACCTCTGGTATTAACATAAACCTGCTTAAATTCCAAGCCACATAATTCAGTTAAATAAGGATCGTGTATAATATCCCATGTGAATAATAGAGCACCTCTGGTTCTTCGATTTTTCCAATGACATTAGATTGAATTTGAATAATCTATCTTGGTACGACAGGGCCTTGTCAGAAACAACAGACTTTGTTATTCTTCTCTGAACCCTTTCAATTCTAGCCATGTCCTTACGTTTAAAGGGACTCCATAATTGAGAAATATAATCAAAGTGAGGTCTTACATAGGCTCTATATAGTGGTAGCAAAATGTCAGGATCTTTGGATATGATATTATGGCGTATTGCCCACCAGATCTTATTTGCCTTACTAATAATGTTGATAATATGGGTATCAAAGTTCATAAATGCATCAATAGTAATCCCCAAATCTCTCTCGCTAGTTTTTGAAGTCAATATTTTGTCATAAAGAAGATTTTGTTTTTTAATATTTTTTTTTTACCAAAATGAAGAACACTGCATTTTGAGGGATTGAAATGAAGATTCCATTTAATAGACCACTCCTCTAATTTATTTAGATCTTTCTGAATAACTGAATGGTCTTCTGTGGATACGCATATATTAGTAATTTTGCAGTTATCTGCAAATTTGACAATATCACTTTTAATATTGGTGGATAAATCAGATATAAATATCTGGAAGATTAATGGGGCCAGAATGGATCCTTGAGGGACCCCGCTTTCTACCTTTATCCAGCCAGAAGTGTGACCATCAATAGTCACTCTCTGCCTCCTATCCAACAACCAATTTGAGATCCATTGAGTAAATATAGGATTGATCTTACACATCTGTAGCTTCTGAACTAGAGCCCTGTGAGGAGCAGAGTCAAAAGCTTTTTTAAAATCCAGTAAGATGACATCACAGGGTTTGCCTTTATCCAAATTATCACTTACAAGATCATAAAAGCTCACCAAATTTGTGGCGCATGATCAACCCTTAATAAACCCATGCTGGGTTTGATCTAAATCTATAATAGCCAAAGACAATTTATCCTTGATTATACGTTCTAACATTTTGCAAAAAATACGTGTTAGACTAATAGGTCGATAGTTGTCAGGTGAACTCTTAACACCCTTTTTAAATACTGGAATAACATTTGCCAGTTTCCATCCAGAGGGCATAGCTCTAGTATTTAGACTTTTGTCAAATAGAATTTTAAGCGGGACAGAGAGATGTTCTTTCATTGCCCATATTAGGTCCCCAGAAATACTGTCAGGGCCTGGCGATGATCCTTTTTTGGTCTCATTTAATTTAGTTTTAATGGTAACCAAAGGGATATCCACATTGTAGGTCGAATGACAAACGAAGATAAAGGATTACCAGTATTAGTGTCAGAAGAGAATGCCTTTAATGGCTGTAATAATAGCTCCCATAGCTGCATCAGCTTTTTTGTTCACTTCAGCTGTTGGACTACTGACCATTTCAATCTTAGATTCCATGGTAGCCACTTGATTAGTGAGAGCGTCAAATTTGTTTTAAAGACTGGACACCGATGCTATTAAATGATTCAGTTTGGCTCCTGATGTTTGTATTATTTCTTCATGGGTTCCCTCCTCATGTTCAATCTCGCGGCCCTTATGGTGGGTGCTCCGTAAACTGTTCTTGCTTTAGCTCCATCCGCTGGTGTTTTCTTTTTGAGGGTTCCCCATCTCAACCAGCAGGTATTCTGCTCCAGTATTTGTCAGAATACATTGATCCATTTAAGTAATTTCAGCAATATTAACTTTATGAATGTACAACATGCAGTAGAGCTTTATCAATTTGCGGCCATCTTGCTCAGGCTCCCACTAGCAAAAGTTTCCATGTGGTCCTGACTGCCAGCAGATTACAGTTCCAAAGGTGTGGCTCAATGGAGGAGATTCTCTCGATGAGCTACTGTTAAGGTATGAAACTGTTCTTTTTTTATTTTTGGCACAAGCTGCAAAAAAGGTACACCATGTTGTTAAAATACTGTAGTTTCTTATTTTGTCCTCCTCCCCCCCAAGTTTTGGGGACTATTTTTCTCATTAACACCAAGTTTATCTTATAAGTTTATTGCTGCAGTAAAAATTGCTGAATAGGTTCGGGGTGCAGCTAGGGAACTCTGGGTAGACTAGATTGACCTTTGGTCATTTCTGCTGTCATTTTATTTAAAATTTGGATTACCAGGAATTAAATGCAAGATGGCTGAGTATGGAGTCTTAGTAGATGTTTTAGAGAGGGGATAGAAACATAGAAACATAGAAACATAGAAGTTGACGGCAGATAAGGACCGCAAGGCCCATCCAGTCTGCCCATTTCTTTTTCTACCTTATAAATGTGCCATCGGCCTTTGCTCTGTCAGTGACCTATCTATTCATAGTCATTTGTATTGCTCCCTTATGCCTATCCCATGCCTGTTTGAAGCCCTGCACTGTATTCATAGCCACCACTTCTTGTGGTAAGCCATTCCATGCATCTACCACCCTTTCTGTGAAAAAGAATTTCCTCACATTCCCCTTAATCGCCTCCCTCTAATCTCATGCTGTGTCCTCTTGTCCTGCTATTTTTCTTATATTTAAACATGTTAGACTCTTTCACCTTGTTTATGCCCTTAAGGTGTTTAAATGTCTCGATCATATCACCTCTCTCCCTCCTTTGCTCAAGGGTATACATATTGAGCTCCGTTAATCTGTCCTTATATGTCTTCTGATGCAGTCCCTGCACCATTTTGGTTGCCCTTCTCTGGACTGCCTCAATTTGGTTAATGTCCTTGTGAAGGTGGCCTCAATACTGCCGCGAGGCCTCAGATGAAGCCTAACCAATGTCTTGTACAGAGGGATTATTACCTCCTCTTACGACTTGTGATACCCCTACTAATACACCCTAACACCCCCTAGCCTTTACCTACTGCTTTAGAGGTCTGCTTGATGATTTTAGGTCATCAGTGATGATGATGCCCAAGTCTCTTTCTTCCTTTGTGACTGCTAGCAACTCCTCCCAGCCTATAAGTGGCTTCAGGTTTCTCTTCCCTATGTGCATGATTTTGCACTTCTTGCATTAAATCCCAGTTGCCACTCTTCTGACCATTCTGCTAGTTTATCCAGATCTCTTCTCATTCTGCCCACCCCATCTGGATCATCTACTCTGTTGCAGATCTTGGTGTCATCTGCAAACAGACAAGCCTTACCCTCTAGTCCATCTGCGAGGTCACTAATGAAGATGTTGAATAGGACTGGCCCCAGGACTGATCCCTGAGGTACCCTACTTGTGACTTGCATCTCTTCTGACTGTATACCATTTACCACCACTCTCTGTTTTCTGCCAGTCAACCAGTTTGCCACCCAGTTGACCAACTTCTGACCACCCCGAGCCTACCTAGCTTATTTATCAATCTTCTATGTGGAACAGTGTCAAAAGCTTTGCTGAAGTCAAGGTAGGCGACATCAACTGCTCCCCTTGGTCCACCACTCTGGTTACCCAGTCAAAGAAATCTATGAGATTAGTTTGACAGGACCTTCCTTTGTAAACCCATGCTGTCTTGGATCCTGTGCCCTATGGTTCCAGGTGTTGCACTATCCTTTCCTTAAGGAGTGCCTCCATAATCTTGCCCACTACTGAGGTAAGACTGACCGGTCTGTAGTTCCCCCTCCTCCCTGCTACCACTCTTGTGGAGTGGGATCACATGAGCCTTTCTCCAGTCTTCTGGGACCTCTCCTGTGCTCAGAGACTCACTAAACAATTCTGCTAATGGCTCTGCTACTTCCTCCTTTAGCTCCTTAAGTACCCTGGGATGTATGCCATCAGGTCCCATTGCCTTATCCACCCTGAGCTAGCAAGCTCTTGTAGGACCCTTTCTTTTGTGAAGGGAGTAGTGCTCACCTCCCTCCCCTGTGTCCATGATGCTGAGCTGTGGGCCCCTGCCCTACCTTCTCTTCAGTAAATACTGAGCAAAAGTATCTATTTAGGATAGATGCCTTTACAGGGTCCTCCTCCTCACATGCTCCCTTTTCTCCATTAAGCTAGCAATACCCCTCTGGACTTTCTCCTTTCACTAATGTATCTATAGAAAGTCTTGTCACCTTCTTTTACTGTTGTGCTAGTGTTTCCTCAGTTTGGGACTTTGCCTGCCTTACTGCCTTACCTGCTTCCCTTAGGGCAGTTTGGTATGCCTCCCTATCTTCATCCCGCTGTGTTCCCTTATATTTTCTGAAGGTCAGCCTTTTGGCTCTGACCTTTTCTGCTACTGTTTTTGAGAACCAAAGTGGTTTCCTTCTTCTTTTGCACTTCCTTTTCTGTCTAACACAATGGGATGTTGCTTCAAGTATTGTATCCTTAATGCTTGCCCACTTTGCCTGTACCTCCTCACCTGTGTTTCTTTTTGCCAGGGCTAGCTTAACTCTGTTGGCCATCTTATCAAAGTCAGCTCCTCTGAAGTCCCATATTTTGCCTTGGAATGGGATGATTTAGATGTAGTAGCCAAATTGAACCATACCATGTGATGGTCACTGGCCCCCAGGTGACCTTCTACCTGGAGATCTGTGATCCCTTCTTTGTTAGTCAGTACTAGATCTAGGATAGCCCTGTCTCTTGTGGGTTGCTGTACCAGTTGTTTGAGGCCCTCCTGCAGGGAATCCACTATGAGTCTAGTTCTGGCAGATGTTCCTGCTGGTATTGACCAATCTGTATCTGGCATGTTGAAGTCTCCCATTATCAGAACCTCCCTTTAGCTGTCATGTTTTGTATATCTTCTAACAGTAATGTGTCTATGTCCTCCTCTGGTCTGGGGGTCTGTAGACAACCCCAGTTCTTATGGCTGTCCCATTACCTGTTTCCAGGGTGACCCACAGTTCTTCTGGCTCCTTATGTATTCTGAATTTCTGTAGCTTTGATATTTTCATTAACATACAGGGCCACCCTCCCCTTTTGCACCTCGGTCTCTTCTGAACAATACATATCCAGGTACTGAAGTCTCCTAAGTGTGGTTACTGGTAAACCACGTCTCACTAATTGCTACTATGTCCAGTTTAGCCTCTGACATTATTGCCTGCAGGTCTGGGATCTTATTTCCCAGGCTGTGAGCATTTGTGTATGATTTTCCATTGGCCAGATTTTGTGTGTTAGTTGTTGGTGAAGTTTGGCATTACCCCTGTGCATCGTATGAGAGACAAACCTTTTTCTTACCTGGTGATGCAAATGAATGGCAAACACGCTGAATTCCTTGTTTGACCACTAGCTGAGGGGAGGGTGTTCTTCCATTTCGATTTGATGGGGTGCTGCAACTTCTCTCCCATTTCATAGTTTAAATATTCTGCAAAGACGCCAAACTTCTGCCCCAATGCACTGACTCCTCTTTAGTCAGATGCAGTCCATCAAATTTAAAGAACTTTCGCTCCCAGAACTGTTGCCAGTTCCTACAAATCTGTGTCCTTTTCCTGGCACCAGTCCTTGAGCCACGTGTTTAGCTCCCTATCTCCCTTCTCTGACCTTCCGTCCATCTGCTCCTTCTCCCAGACTGGCAGGATCTCAGAGAAGGAGATGCGGACGAAATAGATGATAGTTTGTCACCCAGCCTAGTCAGGTGTTCCTTGGTCTCCTCAACTGACCGGCTGGCGAGATCATTAGTCCCTATGTGTACTAGGACATCAGTGTTTTCTCCTGCTTTGTGAACAATTTTAGCAATGCGGTCAGTGTCTCTCCATGCTGATGTACCTGGGAGACATCTGACCATCACCCCTGGCTGGAGATGGGTATCAACTCCCCGAATCATGGAGTCTCCTATGATCAGAAGTTTTTTGGATTTCCTTTGTGCTTGTTTAGTTTTGGTTCCTGATTTGGGTGAGTATTGTTGTGCTAGCTCCTGTGCTGCAGTGTCCTGCTCTGCAGTGTCTTCTGCCTCTTTATTTGATTTCAGAGATAGAGGCAGATACCTGTTTGTAGTGTTTATATGGTTTTTGGAGGTAATGTGTTGGAGAGCAGAGAGTGATGGGGCACCTGATTTGTCCTCCTAACCACCTGCCAACCTCCTGGACCAACTACCCTCTCCAGTGTCGAGGTTTTTCTGTTGGATGCTGGGGAAATGATGGTGGTTCTTATAATGTATTTCCTCTTCAATATGAAATTTGAGGCATGCAATCTCTGCCCATGCTGCCCGGAGCTGAGACCTAAGATCTCCAAAGGCCCAGCATGTAGGACAGTGTCCTAAATCCTGTAAGACTGTCCTTCTGAAAATTGTTCCACAGTACCTGCAGTTAATTAAATCCATTCCAAATAAGTTGCTGGGTTTGTAACCTAGTCAGAGTAATTAGAAGGAAAAAAATGCAAGTAATGGTTTAATTGTGCTTTGTTTAACTTGTTATAACAAGTTAAATTACTAGTGCCCTGTAAATGAGATCACCTTGTGGAGGCCCCACTGATCCGCCCTTCCTGTTCTGCCACAGGAAATGTTACAACTGTGGTACCCTATAAAGAGGTGTAGTGTGGGGTGGTTGGGGATGGGGTGGGTGGCTGGGCCCTTCCTGCCAAAAGAAGAACCAGGACTAAAGAACAAGGAGGTAAGAGCAGAAACAATCAGTCAACAACAAATGCAGTAACCCTGAAAGCTTATCCTAATGTTAGATAAAACTGTAAAACCTGAAAGCACCACCTGTAATAATTTCAGAGAAGATATACCCTGTAAGAAACACTTTGCTCCAGAGAAAAATAAAGCAGTAACAGAAGATATACCTTGCAAAGACAATTTGAATCAGAAGATTACAGCAGTAATCTGTTAGCACACACCTGTAGGCACACCTTGTAATAATGCAGAAGAAGGTATACCAGCAACAACAATTTGAATCCAGAGAAAAAATAAAGCAATGAAATGTTAGCAACAAACAGTAGCAATCCCTGTGAGTAAAAATAAAAACACCACCACACAGTAAATCTGCTTAGCCAAACTAAGTCTTAATCCTTCTCCCTTGCTCTGGTAAGTTTCTCTACTCTGCCTTTCAAGCAGTCTTAGAAGGAAAGAGCTCAGGTGAAGCTAGGTGCCTTGGCCAGCAAAAAGTCTTCTACCTCCAAGATATCAACTAACCTGACTTTTTAACCCTTCTTTCTGTTGGAAATTACTGACAGTTTGCCAGCTCCACCCCACACACACCTAATCCTTTGAAGAGCTGGGGAGGAAAGCAATTAGCTCCTTCAATGTGAGAAGGAGACTGAAACACCTCTCAGAAACAACAAACCTTTCAACAAACAAGAATAAAATAAAACCAGTGTCAAACAGTAATTTTGCTTAGCCCAATGATAAAAAGTCACAAAATGTAAGCTCCCTGTAATACAGTAATTTCAGAGAAGATATACCCTGTAAGAAACACTTTGCTCCAGAAAAAATAAAGCAGTAACAGAAGATATACCTTGCAAAGACAATTTGAATCAGAAGATTACAGCAGTAATCTGTTAGCACACCTGTAGGCACACCTTGTAATAATGCAGAAGAAGGTATACCAGCAACAACAATTTGAATCAGAGAAAAAATAAAGCAATGAAATGTTAGCAACAAACAGTAGCAATCCCTGTGAGTAAAAAATAAAAACACCACCACACAGTAAATCTGCTTAGCCAAACTAAGTCTTAATCCTTCTCCCTTGCTCTGGTAAGTTTCTCTACTCTGCCTTTCAAGCAGTCTTAGAAGGAAAGAGCTCAGGTGAAGCTAGGTGCCTTGGATGGAGGGGGAGAGTCGAAGGGAAGAGGAAAGCTGGTCCCAAAGAGCAGGGAATCAGTACAAGAAAGCAGCTTGATCAGTACTAGAGTGTATTGTCTGTTTCTATGCAGAACAGTGACTACTGCCTCTTTATTTATAATTCAAACCCCATTAGGTACATGTTTTTGGAGAGTATAGAGTGTATAGAATAGGGTGATATAAGCAGTAAGGCACTCTGGAGGTATTGGTTGTACTAGGTTTTACCCTCGGCAAGGGCTGAAGGCATTCAACTTCATGCCTCTACATTCCTTACCATTGAGTAGACCTAGTACAACCAGTGCCCCTCACATGCCTTTTTGCTTAAATAAAGGCACTTCCTAGGTGCTGAAGACACTCTGCGCAAGCACCTTCTGTCTCACTACGCACCTGGGTCATGCTCTTATTATACAACAGCCCACACCATGTCATGTCTTACTGCTTACAAACATACATACATGTGAATTTATGTCTGTTTTTTCTCTTTGCAGGGTATTAAATTAGCCAAAAATATTGATTAGAGGTTTTACGCATGAAAGTGCTACTGAACTGTGAAAATGCATAGCATATGGTACAGACTGTTTAGCAAAATGAAAAATGACCTATTGTTAAAGTGTTTTAATAATAATAATACTTTATTTGTTGTGCGCCTTTCAGGCATCAAGGCACAGTACAATAAAACAATAAAATACAACAGAATCAACATCATAAAAACAGTACAGATCAGCAATCAATACAGCCATAAGCTTTTACCCAAAGAAAAGATTTGAGGGCCTGTTTGTGTACACTTGAATATAAAATCTGAAAAATGTTTAGCACTGTAGTGCTATATAAGTCAGAAAATGGTTAGCAGTATTCTCTGGTATGCTTAGTGTTTTGCTATGCTATAACAGCTATTTAATACCCTGCTTTGACTTGGTGAGTTGCTGGTTTCATAAGTTTAGAGAGTAGTAAACTTTAATTCTGTATACTTATATTTCAGTATGCATTTGTGCGTGTGTGTGTGTGTGTATGTATGTATATATATATATATTTTGCAAAAAAATGCGTTAATGCAATATTTAGGGTTCAGACTAAAGCGACTAATACAAATCAGGGGGGCAGTCTTCCTTGGGCTTGTCAACCCTAAAGCTCACCCCATTAGGTGAGTATGTTTTTGGAGTGTATAGAATGGGGTGAGCTTTAAGGTTGACAAGCCCTGAGGAAGACTGCACCCTGATTTGTTTTAGGGGTGGAGTTTTAGAGTTGGAAACACTAAAGCCACATTTCCCTACTTTTGTTGCTTGAACCTGAACCCTAAATGTTGCATTAATGTATTTTATTTGGAAAAAATGTCCTTACTTTTTGAGATAGTATAATTGTATCCTCATTTGTATGTAGGAGCGCAGGGCTTTCTGGGCCCTGCGCTCCCATCTCTCCTCAGATGCATACATATATGTTGCTGTGGAAGCGCATGGCCCTCTGGGCCCTGTGCTTACATTTCTGTTGAAACAGATAAAAACTTTTTAGCATAGCCTTCTTATTAACCCACCTCATGAACCTGGTAATAAACATTTTGAAATCCTTGACAAAATGTGATTCTGCACCAGCGTATGCCACATTGTGCGAAAACGTAGTTTTGTCAGGATTTCATAAATGACAGCTGTCACGTTCATGATGTGGTGTAAAGAGATGTTATGTTGAAAATTTGGGGTCAAAGTTTTTAAAATTGCCAGAGTTACATGCGAGCTTAGCAAAATTTCAAGGTATGCACATAAATTTGCCATTTTTACATTTTTCCCCAAATGTTCAACATAGCCATCTTATGACACCACCTCATGAACAAGGGTGGTAAATATTTTCAAATCCCAGCTGAAAGGTGATTTCACCAAGTGACCGCGAAATCACTTTTTGAGCCAGATTTGCATTCCATTGACATTGGTTATGAGGTGGGGTCTAAAAAAGGCCAATTTTGAAAATTTGTTGTAAAAATATGTAGAAATGGCACTAACTTAGGCACCAAAGTTGAAAACCCCATTGAAATACCTTGAAGTACACTTACCTTAGTTTCTCAGTTCATGTAAATCGCGGAATAATGTTCTGCAGTTCATGTAAACGTGGAATAATAGTCCGCGGTTCATGTAAACCATGGAATATTCTTTCCGCCCCATTATCTCTTTATCCACTGGAGCCCTGGCAGGTGGCTTTGGCCATCCTGGCAGAGGGACTCTCACCGGTCCCACTGCTCCCGTGCTTCGTGGTCCCTGGCAGTTCCCCTGGCTTGTCCCATGGAGCGGAGCTTGAGAGAAGGTTGCCGCTTTCTCCCCTTCCTGAGACCAAATCCAGAATCTCGGACGGTCCAGGAGCGGGCGACCATCATTAAGCCTGCCAGGCTGATTTTTCCTCTATTTTTCGCCCGTCCCCCCCTGCCCTCCAGCCACCGCCAGAGGGAAGTCAACAAGCAGGATGACTAGTTTCCATCCCCTAAGAAAGGAGAGCAGTCCTCCGGATGCTCAATCCTGTCTCCCCCTGGCGGCCCGTGCTCGTTCCCGAACCCAGGTTGCCAAGCACCTCAACCTCCAGTGCCACCAGGCCAGCTACAGAATAATATTCTGCAGTTCATACGAAAAACCTCATGAAAAAGGATCCCCCATACGAAAACTTCATACAGCTATTTTGACGTGCTTACTGAGCATGCGTTGAAACAATTTGTTTAAATTTAATAACTTTGAAACGGATTAATATTTTTTTTACTAAACCACCAAAATAAATCATTCTGAGGCAAGCCCTTTCTACCCTGAAAATTTCAGACCAAAATACCAAACCATCTAGGCTCTATGCGATGGCAAAAAAACAACAATTTTTCTTCCATTTTTTTCATTCTCTGCATCTCGGAATCCGCACATCTGACTGGAACGAAACTTGGCATGTCAGGAGATCTGCCCCATGACACCATGTATGCAAATGTGGAAATCTATTGAAAGGTTATGAAGATATTACATGGATTTATTTAACTCTAAAAATTGATTAGCGTTTTGCTCATAAAAATGCTAAAGCTTTGTGAAAATGCATAACTCTTGCCTCACTGTGTTTAACAAACACAGCACTTCCAGAAAATCTATATAAATACATTCTGTACAGTTAGTATAGTCCCAAGGAAAAAAACTGCTAATCAATTATTTAAAACCCTGTATTAAAGTTCAAAATTTGAGGTTTAACGTTAAAGTGACTACTCAACCCTAAATACAGTATAGTGGTGCTACCCCCAGACAGGGCTGAAACCAGGAATGGGAACTGTGCCAGCACAACAGAGATACGCTGTGTGCAAATTCCTGATATTCAGCCAGCAGTATGCAAATAAGGCCGTAACACATGCAAGGTGCAAATGGGTCCATTTGCATGTCATTGTGGCCCCATTTCCATGAGTTGTGCAGGGCTGGCCAGCAAAATGCGCCTGGTGCCGTGCACAGCATGCGGTGCTGTCAGAGGAGGTTCAGTGGTTCCCCTTCCCCTCCCATACCTCCAACATCAAAGCCTGTCAGATCCCTGATAGTCTAGTGGAACCCCTCTTCCCCTTCAGTAACCCCTGTCGCCATATTTAAATGAATATAGTCTCCCTGGTAGTCTAGTGGTACCCCCTCCCCGCCGGTAACCCCGATCATCGTATAAACAGCAATGACCAGTCCCTGATGGTCCAGTGGCACCTTCCCCACCACAGGACCCCAAGTCTGATCAGCTGCCCCCCCCCAAATCAGTGGCGGGCAGCAAACCCACTCGCATACTTCCATGGCTGCCCGCTGTCTGACAGCTTACAGTATCAGCAGCAAGCCCATTGGTCCACAGTGGAGTTCTTATGCAGAATGTCAGAAAGTAGCCCCAGTGACTAAATGTGCCTTTTGAGAGAATTGCAATAGATGTGGTTGGCCCCTTAGACAAAACTTAAAAGGGTAATCAATTAATTTGGTAGTATGTGACTATGCTACTCGATACCCAGAGGCAGTTCCATTGTATACTGTCACAGCCCCAAAAGTGGCAGCGGAGCTTGCCAAAATGTTCAGCAGTGTGGGCATACCTGAAGAGATTATTACTGATAAAGGGTAGTAATTTTGGTGCTGCATTGCTGAAGGAGCTGTACTGACTACTAGGTATCACTGCCATAAGAATCTCCCCTTATCACCCTCAGATGGTTTTGTTGAGCTTTTTAATCAAACCCTAAAATTCATGTTAAAAAGGTTTGTGAAAGGCGAAGGGAAAGATTGAGACAAATACCTTACCTTACTTGCTTCAAACAACATGAAGTCTTGCTGTATTCTGACATAATGCAGTTAGCCCCAGCACTTGAACTGCTCCAGAGAGGAAAGAGTTAACTCTGTGCAGAAGCATAGACCGTTGAGCTCGAGCTCAGTTTTCAAACCTCTGTTTGTCATACTCTCAGTGTAACCATCAGATTCTTTACTCTGCCTAACAGTGAAGTCGCTCCAGAGATTTCTCTGCTCGGTTCGGTAAAGTTGAAAAGTGTTCAATTTAAACAGTTCTATTTGTTATTTTTTTGGATTTCCAGCCTCTGTCTACAGTACAGGTAGTGTAGTAGATGGGTAGTGACTGTGTTTTATTTTGAAAAAAGTGTGGAAATTGTTCTTTCCTTCGGTTTATCGGTCGGTCCAGTTAGGAACCAACCTTGTTTTTTTCTTCTGTTTAAAATTAGATTTTTCTGGGATTAGAGTGGTGTTCCGGTACTTATCGGTTTCAAAAGAACCGGGCCTTTTTCTGGTTCTTTTCCAAAACCCGTGACACGGTTTGTAACCGATCAGTTATTCATTACCTGGCTTGAAAGCTGCTGTAGGGTAATTTGGTAGGTTGGCCATGTCTGAGAAACCCAAGAAGAAAACCGGTCCCACTGGGTTTCAACACTGTACTGAGTGTGAGGAGGCCTTTGCCAAGGCTGACCCCCACCTCATCTTTGTTTGTTGTCTGGGGTTGGACCACCTCAAGTCAGACTGCCAAATTTGCAAAAACCTTCCCAAAGCCACTCTAGAAAAAAGATTGAGTAGGCTTAAGGAAAGGGAGGCCAAGAAGTCCGTAGATCCGGATGGCCAGCCCGGTTCGGTTGCGGCCGAACCTGAGGAGGTGCCTACTGACCTAGGCGATACCTCCTCAGGCAAAAGGAGAGCTGACTCTGAGGGACTGGTTCCGCCAAAAAGGAAACACAAGTCTGCCAGTTTGGATCCAGTACCGCATACTCCAGCTGCGGACGAGATAGCCAAAGTGACTAGCATTGTTCAATCGTTTCGCCCGGTTCCGTCCGAACTGGTACCACCGGTTAGGCAGTCGGATTCTTCTCCTTCGGATTTCGATCCAGATGCTTTCTATGAGGAGTGGGAGGGAGACGAAGACTATCCCAGTGGTTAAGATGATGACCTGGGGGGCCTGGATGTGCCCATTGGACATCTCCCCAGACAGGCCCTCAAATGTCTCCCCTCCCAGGCTTTCTGAGTAATCTTCACACTTCTTGTTCTACAAGAAGGTGGCTGAAACCCTCCAGCTCCCTATGGTTGAAGCTGTTGAGGAGGAGGAAGAGCCTGATTTTGTGGAAATGATGGACATCCCAGAGTCCAAAAGATTGTCTATCCCTCTTCATAAGTCCTTGGGAAAACAGACACAAACAATTTTATAAACTCCTAACCTGTGAGAGGGCTAACATTCCTTTGGCTTCAACCCTCCCCCGACAAGGACTCCAGAAAAGTTGATGCCATGGCCAAAATAATATTTGGCATCCTCTTTGGGACTCAGGCAGGCAAACTACATGGCCTACACAGCCAGGTACCAGAAGTCTAGATGGGATACTGTTCTGGAACTGGCTAAACAGGCCTCCCCCCAGCTAGCCAAGGAGCTAGAGGAGGTGGCTGCGGGTGGAATTGAGGCATCTAAAGTACAATTCCATGCTGCTATGGACGACAGTGATGTGGCATCAAGAGTCATGGCTACATCTGTCTCTCTCAGAAGACATGCTTGGCTCAGATGTACTAGCCTTTCACAGGATACCCAGACCAAGGCTATGGATTTTCCTGTAGTGGGTAACTCTCTGTTTGGGGAGCAGACAGAGGCTTACATGAAGAAAATGGATGAATACAAGACCACTTACAGGAGTGCACAGGCCAAGGAAAGGCAAGCCACTCCCACAAAAGCAGCAGTCTAGGGGCAGGGGCAGGCCTTTTCACAGGCCTTTTTACCAAGCCCATGCCTCCTTTCCCTTCCCACAGAGGTTTTTTTTTCTGAGGGAGGGGCAGGAGGGGGATGAGCAGGGCTGCTCCCTCCTCCCAGTCTAAGGCTTCTGCCAAGCAGACACCAAACAGACACCCTGATGTGTCAGCCCGGGTCGACTCCCCAATCCCAGTAGGAGGCAGGCTTGCTCACTACTTTCAGGCCTGGAAGTCTGTGACCTCAGACAAGTGGGTCCTGGAAGTAGTAAGCCAGGGACTGGCCCTCAGCTTCAAAAAGTTCCCAAAAAACAGGGCCAGGTCTTTTCCACCTGCATCAATCTCAGAAACCCTTGCCCTAGAGGCAGAGGTTACCTCTCTTCTGTCTCTCAGAGCTGTAGAGAATGTTCCTACTCAGCACAGGGGAAAAGGCCTGTACACATTTCAAAACCCAAATTCAAAATGGTAACTCTGGGAATAATCCTTCCCTCTTTAAGGCCAGGGGATTGGCTAGCATCCCTGGACCTCAAGGATGCCTACTTCCATATCCCTATCAGGTGCTCCCACAGAAAATAGCTCAGGTTCGAGTTGCCTTCAGGCCATCATCAATTCAGGGGCCATGCCATTCGGCCTAACATCAGCTCCAAGGGTGTTCACAAAGTGCCTTGCAGTAGTGGTGGCTTACCTCAGAAGACAGGATATCATCATTTTCCCATATCTGGATGACTTGTAGGTCAGTCATCAGACCAGGTCAGGTCAGCTCTGCAAACCACCCAGGACTTGATCAGTTCTCGGAGTTTTTTTCTCAATCTTCCAAAGTCTGTCCTCGAACCAGTACTTCTTCTTACTTTCATAGGAATAGAATTAGACACTATCCAAGCAAAAGCTTTCCTTCCCCTGGCAAGGGTGAAGGTCTTAGTAGATCTTGCTTCCCCTTTTCGACCTCAGGTCTCTTGTCCAGCAAGACAGTTCCTCCAACTCCTGGGCCACGTGGCAGCTTCCACTGCAGTGGTACAGGGAGCCAGATTTCAGATGAGGGGCATTCAGTTCCACCTAAGGTCCTTTCGGTCACAAAGGAAGGACTCTCTCACCAAACTGATTCCAGTGACTCAGACTCTGGTCCACGCTCTCCAGTGGTGGCTGGACCAAGACAATCTCAGACAAGGAGTACCATTTCTCCCTCAAGTCCCCTTAGTAGTTCTAACTATGGATGCTTCTCTCCTAGGTTGGGGAGCCCACTTGGGAGCCCTGACAGCTCAAGGGGTCTGGCCTCCACAGAAGTCTCCCCTTCATATCAATCTCCTGGAATTCAGGGCAGTTTTCCTAGTCCTTCAGTGCTTCTCAGACTCGGTCAAGGGCAAGGTGATCCAAGTCAGAACAGACACCACCACAATGTGGTACATCAACAAGCAGGGAGGCACTCAGTCCACGGCCTTGTGCACAGAAGCCATGAAGCTGTGGTCTCTAGCCTGTTCTCTTCAGACTTCCCTGGTAGCAGTTCACCTTCCGGGGAAGGACAGTGTACTAGCAGATGCCCTGAGCAGAATCTCCAAGGGACATCACGAATGGTCCCCGGATCCTCACATCTTGCAGGTCATCTTCTCCAGGTAGGGCACTCCAGAGATGGATCTCTTTGCAGCACTGGACAATCATCAACTTCCTCTGTTTTGTTGCAGACCTCCAGTCCTGAGGACTGTGCCTCTGGATGCTCTTATTTTGAATTGGAAGGACAGGTTTCTCTATGCCTTCCCTCTGCTGTTCAGAGTCCTGATCAAAATCAGAACTCAAACCTGCACAATGATACTAGTGGCTCCAGATTGGGCCAGACAGCCTTGGTATCCTCTGCTGCTGTCCTTGACAGTGTCACGTCCCCTGTCTCTTCCCAGGAGATACAATCTCCTGTCCTCCTCCCAGGGGAGGATCTGGTACTCCAATCTCCAGTCTCTCAACCTCAAGGCCTGGCTCTTGAAGAGTTAGAATATGCAGGCCTGCATCTTTCTCAGGGAGTTCTGGATATTTTGAAGGTTTCCAGGAAATCTTCCACTAGAAAAACTTATAATTCCAAATGGAAGAGGTTCAGTATTTGGTGTTCTCAGAATGGCATTGTGCCTGATTCTGCAGACATCTCCACAGCCTTAGATTTTCTGGTTCACTTTAATGGTCTAGGCCTTAGGCCTGCAACTCTGAAGGTTCACCTAGCAGCTATCTCTGCATTCCTTTCAGCAGGGAAGGGCTCTTCCCTAGCATCTCATTATGTTTTCAGTAAGTTTTTCAAAGGTCTGGTTCATATTAACCTTCCCTTTAGAGAACCTACTCCGGCTTGGGGTCTTAATGTCCGCATTGCTCAGCTTATGCAGCCACCCTTTGAACCTCTGGCTTCGGCCAAGTTGAAGTACTTAACCTGGAAAACTGTGTTCCTGGTAGCTATTACTTCTGCCAGGTGGATTAGTGAATTAAAGGCCCTGTCATTTGAACCCGACTTGATATCCTTCCATAGGGATAAAGTGGTCCTCAGAACCAATAGGAGGTTCTTGCCCAAAGTGGTATCGGATTTTCATCTGAACCAATCTATGTCTCTCCCTGTGTTTTTCACTGACCATTCTTCTTCAGGAGAAAGAAGATTACGCAGTTTGGATGTTAAAAGGGCTCTTAGCGACTACATAGAGCATACTAAGGCACACAGAAATGATTTGTCTTCAATTGTTTCTCACTTATGGTGAAGTGGGGAAAGGTAAGCATGCCACTAAAAGAACTATTGCCAGGTCGATTGTCTCTTGTATACAATTCTGCTATGATAAATTGGGTAAAACACCCCTTCAAGCCTGAGGGCTCACTTCCATTGGGTATGAAGGTTACTCCTGGCTGCGTGCGAGGATATACCCTTGTTAAAGATCTGTAAAGCAGCCACCTGGAAAACAGTACATATATTCACCAAGCATTACCTCTGGACATCCAGGCTAGGAGTGATGCTAGGTTTGGCACAGCAGTACTGCAGAGCCTGTTCCCAAAGTAGGTTCTGCATTCCCTCCTCTATAGGGAACTGCTTGTTAGTCTGCATTATGTCAGAATACAGCAAGACTTCATGTTGTTTGAAGAAAAAATTACTCACCATAGTAATGTTGTTTCTTCTAATGGAGTCTTGCTGTATTCTGACCTCCCCCCCCCGCCTTCCCTCTCAGAACCTAGTTTTTGGGAAGTGGGCTGGCTGGTACAATGTTGCACCTCAGGGGTGTACCTTGTACCTTCCCTCTTTAGGGTTGGGTAGTTTTGTTATGGGTTTCTTTCTTGTGTTATATATTTAATATTGTCACTACCTTTCATCTTGGGTTCTCGACTTGAGTCTTCTGGACCCAAATTGTTGCCTTTTGGATATACATATTTTGAACAATTTCCACAGTTAGTACTCAGTTAGTTAGTTTGCTCATAAGAATCTGACAGTTACACTGGGAGTACCACAGACAGAGATTTGAAAACCGAGCTCGAGCTCAACGTTCCGTGCTTCTGCATAGAGTTAATTCTTTCCTCTCTGGGGCAGTTCAAGTGCTGGGGCTAACTGCATTATGGCAGAATACAGCAAGACTCCATTAGAAGAAACAACATTACTATGGTGAGTAATTTTTTTTTTTTTGCTTACAGAGAAGTGCCACAAGCATCAACATGTTTCTTTCGTACTAACGTACTAAAATGCCAGTAGAATAGGCCTAACGGTCTCTTGAGTCTGCTCGATTTTCAACACCCACGCTAAGGGCCGATTTTGGTGTCCCCCCTCCCCCCCTGGGTTATACTGTCCCCAGTCCCAAATGTTCCACCTGTATTGTGCCTGGTCAGATTTACCCTCCCCCTGTACCTGTCCCATCCCCTCTTAAACCCGTCCACAGTCTCCATCTCTACCAGCTCCTTGGGCAGTGCATTCCATGGCTCCACCACCCTTTCAGTGAAATAACATCTCCTCCTCTTCCCTCTGAGCCGGCCCCCTTCCAGCTTACACCCATGACCTCTTGTTGCCCCACCCTCCTTCCTTTGGAGCACCCTGACTGGGCCTCCTTTATTGATCCCTTTCATGTACTTAAAGACCTCTATCATGTCCCCGTCCCTCCTCTTCTCCAGGGTGTACATGTCGAGCTCCTTGAGCCTCTCCTCATAGGTCCTCTCCCCCAGACCCCAGATCATTTTGGTTGCCCTCCTTTGGACCCTCTCTAGGAGTGTAATGTCCCTCTTTAAATGTGGTCTCCAAAATTGTACACAGTACTCGAGGTGTGGCCTAACCAAGCAGTTGTACAGTGGAAGGATCACTTCCACCTTTCTGGAGGTAATCCCCCTGGCGATGCATCCCAGCATCCTATTTGCCTCTGCCGCTGCCCTCCTACAGGTCTCCGAGTTGTTCATTTTGACATATACCACTACCCTCAGGTCCCTCTCACCCTCCGTGACTTGAATCATGTCTCCTCCCAGGGTATACCCCTGGCCTGGATTTCTGACTTCCAGGTGCAGAACCTTGCACTTCCCCGCATTGAATTTTAGTTTCCATTTTCCCGACCACTTTTCCAGAGCCTCCAGGTCCTCCTGCAAGGCCACCGACCACTTTTCCAGAGCCTCCAGGTCCTCCTGCAAGGCCACCGACCACTTTTCCAGAGCCTCCAGGTCCTCCTGCAAGGCCACCCTCCCCCCCCCTTCCCCATCCACCACTGCACCTAGCTTTGAGTCATCTGCATAGAGACTCATCTCACTCCTGATCCCCCTCCTGATGTCTGAGATATAGGCATTGAACAGGAGTAGCCCCAGCACTGACCTCTTCACCCTTTGAAATGTTGTATGGTAGGCAACCTAGAGGGCCATTAGATGTAATAAGCATGGGAAGATAACCCCCATCAGAAGGAATCTATTACATCTTATATGTGTGCCCTGAGAAACAAACTGACAAGATATGCTGAACTTGTCCACAGTAATCAGGAAGAGGTCCAAAACCAGCAGAAGGTGTATTATCATTGACCATGGGGTAAAAGAAAAAGTTGAGTCAGGTGAAAAGGTCTTGCTGCTGTTAACCCACTTCAGAAAACAAGCTGTTAATGAAGTGGCAAGGGCCTTATAAAGTGCTTAGACATACTGGTACAGTTAACAGTGAGATTGAGACCCCTGATAGGAACAATCCTGCCAAGATATACCATGCTAACCTCCTGAAAAAATAGGTTGAAAAAACACTAAAGGTTGGTTTGTTACTATTACCAGAAACTGCTGAAGAAGATATTGATCTAGCGTATGACAGACTGAAAGAAACTCTAACCTTTGATGTTATAAAGGTGAATGTTTTGTTATCCACAGAACAAACTGCAGAAATTCATTGGTAGAGACATTTAAAAGTACTTTTGCCACAGTGCCAGGCCGAGCAAAAGCGGGTGTCGTGCATGTAATAGTGGCAGAGAATGCTTGCCCTGTCAGACAAATGACCTACAAATTACCAGAGCAGTTAAGAACAGATGTGGTTAAGGAAATAAAAAAAATGAAAGAGTTGGGGATCATTGAAGAATTGAGAAGGGCTTGGTCATCACCAGTGGTGACTGACTAAATAAAAAGGAAGAGGATATAAGAATCTGCCTTGTTTTTGTGAAACTTAGAGACTTACCAGCCTCGGCTCCTGCACCTGATATATAGGTGCTGTACCTCATGGGGCTGCTTCTAATGTACAGCTTGCTGAAAATAATTGCTTTAGTAAAAAAATGACAACACTCGTAAAATGAGAAATACTGGGTCCCAAGGACTTCCCGGTTTCTGGTGCCACCCACGCTCCGTCGCTGCAGTCTGCAAATTTATGACGCGATGCTAGGGAGAGTGTGGGGACGCACTCCATTATACTCTGAGTGGCACCTTTTTGATCATTTTTATATTATAATGGTAATTTGGTGATAAAACATGGGCATTGGTCGACTAACAAGGGCCTCGTTAGTCGACCAGTGCCCACGCTTTTATCACCAAATGGCATTGTAATATAAAAATATATCGAAAAGTGCCACCCATAGAGTATACGGAGCGACTGCCGCCTCCCTAGCATTACATCATAAATTTGCAGAGCACAGGGGCTGCACCAGAAACCGGGAAGTCTTGGGACCCGTATTTTCATTTTCTCCGAAGCAGTTTTTACTAAAGTTTATTATTTTCAGCAAGCTGTACATTAGCAGCAACCTCATGAGGTACAGCACCTCTGTATCAGATGCAGGAGCTGTTTCGTTTAACTTGGTAGGTCTCTTTAATCAAGTGTCCATATTTCACAGCTATCTTATGCCCAGGATACATGATTTGATGGACAGACTGGGAAGTGCAAAGTACATTAGTACCATCGATCTCAGAAACGGTTATTGACAAATTACCCTGGCTAAAGAACCCAGAGAGAGAACTGCATTTTCCACTCCAGTTGGATTCTGTCGGTTCACCACCATGCCGTTTGGTTTACATGGTGCACCCGCTACATTCCAGCGGTACATGGATGTAATTTTATCCCCTCACACTGGTTATTGTGCTGCTTGCCTGGTGATGTGGTTTACAGTCCAGAGTGGAAAATCCACCTGGAACACCTATAAACAGTTATCCAACCTATCAGAAATACATGTCTGACCATTAATCCTACTATGTGAGCATTAAGCATGCAGGAAACAAGATTTATACAATGGGGAAGTGAATAACAATCAGGAAATAAACCCATTTATTTGTAGTGATGACACACTGGAGTGTAAATAAATCATTCATTTCCACTGCAGCCACGTCATTAAGAACACTGAGAGTGGTACGAGCCTAAAGTAAATCTCGTGGGACAGTGGGTTTTTAAAAATACAGTTTTTTATTCATCTCTGGATGCCCCAAGAACACACTAGATTGCCCATTACATAAACGACATATGCCGTGGGCAGAGTGAAAATAAACTCTTTATTTTTTGCATCTGGGTTTGACCTCTACAGACCTCACTTGTGTCTCTGCCACTTGTGAAGTCAACAGAGGTCAAAACCTGATGCAATAAATACATCGTTTATTTTCACACTGCCAGTGGCATGTCCCCTATACTTGGGATATATTTTTGGAAATGGCAAAGTAAAACCAGAGATTTCCAAGACTGAAGCTATAGCTAACAGTACTGTCCCTAAAACAGGGAAAAATATCTGGTCAGTTTTAGGTCTGGCTGGTTACTACCAGAGATTTATTCCCAACTGTGCCCAGTTAGCAAGTCCTCTGACTAAACTCATGAAAAAAAATGGTACCCCAATAATGTGAAATGGCGCTCACAGTGTGATTAAGCTTTTTGGGCCATCAAGGCTGCATTATGTTCAGTCCCTGTTTTAAGAAGTCCAGACTCTGAGAAACGATTTCTGTTGTAGACAGATGCATCTGAGGTAGGCATAGGTGCAGTCCTGAGCCAGAATATAGATGGTGCGGAATATCGCCAGGGTTTTAAATGAGCTGGGAAAATTGATTAGCAGTTTTGCACATGAAAGTGCTAATCAATTGTGAAAATGTATAGCACTTGCCTCAATTTGATTAGCAAAATTAAAAATGATAAAAATGTATACATACTTTAAAAGCAGCAGTGCAATAAAAAAAAAAAGGCGCTTTTTAAACAGTTAATTCCCTGTGCTCTACTGAGCATGTACCTGGTAGTCTTTGCTGCTGGCATTGTACTATCACCCTATAATTTGCTCAGTTTTCCTTTGTTGTTGTTTACGTTTCTACCACCCGCCATTTAGAAAGCAGCAGTAAAGATAGGCAGCCGCCATCTTTTCTGTAGCGCAGCAAAAACTTGAAACTGATCACTTCCTAATTAGGTAGTACTGCTGCTTTAAAAACCTGAATAAAATCCTTTATTGAAATGAGCACGGTCTTTGTTTTTTCTCTTTCAGTACACACACACACAGAGTCAGTCACAGAAACTCCAAGTGAGGGCTATTTTTACAAAATGGCCAAGCCCAAAATGAATGCTCACTAACTCGCAGAACATTTTTATTAAAATATTACAAATATCTGCTCACTGGCTGGCTGCTGATATGCCCTAAAACACTCAGTGTGCCCTAAGCCCAGAAGGTCTTTTTTCGTTAAAATGGCCAAAAACATGCTGCTGCTCAAGAAAGCAACTGATCACACTGCAATCTGACTGTGCTGTTATGTGCACAGGATGGCACAGCCCACCTGTGGCAGTCAACAACCTCTTTGCCCCATCTTTCCTGGATTGTAAATGTTTTGGGATACAAATATACATTTGTAATGAGCATATAAAACCAGAATCCCATACTTCCTTACTGTCAGGCTCAGCACTGGCATTACAATGATCAGGCGCACCCAGGACACGACCCCACAGCTCTGATGTGTGCCAGTGCCTCTCTGTCTCACGTCACGTGCATCACTGCCATTTTGTAATGCCAGCCAACATCCGTCCTAATTCTTTATTTCCTGTCCACTGCCAGAATTTGTGCTCAAAGAATCACTCTGTATGGGCCACACAGGTATGCACAGCTCAATAAAGTAATGCTCTGACTGCTGCTTGTTTAAAAATTAAGAACATGGTGACAGGACAAACGGTGTAAGTCACAAATCACTTAACACCTGTCAACATCAACCTTTAACATCCACCGCTGCCCCCCACCCAGCACCGTATATTTGAGCAGTATGGATGGTCTGGACCACGGGATCTCCGATGAACTTACCTAGCACTATTCTCCACTCGCCGCTCTGCTCAAAATGTCAAACTCTGTCAATCCAGTCAGGTTATAACCATCCAAACATGCAAGTCCCTTGCCATATGGCTGCTGCAGTTTCTGCCTGTCAGTCAGGCTCAGGTGGATCATATTTGCTTGGGGGGCTGGGAGTCTCGGGATCAAGAATTTCCACCAACCACAGCGTTCTGCACCGACTAGACTGTCAGATCCCACATGCAGGTGAATGCTCTGTCATGCACAGATTAGGCTGGATGGACCGTGCATGAACATGTTTTTCCACCCGCTGCCACGTGGCGAGGGACTTGCATGTTCTGACGGTTGCTTGGCAACAGACAACAATCAGACTGCCAAGCCCAAAACCGAGCAGTGTTGTTGGAGGTGTGCTTCCAGAAAACGGATGCAGTATGTATGTGGTTGACATCGCACAGTATACAGGAAGGCTGTTTGGGGTCACAGAATGAAACATATTTTTTTGCGATCCAAAAGTAAAAATGGATTGCATGAGTAGCCAGTTTACATTGCAAAGTGCGATGTGATACTGGCTATTTAAAACCCTGCATCTCATTCTATATATCAGTAGGGAACTACACAACAGAGAAGAAAAGTACTCCAGTATTGAAAAAGAATGTCTTGCTGCTACATGGGCAATGGAGTCCCTTAGGTTTTATCTGCTAGGAGCTGGCTTTGTACTGCTAATGATCACAGTCCTCTCTGTTGGCTTAATCAAATGGAAGATAAAAATCTCAGAATCACAAAGTGGTACCTGGCACTACTGCCATTTAAATTCAAAGTGATGCACAAATCCAGAAAAGAGAATGTTAGCACTGATTTTTCTGTCAATATATGGTTCACAGGAATTGAGAATTCAGAAGGTTGAGAAAAAAAAAAGTGTGTTTAACTGAAATGTTTGCTGTAAAAGTGTCATGAAAACAAGGATACTGCATATGCAAAAACTGCAACTGTTATAAGGTAATGTTAAAAGACAAATGAAAGATTTTGAAAACCTGTTTTACTTTTGTTTAAGAGAAAAACAGGTTCACTGTTAAAGAGGGTGTGTGTGTGTGAGTGAGTGACAGGGTTGGATAAGACCCTGTCCTATTTGCTATGCAGAGAAAGTTAAAAGCAAGAATCTGTTTTGTCCTTTCCTGTTCTGCCACTTGTCTGTCTGATTGCACAATCAAATTTTCTTGTGGCATCTTGGAATTGGCCACTTCAATGGTCCCACTGTTTCCCCCTGTTTATCCCCTTCACGTGCTGTTTCTTTTCTTTCTTCCTCCCCTTGCTTCTCTGTGATTAAACAAATGTTAATCTTTATGTCAAACTGGGATCCCTTGGTTTGCAAATGTATATAATTGTATTGCCGAAATTACTGCAGAAAGCTATTTGGGTTTATCAGAAGGCATATTAATCTGTAACACAGGAAGTTGGCCGTGAGATGTATTTTGATCTCCACAAGCTTGTTTACATAATTGTCAACAGGAAACCAGCTCTTGGACAAAATGTGTTATTTGGTGCACCTGTTACAATACAGTAGTATAATTTTATTTTTTCAATTTTTGTGTTTTTGTTTTTTGTTATTGATAATAAAACACTACTTGTGAATTGTTTAACTTGTACTCGTCTGCCTGTGCTTCCTGACCTACCTCTACAACAGAGCCCAAAGGTTCCCTCAGCAGATTAGTTTCTGAGTATAGCGGACTTACCCATTTCAAACAACATGAAGTCTTGCTGTATTCAGACATAATGCAGTTAGCCCCAGCACTTGAACTGCCTCAGAGAAGAAAGAGTTAACTCTATGCAGAAGCATAGAACGTTGAGCTTGAGCTCGGTTTTCAAACCTCTGTCTGTGGTACTTCTCAGTGTAACCGTCAGATTCTTTACTCCGCCTAACAGTGAAGTCGCTCCGGAGATTTCCTCTGCTCGGTTCGGTAAAAGTAAAGCGTTCGGTTTAAACTGTATAATTTTTTTTATTTTCGGATTTCCAGCCTCTGTCTACAGTACAGGTAGTGTGTAGATAGGTAGTGACTGTGTTTTATTCTGTGAAAAAGTTGGAAATTGTTCTTTTATTCGGTTTCTTTCCGGTTGGTCCGGTTTGGAACCGACCCATTCTGTTTAAATTTATTTCTGGGATTAGAGTGGTGTTCCGGTACCGATCGATTTCAAAAGAACCGAAGTTTTTTGCCGGTTCTTTTAAAAAGCCTGTGACACGGTTTGTAACCGATCGGTGATTGTATTACCTGGCTTGAAAGCTGCAATAGGGTAATTTGTTAGGTTGGCCATGTTTGAGAAACCCAAGAAGAAAACCGGTCCCACTGGGTTTCAACACTGTACTGCGTGTGGGGAGGCCTTTGCTAAGGCTGACCCCCACCTCATCTGTGTTTATTGTCTGGGGTTTGACCACCTCAAGTCAGACTGCCAAATCTGTGTAAACTTTCCTAAATCCACTCTAGATAAAAGACTGAGTAGGCTGAAGGAAAGGGAGGCAGAGAAGTCCATAGATCCGGATCGCCAGCCCAGTTCGGTTGCAGCCGAACCTAAGGAGGTGCTTACTGACCTAGGCGATACCTCCTCGGGCAAAAGGAGAGCCGATCCTGAGGGGTCGGTTCCATCAAAAAAGAAGCGCAAGTCTGCCGGTTCGGATCCAGTATCGCATTCTCCAACCGCGGACGAAATAGCCAAAGCGATTAGCATTGTTCAATTGCTTAGACTGGTTCCGTCCGCACCAGTACTGCTGGTTAGCCAGTCGGTTCAGTCATATCCATCTCCTCCGGATTATGATCCAGATGCTTTTTATGAGGAGTGGGAGGGAGACGAAGACTATCCCGAGGAGGAGGAGGAGGAGGATGATGATGACGACGACCGGGGGGGTCTGGATGTGCCCATTGAACCGGACATCTCCCCAGACAGGCCCTCAGGTGTCTCTCCTCCCAGGTTCTCTGAGTCCCCTTCACATTTTTGTTCTACAAAAGTTGTAGAGAAACCCTGCAGCTCCTGTAAGCAGCTGCAGAGAGGATGAAGGGCCTGATTTTGTGGAAATGGACATCTCAGAGTCCAAAAGGCTGTCTATCCCTCTTCATAAATCCTTGGGGAAATAGATGCACAAAATTTTATAAAGCCTAATTCAATACCTCCTGTGGCTAAGAGAATGGGCAGGAGGTATTTGTTATCAGGCTTAGCTGCGGAGTTCCTTTATAGTCATTGCAGCCATGTTGGGGTAGTGCAGGCTGCAGCCTGTGACAGGGCTAACATTCCTTTGGTTTCACACCCCCTGGATAAGGACTCCAGGAAAGTGGATGCCATGGCCAAAAAACAGTATTTGGCATCCTCTTTGGAACTCAGGCAGGCTACGTATATGGCTTACACAGCCAGGTACCAGAAATCCAGATGGGATACGGTTCTGGAACTGGCTAAACAGGCCTCTCTCCAGCTAGCCAAGGAGCTGGAGGAGTTGGCTGCTGATGGAATTGAGGCATCCAAAATGTAATTTCATGCTGCTGTGGACTTCAGTGTTGTGGCATCTAGAGTCATGGCTACGTCTGTGTCTCTCAGAAGACATGCTTGGCTCAGATGTACTAGCCTTTCACAGGATACCCAGACTAAAGTTGTGGATTTTCCTGTAGTAAGTAACTCTCTGTTTGGGGAGCAGACAGAGGCTTACATGAAGAAAATTGATGAATACAGGACCACTTACAGAAGTGCACAGGCCAAAGAAAGGCAAGCCACTCCGCACAAGCAGCAGTCTAGGGGCAGGGGCAGGTCCTTTCAAAGGCCTTTTTACCAAGCCCATGCCTCCCTTCCCTTTCCACAGAGGGGGTTCTTCAGAGGGAGGGGCAGGAGGGGGATGAGCAGAGCTGTTCCCTCCTCCTCCTCTCAGTCCAAGGCTTCTGCCAAGCAGACACCCTGATGTGTCAGCCCGGGTCAACTCCCCATTTCCAGTAGGAGGCAGACTGGCTTACTACTTCCAGGCCTGGAAGTCTGTGACCTCAGACAAGTGGGTCTTGGAAGTAGTAAGCCAGGGACTGACCCTCAGCTTCAAAAATTTTCCAAAAAAGAGGGCCAAGTCTTTTCCACCTGCATCACTCTCAGAAACCATTGCCCTAGAGGCAGAGGTTTCCTCTCTTCTAGCTCTCAGAGCTACAGAGAAGGTTCCTACTCAGCACAGGGGAAAAGGACTGTACTCCAGGTACTTCCTTACCCCAAAGAAAGCAGGTGAGTGGCGACCCATCCTAGACCTAAGGTATTTGAACAAACACATTTCAAAGCTCAAATTCAAAATGGTAACTCTGGGAATAATCTTTCCCTCTCTAAGACCAGGGGATAGGCTATCATCTCTGGACCTCAGGGATGCCTACTTCCATATTCCTGTCAGGTGCTCCCACAAAAATACCTCAGGTTTGAGTTGCCTTCAGGCCATTACCAATTCAGAGCTATGCCATTCGGCCTGCAGCAGTGGTGGCTTACCTCTTCCCGTATTTGGATGACTGGCTCTTAGTGGGTCAGTCACCTTTACAGGTCAAGTCAGCTCTTCAGACTACCCAGCACCTACTCAGCTCCTTGGGGTTTCTTCTCAATCTTCCAAAGTCTGTCCTCGAACCAGTTCAACTTCTCACCTTTATAGGCATAGAGTTGGACACTGTACAAGCAAAAGCCATCCTTCCCCTGGCAAGGGTGAAGGCCCTAGTGGATCTCGCTTCCTCCTTTCGACCTCAGGACTCCCGCCCAGGAAGACAGTTCCTCTAGCTCCTGGGCCACATGGCAGCTTCCACGGCAGTGTGGTGCAGGGAGCAAGGTTCCAGATGAGGGACATTCAGTTTCATCTAAGATCTTTTCGGTCTCAAAAGAAGGATTCACTTATCAAACTGATCCCAGTGACTCAGACTCTGGTCCAAGCTCTTCAGTGGTGGCTGGACTAGGACAACCTCAGACAAGGGGTTCCATTTCTCCCTCAAGTCCCATCAGTAGTTCTAACTATGGCTGCTTCTCTCCTAGGGTGGGGAGCCCACCTGGGAGCCCTGACAGCTCATGGAGTCTGGTCCCCATAAGAGTCTCTCCTTCATATCAATCTCCTGGAACTCACGGCAGTTTTCCTAGCCCTGCAGAGCTTCTCGGATTCAGTCAAAGGCAAGGTGGTCCAAGTCAGAACAGACAACACCACCACAATGTGGTACATCAGCAATCAGGGAGGCACTCAGTCCTCGCATTGTGCACAGAAGCCATGACGCTGTGGTCTCTGGCCTATTCTCTTCAGACTTCTCTGGCAGCAGTTCACCTTCCTGGGAAGGACAACATACTAGCAGATGCTGTGAGCAGAATATCACAGGGACACCACGAATGGTCCCTGGATCCTGACATACTGAAGGTCATCTTCTCCAGGTGATGCACTCCAGAGATAGATCTCTTTGCAGCACCGGACAATCATCAGCTTCCTCTGTTTTGTTGCAGATGTCCAGTCCTGGGGATGGTTCCCCAGGATGCTCTCATTTTGGACTGGAAGGGCAGGTTTCTCTATGCCTTCCCTCCCTTCCCTCTGCTGTTCAGAGTTCTGATCAAGATCAGGACTCAACCCTGCACAGTGATACTGGTGGCTCCAGATTGGGCCAGCTGTCCTCTACTGCTGTCCTTGTCAGTGTTACGTCCCCTGTCTCTGCCCAGGACATACAGTCTCCTGTCCTTCTCTCAGGGGCGGATCTGGTACCCCAATCTCCGGTCTCTCAAACTCAAGGCCTGGCTCTTGAAGAGTTAGAATATGCAGCACTATATCTTTCTCAGGGAGTTCTGGATATTCTGAAGGTCTCCAGAAAACCTTCCACTAGAAAAACTTACAACTCCAACTAGAAAAGGGTCAGTATTTGGTGCTGTCAGAAAGGCATCCTGCCTGATTCTGCAGACATTTCCAAAACCTTTAGACTATCTAGTTCATCTGAATGGTCTAGGCCTTAGGCCTGCCACTCTGAAGGTTCGTCTAGCAGCTGTCTCTGCATTCCTCTCAGCAGGGAAGGGCTCTTCCCTGGCATCTCATCCTGTTTTCAGAAAGTTTTTCAAAGGACTGGTTCACATTAACCCTCCCTTTAGGGAGCCCTCTCCTACTTGAGATCTTAATGTCTGCATTGCTCAGCTTATGCAGCCACCCTTTGAACCTCTGGCTTCGGCCGAGTTGAAGTACTTGACCTGAAAGACTGTGTTCCTGGTGGCTGTTACTTCTGCCAGGTGGATTAGTGAATTACAGGCCCTGTCAGTTAAACCCAACTTGATATCCTTCCATAGGGAAAAAGTGGTCTTCAGAACCAATAGGAGGTTCTTGCCCAAAGTGGTATCGGATTTTCATCTGAACAAATCTATGTCTCTCCCTGTGTTTTTCACTGACCATTCTTCTTCAGGAGAAAGAAGATTACACAGTTTGGATGTTAAAAGGGCTCTTAGCGACTACATAGAGCATACTAAGGCACACAGAAATGACTTGTCTTCAGTTGTTTCTTACTTATGGTGAAGTGGGAAAAGGTAAGCCTGCCACTAAAAAAACTATTGCCAGGTGGATTGTTTCTTGTATACAATTCTGTTATGACAAGTTGGGTAGAATGCCCCCTTCAGGCCTGAGGGCTCATTCGACTAGGGGTACAGCTGCTTCTCTAGCTGCAGCCAGAGATATACCTTTGTTAGAGATTTGTAAAGCAGCCACCTGGAAAACAGTACATACTTTTACCAAGCATTACTCCTGGACATCCAGGCTAGAGTACTTGCTAGGTTTGGTACAGCAGTACTACAGAGCCTTCTTCCCAAAGTAGGTTCTGCATTCTCCTCCATAGGGAACTGCTTGGTAGTCCGGATTATGTCTGAATACAGCAAGACTTAATGTTGTTTGAAGAAAAATTACTCACCATAGTAATGTTGTTTCTTCTAATGGAGTCTTGCTGTATTCAGAGCTCCCCCGTGCCTCCCCTCTCAGAACCTGGGTTTTTGGGAAGTGGGCTGGCAGGTACAGTGTTGCACCTCAGGGGTGTACCTTGTGCCCTCCCTCTTGGGTGGGGTGGATGTTGTTGTTATTTTTTTGGTGTTTTATACTTAAATATTGTCACTACCTTTCCTTCTTGGGTTCTCGACTTGAGTCTTTTTGGCCCAAAAAGAAGTTTTTGCCTTTTGGCTATATGTTGAACAATTTCCATACTATAGTATGTTAGTTAGTGTGCTCATAAGAATCTGACGGTTACACTGAGAAGTACCACAGACAGAGGTTTGAAAACTGAGCTCGAGCTCAACATTCTGTGCCTCTGTATAGAGTTAACTCTTTCCTCTCTGGGGCAGTTCAAGTGCTGGGGCTAACTGCATTATGTCTGAATACAACAAGACTCCATTAGAAGAAACAACATTACTATGGTGAGTCATTTTTTCTTTTATTTCTTGTAATGATTACTGTTAGTTTTGATCAAAATTGCAAATACAGGAAAGGGGTATACAGGGAAATAACTGCGAACCTCATCTTTAGGGAAAAAGTCCCATCCATTAATTTTATTGAAAGCCTCCTGGTCTTTACTGCTGAATGATCTGGCAGTTGAGGTACAGGGGTCATGCAGTCAATACTTGGATTGGCTCAAACTACTTTGAATGCTCCAGGGCAAAAAGCATATGTAGTCTATCTGCTTAAAATGGCAATGAAAGGAAAACATCGATTAGAAGAACTTGCAGTTGCAAGATAAGTGACTTTTTTGTTCGATGTAAGGGAGCTTTCACTGCCTGAGTCTCCTGTATCAAATCCAGCCCAGTCTTCCATCTGTGTTTACTGATTCAAGCCATCTTTACACTCCATATCATGTACACACTTTATTGCAGCTGAATCAAGTTGTAGTTTGAATTCAAGCAGGTTAAAGTGCGTTATTTCTGCAGTTAGGGCACAGAGCAGTTGGGTAAGTGTTCCAGTTTAGTCGGTGTTGTTGTCACTGGAATACCCATAGAAACATAAACGATGATAGCAGAAAAAGGCAGATGGTCCATCTAGTCCGCCTATATTATCATATACCCTGAAACCTATCGTGTCTGTGGGGTCTATACATACCCCATTCCCCCTTTTGTTCTCTGTGTTTCCACCTCCCTCGTCTTGCTGAGTGACTGCTATACCCATGGTTCTATCCCAGCCGTCTTTGAAGCCTTTTATGGTTTGGGCAACCACTGCATATGCTGTCAGGCAAGTCCATGGCTCAGCCATATAGTACTTCCTCACATCCTTTTTAAAAATCTTACTCCCCCCCCCCCCAATTAACTGTTCGTGATTGTGTTGAATATTGGATCACCATCGGACCTACGCTATTAGCTCAAGTTATGCTACTTGGCCAAGTTGGCTTGTCGATAATTTGTTTTGTTTATTTGAATTGGGGGGGACTTCACTCCCCAAACCCCCCATGTTAGAAAAACAAAGGGGTTGGGGGACAAAGACCCCCAACTCAAATCAGCTGACAAAACCAAAATTAACAGCAAGCATGCACAAGCACACAACAAAAGTACACTGAATTCTTTGCAGCTTTGTGCTACGCTAACAGCAGTGGTCCGATATTCGACACAGTTGCCCATTAGCCTCAAGTTCTAGCTTCTGTGTTCCTGGCAAAAAATAGATCTAAGGTGTAAATCATATGCTCCCCCCCTCATCTGGTTTAGAGTGAATAGATGTTCAGCGCCTTTAGCCTATCCTCATAGGATCTGCCTTCCTGACCCTGAATCATCTTGGTCACCCTGCACTGTGCCGTCTCTAGCCTGTCCCCATCCTGTTTGAGGTGGAGACTTCATAACTGGACACAGTACCCCAGGTGTGGCTTACCAGTGACCTAAACAGAGGTAACAGTACCTGCTGCTTCCTGCTGTCGAACCCTCTGTTAGCCTTGCTGAAGGCTTTGTTATACTGACTGGTTTGTTTAAGGACGTCACTGATGATGACTTCTAGGTCCCTTTCTTCTGATGTGTCCAGCTGAACTCCTTCCAGCCAGTACTCTGTTGTGGGTTTTTTTGTTTCCCAAGTGCATGACTTTGAACTTCTTGGCACTGAATTTCAGTTGCCAGACTTTGGACCAGTTTTCCAGCCTTTTCAAGGCACGCTGCAATTCCCTGATCCTCGCTATGTTATCCACTCTGCCACAGAGTTTAATGTCATCTGCAAATGGACCCAACCAGCCCTGGCTTTTCTCGTCTGTGTTGCTGTTGAACATATATATTGTTTTCAGTTATATTTTGTTCAGTTTAAAAAAATAGAACAGTGCATTTTTAAACCACTAGCAGAGTGTATAAAAATATGGAGCAGTATCACAGTACAAGTTGATACTTTATGGTACCCTACATGGGGGATCTCCAGAACCTTAATAGTTTCTATGAACTAGGGGTCAAAATTAACATACAAAGTCTGTTCCCTTTGCAAGTGGAAGCAGGCTAGTGCATGCAGTTTTGTTCCCTGTGTGCACCACAGTGAATGTACACTGAACCTGGTCCCCAAGTCTTGGGGCAAGCTGTTGTCAGTCACTGCATTTCATTGGAGGGGATGAGAGCAAGTGTTGACATTTTTTTAAAACTTACAGACTCCTTGCACACCACACGGTGTAAGTTGCATAGGCACCTGGGTAAGGAAGGGGAAGGGGTGGCAAAGTTGGGAGTGAGGGCAAGTGGTGATTTTTTTTTTGTCTGATTGTGCTGCTTGTGGGAGTCATAGAGTATAACTAGCCACGAGGGGAGAGGAGGAGTTGCCAGGCACCCTATCCAGTCGTGGCAGTGGTGTGGGGGGAGGATTCAGACTTTTTTGGAGGGCCTGCTGTCACTCACTCACTGACAGTCAGTATTTCAGGGCTATCTGAGACTGTGAGTGGCACTGCTGGGTAGTGTGTGTACATGGAGGGGAGGTAGGAGGGTTTTCTAGGAACCATAGGTTATCGCCAAAAAGCCAGTCTCAGGAGGCCAATCAGGTGAGCAGATAATAAATATATATGTATATGTATGGTGACAGACGCTGTTCTGCAGCAGTCAGAGCCCAGAATTGAAGATGGGGGCAGAGTCTTGCTAGACATTCAAGAGAGTACAAATCTCGGGCACAATTGGCGTACAGCTTTTGTGGAGAATAGAGATATGTGAGGTTGAGAGGATGATCTGTCTGGCAAGGTTGTCCTTATTCAGTGATTTTAGTGGCATATTAGGCAGGGCATCTAGCGTGTGCGAAGCATAGTAGTATGAGTTTATTTTTTTTTTTTTTTGTAGTTTCAGTTTTAGCATATTTCTTTCTCCTTTGTTTAAATTGAACTTTTTAATCGTTCTTTGGCCAGTGCAGGTAACCTGACTGTGGTGCAGGTAACTTTTTGGCCACATGCACGTTGGTGCAAGTATTAAAAAGGAAAAAAGTTAATTTCTATCCCTGTTATGAACTTGTAGATATTAACTCTAATTTGAGCTATTTGCAACAGTCCATTGGATTAAGAACAATAGGTGGGCCAAGCGGTCCTTATCTGCCATCAAAGTCTATGTTTCTATCAATGACCGAAAAAGTCAAAAGTAGCATACATCAGTACTGTAAATGCCACCTATTGTGATATCAGGCCAGGGAAGCAAATTGAGAAGAATGGTGCAAATACCAGTACCAAAAAACATTAAAGGACATGTTTAACATGTCTAACAAGGTGCTCAACAACAAGGGGGCATGCTATGAAGCGGGGGGGGGGGTAGATTCAGGAGGGATGCGAGTTGGTACTTCTGCACAGATACAGTGGTGGATTCCTGAAAGAGCCTACCAGTGGAGGAGGTGGTGGAGAAAACAGTAGTGGAGTTCAAGAATACATGGCATAGGCAAAAGGGTGTCATAGTGGAAAGGAAGGGGAGGGAGGATGAGCTGGAGATCAAGCAGGGTCTGCAGTGATACCGTGAGTATGGAAATATGGGCAGACTTGGTGGGACAAGCGGTTCTTACCTGCTGACAGATTCTGTTTCTGTTATGTTCCTGAGGTCCCTCTCCACCCTTCTGCGTATATTTAATTTGAATTAATTTAATGTGCTTAATTTGAATGACAGGATAAAGTTCCAGATATGCCTACTTGGGGTGTGGGGGGCTTGCTAGCCAAACACCCACCTGCATTCTAAATATTCTAAAAGCAGCACACTCCCACTATGACACAAGGGGTAAAGCTCGGAGTTCACTCAGTATCCCTTTCAGAAGAACTACTTCTGGACAACACTCGTTTGCATATAGGGCCCCTCTCTGAATGAGGTCCCGTCTGAAATAAATAATATTGTGAACCTGCCAACCTTCAAGCTTGTAATGAAACACCTAGTCAAAAGTAGTGCATGTGCTTGTAGGAAAGCAACATGACCTCCCAACTTCAACTCTTAGACTCTTTACATACACCTTCACAATCCTCGGCGAATAAGGGAAAACTTCTTATCCTCTTTTCTCCCTTTGATCTACATCTTCCCCTTGTCTTTGTGTGAAGGAGTTGTGGGATAACAGATGGGTTAGACACCGAACTTCAGGTTCAACACACAATCTCTGTGATGTTTATTCAAACTATAAGAAATAAGCTTCTGCAATGCCATATCCCTTCTTCGGTACATCAGTTTGCAGCAGCAGACTATGAATGTCCTTTCTTTGCGCTTTCCCAGCACCTACTGATAGTGATCTCTGATCCAATTCACTAGCTGAGATGTACCCATAACCCTTATGCAAGCCCTCATTTGCTTACATAGTAGGGGCCCAAAAAGAAGAAAACCAAAACAAGCTATAAACAAAGAACATCAGTGCAGAATAACTGAAAGAAGGTCTACCCCAAAGGGCATAGGCAACAAATCATGTTTCAAAGAAATACATCATCATACATATTTCCATAATGCAGTGCATCATGGGATATATGCAAATCACCATGACATTTAGACTTTTTCAGTTTACATCAATTTCCATGCATTTTAAATAGCACAACTAGCTTAATTTCTGTAATAGACACCTAGTATTTTTTACCATTATCAAAACCCCAAGTGCCATGGTATTTTAAATATTTGCATGTTTCAAAAACATAAGGTATATACATTAAGGTATTTTATAACATAAGTGCTATTACATACTAAATCCAACAACAGTAAACACAACCTATTTTACATACATCTGGAGGTCACCACAATAACCTTCCTGTACGAGGACCTGAGAGGGAAAAGGAAAATTAAAGAGGACGCTATAGCATAGTCAAGAGAGGGAGAAGGAGTGCCCACAGGTGGCCAACTTTATGGACTAGAAATAGTAAAGGATAGATTAGGCTTAGAAATAGAAGAACTGTTGCAGCAGATTTAAGAAAAGGTCGGTCCTCAAGAGTGGCAGGAGCTCCCGGTCACACTTTGCACTTACACACCTTCATATTTCCCCTCCAGTTGCCTTGTACTCCCTGCCCTCACCTCTACTCCTTCTCATCCTTAGTCTCTAGTCTCTCACACTCCACATCTCTCCTGCTTTATACCCCTGACTTACTTGCTGATCCCCCTTCAATGCCTGGTATTTCTTTACCCCCCCCCATCTGGACATACGTCGCTCCCACTGTATTTCCCCAGCTCTCTCTATTCTCACTTTAATAAGCCGAAATGATATCAGTTGACAGTGCCTATGTATTTGGCTGCTCTTGCTCCAGTCCAGGTCTAACTCTAAACTCTTGGGCCCAGATATTCAAAAGGGTTGCGCCATGCGCAACAGGGTTGCGCATGCGCAAGTCCTACATTACGCCATTCTGCGATATTCAGCAGGAGGCAGTTGCGCCACTGAAAACAGGTTGAGCAACAGCGCAATGCAAATGAATTGCGTGCTCAACAGGAGGGGGAGGAACCATGCATAAACTGCGCAACCCGATATTCAGTCGGGTTTGCAGAGTTGTGCAGGCGCAACCCCAACCGCGCCTGCACAACTTTGAGCCAAAAAGGATCAGTTGAGGGGCCACCCACAGGTGAGCTGCCGTATTGCAGGCGCAACACAGCAGCTGCCACCCGTGGCCGGGCCCCAACTCAGTCCCTGTGCCCTCGATTAGTCGATCCCGGCAGAACGTAAAAAACAACTTTCTTCCCCCGCCCACCTTCTGCTGTTATCGCCGGCAGAATGTAAAATTGCCCACCTCGCTTCAAATTTTCAATGCTCGATTGGGCGGCAGAACGCATGACAACCCCCCAGCGTCGATTGGCAGAATGCAAAAGACTCGAATATCTTTCTCGGTGGTTCAGTGACGTATCGCTGAGTTGCTGGTAGAATGTTCCAGTGATAAACCCCTCTGTGGGCCTTCTGGTGTCTACCCCACTCATATCTTCCATGACATTCCCCGGCCCCGCAGCCGCGGGCGGCAGCATCCATCTGACTGTCATGTACGGTATGGGCTGCACGCCCATTGGCTCTAGCTCTGCACCAACGGGCGTGCAGCCCTACCGACAGTAGGTCGGCGGGGCAGGCGGGTGGATGCTGCTGCCCGCCGCCGCCGGGGAGCGGTGGTGGGCTTCGTGGGTGGGTGGGTGGGGACACTAGACACCAGGGAGATGTTTTGGGGGTTGTCACTGGACATTCTGCCCGCGATCAGGCATTACGGTCCACTGGACCACCAGGGAGATATTCGGTTGGGGGTCTTTTACATTCTGCTCGTGGATCGGGCACTGGGGGTTGTTTCACGCTCTGCCCGCGATCGGGCATTGGGAGCTGTTGGGGGGGGTGGTTGTCAGTATACATTCTGCCCGCGATCGGGCATTGGGAGCTGTTTGGGGCGGGGGTGGTTGTCGGTATACATTCTGCCTTGATCGGGCATTGGGAGATGTTTGGACGGGGTGTTTGTCCAGTATACATTCTGCCAGCGATCGGGCATTGAGAGATGTGTGGGTGGGGTTGTTTTCACTGTCAGCCCACGATCAGAGTTGCAGGCGCCGGTCCTCGACGTGCCGCTGCCTGGCAGGCAGCCAGGCGCAGTCCTCGGGATCGGGCGCACCTACATGCTAATGGCATGCAAATGGGGCCATAATCAGATGCAAATGACCCCCTGCGCCTTGCATGAATTATGACCCCATTTGCATGTCATCTTTGAATATCGGAAATTGCGCGATGCGCGAATGGTACTGCGCCACGCAAGTTTAATGCTCAACTCTGACAACTGCGGTGGCGCAAGTTCCCACTGCGCCATGCGCAGTGGCTGTGGCTAGGGGTGATATTCAAAGGTTGCTCCGTAGCGCAACTCCTTTGAATATCGCCCCGACCACACCCCTGCGCAACTATTTTGAGCAGCGCAAGGGCTTGCGCCTCAGAATGGCGCAGTTTGAATATCCGGGCCTTGGTGTATTAATTGTAAACAATATTATGGCTTATTACCTGTCAAGTATTTTATGTTGTCTGTGTATCCAAGTGTCTGTGTCTGTGATTTTTAACAATGGAATTGTCTTGTACTGTTAATGTGGAACCTTTGTAAATGAGCACTGTCACAGGCTGTGGGAAATGATGGACCAAGGAGGCAGTTTTGAAGAAGTAAATTCAAAATAAATTATTTATTTAAATAAACAGCGAACTGAACACGCAAAAACAAAATAAAAGGAGCAAAGCAGCAATAACAAAATATGCACTAGCAAGCACTAGTACTTCAGGAGGCTTACGACAGCACTTCCAGGTCCGACTTCTTTGAGTCAACTGAACTACATTAGACTGAAAACATAGGGTTTATATACTGTTCAGAGATCATGTGACTACTCATCTCCTCCCTTGAGTCTTTTCTGGAACAAAGGTTTTTTAATTATAATGCATTAAAATTATTTCTAACATTACAGCATTTTTATTTCAACATAGCAATATATTTCAAAGACAAAAACTGATGTACAGCCCTTTTAAGAGATTTTAGAATCAATGATAGCTGAAGCAGGCACCGCCCCTTTAAGCCAGTGCATAAAAACAGCTGCCTAAAGGCCGGCCAGCTCCTAGAGAGCGTAGTGCAGCAGGAAGAGACATACAGGGCTTTAGTGAGGAGCCAGCAATACTACCAAGTCCTCGTTTCTCAAGCAGTCTATAAAAGAAATGCAGACTTCATATTCCGCATCCTAAATGTATGTGGAGACAGTTTTAATTCAACAGAAAGCAGCACTGTTCCTATTTGAGCTACTAGAGGGTAAAATGCCTTCACGAATGTGCGCATGATCGTGCGGTAAAATTACCGGCGATCGTAACGCCGAGAAGGCTTTTAGCAACGCATCCTGAAAAGAATAGCCGCATTCACAAGCGCTCAAAAGGGGAAGAGCTTACTGGGGCTAAAATTAATAGGCTGCATATTTTAATTCTTTTCTTTCACCAGAAAACGGAATAGCCATTCAAAACCTGATACAGGGAGCTCTTAAAGAGGCAGAGACCTGAAATTACATAACAGGCTTTACTTTTAAATTACATAGGACTTCCTATTAACAATAGGCATTGCAATTCATGTTTCTGTGGAAGCCCACGCTATGTACCAACTCCAATGTGTTTTACAACTTATAATCCTGACGTCAGGAACTGTTTTAGAACTGTAATTACTAGTTCTTCTTTGTTATGTTATACTTATTACAATGGGTCCTAAATGCACTAGAAGGACACATATAGATACTTACAGTAGACAAGACATACAGAGAAACATATATAACAAAGTGGATGGCCAGCCCAACAAACAAACATGTAAACATACAGACAAAGACCAGTGTTAGAAGTGCATTCCAGACCCCTTCTTTTCCTATAAATCAAACAAAAAAAATTTCCTCTTTCACAAGCACCTTGCTCAAAGGTTATATCCGAAGATTTAAATAAATAAAATAAATAAAAAATAAATAATTAGAGCTGGGTCTTATCAGTAAAGTGCTCAGGTTGAAGCATGGTAGTAAATCTAACAGAATGATCGCCTATTTCAGAGTATAGCTGTACTTCTGATTTGACATAAACACTGAGCTGTACTCTCATAAGTTGATAGTGCAATGAAAGTAACATCAGATAAGCAGCAAAAGCAGATGAATGAGAGTAAATGTATAAAAATACAGTACTAGATCTGCACTTATTTGAGCAATAAACTTACAGGAAATGATTAAATTGTTACTGTACAAAGCTGATTGTTTTAGTACGCCTGGCTCCTTGAGGTTGTGGTGCTGCAAACATGGATAAGTGCCATCAGGGCCAGATTTTTTATTATGCAACTACGCATCTGTGTTGGGCCTGTGACAGGGTGGAATAAGGCCTTGTCCCATTTGTTATGCAGAAAGAGTTAAACGCAAGGATCTGTTCTATCCTCTCCTTTTCTATCTCTTGTCTGCCTGATTGTGCAATCAGATTTCCTTGAGAGATCTAGGAACTGATCACTCGTGATGGTCTTGTGATTCTCCGCCCCCCACTGTCTTTCTGCCTTCACTTGCTGTTTCTGTCCTTTCTTCCCCCTTGCTTGTCTGTAGTTGTAAAAATGTATGTGGATATTTATGTGAAACTTGGATCCCTTTGTTTGCCGGTATAACTGTATTGTTATTTTGATTCTATTTATACACCCATCTCGGTCAGGGCATCCTTCTGAGGAGCCCGCTTGGCGGTGGTGTCTCACTCCCTGCCTGAACCCCCGCTGTCAGTACACTCCCCACCCAGCTACTCTGGTAAGGCCCAGTCCCCCGGCAACTGGGTATCCCCGGGGGAGGGCTTGCCCACCCTTGGCAACCTTACAGACTCGAGGGGCCTACCTGGTAGCTGGGTTGGTGCCTGGGGAGTTTCCTGGTGCGCTTGGGCCGGCGTTGGGATGTGGGCCAAGCCCCTGGAGCCCTCTTCATCTCCGCTGGCTGGTGGGGATTTTCTTAGTAGTGCTTCCCATCCCTCCCATGAGTGTGACGTGCAGTGACACTATGGTGCACTGCAATCCTGCTGGCGTCTGCCACACTCACCCCTCCTATTTAGTCTGCCGTCCTGTAATACTCCCAGATCTCCATCAGGGGTCACCAGGAGGCTGGACAGCCCCACAGCCCTCCCCGAGGAGAGGAGAGCACTCCTCTGGACGCTCAATCCTCTCCTGCCCCTGCCAACCCCCAGTGCCCGAGTTCGCTCCTGAACCCAGGGCGCCGGTGTGGTGTGAAGTGTGGTTTCCAGCGCCTCAACCCTCATCGCCACTGGGCTACCTGTAACTGTATTGTTGCAATGATTGCAAAAAGCTATTTGGAACTCAGGGGGTTAACTTTGAGATGCACTTTGACCTCCACAAACTCTTTTGTAGAGTTGTCAACAAGAGATTAGTTGTGGGACACTGTGTTCTATTTTGTTGCACCAGCAAGGAAAGAAACAAACGATCTTACCCATATTAATCTTCACCATTCATTACTAAAGTGGGTCCTACCTGCTCAGGAAATAAGAGCACTGCCCCTCTCTAAAATTTTTCTGAGCTCGAGAAGTCGATGTCGGGATGGCACTGCCCACAAGGCCAGCATTCTACGTGACGCTTGTGGGTTGGACACTAACCGACGCTGACTCCTCCCAGTCCTCACTTCTTGTTTTACCGTCATAGAGGAAGGATCCTGTGAGGAAAGACTGCCTTCAAGCAAGTTTCTGCGTCACACTCAAAGTCCACTAGGCCTACATCCTTTGATCTAGCACAGTGAGTACCGGTACCATTCTAGTTCCAGAGTTTAATTCTCTATTTTATCATGGCAGCGAGTGCTTTCCTCTTTTTTTATTATTTTTTCACACAACAGTAGGTCGGGGCGTAGATCCAAGTCAAAACATGTGTGAGTTTCCCATGTGCGTCAGTGCCACTGTGGCAACTCCATGACCATTACAGACCCCCACAACCATTGCATCACCTGTCTAGGTCCCTGCCACACGATAGATGAGTGCGACGCCTGTTTTTCTGTGGACTACTCTATGCTCATTATCCACATTGGGAGTGACCCCCCAACTTTCAGAGGGTGTCAACATGCTCAGGATGCCAAGACAGTCTCTGGGCTTCACTCCTGAGCCCCCCTGGCTCTATAGGGGCCAGCGGGGGCAGGACCTCCTCTGTTCCACAGCTTGCTGGTGCAAGGGGTCCCAGTGAGAAGTTGGTGGGGCAGCCTCCCTCCCCCAGGGGGTGGCTGGTCACCCCTTGCATTCTGGGGTCTCCTCAGAGACACGGACAACCCCCGGTGTGGAGCCTGACCTTTACGTGGGCTCTACTCAAGTGGTCCCCTTGGTGCTGCGGTCGATTGTCACTCCTGCTCCCGGCGTCATCTCCAGTGCTAATAAGCGGGATGGCATCGGCCCCATGCCCAGGCTCCCCCGATGCTGCTCTCTGTGCCAGGGGCCGAGAATCTAGGTGGTTGCCCATTTGGAAATCTCCTTAATGTCATCCTTCACCTCAGGAGATGAGGATTGAGATGATCCTAACTGGGTGCCTGGCTCAGAGGAGCTCTTGCATTCCACCCAGGCCTCTCTGAGGCCTTTAGAAGATCCTAGGCTGGCACTGTCTTTGGACGGTGCAGCTAGCGGTGCTGTCGCTCCAGAGCCTTCTGGCGCCACTTCCAGTGCTGGGGACTCTGTTGGGATTCTTTTCGGTGTGCAGCGCCACAGTCTGCGCTGTCTCAGTCTCCGGTGCCACGGCTGGTGCCGACTTGGGGACCGGTGCCATCTCTAAGGCTGGATCCAGGCCTATCATGGTATGGATCCCAGATGATGAGGAGGATGCTCAGGAGGGCTCCACTGCCCCCCCCCCGCGGGGTCTGTGGTTTTCCCTTCCAGGTCGGTCAGTCCAGATTCTTTGACCAGGCCTCTTCTGAGGGGCAGGTCCCTCTCTTTGAAGTTGGGGGTTGGCAGGACCTGGTCTGAGCAGCAACCCTGTCGAGGAGCCCCTCAGGACTCTGGCAGGAGTCGTAGTGTAGACCCGTCCCTGTCTTCCTTCATTTTGGGGAGGGGTCATGCAGTTGGTGGGGACACAGGCCTTCCGGTGGACTCTGCACAGCTCCAGTCTCCCCACCTGGGGCTTCCCCTCAAGGGCAACACCCAATCTGCCCCATACCGGTTTGGCGCACTGTGGTGGGCGGGATAGGCAGCCCCCACCTTCGGGAGGGGTCCCTTGCGTGATTCTAGGTCCTTTCCTGCTTTGCCAGGCTGTCCCTCCTTCTGTTCCTCTGCCATTCCCGCGTACTCTCCCTGGTCTTTTGGGACCCTGGGGACCCATGATCTGGGAACAGTTCAGGGGTTTGGTGGCTGCATTTTCCAGTTACCTCAGGGCCATCTCTGAGGTCATTTTTCTGACCTCAGCCCCCCTGTGCTGCCTGCTTCTGACTTGAGCTCCTCCGAGTCTTTGACATCCTTCATCGAGGAAGAGGGTGCCTCTCTCCACTTCGCAGCTGATGTGGACTTTGTGTCCTGCCATCGCTTCCTGGAGTAGATGATGGAGGAGCTCCATATTTCCCACTTTGCCGGACGTAACCCAGGATGTGCGACACTGTCATTCCTGGGGGGTTACAGTGTTGACAACTTGGTCATACCTCCTTGGCTGCGGCCATTCACGGAGGCCTCACATGCCATCTGACTCTGTCCCGCCGCCCCATCCCCTGCCCCTAGATACTGTATGCACAGGTACTGTGCTGCAGTGGAGTCTCCAGGTGGCATGCCCCACCCTACTTCAGGAGTGGAGGTCCTGGATACCTCAGCTGGGCATTGTCGCCCTCGTCACGACTGCCACCCCCCACCCCGGATGCTGACTCTGCTGAGTTTGACCAATTGGGGAGAAGAGTGTTCTCGTCGGCACGTCTTCTGTTGTGGATTGCTACTCATCAGGCTCACCAGGTGGCCTATGCTAGCCATATCTGGATGCTGCTGAGCCAACTCCTTGTGGCGATACCTAATGGTGAGGAAATCCGTCAAGCCATTCGCTTCACTGCGTAGGACCTGGAACTGGCAAGACACATCTCAAGGGCAATATGTGATGCCAGTGAGGTGGCTTCAAGCTGGTGGGAATCGTCTGCATTAGGCGGATTGAATGGTTTCGCCTTAGCGAGAAGAAATCTCCCTTGGCCCGCATAGAGTACTGTCCTCACCATTCCGGGGGGACCGGTTCTTTTTCCAAAGGGCACATCGTGAATTGCAGGGGCACCTTCCATCTCCCGGGTCTTGGGAGTATCCGCCAGCCTGTGCCTGTCCTCACCAAGCCCATAAAAGGGCCTTCTCCTCCTGTGGTAACCTCCAATGGGGGGCTGGAAGAAAAGTCTTTTTCCCTCAGGGTTTTCCATCTTGGCACTCTGACCCATGTAGTAATGAATGGTGAAGATTAATTTGGGTAAGATATGAAAATTCCGTACTTACCATAATTATTGATCTTCCCAAATATCTTCACCATGCATTACACCCACCCTTCCTCCCCATAAGCAGGCGCTGGGCAGCGCTGTTCTCCCCCCCCCTTTTCCTCTTCTCCCTACTCCTTGGATTGAGGGTGAGGATCGGTGGGGGGGGGGGGAGATAGCTCTTTCTAGGGGAAAACCCTGCTCCTTACGCCTCCGGGCATCCTGCCATTCTCTGGACAGGCCCTTTTATTTATTTCGTTTTTGTTGACCGGGTAAGTGCACTAGACAAATCCTGCCTATTTTCAGGCACGACCCGGGGGAGGGGGATACAGATGAATGCCAACTGACCTTGAACCAGATTAAGCTGTTGGTGGTATTTTAGTGAATGAGGGAAATTTGGCCAGGACACCGGGGAAATTCCCCTACTCTTTTCGATAAGTGCCATGGGATCTTTAACATCCACCTGAACTACCACCAATCCAGGCAGATGGGACCTCGGTTTAACGTCTCATCCGAAAGACGGCACCTCAGAAGTGCAGCACCCCTCTCATGCTGCACTACAGTGTCAGTACTGGGATATTAACCCAAGTGCCAGATGTGGGAACTGAACCCACTGCCCTCTGATCTCCCGGCATCAGAGGCGAGTGTGCTACCTACTGAGCCACTGACACTGACACAGCCTTTTGGGAAGGCTGTCCTCTTTTTTTTCGGTTAGAGGAGAAGTTTCCTCTGGAATCTTCTCTCAGACCTCTTCCTAATCTCCTGCAAGGGTTGAAGTTGGCTCTGGCCTGTTTTCTGGTTGGGCTAGGGGCTGGTAATTCTCTCCTAACCCTGTAAGTTACTTCTGGAAAAGTAACTTCAGTAGGCTTTCCAACTAAGCCAGTCGAAAAGCCAACAGGGCCACTGGGATTTTTCCCATCCTCTGGCCCTGTTGGCTGATTGCTCCATCCATTCGACCCCGGCTTCCACAGCCTCAGCAGGAGTCTACTCCTAGTGAATTACCCTCTACTAACCTCTGGGTCTCCTTTGGAGACCCTCCTGGAGCTCTTCTTGAAGAGAAAGAGACCCTGGAAATCTCTCTGCTCCCTCTGAGGAGAGCAGTGCTACTTGTCCCTTCTTGTTTTCTCCTCCTTCCTCCCGTAGTCTAGCAGGAAAGGTTTTCAGCTGACCGGAGGCATGCATGTTCTCCTGAGGCCTCTTCTTGGCCCAGCTGGGCCTTAATCACCCCCGTTTTTTTTTTTTTTTTTTTTTTTACAGACACCTGTCTGTCAGTGGATGGGTTGGAAAACTTCTTTTTTTCTCTCTTCTGTTGCTTCTTCTGCCTCTTAGGGCTGCCCAGCATACTGTGACCACCCCATGTCTCCAGCCTGTCCCTCTCTTCTAAAACCTTTCTGTGGGCTTTATATTTATTTCTCCCCTCCCTCCTCTGTCCTTTGGGTAACCCTTGCACTCCCTTTATCCCTATCCTTATCCTCCTTGCCTGGCAGACAGAACTGAAGACTGGGAGGAGTCAGCGTTGGTTACTGGCCAACCTGCAAGTGCCACGTATAACACTGGCCTCATCAGTTGCTCCAGCTCAGAAAAATTTTAAAGAGGCAGTGCTCTTTTATTTCCCGAGCAGGGTCCTGTCCTCTGGTAAGGCCCATTTAGTAATGAATAGTGAAGCTGTTTGGGAAGCTCATTTATTATGGTAAGTATGTAATTTTCATTTCTGGTCTCTTAATGAGCTCAGAATACAGAAGTTAATTGCCATGCAAAGACTTCTTATAAAAAGAGCAATCTTTTGTGAGAGAGAGAGAGAGAGACAGAGAGACTGAAACTTAGAACTGGAGATACCCTCAGATGAAGGACTTTGTTTTCTTTGTACGGCTTTTGTAAATAGCTATCCTGAACAGTTTTATTATTTTATTGTTATCGACGATAATAAAACGCTGCTTGCAAATTTTATAGCTGCTCCTGGTTTTCCTGTGCTTTCTGACCTGTACCCTCAATGACAGGGCCCTTGGTTTTCAGGGGCCCTCTGAGCTGAGCAAAATTCACTGCTCATTATATCATGTAGCAGGTGTTTTTTGTTTTGTGTGTGTAGCTGTGACTCGGCTTCTAGCTGTGGAGCCTGTGCATATCTATCTAAGGGAAGGGGGCTGTGTGCATACATTGTAGGCTGCTCCTGTTGCTCTTGCACAGTTTGTTTCAGCTCTGCCATTCATTGGCCGAGAGGAGTTGAGCAAGTGCAGCCTCTAAAATTTCCTGACTGTTTGGAGACTCTCCATGAGATTCGCGCCAAATTCAGCAGTCAGCTCAGCCGTGACGGGTGTGAGTGTGTGCGACCGCCAGACGGGGAACAAGGATTGGGGAATTCAGTGAGGAGGACCGTGGTGGATAGGATTTTAACGGTAATGGGTGGGTGGACTGGGTGGCGAGTCAGCATCAGAGATCAATGATAGCTGTTTTGCGTGAGAGAACAGTGAGCCTGGGTCCTGGCCTGCAAGATCATCAAGTACAGGCAGTGAGTAGATCATGGGCCGGGTGCCATGGCATGGCTGGCAGGAGCAGCCGAGCTGAGCGTGGTTGGAGGAAGGTCAGTGGCAGTGAGCCTGAGAACAGCAGGGTGGATATTGCAGGGGAGTCTCGGGCAGTAAACAGCTTCCTGAGGCCCCAGACCTTTCCTGTCAGGGATCTGTAAATTACCTTTATCTGGTTATTGTTCTGCTCCCAGCATCATGGACTAACAGGTACTGCACTTTAATTATGTGAGTAATTTTGTAACGCGTACAATACGTACACTGAGCTGTGATGTGGGGAGTCTTCTTATTTATGCTGTCTAAAGCAGCACCAAGGATGGTAGGGATGAAGATTTAATTAAAGGTAGGCATCATATTGTTGAATGGTGTGTGTCGCATTGGTGATTGAATAGAAAATGTAGATTTGGATGTTGAAGAATGACCAGCAGTACTCTGAAGTTGAAAGGTATTTGATTCAGAGAGTATTTGCAGCATATGACATGCTAACTTGCCCCCTCTCAGCCTCCGTAAAATTGCGATGATATAGGGTGGGGGATTATGAGATGCTGGGTGTCCTGCAGAACTGAGCAGCATTGCAACATAATGAGTGTGCTAACAGATCTGGGCGCTGTACAGCCATCAGAGGAAAGGAAGGCACCACAGGCAGTATGTTGACTGGTTTGATCTGTCTGTGAGCATATCTGTAGAACCAAAGGGAAGGGTTATCAAGATAAAAATGTGCTGTGGAAAATTCCTAAATCTGATTATTTTAAGTGTATGACAGCTTGTGGCACTGTGGGGGGTATCACCGGTGTGTGTCTGTCTGGTGGGGGTACAAGGGGTGCATCACCGTGGTGTGTGTGTGTGTGTGTGTGTGTGTGTCTGTGTGTCTGTCTGTCTGTCTGTCTGTCTGGTGGGGGGTGCAGCACCATGGATGTGTGCAGGGCCGATAGTTACTGTTGTGTGTAGAGCCCTTGACCATGTAAATCTGGCCCTGAGGGCTATCTTGCCCCTCCGGCTCCCCTCAGAGACAAAAGGTTCCCACCTTACCCCTTTAAGATTAGGTCTGATTCTAAAAGATAGTGGCGAGTGGCCACACATATCCATACCTTCGTTATTTATTACCTGTTGGCCAAAAGGATATCTCTCAAAACATACCCGGAGCAACATATTATTTCTGCAGTTAGCATATCATCTTACTTTAACTTGACGGTTTAGGAACGTTTCAAAATGTGGCAGAATGCACAATCACAACACAAAGTCTGACTGAGCTAATACTAGAGGGTTAAGGATAACCCACATGAATATAAACAGTCTAAGGCCAAAGATACATTAAGTAGAAGCCTGGGTGAGTCTGTACTCCCCAGATGTAATACCCATTTCAGAAACCTGGCTCAAACCTCGCATACTTGCTACTGGAGCAAAAAAACAATACCTCAAGAGACCTCCAAAATAAAAATCTCTTCAACCCCAAAAAATTTTGGTCACAGATTAATTCTCCCATCAAAGGACATCCAGCCCAAGGCGAATGTGAGATAATAGCAATTATACAATGGGGTATGAAAATCCTGTAACCCCATTGGTCAAAACACATCACATGACCGTGATAAATCCTCCAGTATACCTACTGTAAAAGTTTTATATCACTATAAAAACAAAAACAAGTTTAACATTGTATAATAGCAATATACCATGACAGGGAGTGGGTATATGGGTGGATTTACCACTTCTGGTGTGGTTAAGTCACTCAGCTGCGCTTCGTGACCGAACCACACCAGGGGTGGTAAATCCACCAATATACCCACTCCCTGTCATGGTATATTGCTTAAATGACACTCGCCAACAGAACCCAGCAGAAGCTGTCAGTGCATTTAACCTTTTTTTTCACAGACCTGGACAAAGACCCACGACCTGGGGACACCCCTACCCACGCAAACAAAGTCTAACACAACTCCCCCCTCCGCAGACTTCCACTTTAAGCTCACATCAAAACAAGAGGTCCTTAATTTACTCAGGAAAATCAAAACCCCTGAATCTGCTTGGCATGATAAGTTAGAACCTAGGTTACTCAGAATCACTGCCCCAGTCACACGGTTGTTTAACAGATCTCTCCTAGAAGGGAAAGTCCTAACACTCTGGAAAGTGGCCCTGGTTACACCAGTCCGTAAAGGCGGTTCACGTGAAAATGTTGAGAATTATCGGCCCATCTCGGTCCCCTCTATCCTGAGTAAGGTACTATAGAGAGTGGCCTATAACCACTTAAGAGACTACATCGAGAGTCATAGTATATTCACGCCTAAGCAACACGGTTTCAGGAAAAAACACGGAACTGACACTGCCCTAGTCAGCCTCACCGCTTGCATATTCTCAGCTCTCGATAAAGGCCAGTTAACCGGTGGTATTCATCGACCTCACGAAGGCCTTCGACCTGGTTGATCACAAACTACTCATAGAGAATCTAAAACAAATGGGCATAGACTGTTTGACAGTGCAATGGTTCACTGACTACCATATGGAAAGGCCCCAACTTGTAAGATGGCAGGGAGTACAATCTGACACACGCCCAATACTTGACGAGGTCCAACAGGGGTCCATCTTGGGGTCCCTACTATTCTCCTTATTTATTAATGGCATGCTGCATTACGGCGGGGAGGCAAACCTAACCCTGTATGCTGACTATGCAGTACTATACAGGTCCTCCAAAGACTTAGCGACATTGAACCTTGAGCTGACAAATTACCGACAACTCCTTGAGAGCTGGTTGGAAAGAAACAACCTCATGCTGAATGGCAGAAAAAACAAAGGCAGTGCTGTTTGGTTCAACAAGTTTAGGACCCGACCGGTCATCAGTCCTGACACCAACTCTCTCCAACGGATCTAAGGTTGACGTGGTCCAATCCATCAAGTACTTGAGCATAACCTTAGATCAAACCTGCACTTTCAAGATGCACACTGACCAGCTGACAAAGACTGTGAACCAGAAACTTGGTCTGCTATATTGCTTTTGCCCTTCTGTTACACAAGAATACCGTCTAAGGCCCATTGGCGTGAGCAGTTGGATTGGCTATGCAGTGCAACCCGGTTCAGGAACGGACCCAGGATGTCTGAGGGCCAGCCGGGGGGGGGGAGGATGGAGCGTCTCAAGGACTGTGCTCCTCCTCTGAGGGGAGGGAGGGCAGTGTGACCAGTGCTTGACAACCCCTGGAGGAGGCCGGGGGCACTGCAGCAAACAGCACCAGAATGTAGTTCGAGGGACGGGGCGGATGCTGGCTGCCATTGCACGTCCCCGCCCCCATATACAGGGGAGAAAACTACAGCTGCCTGCCGCCCGGATGAAGCCTGCCCCTCTGCTCCGAAGAGCTCCCAGGCCGACTCCCTATCCCATACATTGTGGCACTTAGGAGCCCGGTGCCACAACCCTGCCCTGGGGGGTAAGCCAGGGGGTATCAGGGAGTTGCGGCTAATGTGGGAGTGGGAGCAGAGGGGGCCTTGACCAAGACTGAGGTAATGGCGGCAAGCGGCATGATAAAGCATAATTAAAAAAAAAAAAAAAAAAAACCGGCTACAGGTGGCAACTGGCACCTTACTACCCACCCTGTTCTACGGGGCACTAGTTCTCACTGTCAAAGGGGCAGAAATGCAAAAAGATTAGAACCCTGTAGCACTGGGTAAGCTGGTTTGCTTCAGGAGCCCCACCCTGTAAGCATCACTGCCAGGTGCTGCAAGCCTTTTCATGGCCGCCGCTTGAAGGGCAACTACAGTACCCATCTCTGTGTTTGGCCTTCAAACTTAGGCAGGAAAATGCTCTCCCAAGTCTGGCGGGAATACTATCGGTGAAGCCCAACAAAAGGACCCTCAGATCCTCAAACCGCCAGCTCCTCAATGTGCCCAAAGTCAGATCAGCCCAAGGACAGAGGTCATTTCATGCCAGCATCCCACCCCTCAGGAACGCACTCCCAGAGAATATATGGGAATGCACCTCCCTTGGGGGTTTTAAAAAGGGTCTCAAGGTGCACCTCTCTGAGCCCAACCAATGCAACTGTTATTGCTGACACCCTTCGCTCAGTCACCACTTGCACCTGATGTAATTATCTGTGATTATCTGTAACCAAAATTGTCTAGCCTGGATTAACAAATGTCAAGTATATATGATTGTTGTCATTGGATTGTGAAAAGTTACTGTAAGTGAATGTTGTAAAGTGAGAAACTCACTGCATGTGTCTCTGTACACTTGTACCTTTGCTGTATGTAATTAACTCCGGGTCATCCCTGAAAAAGGGACTGTCATGGTCTCAGCAGGCTTACCCGGTTACCAAAATTAAATAAACAAACAGCAGACCGCTACTGAGTGGGTAAAACTGTCAAGATTACTGATCAGAGAGCCAGCGTTCTACACGTATTAGTCCCTCATTCCTCAGCTTCCAGTCTGACCTGTCCCATTCTCTCAAGAAGCAAAGTCGGCTTTAAAGGCTTCCATTTTTTTCCGGCATCTTTGGTGTCGTTGAAAACAAACAGTTTTCCTGCTTACATTATTTTGAATTTGTGGGCAGTTGAAGCATATGTGCTGTGCTGAGCAATCGGAGTCTGGCTCAGACTGCATTGAAGGCTTTGCAGTTCTGCCTTGTGGAGTAGCTGAGAACTGGGAAAAAGTAGATTAATGACCCATCTTCTATTGACAGTTGCCCCTTACTCTTTGCTGCTTGGAGAATATGATCTCCAATATGTGGACCATGCGTAACCAAAGTCCTGAGCTGGTTCATGTCACTTGGTCTATGTCAAGGAGTGAAGCGGTAAACTATATATTTGCTCAGAAATGTCCACATTCAGCAACTGTTGAATCATTGCAGCTGAAAATGTTAGTGGGCTAGCATCCTTCTTTTCCTCTAGAACCCCCAGCACTCATATTTATCAATCTTTTTTTTTTTTTTTATTATAACTTTACTTTCCCCCTTCTGGCCAGACCTGCCCCCATTTGCCCTGCCTTGCACCCAGTCTTGTCACCTGCTTTCTCTGGGACTTACCTCTCCTTTGTTCCTCTCTGGCTTACCCAAAGGGCAGGGCCGCCGGGGAGGACCCCACCCCCAACAGAGTTAGAGTGTGGTGTTGGGAGAGCACCACGATTGGCGGTGTGGGGCCTGCAGTGCAAGGTGGGCATCATCCTACTGCAGTCAGGTATTTTCCTTGTTTCTTCCCAGTGCTTCATAACGTCCGTGGAAATGCCGTTGCTTACGCACATGCACTGACATATGTTAACATCACCCTGAGTCTTGGCTCCCGCTCCACACTGCCACCGGTGGTCACCCAGGTGGCAGTACTGTGGCAGAGGGCAAACCTTCCCTCCCCCAAGGTGGAGTGTGCCCCCTTGAAATGCCCATCCAGTGCCCACTGACGTCCCAGGCTCGTTCCTCAACCTGGGTCATTGGCTTCGCAAGTGGTGATGCTACTGCTATACTGGCAGGCTGTGATATTTGCCATTGCTGCTGAGTTTGCCAGCTTCTCAAGTCTGCTTCTAAGTAGTTTGTTCTCCTCTGCTAAACCAGCAACTGCAGCAGTGTCTTTGTTGACAGAGTCTTGTGCTACCTTTGATTTGGTCATTACAGAGTCCATGTGAATTTCCATCACTGTTAGTTGAATGTTACATACTAACATACTAAAATGCCAGCAGAATAGGCCTAACGGTCTTTCGTGTCTGCTTGTTTGGTCAGCCCCCACCCTGGGAGCTGACCTTGCTGCCCCCCTTCTCCCTCTCTGGCTTCTTCCTTTCCAGTCCCGGCTATTCTCGCTGCACTGGTTTTTGCTTCCAGAACCCTTCCCCAGTACCTGTCCCACCCCCCTCTTGAGCCCCTCCACCATTTCTGCCTCCACCAGACCGCTGGGCAGTGCATTCCATGGCTCCACCACCCTCTCAGTGAAGTAGCACCTCCTCCTTTCTCCCCTGAATCTCCCCCCCTTCAGCTTCCACCCATGCCCTCTAGTTGCCCCCCTCCTGCCTTCGGAGCACCCCGACTGCTCCTCCCCTATTTACCCCTTCATGTATCTGATGACCTCTATCATGTCCCCCCGGTCCCTTTTCTCTTCCAATGTGTACATACTTATCTCTTTGAGCCTCTCCCCAAAGGCACTATCCCCCAAGCCCCAAATCATTTTGGTTGCCCTCCTCTGGACCCTCTCCAGGAGTTCAATGTCCCTCTTTAAATGTGGCCTCCAAAACTGCACGCAGTACTCGAGGTGCGGCCTCACCAGGCAGTTCTACAGTGGGAGTATCACTTCCCTCCTTCTGGAGGTGAGCCCCCTAGTGATGCATCCAAACATCCTGTTGGCCTTTGCCACTGCCCTCCTACAAGACTCCAAGTTGTTCATCTTGACATCCACCACCACCCCCAGGTCCCTCTCAGCCATCGAGGCTTGTAGCATTCCCCCCCCAGGGTGTACACTTGGTTCGGGTTTCTGGCTCCCAGGTGCAGTACCTTGCATTTCACTGCATTGAACCTCAGCTTCCACTTTCTAGACCACCTTTCCAGAGCCTCCAGGTCCCCCTGTAGGGCCACAGTCCCCTCCTCCCCATCCACCACCGCCCCCAGTTTTGAGTCATCCGCAAAGAGACTCATCTCACTTCTGATACCCTTCCTTATGTCAGAGACATAGGCATTGAACAGGAGGGGCCCAAGGACCGATCCTTTCCTGCCAACCATGACCCTCTGGGTCAGGTTCTGGAGCCAATTGCCTATCCATCTGGTTCCCCACCCACATTTCTCCAACAGGCCCCCGTGAGGAACAGAGTCAAACGCCTTGCTGAAGTCAAGAAAGAGGACGTCCACTGGTCTACCCAGGTCCAAGGCACTCGTCACCCAGTCATAGAACTCCACAAGGTTTGTCTGACACGATTTCCCTGAGACGAATCCATGCTGTCTATCGTCCAGGCACCCCAACTTTTCCAGGTCTCCCCCTAGTCTCTCCTTGACAATGCCCTCCATCACCTTGCCCACCACTGCTGTCAGGCTGACAGGCCTGTAGTTCCCTGCCACCTCCCTTGATCCCCCCCCTTGTGGATAGGCACTATATGCGCCACCTTCCAGTCCTGGGCTACCCACCCTGCCCTCCGAGAGATGCTGAAGAGCTCCGCCAGGGGTTTTGCCAGGACATCTGCCAGTTCCTTCAGCACTCTGGGATGTAATTTATCCGGCCCTGGTGCTTTCTCCGTCTTAAGGGACCTGAGGGCTTCCCTCACTCTCTGTGCCATGATTTCCACCTCCACTACCTCGTCCCCCTACTTTGCCTTCCCCACCTGCCAGTGATGCCCCCCCTCCCCAGACCCGCCGATCGTAAGGGTCCCCCACCCTCAGATTCACCGCCTCCTCCCATGTATGATGCAGCCCCCATTTTCCTTGAGGAAAACTGAGGCGAGTACTCATTTAGTACCTCAGCCTGCTCCCCAGGTCTTGTGCCCATCCCTCCCTGTTCTAATCCTGCTAATCTGCCCCTTCACCCTTCGTTTTTCCCCGGTGTATCTAAAGAACCCCTTGTTCCCTCTCCTAATTTCCTTGGCCAGGTTCTGCTCCTTCCTTGCCTTAGTCGCCCTCACCACCCTAGTCACCCTTCTGGCCATCAGCTCGTACTCCCCTCGGTCCCTTTCACTCCTTGAGCACTTGAATTGCCTATAGGCTGCCTTCTTTCCCCTCACCACCTCCTGAACCCCCCTGGTCCACCAGCAGGGTTTTCAGGCCCTACTGCATTTTCGTCTTACTCTTGCACAGGTGCTGGTAGCATCCTGCACCCCCCCCCCGATGATTTCCCACCTACTGTCAGCGTCCATGTCTGGCCCAATCCCATCCAAGTGCTCCTTAAAGACCCTTCCCATTTCCTTGAAATCCACCCCCCTGAAGTCAGTTACCTCCGTCTTTGTGCAGCCTTCTACTACTCCTAGGTTCAGGCAGAACCAGACCGTGGCATGGTTGCTCCCCGCCAATGGGTCCCTTACCTCCAGGCCCCCAATCTGGTCACTGTCTGCCAGGACCACATCCTGTATCTGCTCCTCCCTGGTCAGTTCTCCCACCTGCTGAGTTAGGAACACGTCCTGAAAGACATCCGACAACCTCTGTTCCCTGGCCACCAAGGATGTCATAGTCTCCCAGTCTGTTCCTGGCATGTTTAAGTCCTCCAACACCACCACCCTTCCCCTTCCCAATCTGCAGTGTCTCCCAACATCTGCCACCAGACTCTCCTCCAGCTCCTCCCGTAGGGGGTCTATACACCACTCCTATTTTTACTCTCTTGCCCCACCTTGTTATCAATGTGATCCAGATCGGCTCCACAATTCCCTCCGCCTCCTCCACTCCTCCTATGGCAATGCAGTTTTTGACTATTATTGTTACCCCTCCTCCCCCCCCCCGTCCTTCCTGAACATGGTATAACCCTCCAGGTTCAGATCCCAGTTGTGCCCTGCGGTGGCCCAGGTCTCAGTGACCGCTGCCACATCCACCTTTCCCTCAGTTAGCATCGTCTGGAGCTCAGTCATTTTATTGCCCAAGCTCCTGGCATTTAGCAGGACTACCTTCCACCCTTTCCCTATACTTCCATTTCCCCTGCTCGTGTTCCTGTGGGGATTCGGTCTTCCCCTAGTCCGCACCTTACCAGTCGGCCTTTTCCTGCATTCCTCCAGCTCCTCCCAAGGGGGGGTGGAGACAGAGTTCATCCTTTATCGGACCCCCTCGACAGCCATTTCTCCCATCCCTCCCCCCTTTCACAAGTTTAAACCCCACCTTTCACCAGTGAACCCCTCTATTTTCAACTTAAGGATTTCCTTCCCCTCCGAATTGAGATGGAGCCTATCTCTAGCATACAGCCCCTTATCCTCCTAGGTCTCCCCCCAGTCCCCCATCAACCCATACCCTCTGGCCCCACACCACTCCCTGAGCCACTGGTTTATCACCCTAATCTTCCTTTTGTGTTCCCCACTAGCCCTTGGCACCAGCAGGATTTCCGAGAAGGAAATTGCACATCCTATATCATGACAGACCCTGGCAAGCTCCCTGAACCTTGCCTGTATCTCTAGTTCACTGTTACTCTCAATGTCATTGGTACCCAGGTGGACCAGTATGTCCGGGGAACCTCCACAATCCTTTGCCAGCTGATATACCTCATGCTTGGCCCTGTGCACTGTTAGTCCAGGGAAGCATTTTGTTCTAACCGGGCAGGCTTCTCCCTCCCTATCCCATTTGATCCCCCGATCATGGAATCGCCCACTTTGCCTCCACTTTTCTATCCAAATCTCTGATGGCCTGTAGTAGTGCTGCATTTGTAGGCAGGGTGTGAAATTCCTATACTTTAGGTGCCTCAGCAGGTATTTTTGACTGGGGACACCTAATTTCCCTAGCTGAGTGCCATCTGGGGCACCTAGCTGTGGCTGATCTTTTTATCTCCTCAGGCAGTCAGGCTGATGTTTATTTTTCCAGTAGGCTCCAGTCCCCACCTTCTTAGATGAGAATGACATGCGATCGTCGCTCCAGTCCTCCCCCTTCCCCTGAGCATGATTGTTATGTGAACATAGCATCTGCACAACGTGTGTGCTAATGGGATCGTGGTCACGGTCACACAATGATGCGCTCCATCTGTTGTCTTATCCATATCTCTGGCCTGTAACAGTGCCGCATTTGTGGGTTCTGGTCCTCCACCACTACACGTGGAGTCCCCGCTGTCCTTGCTGGTCTGCTTCATGCGACTCTGAGCAGTGGGGTTGCCGCCATCCTAAGCGGGCTGCTGCCGAGGTTTAACCATATTGCAACCTCCATAAATTCTGTATCTTTAAGAAGCTGTTGTTGAAATCTACAACTTGCTATGATTTGTTCGGTGAATTTCGGCTTTAGGTTTATTAAATTGGCGTTAGGAAGACATGAAGACGGAGAGCTCTGCAGAAGCACGTCTGTTCTTGCTGGTTGCAAGCCTCCCCCCACTGATGAATATTGAAGATGACTGGGCCCAGGACTGGTTCTTGTGATACTCTGCTGGTGACTTCTCTTTCCACTGATCAGAGCCCATTCATCACAACTCTCTGCTACCTCTCCTCCAACCAACTCCCTACCCACTTTACTATTTCCATAGCTGTACACAGATCCTCCATCCTCTTCAGCAGCCTTCAGTCAAATGCTTCACCGAAGTCGATGTGTAGTGAGCCTACTGTGTGCCTCTTGTCAACTACCCTGGTTACCCTGTCAAAGAATACTATCACGTTGGTCTGACAAGACCTCCCTGTCACAAACCTGTGCTGCTTACTATCTTGAAGCTCATTGTTCTCCAGGTATTCCACTAAGTCCTCTTTGACTAGAGTTTCCATCAGTTTTCCTACTATGTTGGTAAGGCTGACGGGTCTATAGTTTTCCGGCTGCTCCTTCTCCCCTCCTTTATGTAGCAGAACTATGTCCACCATACTCCAGTCCTTGAGAACCACTCATTGCTGCAAAGAGCTATTGAGTAGCCCCACCAGGGATTCGGCTAACACAGATGCCAGTTTCCTTAGTACCTTCAGATGCATCCCATCTAGCTGTGGGACCTTGTTTACCTTCAGGGCTGTTAACCATTTTTTGACTCTTTCACTAGTATGCTTCTGCAGCCTCATTTCTGGGACCCCTCTATCAGCTGCCTTTATGCTGTTCTTTTTTTTTTTTTTTTTCCCACTTACTTTTTTATGCTCTCCTGTTCTCTCCCCATATCTACCCCTTCCCTCAGGGTCTCAATGCACCATCACAGGCTGTGCTGGAAGGACCGTGGATGCTAACCCCATGGAGTGCTCCACCCCAGAATCATTCTAGATCCCTGATGACCTCTCGGTGGTGAGGAAGGGGCTTCCAATGTCTCTCTGGAACCTAGAGGACGCGGACACCCTGGAGCTGCTCCATAGTCCCCACGGTTAAGTCGGCACCGAGCCCTTGCCTGGCGCAGACATGGGGCTTTTTCCTGATTTTCTGCAGTCCCACCCCTACATGCGCTGGCACACGAGGATAACCAATGACATGGAGGCACGCAGAGACGTGCCTTCGTTCCAGGCTCTCGGCCAACATCCGCCCCTCCCTAAGCTACTGCATCCTTGGCTGTGCCTCCACCTATGATCACCCAGGTGGTATAGCAGCAAAGACTGCAACCCAACCCTTCCTCGAGAAGGAGAGCAGCCCTGTGGGCGCTCAATCCTTCTCTTCCCCCCGGCCAGCCCTCCAGCCACCCAGTCTAGCTACCGAACCCAGGTTGCTGGTGTCGCAAGCGGTAGCGCTACTGCTGTGCTGGCGGGCCAGCCTTTATGCTGTTCTTTGAAGTGAATACCAAGCAGAAGTAGTTGTTGAGCACAGCTGCTTTCTGACCCTCTTCCTCTGTTACCCAGCCCCTCTCCCTTACACTCACCATCCCCCCCCCCGCCTTTCTGTTTTTCCTTCTGTAACTAAAAAAATATTTTCTTCCCCTCCCTTGACCCCCTCCACAATACACAGTCCTGTGTCTGCCTTTGGGATCTCGACTGCCCCCTTGACTTTTCTATTTTTTTCCTGATACTCGTCCCTTTCCCCTCTGTTTTTCTTTGTACCTTATAAAGACTGTTTGACCAGCCCCCATCAGTCCTTGCCATTCCGCCCAGCCCCATCATCTGCCATTTCTGGGACTTACCACCACCTCACGGTTCCCCCATGGATGACCCACAATGGGAAGGGCAGCCAGGGGGTTGGGCCATTAACTCCCCCCACCCCCGGACAGAGTTGCACTGTGATTGGTAAAGTGGCGAGCCCAGTCGTCAATGTGGGGTCTGTGGTGGGTGGCACCCTGCTTTGGTCAGGAGTTTAATGTTTTCTGTTCCACTCCTGACATCGGGAAGGCCTTGGCTGATGCATAGCATCTTGCCGCCACTGTCCCCTTCCCTCGATCCTGCTGGCTCCAGCTGCAGCGCCACCTGTGGTCACCCAGGTAGTGATGTTGCAGCAGAGACTAGACTCCCTACCACCCCTCAGGAGGCAAGCATCCACGGAATGCTCTGCCATCCTCCCCCGACCAGCCCTCCCATGACCCAGGCCCATTCCCAAGCCCGGGTCATCAGCGTTGCAAGTGGTAGCATTACCATTGCACTGGCGGGCCGCCATAGAGGCCTTCTTTTTTGCCTTCACTGCCTTCCTGACCTTTTCAGAGAACCAAATTGGTCTCTTATACTTGTTTCTCTTTTTAACTGTTCTTGTGTATGTTTTAATTGCTGCAGGAATGGGACCTTTTATGACCCTCCCCCATCTTTCTTCTACTCCCCCAATGCTCTCTTCCTCAGTTAACCTGCCCAGGACTAGTCATAGTCCCTGATTTGGTTGTAATTCACCCTTCCAGCACCTCAGCCTTAGATGAGGGTTTACTGGTGCCCAGGGCCAACAAAAACCATATAATATTGTGGTTTCCCCAGTCTGCACTCCATCTACTCTTTCCGAGTTGGTGAGTACTGCATCGAGAATGGTTGGTTGTCTAGTGGGTTCCCTGACCTGCAGCACCAGCATGCAGTCCTGCAAACTGTCAAGTAGGACCTGGGTTCTGGCACTGCTGGGATGACCCAGTTGATGCCTGGCAGGTTGAGATCTCCTACTGCTACAACCTCCTCCCCTTTGTCCGCCTTTTCTTCTGCTCTTAGTTTCTTATCGCTCTCCTCTCCCTCCCCCTGGTGATCTGTAAACTACCCCCCAAGTGAGGTTTTCTAACTGATGATTCTGTGAGCTGTACCCATAGCAAGTCTACCTCTGCTTTCCCTCCAATGGATCCTCCACTGCTTCTGTTCTTTCCCTGATGTTAATGGACACCCCTTCGCCTGTAACCATCACTCCATCGTGCCTATATAAGGTGTATCCAGGAATCATCAGGTCCCAGTCGTTGTTCTCTTTTTCCCAAGGTCCTGTAATGGCCATGAGATCCAGCCCAGAGTCTGCCATCAGTGCCTGGCGTTTACTAAATTAATTACCCAGATTCCTGCCATTGAGGCATACCACCCTTCATCTTATATTCCTACCCCTGTTGGCTCTTGAATGACTTCCAGATCACAGTTCCTTGATATCCCAGGTGTTATGTGTTTTTTCCTTTTTTGCTGGTCTGTTTGGTCTACAATCCCCTGTCCCTGGAACTCATTCCAGTCTGCTACTACTTCCTGTACACCATGCCTCAATCCCTGGGGGAGTCCTGTCTAGGTTCCTCACTTCACCTACCTCAACTGTAGAATTCCTAGCCCCACCCACCCCCGCAGTTAAACTATCTGCCCATGTAGATGTCAAACCTATGCCCTAACTCACTAGTCCTCTCTCTTTTTAGGTGAAGACCATCACCATTGAAGAGCCTCCTCTCCCAGAAGCCCCCTGTCCCCAACAAAGTGGTACCCCTGTTCCTGATGCCACCATTTTTTACATTCAAGTTTATTGAGTTTTAGTGAACATACATGGGTTTCATTTTCAAGAACTAACAAATTAACAAACATCACTGGAATGAAGTATTTCTTTGTTCATTATACTTTTTTTATTAGTACCCCCCCCCCTTGGTTTTCCGATCCTGGTCCATATCTCCCCCCATGCTAGCACCCAGACGACCTGAGATCGTTCCTGAACCTGGTCGCCGCGGCTGAGGTAACATAGCACCTCAGCGCCCATTAGGCGAGCGTTCATTATACAATTTAATTTAGGCACTGAACGTATTTACCAAGTGTAGCAAAGAGTTAGCTGGATGACATATGAGGTCCGAGACTGTCTGGCCAGGCAGGTTCAGGAGAAGAGAGAAGCAATACCTGGGTCATCTGGAGTATTATGGAATAAAAGACTGGCCTTTTATTATCATTGCATATAGCACTTATCTATTCCAGCAATTATTAAATAAGTCATGTCTCAGATTCAGCCTGTGTGTGATTTGTTCCCTTTTATAAATTTCTGCCATTACAAAGGTACCAGTCAGCTGGAGCAGGGTGACTGGGTGAGAGCCATAGCCTAGTAATGTCTTTATGAGCTGCAGTTAACAGAATCCGAACCAGGTATTTTTTGGAGTTTATCTCTAATGAATTTAGTGATGACCAATAGAAGAGTCATTTCAGCTGTGATCTCTAAATTGAGGTTTATTACTTCCTTCAAGGTTTGCTGAACCTGGTTTCTGAACTGAATGACTCCTGGGCAGTCCTAGGAGATACGTGTACGTGATACATTTAGGTTTCCACATTGCTCCAGCCGACTGTGCTCCATGCATCATGTGGTACGTAACCTGTATTTGTGGCTTTATAAAAAAAACTGATAGCCACATTCTAGATAAATTCTTTAAGTGTACGGGAGCTGGAGACTCTATGCAGTTCTCTGAAAAACAGAATGGCAAATTTCTTCATTAATAACCATTTGGAATTTTGCATCGAGTCTAGCTTTCACATGGAATGTGTGTTGCAGGTTTGTTTGCATAACGGTCTTGTATATGTAGGAGATGATATAATATATGTATATATATTTTTTTTTTATTTAGTTGTTTAACCAGGAGTAACGCACTAAGCTTTTTTACAGGAGTGACCTGGGAGGACAGGGAAGTTAAGTGACTTGCTCAGGGTCACACAGTATGCAAGTGGAAGCTGTGGGATTCAAACCCAGGTTTGGTCTGCTGGATGTCACTAGATTTGCAGCTCAGAGCCTTTAACCACTGCACTATACTGCCCCCAGTAGTGCTCCAGTGATGTTCCATAGCAGTAGGATAAATAGTGGTAATGAATTGGTCTTGGTTGGGTAGAGCAGTTTATATCTTTGTATATAATTACTAATTAGCAAACATCTAAATAAATACTTATGCAGGATTTGATACACATCTTCAAGAAACTGGAATGAGGTGATGGTACCTTGTGTTATGGTTGACAAGTACTGGAGGTCTAGTCTTTGCCATTTCACATACATGAGATCAGTTTGTGCCAGTTTAAAGTTTTGGTCATTTGCTATGCAGGTTATCGAAAACTGATGTTTCTTAATTTGGTCCCCTGTTCATTATGTTATTCCAGCAGTTCAAGGTTGTTCTTGTAAAGGGGTTAATTGTAAAGTTGGTGGGATTTTGAAGCAGGTTAGAGAGGAGGGTTCTCCCCAGTTGGGTGGAGATCCTCTTACATTTGGGTCTAAAGTTTTCCAGTGGGCCTGGTACTTGTTTGTAATCCAATAAAGGCATATGTTGAGTTGTGGAGCCATAAAGTAATTATTAAGGTAGGAGAGGGTTAAGCAGCCCCGTCTCTTGGCAGTTGTAACATTTCAAATGTTTTCCTCGATTTCCCCCCTCATCCCACAAGTATTGTGAGATAATCTTATGCCATTTGGAGAATAGTGCTTGTTGTGGGGGGGGGAGTGTAGTGGAATAGATATAGTAACCTGGGTGACAGATTTGCTCTGTGTCTACCCGCCGTGCTAATCCGATTGGTAGAGTTCTCCAAACATGGGTGTCCTGGATTATTTGTCTTTCAGTGCAGCATAACTGGTTTTTGGCAGATTGTTCATGTGTTTTGCTAATTTTAGCCCCAGATATTTAAGGGACTTCATGTCCGAGTGGAACGGGTAGTTATTTTTCGTGGCTTGAAAGGAGCAATAGCTAGAACAAAATACTTCTGCCTTGCTGATATTAAGCTTGTATCCTGCAGTGGAGGAGAACCTTTCTAGGGTAGTGTAGAGCCAGGGGAAATCTCTGGGCTAGTCATATAAATTAGCAACTCATTTGAATGTAATGCCAGTTTCTGCATGTGGTTTTCAGTGTCCATAGCGTGGATGTTGGGGTTATGTTTTAGCAGGTATGCAGGAGCGCTATATATAGCGCAAAAGCAAGGGAGATATAGAATCATAGAACTGTGACTACAGAAAAGGACCCTTTTGGCCCATCGAGTCTGCCCCTTACTCCCCCCCCGGTGGGTCATCCCTGTGTGGTACCTTTGTGCAGTGCTATGGTTTGTGAATGCGATCTGTTAAATTTGATAAATGCTCTGGAGGAAGTGTTTATGTTTTGTAGTAGTTGCACAGTTGTTTCGTGCATGCTAAATCTGGAGAGGGCTTTGAACAGGTAAGTCCATGATACCCTGCTGAAAGCCTCAGCATCAAGGCTGAGAAGCAGGAATGGTATTGTCACCTTACTTACCTGATGTATGAGATGCAGTGTGCGCTGCACATTGTCCTGAGTTTGCCTAGCCATAACAAATCCTGTTTGATCTTTGTCTAAAGGGGAGTAGCCGGACAGTCTCTATTATCCTGGCCAGTACAGAAGGCAAGATTTTGTAGAACTGCTAAGGGTGGAGATGGGACGATACGTTGGACAGTGTTCTTTGGGTTTGCCCAGCTTAAGAATGACCAAAATGGTAGTGTACTGCCGTGAGGCAGGAATACTTGCTCTGTTTGGTACTGCTGTGAAAGCTTGGATTATGGATGGTGTTAGCTTCTCCTGAAATGTTTTATGACATTCTGTTACGTAGCCATCAGGGCCTGGGTATTTGTTGTTTTTTCAGATAGTTTATTGTATTCAAGATTTCCTCTGATGTGATGGGAGCTGTGAGTTTATTACTGTCCTGTGCCTCAGATGCGATCGATTAATATCCCTGAATATATGTTGGGTGTGTTGTTTTTTGGTTTTTTTTATTTGGTGGGGGGGCATGTTCCAAGTATAGGTATGTATAGTAGTCCACAAAGGCTTGGAGGACATCTTTTGGTTTTCTGAGTGTCTGCTTAGTTTCCAGGTGTGAGATGCATGTAATAATGGCCTGGGGCTTCAGGGTGCTGCAGGCAGGTCACCCTTTGTCCCCCCTCATAATATTGTATCTCTGCCACAAATATCTAAGGTTTTTTTTTTTATTTACTTATTCAAGTCTCTGATTATAGGTTGATTTTGGTTTGAGCATTAAGCAGTGCTCCAGATGTGTACATGTCCCATTTATGCTGGTGAAATGGGTTTCTATACAGCTTTTGTCAGGTGGCTGGCGTACCAAATACACACATTAGGCTGCAGTCCAGCATTATTATTGTTTCCCCCGCCAAGCACCTTTCAGCCAGAGTTCCATATTTTAGTCCTGCTTTTTCTGCTTCACGCTGCAGACCATTTGACACATTTAATTAAAAAACAAAAAAACTTTGCAATCCTGCACGCACCTTCCGGCTCTCCTGACAGATATGCTCACACTCACTCACCACTTGTAGCATGCAGTGTCAAATATTTCAACAAGCACGGAAGCATGTAACACATTTAGAGGATGTAATTAGAAGGGCAGGCAGGCGAACAAGCAGCGGCAATATGACATATCTAAGCATGAAGTAGCAGCTAAGCTAGGGATAGAAAACCGCTGACAGAAACAGAATCTGAGGGGGGCGTATTTGAGGTTAGAGCTTCACTGAATCAGCTATGTTTGTTGGGTAACTGTGGAGGGGCAAGGAATGCACATTAGGGGTATTGAATATCGGATTTCTTTTACATTGACTGACACATTTAAAAGGTTTATTTAAAACATAAATATTATGCTTGGCTCAGACTATATACAGTTTATTTAGGCACAAGCACGTAGTCAGATTTCCTTGACAGTGCCATAAGAAAGAGTGTGAGAGAGAGTGTGTGTGTGTGTGTGTGTGTGTGTGTGTGTGTGTGTGTGTGTGCAGAGAGAATACTAATGTGTGGGATGGTAAGGGAAGGTGACCACAGATGGGAGATGCTGGAGGCTGCTGCTATGTGTGTGTACGCATTTCATTGTAGGGGTGTGTGTAGAGGACTCGGGAGACCACAGATGGATGGCAGAGATTGGATGGTGCTGTGTGTGTAATAGATAGGGGAGAATGAAAGTTATGCAAGTACAAACTAAGCGAAAAAAAAAAAACTGACGCTGCAGACTTTTTAAATATTAATATTTATAGGTGTCCCCTCCAACTCTGTTGCACAATAGCATTAGCACTTATTTGTACAGTATTTCACTTAAAGAAAAAAAAAAGGCATCAAAGAGCTGCTGACACCTTTGGGAGAACTTTGGAAAATATAATATTTAGACACAATTCAGTTTGCATTTCAAATATCTTCTACAGTTTTCTCATCTCCATTATTTATTACTGAAGAAATTCCCACTAAAACAAGATCTTTCATTTATTTTTTTATTTTATTTATTGAAATGTTTCACCAGGAGGGCACACTGAACAACAAGTTTCTCATCTCACGGTGCGACCTGGGGGGAGGGGGTTACATAGGGTTGTGAAGGATGATCAGTTACAATGGTATATGGGTAGTACAAACAATACAACATTGTAAGATTGTGCAACAGTTACTAACATACTAAAATGCCAGCAGAATAGGCCTAACGGTCTTCGCGTCTGCTCGTTTGGTCAGCCCCCACCCTGGGAGCGGACCTTGCTGCCCCCCACGGGCTTCTCCCTTCCCAGTTCCGGATATTCTCGCTGCATTGGATTTTGCTTCCAGAACCCTACCCCTGTACCTGTCCCACCCCCTCTTGAACCCCTCCACCGTCTCAGCTCCACCAGCCCCTGGGCAGCGCATTCCATGGCTCCACCACCTCTCAGCTTAAGTAGCACCTCCTCCTTTCTCCCCTGAATCTTCCCTCCAGCTTCCACCCATGCCCTCTAGTTGCCCCTCCTCCTTCCTTCAAGCACCCTGACTGTTCCTCCCCTATTTACCCTCTTCATGTACCTGAAGACCTCCTATCATGTCCCCCCTGCCGTCCCTCTCTTCCAGTGTGTTCTATATTTAGCTCTTCAAGCTTCCTCCCTATAGGTCCTGTCCCCAGGCCCCAAATCATTTTGGTTGCCTCCTCTGACCCTCTCAGGAGTTTAATGTCTTGCTTAAGTGTGGCCTCCAAAACTGCACGCAGTACTCGAGTTGCGGCCTCACCAAGCAGTTATACAGAGGGAGTATCACTTCCCTCCTTCTGGAGGTGATCCCCATAGCGATGCATCCCAGCATCCTGTTGGCCTTGGCTGCTGTCCTCCTACAAGTCTCCGAGTTGTTCATCTTGACATCCACCACCACCCCCAGGTCCCTCTCAGCCATCGAGACTGTTAGAACGCAAGATATTGTACAATAAACAGTAGTGGAACATTGGGTAAATTACAATACATGTCCAAAATCCTACAAAAGAACATATAAACATACAAAACAGCAATAATGCGACAGGAGCATGCTTGAGGTAGTACGGAAGTGCTGTTGGAGTAAAAAGGATGGGGTAGGTTGTGCACACGGGTGACCCAGAAAGGCAGCTGGAGAAGAGAGGGGGAGAGGCAAGAACTGAACATGAGGAGAAGGGGTAGCCATTTCCTGATTCCCCCTTCAGGATGTTGAGAACCCTGCTTTGGGGGTCAAGACAGGAAGGCAGAAACTGGGGATGGATATTAAGGAGGGTTAAAGCAGGAACAGCTGAGGGAGAGGTAATTGTGTAGGGCAGAGGTAAGGGAGTAATTGGAGGAGGAGTGTCATATTTCAGGGGGGGAGGGAATTCCAGATTTTAGGGAAGCAATGGGCGAAACCAGTCTGACCGATGAGGGTGGAGCGGCGAGGGACCTTCAAGGTGTGGACATCATTAGATCTGAGAGAGTGGGTGGGGGGAGGTGGAGTGGAGAGAGAGGATGAGAAATGGGATGGGAGCACTCCGAACCAGAATTTGAAGGTTAGTTTGGCACAGTGTGAGATGCGTCTGTGAGATAGTGGAAGGAAGGTTAACGAGCGATAGAGTTCACAGTGGTGGGAGCGGGAAGGGGAGTTGAGAGCAGAGCGGCAGAAGGAGTTAAAGAGTGTCCAGGTTGGTCAGGGAAGATTTGGGAGCAGCACCATAGGCTACGTTATAGTAGTCAAAGATGGGGAGTATCATCTTCTGGACAATTTCACGCCTCGCAGTCAACGGGATGCAACTATGATTCCTGTACAGAGCACCAAGCTTGGGGCACAGTTTCTTCAAGATAGCATCGATATGCAGAAAAGTTGAGGTGCTGGTCCAGCCAGACCCCCAGATATCTAAATGAGGAGGTGTCCTCCAGGATGGTCCCGTCAAGGGTGTGGAAGGTGGGTAGGGCCGGGAGCCTAGAGAGTCTCTGCCTGGTGCCAAAGGTCATTGAGACTGTCTTCTTGGCGTTTAGAAAAAGCTGGTGAGAAGCAACCAGAGCTGAACTTGGTTGAAGTCATGCTGTAAGCTGGTTTCCACAGCAGCAGGGTTTTTGCCGGAACTGTATAAAACAGTATCGTCAGCGTACATCTTTATCTACCTTTATGTCCTGCAGTTCCTCTGCCTCTGCTACTTGTTCCCTAGCTGAAATTATAATGCTCTGTTGTGACATTACAGTCTTTTGCCATGGGGATAACTGTGATGTCACAATCGGTATTATGACATCAGGTTGGGAAGAAGCAATAAGAGGTGATGAACTCTCAAGAAACAGTTTTCCTGTTTTCATGCATATGACCTCAGTAATAAATAATGTGAATAAGCAATACAGACCTAATGAGAGAATAAGCTGTTTTGTTTCCAAATATTATATTTTACAAAGTTCTTCTTAAGGTGTCGGTGGCTGTTTAATAGAAATGCACTTTTTTTTATCACAGCTGTTTTTTTCTGTACTCCGTGCCAGTCAGCTCCCCTATCTGGACCGACACCTGCCCCCCAGCCCTGGCCACTTCCGGAATTACCAGTGCTGCCTTGCCCGGCCTGGGAGCAGCACCTGGGGGGGAGTCGGTCTTCATCCTGCCAACCGGCATTTTTTTTCTCCTCCTGGTTTTCTCCCAGGAGCCCCAGGAGTATGCACGCATGTGCCATACAGCCCCGGTTATGGCTCCTTTCCCCCATCCCATGGCCTAGTGCCTGTGGCCCCCCTCTGAGCCCATGCTACCCCCAGCCTTCACGGGGGGTCGCCATCAGCCGAGGGGTGCCACGCTTCCTCCCTGGAGAGGAGAGCTTGCCTGCTGGCAGCTTCATCCAGCTCCACCCCCGCCTGCGCTGACCTCCACCCCGGCTTGTTCCTCAAACCAGGTCGCCATGGGTCGAGGGAAGGCACCAGCGCCTCAACCCTCTATGCCACCGGGCCGGCTGAAATGCACTTTTTAATGCAAGAAGTTTGTCATTTGTACACATCCAGATTTGGTTTTACTCACCTCACTTTAAAATTGGGGCGTACAACGTACGGTACTCATCCTGTAAAATCTTATCTGGAGCGCTGGCACTGAGTATAGTTTACAGTTCTCTCTCCACCCGCTGTAAATCCTCAGTTACACTAATGTCCTTCCTATTGTAAATCTTGCAAGTCCTTTGCTGTCTAGCTTTCCTTTTCTTGTTTTTCTTAGTGGAGGATGTAGTTATCTGCCCCCTGAAGACTACTTTTAGTGTGTTTCACAAAGTATGTATACTGTGTGTGTGTGTGTTGTGGGGGGGGGGGGAGAACAGATCAGGGTTTTAATTGTCTGACTTTATTTGTGCTGCTACATCCCATACTGTTTCCTGGAATTCCTGGTTGTTAAACCATGCTGCATTTGGACGCTAGTGTGTAGTCTTCCTCTCTTGCCCCAAGTCAAGATGTAGTTCTATTGGGGGGTGATCTGAGAGGAGTATGGGGCTGCGAGAACATCCTAGCACTTTATGTATGTGATCTAATGTGAGAAGAAAAGTAATCCAGTTGGGGGTGCATCCCATGTGGATGGGAGTAGTTTGTCTAGTTCCTAGGGCAGTGCTCGCTCGCTGTAGTGAACCCCTCTATACAAAATCCCTCTTATAGAGAACACCTGTAATGGCTCCTTTTGCTTCGTAAGCAGGCGAATTAACACCTCGCTTTACTGAACATCTAGCTATTGTGAACAAATCTGCTGGCTCCAGAGGAGTTCACTGTAGAGAGGGACAACTGTGTGTGGATTCAGTTGTTGCCACACGTTCACCCATCCTTTCTGGGAAGCCAGATTTTTAAAGCATTTTGCTGCTGCTGGAAGCCTAGGCGATGCAGTGTTGATGGAATGTAGGTGTGGCTGCATGATGAAGCTGAAGTCGTCCCTAAGACTAACGTGCCTCTTGCCTTGGAAGAGGTTTTACTGAAAATTGGTTTTGTGTCTGAGATATCGGGGAGGCAGGTATATACAGACTACTGCTAGTTCCGCTTTCCCCCGTGTTTCTCATCACCATGATTTATCTGTAACTTTCTTTGACTGAGTAAAAGAGGTTGTTCTTGGGATTAAACTAGCTGTTCCTCTGCTTGCCTTGTTTGTAAGAGGAGGCTATGACATGTGCAAACTGAAACTTCTCAAGTTTTTGGTGCTTCGAGTTAGATAAGTGTGTATTTGTTTTTGTTTTGTTTTTTCGCAGTAGGATTACATAATGGGGCTTTTCTCTTTTGGCTGCTGCAATAATTTTTGACAGGGATATTTATTTTATCTAGTTTTTGTTAACCGGGGAGGGTGCACTAGCCATGGCAATGACTATTTTCAGGCACGACCCGGGAGATTACAGAACAGTGAAGACTAATACAGAGCATCAGTAATAACATAACTATACACCATGATATTACATTAAAATGAACGATGTTACAAGGATGGGAATACATTGCAAGCAGTAGAGGATATTGAACCTATTAACATTATGGGAATACATTTTGAAGGGTTTTGCTGTCATGACAGTAATATGGTATGACGCCATTTTTGCTTATCTGTTGTTCCCAACTGAGACTTCAAGATCTCGTGTTCCTTCAGTCATCCGTGACACTTGTGCCAATTCATCCTGCAGAACAGTAAAACATACAAACATTGGTAACGTCGGGTAACAGGTGCTAAACTATAAACTGTGTACAGAGAGCTTTCAGGGTAGGGGAGATATGCATTGAGTCTCTCCCTTGGGATCCAGGTCACACTTAGATGGAGTGGCTGTTCCTGGATCAGAGGACAGTTTCCTGCTGAAGGTAGAGCAGGCCTTCAATATGCCTGTGCATGGAAAGGGAAGGGTAGGAGGAGTAGGTAGTAAATATGCCACCATGCTCCCCCAGAGAGTTAACATGGATGGCAATGGCATTGTCAGTGTGTGAAACAGTGTCTCTCTCACCGTGTCTCCTGGTGATGATCTCATTTATAGTTTGGTGTTGAGGTTTCACGATATGGCAGCATAGAAGAGCTGTACTGTTCATGGGTCTTCTTCCTTTTGAGTGCCTAGCTTGCCCCAGTGGAGCAGGTGGTCTGTACAGAGTGGTGGAGGTAATAAGCCTACTGCCCATACATGAGCTCTCTAACCATTTGCATTAGGCAAATACACAATCCTGCAGTGTAGGGGATTGATCTCTGCTTCTCACTTTCCTAAAATGTATGCGTAATCTAGCCCTCCCAGTCTGCCCCATTGAGGCTGTGACCATATTCAGTCATTTATTTATTTAAAAATTGATGATCGGGAAAAGCACCGTGAGCAGAAGCTTGTTTCTAGGTGCGACCTGGGGAAGAGGGAATGTGGGGATAATGACACAACAGCATAAGCAAGATCACAATACACAGATACAAGAAATTGGCCGTGTGTCAGCGTTACATGGCCCGACGGCTATAACAGAAGATGAACACTCAAGCAACTAAAGCAGTAAAGAGGGCATGGTGGTAATCCATCACTGTTTACTGGTTCTAAGAGGGCAAGTGGGGTGTTTATTTCTAGTGAGTCATTAGCCATGTCATTTTCCAAATTCCTAACTCTGGTCATAGACACCCCTAAGTGGAGTCCAGAGTCTTCTGGTTTAATGGGGAAGCCCCAAGCATGCTCACTTCAAAGTTGCATCACTCTCAGTAATTTGAGGCATATTTATTCTGAGGTCAGTGGGGTCTCACTGTTGGGGCAAATTTCAAGTCTGAGCCCACTAGAGCAGTGTGTGGCTTGAGGGTTGGAAGGGGTGAGTGAGTGAGTTAGTGAGAGGGTAAGAGTGCCAGAAGGTTCAACTTGTATCTTAGTACTCTGTCTCCCCCAACCCTCTGCACCCCCATCAAGCAAGCCAGAATAGACAAATTTGCATTTAAGAAAAGGCTGTTGAGGGGGGTCCGATAAAGGAGGGACTCTGTCTCCACCCCCTTGGGGAGCTGGAGGAATGCGGGAAAAATCCGACTGGTAAAGTGCAGACCAGGGGAAACGGAATCCCCATGGGAACACGAGCAGGGAAATGGAAGTCATAGGGAAAGGGTGAAGGTGAAGTACAAATGCCAGGAGCTGGGCAATAAAATGCCTGAGCTCCAGGCGATGCTAACTGAGGGAGCAGTGGATGTGGCAGCGGTCACCGAGACCCAGACCACCGCAGGATACTCACTGGGACCTGAACCTGGAGGGTTACACTACGCTCAGGAAGGACAGGGGAGGGAAGGGAGGAGGAGCAGTGATAGTCAAAAACTGCATTGGCATAGGGGGAGTAGAGGAGGCGGAGGGAACCGTGGAGGCAATTTGGGTCACCTTGATAAGGGGGCAAGAGAGTAAAAATAGAAGTGGTGTATAGACCCCCCTGCACTGGCGGAGGAGCTGGAGGAGAGTCTGGTGGCAAATGTTGGGAGACACTGCAGACTGGGCAAGGGAAGGGTGGTGTTGGGGGACTTAAACATGCCAGGAACAGACTGGGAGACTGACATCCTCGGTGGCCAGGGAACAGAGGTTGTTGGATGTCTTTCAAGATGCGTTCCTAACTCAGCAGGTGGGGGAACCGACCGTGGAGGCACGGGTACTGGATGTGGTCCTGGTAGACAGTGACCAGATTGGGGGCCTGGAGGTAAGAGACCTGTTGGCAGGGAGTGACCATGCCATGGTCTCGTTCTACCTGGACCTAGGAGGGGTAGAAGGCTGCACAAAGACGGAGGTAACTGACTTCAGGGGGGCGGATTTTAAAGAAATGGGAAGGATCCTTAAGGAGCATTTGGATGTGATTGGGTCAGACATGGACGCTGATAGTAGGTGGGAAATCATCAGGAGAGGGGTGCAGGATGCTACCAGCACCTGTGCAAGAGTAAGACTAAATGCAGTAGGTTCAAACCCTGTTGGTGGACCAGGAGGTCCAGGAGGTGGTGCGAAAGAAGGCAGCCTATAGGCAATTCAGGTGCTCAAGGAGTGAAAGGGATTGAGGGGAGTATGAGCTGATGGCTAGAAGGGCCAGTAGGGTGGTGAGGGCGGCTAAGGCAAGGAAGGAGCAGAACCTGGCCAGGGAAATTAGGAGAGGGAACAAGGGGTTCTTTAGATACACTGAGGAAAAACAAAGGGTGAAGGGGCAGATTAGCAGGACTAAAACAGGGGAGAGATGGGCACAAGACCCGGGAGAGCAGGCTGAGGTACTAAATGAGTACTTCACCTTAGTTTTCACCAAGGAAAATGGGGGTGCTGCATCATACTTGGGAGGAGACAGTGATACTGAGGAGGGGGGACCCCTACTGATCGGCGGGTCTGGGGAGAGGGGAGGCATCACTGGCAGGAGGGGGGAAGGCTAAGCAGGGAGAAGAGGTAGCGGAAGTGGAAATCACAGCAGAGAGAGTGAAGGAAGCCCTCAGGTCCCTTAAGACAGAGAAAGCACCGGGGCCGGATAAATTACATCCCAGAGTGCTGAAGGAACTTGCAGATGTCCTGGCAAAACCCCTGGCGGAGCTTTTCACCATCTGTCTCAGGACAGGGTGGGTGCCCCAGGACTGGAAGGTGGCGCATATAGTGCCTATCCACAAGGGGAGATCAAGGGAGGTGGCAGGGAACTACAGGCCTGTCAGCCTGACATTGGTGGTGGGCAAGGTGATGGAGGGCATTGTCAAGGAGAGGCTGGAGGGGACCTGGAAAATCAGGGTGCCTGGATGATAGACAGCATGGATTCGGTCCCGGGAAATCGATCGACAAACCTTTGGAGTTCTATGACTGGGTGACGAAAGTGCCTTGGACCTGGGTAGACCAGTGGACGCCCCTTCTAGACTTCAGCAAGGCATTTGACTCTGTTCCTCACGAGGGCCTGTTGGATAAGCTGGGAGAAATGGGGGTGGGAAACCAGATGATCAGATGGATAGGCAATTGGCTCTAGGACCGACCCAGAGGGTTGTAGTTGGCAGGATAGTCTCATCCCCAAGGAGGGTCATTAGTGGGGTCCCACAGGGATCAGTCCTGGGCCTCCTGTTCAACGCCCACGCCTCTGACAAGGACAGGTATCAGGAGGAGTTGAGTCTCATGGATGATTCAAAACTGGGGAGCGTGGTGGATGGGGAGGAGGGAGGTGGTTCACGGGGACCTGGAGGCTCTAGAAAGATGGTCTAGAAAGTGGAAGCTGAGGTTCAATGCAGGGAAATGCAAGGTACTGCACCTGGGGGCCAGAAACCCGGGCCAAGTGTACACCCTGGGGGAGGAAATGTTGCAAGTCTTGATGGCTGAGAGGGACCTGGGGGTGGTGGTGGTGGATGTCAAGATGAACAACTCGGAGACTTGTAGGAGGGCAGCAGCCAAGGCCAACAGGATGCTGGGATGCATCGCTAGGGGGATCACCTCCAGAAGGAGGGAAGTGATACTCCTTCTGTATAACTGCTTGGTGAGGCCGCACCTCGAGTACTGCGTGCAGTTTTGGAGGCCACAGTTAAAGAGAGGCATTAAACTCCTGGAGAGGGTCCAGAGGAGGGCAACCAAAATGATTTGGGGCTTAGGACCTATGAGGAGAGGCTCAAAGAGCTAAATATGTACACATTGGAAGAGAGAAGGGACCGGGGGGACATGATGGTCTTCAGGTACATGAAAGGGGTAAATAGGGGAGGAGCAGTCAAGGTGCTTCGAAGGAAGGAGGAGGAGGCCACTAGAGGGCATGGGTGGAAGCTGGAGGGGGGAAGATTCAGGGGAGAAAGGAGGAAGTGCTACTTCACTGAGAGGGTGGTAGAGCCATGGAATGCGCTGCCTAGGGGGATGGTGGAGGCAGAGACGGTGGAGGGGTTCAAGAGGGGGTGGGACAGGTACAGTGGAAGGGTTCTGGAAGCAAAATCCAATGCAGTGAGAATATCCGGAACTGGGAAGGAGAAGCCAGAGAAGGCGAGGGTAGCAGGTCAGCTCCCAGGGTGAGGCAGCCAAAGCAGGCTGGTGAAGACCGTTGGGTCTATTCTGCTGGGATTTTGTGTATGTTAATATCTTATCTATTTATTTAAACATGTTTTGCCAAGTATCACTTAGAGCCCAGGGCTTGTTTCCAGTTGCGACCTGGGGGGTGGGGAGGAACAGGACAGTGAGGAACCTTACGGCATTCATACATTACACATTACAAAAACAAATGAAACAATTACATGGTAAGCAGCATGTCTTGGTGCAGTCATTTATAGCAGCATGGTTGGGTAGCCCTAGAGAAGGAAAATAAAGGGTAGAACCCTGGCTGTCCTGTAGAGGATCACAGCAGTTAGCACAATGTACATACTAACATACTATTTGCCAGCAGATTAGGCCTTACGGTCTATCGAGTCTGCTTGAACCTTAGATCCTTAGTTGGGTAATAACCAGACTATGGGGAACGAATAGGCTGCCAACTAAGGGAGAGTGGCTAAACTTGACAAGAGAGATATATAGGATGGTGGCCAGAGTATGGGATGTACATCACTGGATTAATATGATATCCATGAACTAGATGCTAGTGCAGAACGCAGCAGCACGTTTGTTGACTGGGGCAACTAGAAGATCTCACATCACCCCTGTGCTGCACGATCTGCTCTGGCTACCTGTACAGTGGCGGATCACCTTTAAAGTAGGTCTTTTGACTTACAAAGCCCTACACGGATCAGGCCTCGATTACTTACTTTTTTTTTTTTTGATATTTTTATTTTTCCCTCCTACTGCCCCACAGAGCCGCACCATTGGGAGTCGCCCTTTAAGCTTGCCCCTACCAGTGCCTACCTTGCAACCTTTTTGGTCCTCCATCCGCCTCGCAAACCCCTGAGCGGGTCGGCAGCCCCAATCCTTCCAAGTCTTGTCAGGGTCCTGGGGTGGCAGGCAGGCAGGCACTGGCACATCGGGACCTGGCTCTGCACTCCGTCTTCCCGGCTCTAAGGGGTGTTTTTCCCTGTTCTGTAAGGAACGTTGTCAGCCCCTGACGTCAAGGCGCAAGTGCCGACGTCCGCAGCGTCCTCCCCCTAGATGATGCAGCCCCTAGAGGTGATTGATCTGTAGGCCTCCACCCACGACCAATCAGACCCCGAGGTGCATGCCTCAGCCTCCACCAGAGGTCACCGCGACGCCTGGTCGAGTTCCCACCTCCCCGGAGAAGGCGAGCCATCGCCGGACGCCAGCCCTTCTCCTCCCGGCCGACCCCCGGCCCCCGAGTCTGGCTGAAAGCTGGCCGCCGTGTGGTGCAAGGTGTGGTGTCAGCACTCAACCTCAGCGCCACCGGCCCGGCGGGCCCCGATCACTTGAAAGAGATCCTGGTTCCTTGCACCCCTTTGCGACAGCTCCGCTTAGCTGACGAGGGGTTGCTAGAGATTCCGAGGGTTAACCTAAAGTCATCTGGTGCGCATGCCTTTGGGTTTGTGGCACCTATCTTCTGGAATTCTCTGCCCCATCAGTTTTGGGAGTGCAGGACGGAAGGGAGTTTTAAGCAGGCATTTAAGACTTTTTTTTATGGGGGAAAGCATTTTCGGTACTTTCTTGATTTTATATTGTATGCACTGTGTTTTTGTTTTTTTATGTGAATTGTACAGCGCCTTGAAATTTGAAAGGCACTTATACAAATAAATGTTATTATGATTATTAGAGAGGCCGGGGGGGCTTGGCACTGGGGACATGATGTCAGGGATTTGCAGTGGGACTTGATCAGAGCCTGACATTGGCTGGGAGATTGTTCCAGATGTTAAGGAGCCTGTATCTGATGGAGGCTTGGCCTAGGTTGCGCTTGTACTGTAGGACATTGAGGTGGCAACCTGCCTCGGATCTGAGCTGTGTGTTGAGAGTGAAGTTTGGCAGGATGGTGAGTGAGTCACTGAAAAAGGGTTCAAGGAATGCATTCATGTTTGGGCCTTCAGTGCCCTCTGGTAGCCCATTAACTTACAGGTTTTTCCTGCTGTTGAATCCCCTTAGTATCATTGCAGCGCTGTTCTAGGTGATGCACAGTTTGTATGAGTTGTAGATGTATATGGTCTATGTAGTCTGCCTTTGTGTCCAGATCTCTTAATTTGTATTCATTGTCCTGAGATCCTGTTTAATTTCATGTAGGGAGCTTCTGTGTTCTGCTTGGAATGCTTACAGTTCTTATAGTAAGATGTTGACTTTCTGGCCGGCCCAGTGGCGCTGAGGGTTGAGGCGCTGGACGCCACACCTCGCGCCACGCTGGTGACCTGCATTTGGGAATGAGCCTGGACCACTGGGGTCAGCAGGGGAGAGCAAGGATCGAGCATCCGAAGGATTGCTCTCTTCTCTCAGGGAGTGATCCAGGGACAGCCCGGCATAGCAGCGGCCCTTGGTGGAGACAGGCGGTACTGCAACACACAGGGGCTTGCATACAGGGGGAAGACGCTACGGTTGCCTTCGGACGGGTGGAGCATCCACGCCATGGGCCAGGCGCCCTGCACATCCCACGCCTGGGCACAACTCAGCGAAAAGCCCTCCAGCCCAGTTAGGTGACGGCCTCAGCCGCCACCCACACACACACTACACCAGATCTCCACCTCCGCCCCATCAATCTCCTAGCGGACCCTGGCTGGAGAGAGGGTTCTCTGAGGAGAAAGTAGTGCCCTTGAGGAGGTGGGGTCATGGTGGGTGGTAGAAGCTGCGGGATGCTGAGTAGCCTGAGAGAGTTCTGGGGTCTAGAGTGCCACAAACAGAATTGACAAAAGGAAAAAAAAAAAAGATATTGACTTTCTTTTTATTTTATGTCCTGTTTCTGCTTCTTTCAGAGCCCCTTGGCACTGCAGCTTTGGCACCATACCCGATGTTGAGGCTTGCTGGCAGATTCCTCATCTTCCCATGCACAACTGTCAAACTCTGAATCAGCCTGCTTCATCCCAGATTTGCACCCAGATGGCATTCCCTCCCTTCAGGGTGCTGTTTGAAGCATTTCCTTTTAGAAGGATCTGTTTCAGGGAATTTTAGATGTGATGCTTAGGAGAGCTCAGATGAGTGAGCAGCCATTGCCTTGATGACATCACCAGAAGTTGACACCACCCCTTAGCCACCCACTGAACTCGCAGTTTCCTTCCTCACTCTGTCCTCCCCCTTCTCCCTGTTCCAGACAGGGAGGATTTCAGAAAAGGCAGAGGAAGTAGAGTGCTTCTGCAGTCTGTTCTCCAGCCTCTGGAAGTCCCTGCTTCACTGTCTCCACAGGCTGGTTCACCAAGTTGTTGGTACCAAGGTGTACCAGCACTCCGTGCTCCCATCCCTCCTCCAGTATCCTCCCTATTTTCTCCGAGTCCTGGATGGATGGCTGCTCCAGGCAGGCATCTAACTACCCCCTCTCTTTTCCTGTGCTGCCTAGTACACTCTCTATACAGCTAGGCATAAAGTCCCCTATCTTCACAATCCTCCTTACTAATGTCTGCCCGCTGTTGCCCCCAGATGTCACCATGTCACCAAGGCTCCTTTCCCCTCGAGACCAACTGATTCGAGGACCCCCCCTTTAGAGTCAGGCACGTGTACCTCTTCCAGGGGTGCAAAGCAATTTGCCATTGATATCTCTTGCATATGGCTGACTGCTGTGTGACTGCCGCTGCCACCCGATCTCCTCCCCCTCCCCCTCCCGTTCCCCACCCCACTCCACCCCCGAGCCAGTGGGCCTCTAGCAAAATGGGGGGTGGGGCAGTGGGCACCAACTTTAATTGGAGTCACAACTGGGATATTTTATTTATTTGAGATCTTGAAAGAAACACCTTTGAACTGGAAGCTCATTTACAAAGGTTCCACGTCAAACAAAAAGAAGCACAGTACAATTCGAATTGGAACAGTGTAAACAGTAAATGTGAAGTGTTACAGGGTAAAATTTAGCATACATAGTTGCATACATTTGAGTACAGCATTACAAGAAATAGTTACATACATTTGAGAACTGCGTTACAAAAAATACATTGTCACATACATTTGAGAACAGCATTACAAAAAATACATAGTTACATACACTTGAGAACAGCGTTACAAGAAATACATAGTTGCATACACTTGAGAACAGCATTACAAGAAATACATAGTTACTTGCATTTGAGAACAGCGTTACAAGAAATACATAGTTACATACATTTGAGAACAGTGTTACAAGAAATACATAGTTACGTACATTTGAGTACATCGTTACAAAAATAAAATAATATGCAGGATAATTAATTTTCCTTTGTCAGGGGAAATGGAGCCGTAGGAACAAAATGGTCAGGTCGAAATAAGTGCATCATACAAGACTGGAAAATGTTGAAATGGCGGGGTTGTTAGGGCTAGCAGGAGGTAGGTGATGTGGGTGGGAGGAAAAGAAGGAAGGGATGGAGCTGCCAGTGATAGAAAGAGGCAGTAGTTACAGCTGCTCAGATTGGTGAGGCATTGGCGGAGTTTTCTTTTATATTGGCCCTAGCCTAGGCTTGTTGGTTATATGTTGGGGAGTTCATTGAGCCAACGTGGGGCATGGTCTGCAAAAGACCTTTGCGCTTGTGAAGCTCAGAAGAAAGAGACGTGCAATGATTGTCTGGATATACTTCTTGTGTGGTGGGGGTTGGGTGCTGCAGTGAGGAGGTTCTGGCTGGCAGGTGGGGATAGGCCTAGGCATGTCCCCCCTCCCCCCGAGGAGACATACTTGGTACTATACTCTACCCTCTAAGTTAAGCCATTTGGTTTGTGTATAGAGGTCACAGGTGTGGGTTAGTCTGTGGGCACCAAGAAGCAGTCTGCAGGATTTATTAAGGGCAACACTTACCCTTTTAAGGGTGGAGTCGGGGGCTGCCCCATATACCACCAATTCATAGTCTGATGGAACGAATCGAGCTTTTTATGGCTAGTGACAATGCCTCTTGGGTCAGGAGGGATGGGGGGATATGATTGAAACATTCAAGTATGTGAAGGGAGTCAACAAATCTGGCACTGATGGGTTATTTAGGCTGAGGAAGGGAAGGGACACGAGAGGCCATGGGCTAAGATTAGAAGGGGCAGATTTAGGAAAGAGATGGAGACATTATTTCACAGAAAGGGTGACATTGAAATGGAACGCCCTACCAGAGGAAGTGATAGCATGTAAGACAGTCGGGTAGTTTCAAAAGGCCATGGGACAGAGCACCGAGTGGGTTCTGGGTAAGTAGTGCTGAGAATTTCCTGGAGGTGAAATGAAGGGAGGGGGGTGGGACAGCTGCAAACTAACATACTAACAAGCCAGCAGAATGGGCCAAATGGTCTGCCTTGTCTGCTCAAAAGCCAACAACCTAGTGGCTGCTTGCCTTACCACCTCCCCCAGCCCCCAAGAGGCTCTTCTTTAGTTTCAGTTTCCCCATGTACCTGTCCCACCCCTTCTTGAATCCCTCCACTGTGCCCTCCTCCACCAGCCTCCCAGGCAGTGCATTCCATGGCTCCACCACCCTCTCAGTGAAAAAATGCTTCTAGAAGTGTGGATGTGTTGTTCATCCACACGCTTTGGCATGTCCCTTTCCCTTTAAATCTCACCGGAAAGTCTTCAAGCTGGCTCGTCCCACCCATCCGGGTGGTAAATACATCAGCTCTGCCCCATGATGTCAGATCTTCCTTTCTGCTTGAAGAATCAGGTTCCCTCATGCTAACTTTAGCCATTGTAGGCTCTGGATTCACATCATCGTTTTTTATTGAATTTATCTCTCAAACTCATCAGAGTTTTCAATACCGATAGCGATAATAGCGTATTATACATGAAGAACAGGTTGTCCCCTGGATTTAGCCGTTGTTTGTGCGGCCAGAAAATGCTGCGCACCGATCCCCACCTTACCTACGTGTACTGCCTAGGCATCGGTCATGACACCACCACCTGTACCTTTTGCCTGGCAGTCCATCCCAACGTCCTTGACAACTGCATGGCATGCCTTAAGCTGGGGAGACTGGAGAAAAGGAACCCGCCGGTTAAATCGAAAAAAGCGAGGTGGGCAGTTTCCACGGCTGTGGGATCTGCCGAACAGCAGAGCAGATGAAGGCCTTTGAAGAAGAAGCTGCCCAAGCTTCAGCCAGCAGAAGTTTCTTTGTGCCTCTCAACCTCAGTTCTTCCTTCACAGGTTGCTTCAGGGAGCTGTGCCAGTCTCTCCCCACCAGGGGTGAGGTGCCCTCAGGCTCGCACTCCTCCCGCCCTCGAAAGAGGGACAAGGATCCAACATCTTCTTCTAAAAGGAGACATTCCTGGGACCAAGGGAGGTCCGACTCTCAGGACACTCCAACCTTGACTTCGGTTGAGATCGCTTCCTCAGCTGCCGGCTTCACAGATCTTCCTCTGGCCAGGCAGAGACCGAGGAATCGGCTAATCTAGCCGAGATTGTTCTCGAGCCAATCGAGCCAATTTCGCTGACTCCAGTTGACGATTCTTTAGAGAGGACCCCTGACCTTTCTTTCCCGGATGACAAGACACTTCCTTCGGGTGTCCCCATCAAGAGAATTGATCCGGAGCCTCTATTTTCCTCGAGCCCGGTTTCTCCCGATTCTGGCTGACACCATTGGTCTCGATCGAGGACTCGGTCACCTTCTTCGGTGGGAAAACTGAAGAAAGGCCACCGGCATTCAAAAAAGAGGCGCCGGCACAGGTCCTCATCTTCCTCGGAGGAGGAGAGGCTTTGATGGAAACTCCGTCAACGCTATGAGGAGCTTATGTGGCAATAGCTGATTTGGCCGGGCAGAAGCTGGCTACGCCATCCACCTGGCTATTACTTGGCCTGCGCCTCAAGGGCCGATGCTGACCCCTTCAGACCCCAGATCTTCGGTTCCTCCTCCTATGGGGCCGGCCATTGTTCCAGATAAGCCCATACAGGTCTCACCACCGATTTAGGGTGGAACCACTGCCCAAGCAGCCTCCATCTGGGGCTCCCTGGAAAGGGGACCATCCAGACCCGGGTTTCCCCGACCCCTGTCCATCATGGTTACCCCTGACTGCCCTCGAACACCTTCAGTGTATTGAGCAGTCCAGTGCCACCTTGGATGCCACTTCTGCTAAGGGTTCCTCAGGCAAGAACCAGCAGAAGAGAAAGAGGAAGCCTTTTCGGCAGTCCTCCCCTGTGGTCAGGCAGCCCTCCTATCAAGGAGGTCAGCTGCCGGGTTCAAGAATGGACTTAGATTGCCAGCGTCTGGCAGGGGGGAAGGAAGGATTGAGCGTCCCATGACAGCTCTCCTTCCTTTGGGGTGGGTTAGGGATATGCGCCGCACTGCAGTGACACCCAGCGGAGGCTGGGTGTTCAGCAGTTGCGGGCATTAACATGGGGGGAGAGCCGGCAGACGTCTGCACATTAGTGCATTGACATCATTGCACGTTGGGCTCTCTAGAGAGGTAAGGAGGAAAAACATCTCCCAAGCCTCCTAGATGATGACCACCGTTGCCTGCTTCGCCACCCGCTGACTAATAAGGGGCAGACTCCGCTGTCCGCAGCTCGATCACTCGGGGATAGAGGAGGGTTAGGAGGTCCTCTCCTTGCCCGCCGGGGGTAATCCAGCGCCAGCGGAATCCCGAGGATTTATGCAGTGTGTGGCACTTCCCAGGAGCAGACTCGGGCAGTCGTAGGGTCGGGCTGAGCACCTCGTGGCCTGAAGGAGTGGAGGTTAGGAGACAAGTAGAGGCATAGAAATAGAAAGTAGGGGGAAAAATAAAAGTGAGGTCAGCAGCACCAACAGCAGCAGCAGGCTCAAGCTTGGTGCCCTAGGCCCAAGCAGGGCCCTCAACAGCCCTGTAAAGGAGGCCGAGGTGCTGGTCCAGGAGCTTCCTCCTCCTCCTCCTCCTCCTCCTCCTAAGCCTGCTCAGTGACGAGTTGGGGGTTGCCACCCCTACACCCATCATGCCTACCCTGGGTTCTCCCGTGGGGGTCGGCTCTGTCACTTCCTTTCCGCCTGGTCCAGTATCACCTCGGACAGGTGGGTTCTAAAAATGGTCAGGCAGGGACTACCTCTGGAATTCGAGCAGTACCTGCCCAGCCGAGCCCGCGCCCCTCGGGAGGAAAGGATCTCAGCTTGCACGCAGTCGGCTCTTTGAGATGACATAGCTCAGCTCCTCCGCAAGGAGGCGGTAGCTCCAATGCCGGATCCACCTGTGTAGACCCAGGCTTTGTATCCAGGTACTTCCTGGTACCCAAGCAGACGGGGGGGGGGTTGGCGCCCCATCCTAGATCTCCACGACCTGAATTAGTATCTCAGGTCTCACACCTTCCGGATGGTAACTCTGAACAAGATCATACCATTGCTGGAGCAAAACATGTGGTTTTGTTCACTGGATCTACAAGACACGTTCTTTCATGTCCCAATCCGTCCGTCCCACCAGCAGTTCCTCCACTTCAGGGTTGAGGGGACCCTGTACGAGTTCTGAGCCTTGCCGTTCGGCCTGTCATTGGTCCCGTGGGTCTTCACCAAGTGCATTGCAGTGGTGGTAGCCCATCTTCAGCGTCGAGGAGTTCGAATCTACCCTTATCTCGACGACCGGCTTCAGGCGGGTTCCTCCCTTCAGGAGGTGGAGAGATCCAGGGGATCTGGCTCTCATAACGTGCTGTCAGCTTAGCCTCCTGATCAACGAGGCCAAGTCAGAACTCGTGCCGTCTCAGGTGATGGGCTTCATCAGGGCAGAGCTAGACTCTCGTCAAGCTAGAGCCTGGCTCCCAGCGGACAGGGCAGAGGTTCTTTCCTCCTTTGCCCGATCATTTCTGGTTGGGCTCTTGCACCCTGCCCGGGACTTTCTGCGCCTTCTGGGTTACATGGCGGCATGTACCTCAGTGGTCCGTTGGGCCAGGTGACACATGTGCCCTCTCCAGTGGGAGCTGGCTGCCCAGTGGACTCGGCACCATGGTCATTTCGACTAGCTGATCATGGTAACCCAGAAGATGTGGGACGCTCTCCAATGGTGGACCATCCCAGAACAGTTGCAGGAAGGGATCCCGTTTGTCTGCCCCGAGCCGACAGTCCTCACGACCGATGCCTCTCTCATGGGCTGGGGAGCCCACATGGGGGATGACAGGGCCCACGGGTTCTGGACCTCCAAGGAGTCCCAATGCCACATCAACCTGTTGGAGCTCAGAGCAGTCAGACTGGCACTGTCAGCATTCGCTCCTCAGCTCCGGGGTCAAACAGTTCAAGTCCAGATGGACAATACCATGACTATGTACTACTTCAGCAAACAGGGCGGCACGCACTCCCATCTGCTGAGCAATGAGGCGCTCCACATCTGGACCCTCGTCAGTTGGTTGGAGGCGGATCTCCTGGCCATCCATGTGGCAGGAGTCTCGAACCAACTGGCGGATGCTCTCAGCCGCCTAGGCCAGACATCCCATGAGTGATCCCTCCATCTAGAGGTAGCTTACAGTCTGTTCTCCCATTGGGGCAAACTGGTAGTGGACCTGTTTGCCTCCAGGGAGAATGCCAAGCTGAGTCTGTACCATGCCCACCCCTCTCTGCAGGGCTCACTGCAGGAGGATCCCTTTTCCAGGCCGTGGATCCCAGGCCTCCTCTATGCCTTACCTCCATTTCCTTTGATCCACAAGGTGTTACTCAAGGTGAGGCGGGACAAGGCGAAGGTGATTCTGGTAGCCCCAGATTGGATGCGCCAATTCTGGTACCCAGATTTCCTCAGCCTCAGCTGCAGGGCCCCGGAGCAGCTTTGTACACGCCCGGACCCGATATCATTAAACCAGGGGAAGGTCTTCCATCTGGACCTTCAGTCCCTGCACCTCACAGCCTGGTACCTGAGCGGATAGAGTTCCAGGCTCTGGGTCTTTCTGAGGATGTCTGCACTGTGGTGGAGGCATCTCGCAAGGAATTGACCAGGAAATGTTATGCCTTCAAATGGAAGAGATTTTCCATTTGGTGTCCGGGTAAGAGTCTGGACCCCTTATCCTGCTCTGCAGCTAACATTCTAGACTACCTTTGGTCTCTCACCAAAGGGGGTCTGCGGTCATCGACCCTTAGGGTGCACCTGGCAGCCATTTCTGCTTACAGGGCGCGGGCCGGTCAGCTGACATTGGCACAGGCGACAGTGGTCGGGCGCTTCTTCAAAGGCCTGGATCACATATCCCCTCCAGTGTGTGAACCTCCACCTCCGTGGGATCTCTTGCTGGTTTTGGCAAAGTTTATGGGTAAGCCATTTGAACCAGTGCACAAGTGTGAGCTGTCACACTTGTCGTGGAAGACGGCCTTCCTGGCGGCTGTCACATCAGCCAGAAGGACAGTGGAGCTCCAGACACTTTCCGTGGACTCCCCTTATCTGGTCTTTCACAAGGGCAAGGTTGTCCTGCACTCCCACCTGAAATTCCTTCAGAAGTTGGTCTCAGAGTTTCACCTTAATCAGGTGTTGACTCCGCCGGTATACTACCCTAACTGCACCTCAGATGCCGAGTACAGGCTCCATACTCTGGACCTGAGACGTACTCTCTCCTTTTATAAGGAAAGAATGGTGGAAATTTGTGGAGAGGTTCGCCTGCTGTTTGTCACCTACGCTGAAGCTGCTTCTGGCAGACCTGCAGCCAAACGGACCATAGCAAGATGGATTACATCATGCATAGGTCTGTGCTGTGAGTTGGCGGGCAAGGAGCCTCCCAGAAGGTTAAGAGCTCATTCTACCCGCCATACTGCTACATCAGTGGCTGCTTCCAGGGACATCCCTATCCAGGAAATCTGTTGGGCTGCTGCATGGAAGTCAGCAAACACCTTCATTATCCACTACCACATCGACCTTGAGTCACGCCAGGATGCTGATTTTGGGGCCTCGGTTCTCCAGTCTCTGTTTCCTAAGTAGGGGGTGTGCGCGTTGCCTCCCTCCTCCCGGAGAACTGCTTGGAGTCTGCCAAAGAGTGTGGATGAGCAACATATCCACGCTCCTAGAAGAACAGCTTACTCACCTGTAACAGTATTTCTAGGAGTGGTACATGCTGTTCATCCACACGCACCCACCCGACCTCCCCGGCTTTAGGCGCATCACCTTGCTACCGGTGGGCTAAGATCTGGCATCATGGGGCGGAGCCGAGGTATTTATCACCCGGGTGGGTGGGAGGAGCCAGCTTGAAGACTTTCCGGCGAGATTTAAAGGGAAAGGGACATGCCAAAGAGTGTGGATGAACAACATATACCACTCCTAGAACTACTGTTACAGGTGAGTAACCTGTTCTTCCTACGTTCCCCCCCTGTAGTTTCCTCCCTTCAGCTTCCACTCATGGCCCCTGGTTGTTCCCCCCCTTCTTTAGCCTGAAAAGCTCCTTGGTTCCACTCCTGGTTATTCCTTTTACATACTTGAAAACCTCTATCATATCTCCCCTGTCCCTCCTATCCTCCAATGAGTAAAGCCCATGGTCTGAATCATCCTGGCCGCTCTCCTCTGGACCCTCTGCAGCAGCGCTATGTCCTTCTTCAGATGAGGTCTCCAGGACTGTCCACAGTACTTGAACTGCAGCCTGACCAAGATATTATACAGAGAGAGGATCACCTCCCTCCTTCAGGACGTAATTCCCCTGGCTATGCAGCCCAGTATCCTGTTTGCTTTGGCTGCAGTCCTTCTACAATTTTCAGAGTTATTCATTTTGACATCTATCACCACCCCTAAATCCCTTTCTCCCAATGTGGCTTGCAATGTGACCCCTGCAGGGCGTGTTCATGGCCCGGGTTCTTTACCCCCAAATGTAGTACCTTACATTTCCCAGCATTAAATTTCAGTCCCCACCTCCTTGACCACCCCTCCAGGGTATCCAGATCCCCTTGGACCGCCTCCCTCGCTTCCTCACAATCCACCAGTGCTCCCAGTTTTGAATCGTCCGCAAAGAGACTCAGCCTATTCCTAACCCCCCTCCCTATATACGAGACATAGGCGTTGAACAAGAGTGGCCCCAATACCGAACCCTGAGGGATCCCACTGATTACCTTCCTGGGAAAGAAGAGTATCCCACCCACCATTACCCTCTGTAAACGCCCTGAGAGCCAATTTTTAACCCAGTTTAGCTCCTGTCCTCCTTCCCCCATTTCCCCCAGCTTTTTTATCAGCCCATAATGTGGTACTGAATCAAACATCTTGCTGAAATCTAGGTATAGAACGTCCACCGGCCTATGTCTGTCCAAGGCCCCTGTCACCCAGTCATAAAACTCTACTAGGTTGAACTGACATGATCTCCCCGGAGTGAAGCCATACTGTTTATCATCCTGGCGCCCTAACCATTCCAGCTGCCTCCCAATCCTCTCCTTGATAAAACCCTCCATTACTTTGCCTACCACAGACATTAGGCTGACAGGCTTATAATTCCCCATCTCTTCTCTAGACCCCCCCCTTTATGAATAGGCACTACATAAGTCACCCTCCGGTCTTGGGGCACCCATCCTGTCTGCAAAGAGGTATTAAAGAGTGCAGCCAGTGGAGCTGCCAGCTCCTTCACAATCCTCGGGTGTAGCCCATCCGGCCCCGGTGCCTTATCAGTCTTTAGCTTCTGAAGGACCTCCCTCACCCTATCCACTGTGATTTCTTCCCCCCATTCCTCTTCCTCGCTCAACCTCCCCACCCCTTCTGGGTCTGGTCCTGTCTGTACCCTAGCCTCATTCCGTCCACTGGTCTCAGACTGACTTCTCACCTTAGATGAATGCTCTTCCCTCTGGTCAGCCTGTAGGGATCCCCAGTCCCCATTTGCAAAGATTGAGGCAAAGTACTAATTTAGCATCTCTGCCTGTTCCACTGCTTCCTGAGCCCATCCCCCCATAATTTTAATCCTATTGATCTGCGTCCTCTCTTTTCGCTTCTACTAGGATGCTAGCTGTGTACTCGAGCAGTCTTGATAGACCATGAGGCTTGTTTCTGCTGGCAGATTTGTGTGTTCATATTTTATTTATTTTTATTTATTTAGTTTTTGTTGACCGGGTAAGTGCACTAGGCAAATCCTGCCTATTTCCAGGCACGACCCGGTGGGGGGGGGGGGATATAGATGAATGCCAACTGACCTTAAACCAGATTAAGCTGTTGGTGGTATTTTTTACTGAATGAGGAAAATTTGGCCATTGCACTGGGGAAATTCCCCTGCTCTTTTCGATAAGTGCCATGGGATCTTTAACATCCACCTGAACTACTACCATTCCAGGCAGATGGGACCTCGGTTTAACGTCTCATCCGAAAGACGGCACCTCAGAAGTGCAGCACCCCTCTCATGCTGTACTACAGTGTCAGTACTGGGATATTAACCCAAGTGCCAGATGTGGAAACTGAACCCACAGCCCTCTGATCTCCTGGCCTCAGAGGTGAGTGTGCTACCTACTGAGCCACTGACACTGTAATATATGTTTGTAGGCTGTGGCGGTATCTGCATAGGAGGCCAATTCTAGGATTGATAACCTTTACGATTTGATCAGTGTGCTGTGCAAAGGTCTAAGGTAATGCCTAGATATTTGAAAGTATATACTTGTTCAGTGGAGGTATTACAGCTATTCAGGATTGTCATACGAAAGTCCTTGCACATATTGTGGGGGTTACAAATATCAGTATTTTTTTTTTATAATTCATAAGAAGTTTGTATTGGGAGAACCATACTTCGGCAGTGGCAAAGTCACTTTGGAAGTGAGATTCTAGGCGGTATGTATCAAGACTTTTAAAGAATATGACTGCATCATCAGCGTAAAGAAGAATTTGCTCTTTACAGACTGAGGGAAGTTTGTTAGCAAAGAGGCAGAATAAAAGAGGGCCAAGAATTGACCCATGAGGTACACCGGTGAGGACCTGTCGACTATTGAAGGGGGTGCTATCTATTTTTACCCATTGGGAACTGTTGCTAAGATAACTGCTAAGCCACTCTACAGCTTCTGTAGAGAGGCTAATAGTGAGGAGCTCATTAAGTAGTGTTTTATGGTTGACTGTGTCGAAGGCCTGCGTGAGGTTGATGTATATCACCCCCACTATCTGATTATTGTCAAGGGCCTCATGCAGGAAGCCCAGGTACTCCAACAGGGCAGTGGAAGTGTTGTGCCTCTTTCGGAACCCATGCTGTGGGCATTGTAGCCCATACTTTTCTAGAAAATGGACCAGTTGGTCAGAGACTATTTTTCTACGGCCTTTAAGAGGGAAGGTAGGATGGATATTGGGCAATAGTTTGAGTATATGGCTCTGTCACCACTTTTGTGGACTGGGGTGACCACTGCGGCTTTCCATTTTGGGGGGAATTGCCCCAGCCAGAGAGATAGGTTCATATGTTTTGTCAGTGGCAGAAACACATCATCCAGGGTAAGGGCAAGTAGCTTTAGATCTAGCATGTCATTGCTGTGTCTAGATTTGCCTAGTACAGTACATGCTGGAGATATTTTTTAGCTTCAGCCGCAGTGATTGCTTTTAGGTGGAGGGGACCTATGGGTGTCCCATTACTAGAGAACGTGGAGCCTAGGGGGACTCCCATCTGACATGTGAGGGAGAGCAGCTGACAGTATGCTGCTGAGGTCAGTGAATGCATCATTGAAGGTATTGGCGATGGTGTTAGGATCCTGGGTGATTTCCCCATTCACTAAAAGCATGGTTGGTGAGGCTTTGTTATTTTTACCAGTGAGGTCCTTCATATTTTCCCAGAACTTTCTGCCATCTCCCCAGGAATTAGTAAGGCAATCTTTGAAATAGTGAATTGGAATTCTGGAATTTTGAAATGTTCTTCCCTTGCTGCTGCCAGCTGAGAATGGAGCTTCCTGAAGGTCCTGCATATTGGGCAGTGTCCCCTCCTATAAAGCATAGCCCTGGAGATGAGTGCCTCACAATCCCCAGAGCTGACTACCTCCCCACTCACCCTATGATTAGGCTTGCCAGGATTCAGTTTTAATTTTTAGTAACTTTTCGACGAAAAAAATTGACGTTTATTTTGCTGCTTTTGTCCCAATTTCACCGAGGTAATATGTGACTGGTGTGTGAAATTCTGACTTTTTTATCATATTTTTGCCAATTTCCAACATTCGTGCATTTAAAAAAATGGGTAGCTTAGATTTCAGTACATGTAAAAAAAAAACAAAAAAAAAACAGGTAGCATCATTTATTTTTGTAACACGCTGCCTGAGCCCTGATCACTGCCTGATTCCTGCTGCGCACTATGGCTGTTGGCTGTTCCTTTGGATGTTCCTACTGCAGAGTCAAATGTGACAGCAACAAACCAAATGTACAAAGGACGTCAAGGCAGCACACTGACTGTCTGTCTTAGAGAGAAGGAAGAACCACTGCTTCACAGAATGTGTGGTGTGGTGAGCATTTTGAAGACTTTCAGGGCAAATTATGTTAATCAGAGCTATTCCTACCTTGAAGAAAAGGGGCTGACCGGGTATTGCTACTTCACACACTAACTATTCATTTCATTTTCATTTTCCAGGTGACTGGAGGGAGGCAACAGTGTTTAAAAAAGGTGACGGGGTGAGATGCCCAGGTTGAGCTCCCGTTCGACGCCTATATCTCAGACATCAGGAGGGGGATCAGGAGTGAGATGAGTCTCTTTGCAGATGACTCAGAGCTGGGCACAGTGGTGGATGGGGAGGGGCAGAGGGGAGAGGCCTTGCAGGAGGACCTGGATGCTCTACAAAGATGATCTGGAAAATGGAAGCTAAAATTTAATGCGGGGAAGTGCAAGGTTCTGCACCTGGGAGTCAGAAATCCAGGCCAGGAGTATAGCCTGGGAGGAGACATGCTTGAAATCACTGAGGGTGAGAGGGACCTGGGGGTAGTGGTAGATGTCAAAATGAACTCAGAGACCTGTAGAAGGGCAGATAGGATGCTGTGATGCATCGCAAGGGGGCTTACCTCCAGAAAGGTGGAAGTGATCCTTCCATTGTACAACTGCTTGGTTAAGCCACACCTCGAGCATTGTGTATAGTTTTGGAGACCACATTTAAAGAGGGACATTACACTCCTAGAGAGGGTCCAAAGGAGGGCAACCAAAATGATCTGGGGCTTGGCGGAGAGGACCTATGAGGAGAGGCTCAAGGAGCTCGACATGCACACCATGGAGGAGAGGAGGGAGAGGGGGGACATGATAGAGGTCTTGAAGTACATGAAAGGGATCAATAAATGAGGCCCAGTCAGGGTGCTCCAAAGGAAGGAGGGTGGGGCAACAAGAGATCACGGGTGTAAGCTGGAAGGGGGCAGGCTCAGAGGGGAGAGGAGGAGATATTATTTCACTGAAAGGGTGGTGGAGCTATGGAATGCACTGCCCAGGGAGCTGGTAGAGGGGGAGACTGTGGACGGGTTTAAGAGGGAATGGGACAGGTACAGGGGAAGGTTAAATCTGACCAGGCCCAATACAGGTGGAACATCTGAGACTGGGGACAGTATAACCCAAGGGGGGGGGGGGGGACACCAGATCTGCCCTCAGTGTGATGCTGAAAATCGAGCAGACTCCAGAGATTGTTAGGCCTATTCTGCTGGCGTTTTAGTATGTTAGTATGTTAAATGGCTGTGGTTGACAATAGTCTGGTGGCCCCGATCACTGCCTAATACATGCTGTGCAATTCCTGCACTGATGAAAATAAAATAACATCTATTTTTTTTGCATTGGATTCAAAGATTATCTTATTTATTACAAGCTGTAAGTTAAAAACAGGGAGAAAATAGACTTTTTAACTTAAAACTTGTAATAGATAAGATAATCTGTGAATTGAGGCAGTATAACGCAGTGGTCTAAGGCTCTGAGCTGCAAATTTGGTGACATCCAGCAGACCTGACCTGGGTTTGAATCCCACAGCTTCCACTTGCATACTGTGTGACCCTGAGCAAGTCACTTAACCTCCTTGTGCTCCCAGGTCACTCCTGTAAAAAAGCTTTCAGCTTAGTGTGCTATACCTGGTAAAACAACTTAAAAAAAAAAAAAAAAAAAATCCAGTGGGACAAAAACATAGATCAATACCGATGTTCATTTATTTTCGTTGGTTTCAGGACTTCTTACAAATTCAATATTTATCGGCATTTACCGATTTAAATCGAATCCTGGCAAGCCTACGTATGATTCTTTCTAGCCTGCTGAGTGCTTATAAAACTTCCTGAGTTACTTAGCGATGCATGGACATCAGCTGCCTGTCTTATAACCGTATTCTGTATGGGTAGAAGCTAAGATTAAAAGAATTAACAGTAGTTAGGAACACCACACCTAAGATATAGCCTGACTGCCTGTTTTGTAACCTTGAAACTCTGTATAGGTAGAAGCTAGGATTTAACATCTTTAGTGATACTCAGTAGTAACACTGTACATTAGATACAGTTTGTGTTTACCAACTACAGCTAGATGGTCTCTGCTCCTTCAGAGTATTCTGCAGAAATATTGAGGGTCCACATGCTCCTGGGGGTCGCAGACCTTCACTCACCCTGACTAAACTGATTGACTGGTAGATGGGGGCACTCCTGGTTAAACCCTGCTGCCCCCGCTATAATCTTCAGTTGGTTGTGCCTCTGTGCAGGGACAGCATGGGTGTCCTCTGCAGTGAGGACTGATTTGGTACTGGTGTTGTTTTCTTCGTTGAGAGTGTGTTGGCTGAGAAAGTGAAATGAAGTTATTGTAGTGTAGTTTTTGATCTTGAGGAAGCTACAGTTTACTGACTTGAGCTTTTGTGAAAATCTACGTACTGACCTCTGTAACTGGGAGCTCCTGCCACTCTTGAGGACTGACTTTTTCTTAAATCTGTTGCAACAGTTCTTCTAATTCTTAGCCTCATCTATTCTTTACAATTTCTAGTCCATATGGTTGGCCACCTATGGGCACCCCTTCCCTTTCTTGACTATGCTATAGTGTCCTATTTAATTTTCCTTTTCCCTTTCAGGTTCTCATACAAGGAGGTCACTGTTGTGACCTCTGAGCTGATGTAAAACTATAGGCTGTGTTCCTCGTTGTTGGATGTAATATGCAATGGCACTATGTCATAAAATACATTGATGTATATACCTTATGTGTATGAAACCTGTAAATGTTGAAAATACCATGGCACTACGTGTTCTTGATAAAGGTAAAAAGTACTAGGTGACTGTATTATAGAAATGAAGTTAGTTATGCTATTAAAAATGCATGTAAAATGCTGTAAACTGAGCCAGTCTAAAATGTCATGGTGATCTGCATATATCCCATGATGTTTTGTAGTTTGGGAGTATGTGTGATGTTGTGTTTCTCTGAAACTTGGTTTATTGTCAGTGCCCTTTGGGGTAACCCTTGCTTCAGTGCTTCTGCACTGAGGTTCTTTGTTTTCAGCTTATTTTTTTGTTTGTTTTTTATTTGAGCCCCCACCACCCAAGCAAACAAGGCCCACATAGGGGAGGTTAAATCCCAACTGATAAATTAGATCAGAGATCAGTGAGTCAGTAGGTGCTGGCTAAGTGCATAGGAATGACATACATAGCCTGTTGCTGCAAACTGATCTGTTGAAGAAGGGATATGCCATTGTTGAAGATTATCTTCTGTATTTTGAATAAACATCATATAGAGATTGTGCATTGAACCTGAAGTTCGGTGTCTGGTCCATCTGTCATCCCATAACCCCTCTGCAGACTTGGTGTGAGAAGTGGGATAACTTGCTGGAAGCGTCTGGACTAGCCGAAGAGGGACATTTTCTGGCGGATATGGCTCAGATATCCCAGGTGGACCGATGCACCAGGAGTTGCCAGAGGAAAATCCTGAGAAGAAATCTCATGGAGTTCTGATCAGAACCATGGCTGCAAGACTGAGAGAAGCTGCTTCCTGGACTTGAACTGGGAGCTCAGATGAAGGCCAAGCCTGAAGATGATGAAGAGATGCAAAGGGGTGAGGAATTACCATGGGGTCAAGGCAGACCGAAGGTGCGATGACAACGCCCAAGAGGTGGAGACCCTGATAAGGATGATCCACTGGATGAGTGGGCAATGGCTGGTGGAAGACCGACTACGCAGAGAGGTGGAACACCAATGCCAGGTGTTCGAGAGGTCCCTGCTGGAGAGTTTGGATAAAGAATCAGAGGAGGATTTTTTGTGGGCTCAGCTAGAGGAGGATCCCCTGACTGAGCAGGATACTCCTTTGTTGGCTGTGTTTCCAGGATGTTACCTGTTGTAGGTCAGAGATGCAAGTATGAAACTTCAATGTGAGACCCCAGGTAAGACTGTGTCTAGTGATATTGTACTGGGGTTGAAGACTCCAAGCAAGCAAGAAGAAGCCTATGAGGCTGGAGGGACTTTTTCTTGTATTGATACAGCTAAATCTATTAACAGTATTGACTGGGGTAATACTGCAGGCTAAAGATGCTAATGTTGATAAACTGTTACAGTATGTTAAAGGAGGCATGCAGATTAATGGTGATGTGGGGGCAAAACAATGTTGTTGGTACAAACTAAAGAAGGGTGTTCTGTACCACATGAGGCCCAACCCCTGTATAAAAAGTGTGGATGCCTAGGTAGTGGTGCCTGAGACCTACAGACAACAAGTAATGTAGGCTGCTCACTTTAGTGCCTGTGGGCATCTGAGCCATGGTGGGATATTAGCTCGATTAACCCTGTATTATTACTGGCCAGGACTGTACAAATAAGTGACAGACTATCTTAAAACATGTCTTATGTGCAACCAGATAGAGGTACCTGCTGGGGACAGCAGAGGAACCAGTACCCAGGGTGTGGAATGAGTGTCCCAAAGGGTCGAGGTCATTTAAAAAAAAAAAAAAGAATGGCACCCTTGGAATAAGGGAAGACTCCCACACAGGTGACAAGGTACCAGATGGTAACTGACTTCTGAAAATAAGCACAATGATTAAAATGTTAATGTTCCCCAAGACATCCCAGAGTGTATGGGATTTAGGAACTTGCTGTTTAACATTGGATGGAAGTCAGCCGGGAAGGGCTCCTTGGTTTCCTGTAGGTTTCTGTAGAGACCCGCCTAGGTTATCATAGGTCAAAATAGGAAAATAGAAGCTACTGTTGCTCCTTCCATATTCCCGCAGACACTTTGTGTAACTTTGTGTATTTGACCCCTCCTTCATAGCTCTTGCATTATGTCCATCGGAGTCCCCTGCCCTTATTTGCCTCCATAGACGAGGTACCACGGTCAGTCCTCCTGTCTCCAGTCCTGCACTAGTCTCTCCCCTCTTTACAAGTTTAAATCCTACTTTACATTTATGAATTCCACGAGCTTCAGCTTTAGGATTTCCTTCCCCTCCAGGTTAAGATGTAGCCTGTCCCTAGCATATAACTCCTTATCTTCCCATGTGTACCCCCCAGTCCCCCACCAGTCCAAACCCTTCCTCCTTGCACCACTTCCTGAGCCACTGATTTACACTTCTTAGTTTGTGCTTGGCCTTCCTGGGTGCCCTAGGCACTGGCAGAATTTCCGAGAAAGAGATTGAACTCCCAATAGAATGGCAGACCCAGGCTAGCTCCCAGAACCTCGCTTGGATTTCCAGTTCGCTGTTCCCATACAAGTAATTTGTGCCAAGGTGTACCAGGAAATCAGGGGTTCCCCGCATTCCAAAGCTAAGGAATATAGCTGGAATTTGGCCTTGTGAATGGACAGTCCCAGGTTACATTTAACCCTTACTTTGCTGTTTGTACCTTCCCCTGCTCTCTCTCACTGGATGCCCCTGGTCATGGAATCCCCCAGCAGGATCATCTTTACCCCCCACTGACCCTTTTGACCCCTTCCAGGCTCTTCCTGTTTTTTTCCGCCCCCAGCTTACCCTTCGCACCCCCATTTGTCCTGGATTCACTAGTCTGTATGTGACCTACCGTGCTCTTCCTTCTGCATGCGGCTTCCGGTTTACTCTCCCCCCCCAGCCTCTTGACCAGCACAGCTGCCCTCCCTAATCCTCCTGGCCTCCTTTTAGGCCAGAGCCCACAGCTCCCCTCCACCTGCCCTCCTCCCTGCCTCCCTCCCCTCTGATCTTATCTCCCTTCCTTCTGGCATAATTTTCCTACCCTACCCTCCTCCTTCCCACTGTCGGCAGATACCCTCCCTAGCCCTCTAGAGTGCCTGCTACCACCGCCTCCCCTTGTCTGCCTCCCCAGCCTGGGTGTCTGCTCAGCCCCGCCTCCCCGCCCCGTCCCACCCCCGCCTTTCCACCCCCTCAGTCTCACTGGTCCCTCTCCTGACTGCCCTCTTCTCTCCAGTTGCATTTCCCTCCTACTCCCTCCCGCAGCCCAACCAATTTTTCTCTGTCCTGCTCCCCCTCCCCAGCTCCCTCTGCTCCTGGGTAGAGCATGGTGTATCTGTTGCTAAGGGTAATGCCTGCCCATGGCGTGTTGTCACCTGTCTCCTCCACCCTCTTTATCTCCCTCTGGCCGGTCCCCCTCATGTGGGGTGTTATCCATTTGTTTCTTGTGATACGCCCTACCCCTTCTGAGTTGCATATAAAACGCCTTCCCCCTCCATAGTCACCATGGGGCCCGTTTCTGCCTGCACCCTGGGGTATGCAGGTAGAAACTCCAACCTCCCTGGGGCAGAGTTCCCTCCCAACCCCCCCCCACTTCCCTCATGTCTTCTAGCTCTCTTCTGATCCCCACTATCTCTGCCCTAAGTTCTGCGAGCTGGGAGCACACTGGGCACTCCCCGTTCTTCCATGCCCACTTTAGGATTATTGCTGCCCCGCACCCCAAACACCCAGTCACCCTGCCAAAGATGCGTGCTCTGATCTGCCCCGAATCCCCCCTCATTTTGGTGTGAGCAGGCCTAGCCACTTGCAGCCCAATAGCTTTTGCCCACCTCACTTGAGCAGCTATTTAAACACAGATATCCCCTTTGACAGGTTCCAAAAACTCCTCAGCACTATATAATCAGCAGTTATCAGATCACACATAAGGCAGGACTATCGAAGAGCGGTACTAATGATCAGCAGTTAAAACAGTATACACAGTATTGTCACCAATTTCCCGGTTTATGACTCTCAAACCAACTCTGTATGTGGCTAGCATGTACCTTATGGTGCCCAAGCCTACCCAGTATTCTATCTTGCCTCCCACCCAAGTTCAGTAGCATTTAAAAACAGCACAGCTCAGTATCAGGCTCCACACTCCATGCCTTTCATCATCAGATAGTCACTGTTCAATATTTTTCAGTCCTCGCCCTCACCCACTCTACTTGGTGCTCCTCCCAGCTCCAGTCAGCATCAGCAGCAATCCAGGACACCCCCAGCAGTCCAGGCTACCCATTCACAGCCTTTCCCCTTCCAAGGCTCCACCCCTCCACCTATTTAATAGAGGTCAGGGCTGGGGTGGGTGATGTGGGAAGAAAAACCCTCTGTGGCACTTTGTGACCAAGCTAATGGCCTTTATATCCCAGTCGCTTTACGAAAATCACGCGCTTGGCACTGATTGGCCCCACCGCTCCTTGCACTGAGCGGTGGCGGCCCTCCGATAGTTCCTCTGCCGTCGATGCAGCTTCCTGTGGCCTCCTGGACTCCTGTGACCACCAATGTGGTCCTCTGCACTCCTTCCCACCACCGATGCGGTCCCCGGTTCACAGCAGCTCAAAAAAACCCTCTATGGCTCTTTGCGACTGGGCTAATGGCCTTTATAGCCCAGTCAGTTCCCGAAAATCACGTGCTTGGCACTGATTGGCCCCACCACTCCTTGCACTGAGCGGCGGCGGCCCTCCGATAGTTCCTCTGCTGCTGATGCGGCTTCCTGCAGCCTCCCGGGCTCCTGTGACCACTGTTGTGGTCCTCTGCTCTCCTTACCGCTGCCGATGCGGTCCCCGGTGCACAGCAGCTCCCAAAAACCTTCTGTGGCCACATGTATTCATGTATTACTATATTACTGTAATTAACTTCTTACTTTCATCAGTTTATTGTTTAGCTGTCTCCTTCTCCCCTTCCCCCAGGATGCATCTGGAAACTAGCTGATCTTCCTGGACATAAAGTCTCCACCACTCATTCACACTAATGGGATCTACGCTGGAGGAGCTAGGACCCAGCGGGAGCAAACTTTTTTGCAGGAGGGCTGGAGCCAGAGATGGAACCACGAAGAGCGGTGCCTCAAGCCTCTGCTTGTGCGGCAATGACTGTCTCGGCGTCGACCCTCCAACCGCCTCAGTTCCTTTTTTCCCCGCCGTCGAGTGCGCTTCAGTGATCAAGTCACTTGTCCGCCGGGAGTCAAACTTCAAACTAGCAGCATAGTTTTCAGTTTTTTATTTTGTAGTATTTTTCAAATAAAGTACCACTTACGATAATTATTCTTATCAAAGAAAGAAGTCTCAGCCTACATTGATGGAGTCGACCATGAGCGGGTCAGGTGACGGTAGAGAGACTTCGTATGAAAGCTGTTCGGTTTTCGGTCAGCTGGGCTGGGTCCGGTCCGCCGCCTTCTCCGGAAAGGAGGTCTGACAATGGACGGTCCAGTGCTCGAGGGGATGGGCGGTCCCCCCGGAAGCATAAAAGTAAATGGTCCCATTCTCGGCAACGTTTGTCTTCGAGCTCTTCTTCGACCCATAGATCAAAAAAGAGTGGGCATCACCCGAGGTTGCCCTCTGATATGTCTGCGCGTCGACGATCAGTCACTGGGGTCAGTTGCTGCTCTCCTCGTTTGGAGTCACCGGTTTCTGGTTCTGGTCTCTGACCTCTTCGACATCGGAGCCCTTTCCCGCCTTCTGGTAGGGCTTCCAATGAGCAGTTTCATCAGTGGGCCACTCTGATGGAGCAATGGGCTCGGAGGCTGGTCCAGCTGCCTGGCCCGGTCACTCAGGGCCCTCTCAGGCTCTTCGAGGATCGGGCAGGCGATTAGGCCTCCCTAGTCGTCGCAGCGCCCTCTTGATTATCGACTCCTGCTCAGGTGTTCCCCCCTCACATGGCTGCAGCGCAGGGCCATGGATGCCTCATCTCCTGGTATTCTTCCTTCTTTTCCCTTAAATTCTAATTTTCGGGCCCTCGGTTTGGTTTTGACGCCCGTGTAGGCTTTTCAGCGCTGTGTTCTTCGGCGCCGTCTGCCTTTCGGTGCTGTGCTCTTCTTCGGTGCCGAGGCCAGGCTTTTCTTCTACCAATCTTCAGGGCGTCCCCTCTCCGATTTCTTTTCCTTCCTCTTTTTCTGCTGATTTTCAACCCTTTCCTATCCATGCAGTCCCTCCCAGACTGTCAGGAGATAATATTGAGCCTGACCCAGATCTTAGACTTGGTGATGATGTGGAAGGAGCAGGATCTAATCCTGTTACAGAGCCGGTGGTCGAGGACCTGTCATTTAAGTCTCTGCTAAAAAATTTGAATTCCACTCTTTCTCTCCAGACTATGGACATCGATCCTGGGAAGCTTTTAAGACTCCAATACCTTCATGTTCCAGACATCCCTTATGGATTTAACTCCCTTGGTACAACCCTCCTTTGAGGCGCTTTCTCAAATGGTATGGAATAATCCTGCTCTCATTCCTTCTGTGGCTAAGTCCATAGATAGGAAGTATGCTGCTCCCAAGGATTGACCCATTTTGGCCTCCCGAGCCTTTGTGAATCCTGTTGTAGTCTTGGCAGAGAATGATAAGGTTATCCTTCCTCAGACTACTACTTTAGGTAAGAGAGTCTTTGCTGCATCCACCCCGAGTATGCATATCGCCAGCTACCAGGGCTATTTCTCTCAATGTGAGTATATTCTTTGGCATTCGCTCAGACAAATGGTTGAAGCTCTACCGGAGTCGGACACTAATTCAGAGCTTCTTCAAACCATAACCAGGGGCATCGAGTCCAACAACCAACAAGTTAAAGCAGCTATGGACGCATTCGATACTGCCTCCTGAGCGGCGGCGGCAGGCATTTGGACCTGCCGCCATTCCCGGCTGCACACCTCTGGTTTCACAAATGATGCCCAGCAACAGGTCATGGCGTTGCCCTTCGATGGTGTGCATCTCGTCAGCCCTCAAGTAGAACAGGCTCTAGAGGCCACACAGAAGACTAGGTCAGCCATTAAACTGGCTCGACCTCCTCCCGCCACCTCTCAAGGGAGTGTTAACAAACGCCAGTTTCATAACTGTCAGTCCTTTCGAGGCAAAGGTAGAGGAGGTTTTAATAAAAATCAAGCCCCTCAGACTCAAAAGAAAATGCAACAGAAGGCTCAAGGAGCCAAAGCGCCCAGTGCCGCCTTCTGAGTTTCTGGCCCAAGTCCCACCTCAGCTGCCTGAGGGGGATTTTTTAGCGGTGGGAGGTTGTCTGACTCAATTCTACAGCCAGTGAAAGTCAATAGCGTAGGACAAATGGGTCCTTCGGATAATCCGCGAGGGATATTCCCTCAATTTTTCAGAGAACCCTCTGGATTGTCTCCCCAAGTGGCAGCCAAAGCTGTCAATTCTTCAGTCAGAGCTTCTCACCTCTGAAATACAAGGCCTTCTGAACAACAGGGCAGTGGAAGTAGTTCCACTGGATCAACGGAACACAGGATTCGACTCCCATTACTTTCTAGTTCCAAGGAAAACCGGGGGCATGTGCCCAATTTTTGACCTCAGAAAATTAAACAAGTTTCTTCCCAAAGAGAAATTCAAGATGATATCACTAGGGACCCTGTTACCTTTACTTCATCAACATGACTGGTTAGCCTCCCTTGACATGCAGGATGCTTACCAACATATTCCTGTTCATCCAGGGCATCGCAAATACCTATGGTTTGTGGGTTTGGGACAGCATTATCAGTTCAGAGTCCTGTCCTTTGGGCTATCCTTGGCGCCATGAGTTTTTACAAAGTGTTGTGCAATTCTCACAGCACATCTCAGAAAAGTCGGAATACAAGTGTTCCCATATCTGGATGACTGGCTTTTAGCGAGCCCTTCCAGGCAAGGAACTCTCGACGCCATTGCCATGGCCTCAGACTTTTTCACATCCATGGGAGTCCTGCTAAACCTCAAGAAATCGCAGCTGCAGCCCTCCCAGAGGCCCCTTTTCATAGGAACTCTTTTGGACACCTCCTGTGCAAAAGCATTTCTACCAGAGGACAGGAGGAGCGATATCCTACAGATGGCCCGATACATCAGGCAGAACAGCTCGGTTCGAGCTATCTCGTTGCAATGGATGCTAGGTCTCATGGCATCCTCGGTGTTCACTGCACCCCTAGCACGCCTTCGCATGAGAACCTCTCTATGGATGCTCAGTACTCTGAGGTCTCCCACCACTCACCCTCAGTCCTTTCTCATCAAGGTGACAGAACCTCTGAAGAGGTCACTGACTTGGTGGTCGCAAGAGGACAATCTTTTGCAAGGGTATCCCTTTGCTCCTTTGGATCATCAGATTTCCATTACCATAGACGCGTCTCTGATGGGGTGGGGAGCTCGCTGTCAGACTCTCCACACTCAAGGTACGTGGACTCAGGACAAGTCCCAGCTTCACATAAATGTCTTAGAAATGAGAGCCGTCCTTTATGCAGTCCGGGCTTTGAAGGACATTCTCTGTCACAAGAACATTCTCCTTCAAATGGACAACAAAGTAGTGATGTATTACATCAACAAGCAAGGCAGGATTCACTTTTACCCCTTATGCAGGGAAGGGATGAGAGTGTAGGAATGGTGTTTGGAGCACAAAGCTCTAATTCGATCGGCCTACCTGCTGGGAGTGCAGAATGAACTGGCAGACTGTCTCAGCAGAACGGAGACAGATCCTCACGAATGGTCTCTCGACTCAACTGTAGTTCAGTCACTATTCGCAGAGTGGGGAACTCCAGACCTGGACCTTTTTGCATCCCCACTCAACACAAAACTGCCTCTCTTCTTCTCCAGAAATCCAGGGCCTGGCATTTTCTGTCAGGATGCATTCAGGCTGCAGTGGACAAAACGCTTTCTATTCGCCTTTCCTCCTCTTTCTCTGATTCAGAGGGTACTTCTCAAGTTCGAGTCCCAGGGGAGCAGAATAATTCTCATTGCTCCCTTCTGGCCTCGGCAGATATGATTTCCGTTACTCAACAGTATGTCGGAAACCCCTCCAAAACCGCTTCCCCTTCAGACAAACCTTCTGACTCAGAGGCCTGTGGTCCATCCTAATCTGAGACCACTTCACCTTCAAGCTTGGCTCCTGAAGAGATACAAGTGAACAGGTTCAGTGTCTCCTGCAGAGTTGCAGATATTCTTCTGGCTGCGTGCAAGCCAGCCACTAGGAAAACTTACACAGCCAAATGGAAGCATTTTTGCTCTGGTGTGCAAAATCCTCTTTGAATCCTTTTTCCTGCCCTCCAAATAAAGTTCTAGAGTACCTTCTGGATCTCTCAAATTCAGGTCTGCAATACTGTACAGTCAAGGTTCACCTTTGTGCCATTTCAGCTTTTCATGAGCCAGTACTTTCCTTGTCACTGGCTCAGTTACCCGTGGTTAAGAGGTTCCTTAAGGAAATTCTGCATACCAGACCTCCTCTTAGATGTCTGGTCGCAGCCTGGGACATTAATCTTGTGCTAGACATATATACTCGAAAATCTTTCGAACCTCTAGGTACCTATGAGTTGAAATTCCTCACTTGGAAAACGGCCTTCCTGGTGGCCATTACCTTGGCCCGCAGGGTCTCTGAGATATATGCCTTGGTCACAGACCTTCCATATACTGTGTTTCATAAAGACAAAGTAGTTCTTAGGACCCATCCTAAGTTTTTCCCTAAGGTTGTTTTGGAATTCCATCTAAACCAACCTTTGATCCTTCCTACTTACTTTGCAAACTTCCAAAATGAAGGCAAGCGTTCTCTTCATTCTTTGGATGTCAAAAGAGCTTTGTGTTTCTATTTAGATAGGACAAAAGATTTTCGCAAAGCTCAACAACTGTTTGTTTCCTTCAGTGAGATCCGCCGGGGTCAACCTGTTGCTATCAGATGCATTTCAGCATGCCTTCGCCACTGTTATTCCATGGCGCAGGCTAAGCTGGAAGGCAGAGTGTATGCTCACTCTACTAACTAGAGCAGTCACGGCATCCCTGGCGGAAATCCGCAATGTGCTCATTGGAGATATTTGCAATGCGGCCACCTGGAGCTCAATGCATACTTTCGTTAAACACTATGCCCTGGATGTCCATGCTAGACGACATGTTTCGTTTGGCAGAACCATCCTTAATGGACTTCTGTCCTAAATCTGTGAGCTCTTGGTCTCTCCTGCCGCCCTCTCAGGGGTTATTAGCTTGGTACTCTCCCATTAGTGTGAATGAGTGGTGGAGACTTTATGTCCAGGAAGATATGGAAATTACGTACCTACCGTAATTCTTGATCTTCTTGGACGAAGTCTCCACCACTCATTCACACACCCACCCACCATCCCCCGAACTCACCTCTGTTGTTGGTCTTCACTCCCTCAATCTTTAGGCTGTGAAGTCTTCTTTCTTGACCCTTCTTATACGGGTCTTCTGGACTATCTTATGTCAGGTTTTTGGTTAGGCTATCCTTCTAGGTTAGTTACACTGCACCTCCTCTGAAAAAAAGGTACTGAGGCGGTTGGAGGGTCGATGCCAAGGTAGTCATTGCCGCACGAGCAGAGGCTCGCGGCGCCACTCCTCGTGGCTCCGTCTCTGGCACCGGCCCTCCTGCAAAAAAGTTTGCTCCTGCTGGGTCCTAGCGCCTCCAGTGTAGAGCCCATTAGTGTGACTGAGTGGTGGAGACTTCGTCCAAGAAGATCAAGAATTACGGTAGGTACGTAATTTCCATTTCTCAGCTCAGTATGTCTTTTTTGGTTAAACGTTTAAATAAATAAATGGCAGTGAAATCTGTTAATTCAGTCATCAAACAGGCACTCAGTGATAAGACCACGCCACTTTTTTGTAAACAAGTGTAGTTTATTGATTTTTTGTATAATGCAACATAAAACCCACGGTACAGTCACAATTCAACAGTAAAGATGGACACCCAACACACACACATATCCTGACAGGTATGCGGGAGTAATGCAAGTCATGTTTCATATACAGTCAGACATTACTACATGTATATGTTTTGATATGCAACTTGTAGCATTCCTGTTATATGTTAACAATGTCCAAGAGTGCGTAGAAGCTTCCCCAGTGCTTTTGGAATGTATGGTATGTGTGTCACATTGAGGCTAGCATTTTTTCTCTAATCTTGGCATCTGCATAACTTGATGCCATTCTGCTAGTGTGGGAATCTCTTGGTCTAGCCAGTGGCATACAGTTACTTTTCTTTTAACAAACATAAAATGGAATTTCCTCTGTCCCATGAGGGAGTTGATATCTAGCCCCAGCAGACATCTTTCTCTAATAAATGTCCCTTCTAGACCTAGCATATGGCGTAGTATATGTTGACCACTTTGCCATAAAGGCTGAGCTTCAGAGCAGTCCGGTAAAATATGTCTCAGAGCACCACCGTACAGGCTGCAGCATGTAAACAAAGGAGACTAACAGTTTCCATTCATGCAGCTTCACAGGGGCATGGCACATATTTTACTTTATGAAATGGGTTTTGAGGATCTCTGCTTCTGATTGGTTCAGAGCTGCTTTCAGCTGAGCCATTTCCCTAGCACAGCGGCCCGGGTGAAAGTAGCTCCTGCCTGGTAAAACGGATTCTGCACCAGACAAATGGCCCTATGCAGGCTCAACTGTGACCACAGCTTGTCCCCACACAGCATGTACCTCAGTCAAGAACTCCAGTGTTCCCTGTGACACTCATTCTCCAGTCCCACTCTTCAGTACTAGGATTTTTTTTAATCTGTTGCCCGTGCTTCCCTCCATCTTGATCAGCTCTGTCTTGCAGACTACATGCAAGATTTACTGCCATAAATGAAAACCTTTTTTTTTTTTGGTAATAAAGAAAAAATGGCAAACTGTCTTCTCCTTCTGATGCTAGAAATCTACGGTATACAGTGCTCCCTCCAGCCTCAACAGCAGCCCTGGCACTGAGTGGCAGTTCTGTGGCCTTGTCTGCTGCAACGCCCAACGCTGAAGTAGTGCTCCCTACCCAGACACATTCTGTCTCCTGATGCCCTATCAGCCTCTGTCCTGATGCCCTGCTTGTGTGAAGCCACTGCCTGTCTTCGCTTTGCCCTTACTAAATTGCTGCCTATATGCAGCAGCAGCACCACCTATAGACAAGCTTAACTAAACAATTTGCTCTCAAACTTGGGCTATTTTGCTCTGAAAGCTTTTCTGAAATAGTAAAAAAAACCAGATTTGAAATAATATGAATAGCAAAAGTACCTAAAAAATTAAATTTAGTTTATTAATTGGGACTCATTTCATAATTGCAGTAAGGCACTTGGTGGGGGGCCGGGGGGGGGTGTTATGGTGGAATAATGGCCCTTCTCAGGTGGTGGAAGCACTCAGCTTCACCTTGTGTTTCAACCCACCTGAGGCGGGCTGTTATCCCACCATAACGCCCCCCGCCCCCCGTCGTTCCTTATTGCTTAAATATGGCTGAGAGGGACCTGGGGGTGGTGGTGGATGTCAAGATGAACAACTCAGAAACTTGTAGGAGGGCAGCGGCAAAGGCCAACAGGATGCTTGGATGCATCGCTAGGGGGCTCACCTCCAGAAGGAGGGAAGTGATACTCCCACTGTATAACTGCTTGGTGAGGCCAAACCTCGAGTACTGCGTGCAGTTTTGGAGGCCACATTTAAAAAGGTACATTGAACTCCTGGAGAGGGTCCAGAGGAGGGCTTGGGGGACAGGACCAATGGGGAGAGGCTCGAAGAGCTAAATATGTACACACTGGAAGGGAGAAGGGACCAGGGGGACATGATAGAGGTCTTCAGGTACATGAAGGGGGTAAATAGGGGAGGGTGATCAGGGTGCTCAGAAGGAAGGGGGCAACTGGAGGGCATGGGTGGAAGCTGGAGGGAAGTTCAGGGGAGAAAGGAGGTGCTACTTCACTGAGAGGGTGGTGGAGCCATGGAATCGCTGCCAGGGCTGGTGGAGGCAGAAACAGTGAGGTAGGTTCAAGGGGATGGGATAGGTACAGGGGAAGGGTTCTGGAAGCAAAGTCCTGTGCAGTAGGAATATCCAGGACAGGGAAGGGAGAAGCCAGAGAGGGCGAGGGGGGGCAGTAAGGTCAGCTCCCAGGGTGGGCGCTGACCAAACGAGCAGACATGAAAGACCATTTGGCCTATTCTGCTGGCATTTTAGTATGTTAGTATGTAAATATCTTGTACTGCATGAGACAGTAAATATCAAGCTTAAAGAGCTACTGTACTGCCTAAAACTAACATACTAAAATGCCAGCAGAGGAGGCATAAATGGTCTTTTGTGTCTGCTCGTTTGGTCAGCCCCCAACGTGGGAGCTGACCTTGCTGTCCCTCCCCCCTTTCAGGCTTCTCCATTCCCAGTCCGAGATATTCCCCCTGTATTGGACTTTGCCAGCACAACCCTACCTCTGTACCAACCCCTCTTGAACCCCTCCATCTCTGCCTCCACTAGTCCCCTGGGCAGCGCATTCCATGGTTCCACCACCCTCTCAGTGAAGTAGCACCTTCTTTTCCCCCTGTCCCCCCCAGCTTCCACCTGTGCCCTCTAGATGCCCCCCCCTTTCCTTTGGAGCATCCCAACTGAACCTTCCCTATTTAGCCCCTTCATGTTTGTTTATTGTTTGTTTATTCGCTTAACGGGTAAGCACACTGGAAAACTAGTTCCTTTTACAGGTACGACCCACATAAAATTACATATATTCAATACAAAAGACATACATATACAATACAAATATGGCAGACAAAAAAGTCTTTGTTACAAAGAAGATAATCATAAACATTTACAGTTAGATTGAGATTCAAAAAACATCTTTAATTCATCTGCAAACATTTTAGCAGAACGTAACTGTCTTATAGCACAGGTAATTTCATTCCAAATGAATGGAGCAATATAAGCAAAGGCTCTCTGTCCACTTTTAGTTTGGTATTTTGAGAACCAAACCATCTGTCCTATGTCTAGAAAAATATTGTTCATTATACGGCCTCAACAATTTACACAATTTTTGTGGAACTCCAGAATTAACAAATCTATGTGTAAATTTAGCTACATAATACTGAACATTTAATAAAACCGGAAGCCAACCCATCTCTTTCAAAATCTCACAATGATGAGATAATTTAGGATAGTTTAAAGCAAATTTAACAATCAGCTGAAGTAAAGTGGATTTTCTAGAGATCACTGTCACAGAAGCAGTATCAATTACAATAGCAGCATAATTTACAGTAGGAACTAAACAATGATTAGAAATAGCTAACCTAGACTCCATAATAAAAAAATGAACGAATTCTGTATAAAGGGGCCATTCTACAATGAATTCTTGAGGTTACTCTCATAAAATGAGGTTCATAGCTTAAATTAGAATCTAATAATACTCCAAGATACTGAAATGTATCTGTTTGATCAAACAATGATCCATCAAAAGATTTAACCTCTAGAAAAATCATCACCTTTGTTTTTGATTTAAGACCATTTTACAAGCAATGAGAGATGACTGAAAATTACACATTTCTTCTGTTAGAGAATCACCTAGGTCCTCAACAGAAGAACCCTGTGTGTATATTACTGCATCATCAATGGCGGCTCTACACCAGGGCACGTGCCCTGGTAAAAAAATGCTGTGTCCCAGTTGGTGCCCCATATGGTGCAGAGCTTCCCCCATAGTAACAATATATCAGTGCCCTGGCTGCCATCTGTTGTGCCCCAGCTGTGCCCTGGTAACCATTTGTGGCTAGAGCCGCTACTGTGCGTCATCTGTGTAAAGAGTTAAAAAAGCATTATTAATTACTTTCACTTGTTGATCAAAAAATAAAGAAAATAAAAGATGGTCCTAGTATGGAGCCTTGTGGGACCCCACACTTTACCATTACAGATGCAGAAATAACACCTCAATATTTAACCCTCTGAAACCTGTCAGTTAAATAATCCCCTATCCAAACCAAAAAAGACTGTCCTGCTCCCAAAGACACTAATCTAGAGATTAACAACTGATAATCCACTAAATTGAATGCCTTGGTCAAGTCCACGAACACGGCACCGGTCAAACAACCTTTACCCATTCCGTCCAGTACCGTGTTCGTAAACTCGACCAAGGCAGTCTCAGTACTTCTTCCTTTACGGAAGCCATGTTGATTCTGGGACAGCAATCCCAAAGAATCCACATAATCAATCAACTGATTGTAAATTATCCTTTCCTGGACTTTAGCCAGGGCATACAAAATTGAAATCTGCCTATAATTACCAAACTCCTGATGTGAACCAGACTTAAAAATGGGAGTCACCAAGGAATGTTTCCAAATATCGGGTACAATACCTGTCGAAAAAGACAGATTGAAAATAACACTAATTGGATACGCTAAGACTGAAGCAGCGTCTATCAATAAATGGGGACATAGGCCATCAGAGCCTGCTGAACTATCCCTTTTGATATGTCGTAACAACATCTCAACCTCTTTTGGGGTAGTAGTCCTTAAGTAAAATTTACTATTATCTTTAGGACCATCAGTAAATCTTTGAGTCACATCAAACTGGTCACTACAAGAATTAACTGGAGCAGTAAATTTTACATTAAACTCATTAGCTACTTTTATAGGACAAGTTGACAAATCACCATTCAGTTTCATCGGACTCAGCTGACCAACATTAGGTTTTATCAAAGTATTAATTGTTTTCCAAAAAGTTGTAGCATTAGACGAACCTTCATATTGTTTTTGATGAATAAATTCTATTTTAGATTTCTTTATCTGGGCCTTACATTGATTCCGTAGTGTCCTGTAAATATGATAACTTGAAACAGAATTTCTACTTTTATATGTTTTCCATGCCTTATCCCGTTGTCTCATAAGTTTAGTCAAAGAAGATGTTAACCACCCATGAGTCTCCCCTTGGACCCTTCTTTTAACAAGGGGGAGCAAATTGATCCAAAACATGTGTAAACTCAGTAATGAAGAAATCTAAAGCAAAATTAACATCAGGAATGGAATGTAAATAAGACCAATCTACATTACTCAACTGTAAACAAAATGTATGCAAATCAGAATTAGTAAAAGATCTTGAAATCTTTATAATTGGCTTAGACTTTTTTGCTCCACCGTGATTCCATATACAAAACACAGGGTGATGATCACTTAAGGCATCAGAAATCAAGCCACATTTCGTCACATTAGTGGGCTTATTAGATAATATCCAATCCAACAATGTACGTTTACTAGATTTATTATTAAGTCGAGTAGGCAAAGTGACCAATTGTTGCAAACCAGAATGAAACAAAACAGTATTTAATTTTGAAACACCAGAACCAATCCAATTTAAATTAAAATCTCCTAATACTGTAAGCTCTCCAAAGGCCCTATTATCTAGTATGTCTACAAATTCCTGAAGACCAAGTTTGCTACCATTAGGTGGAAGATATACACAACAAATTGTTACTTTCTTAACAGAGCCCAATGTCAGCTGAATGGTAATGTGTTCACAGTAATCCAAAGTATCATTAAAAATACAAGACTCATTTACCACTAAATTATCCTTAATATAAATGGTAACCCCTCCCCCTCTTCCACTAATATGATCTTTTCTAAATACTTTATAGGCAGGAATACATATTTCAGAATCTAAAGCAGTAGAATTTAGCCAAGTTTCACTCAGCGCTAAAATATCTGGATCATATAAACTAATCCACGATTCAACCTCGTGAAATTTAGACAATAAACTTTGGACATTAAAGTGCATAATTTTAAGACCTTGAGGAAACTGCATAAAATAATCACCATCAGCCATGTCATTTACTAAGGGGCCAGGATTTGTTTCAGCATTACCAGACCGAATTAGTAAGAGTAAACAATGAGACCAGATCTTTATATAGGTATAAAGAACGTATATTTTTACATTCTATTTTCGAACACTGTACCCAAACTGTAACTCATGTGTTTACCTTTAACTCCAAACATTAAACTCCTCGCTCCACTTTGCCATCCCACTTACCCGCTGCTGCTTAGACGCTGCCTCTGAATGGAAGTGCGGACTTTAAAGATAGGAGGGCGGTTCAGGGGCAATGTGAGGAAGTATTATTTCACAGAGAGGGTAGTGGATGCATGGAACAGCCTTCCTGAGGAGGTTGTGGGGTCTAAAACTGTGGGAGATTTCAAGAATGCATGGGACAGACATAAGGCAATTCTTGTGGGGGGTAGGAAGAAATAGGCTGTTGGTTAACTAGGATCTCCGGCCTATCCTGTAGGTAGGGAAATGGGAAGACTAGATGGGCCTAGCGGTCCTTATCTGCCATCAAAGTCTATGTTTCTATGTAACATCATGCTACAATTGAAGACAAACTCGAATTGCTGGTTCTTAAGCACAGTTTTCTATTTGTCTTCTTGAGCTCTAAAATCATTTTTTAATATATGATAGAATATGCCATCAGTGCAAATCACACAGAATATGTATACTGCACACAATAAAATCCCTCTAATAATCATAATGACACTGCAATATAATACCAAACCTATATGTAATAAAACAAAGTACAAATCTGCAGAGTTTTATGGCTCAGTCAGTCCCTGGTGTGACTCCGGTCAGACTCCTTGCTCCACTTTGCCATCCCACTTACCCGCTGCTGCTTAGACGCTGCCTCTGAATGGAAGTGCAGACTTTTAAATAATTGAAGTAGCCCCTCCTCCGCCTCCCAAAGCTGCCACCAATGGGAAGAATGTGGAGATCAAAGTAGATTTCAATTTACTTTCAGGTGTTCGGAATAAAGCAGCAAGCGGCTAGAAGAGTGTACTGTTGCCTAGTGACCAAGTTCGATCTTTGCACTGCTGCACTTTGATTAAATCGGACTAATAACAGCAGCTTCTTCTAGGTGCAGGCATTAAACACAGTTTAAAATGAATGTTACAGTACACAAGAACAATCCACAGAAAAACTCACACTGACTTCAAAACGAGTAAAAATAACTCAGTCACACAAGTTGGGAGGGAGGGGGGAAGCGTAGGCAAGGCTGAATAGTCGTTATTCACTCACTGGCAGCAGAATTTAGCTTCTGGAATCACAAGTCAAAGGAGGATTGAATAGTCCAGCCACAGAGCCTGCCACACTCCGGTCAGACTCCTCGCTCCACTTTGCCGTCCCACTTAGCTGCTGCCGCTTAGACGCTGTACTTGAAGACCTCTGTCATGTCTCCCATCCCTCTTCTTCTCCAACGTGTACATGTTGAGACGGTGACTGTGGTAGTGATGATGCATGATATCATGTTCAAAATACCAGAGCCTGCAAAATAGGGTGGAAAGCTGAACATTATAACATCCCTCTCCATAACACTTTTGATTCCCTAACCTAACATACTAACATGCTAAAATGCCAGCAGAATAGGCCTAACCGTCTCTTGAGTCTGCTCGATTTTCAGCACCTGCACTGAGGGCCAATTTTGGTGTCCCTCCCTCCCCCTTGGGTTATACTGTCCCCCAGTCCCAGATGTTCCACCTGTATTGTGCCTGGTCAGATTTACCCTCCCCCTGTACCTGTCCCATCCCCTCTTAAACCCGTCCACAGTCTCCATCTCTACCAGCTCCCTGGGCAGTGCATTACATGGCTCTACCACCCTTTCAGTGAAATAACATCTCCTCCTCTCCCCTCTGAACCTGCCCCCTTTCAGCTTACACCCGTGACCTCTTGTTGCTCCACCCTCCTTCCTTTGGAGCACCCTGACTGGGCCTCCTTTATTGATCCCTTTCATGTACTTAAAGACCTCTATCATGTCCCCCTTGTCCCTCCTCTCGTCCAGGGTGTACATGTCGAGCTCCTTGGGCCTTTCCCCATAGGTTCTTTCCCCAAAGCCCCAGATTATTTTGGTTGCCCTCCTCTGGACCCTTTCCAGGAGTGCAATGTCCCTTTTTAAGTGCAGCCTCCAAAAATGCACACAGTACTCGAGGCGTGGCCTAACCAAGCAGTTGTACAGAGGGATTATCACTTCCCTCCTTCTGGAGGTAATCCCTCTAACGATGCATCCCAGCATCCTATTGGCTTGGCCGCTGCCCTCCTACAAGTCTCAGAGTTCATTTTGACATCCACCACCACCCCCAGGTCCCTTTCAGCCATCGAGACTTGAAGCATTAACCCCCAAGGGTATATATTTGGCCTGGGTTTCTGGTGCCCAGGTGCAGAACCTGCATTTCCCTGCATTGAACCTCAGACTCCACTTCCTTGACCACCTCTCCAGAGCATTTAGGTCCTCCTGCAGGGAAACCCTCCCCTCCTCTCCTCCCCATCCACTACTGCTCCCAACTTCGAGTCATCCACAGAGAGACTCATTTCACTCTTGATACCCTTTCTTATATCAGAGACATAGGCGTTAAACAGGAGGGTCCCTAGGACCGATCCCTGAGGGACCCCACTGATGACCCTCCTTGGAGATGAGACTAACCCCCCCAACCACGACCCTCTGAGTATGCTCCGAGAGCCAATTTCCTATCCATCTGATCATCCATTTCCCCACCTCCATTTCCCCGGCTTATCCAACAGGCCCCCGTGAGGAACTGAGTCAAACACCTTGCTGAAGTCAAGAAAGAGGACATCCATCGGCCTGCCCTGGTCCAGGGCACTCATCACCCAATCGTAGAACTCCACAAAGTTTGTCTGACACCATTTTCCTGGGACAAAGCCATGCTGTCTATTGTCCAGGTACCCCAACCTCTCCAGTACCCCCTAGCCTCTCCTTGATAATACCCTCCATCACCTTGCCTGCCATCGATGTCAGACTGATGGGCCTGTAGTTCCCCGTCTCCTCTTTTTTGATCCTCTCTTGTGGATAGGCACAATATGTGCCACCCTCCAGTCCTGGGGCACCCACCTCATCATCTGAGAGATGTTGAAAAGCTCTGTTGGGTTCTGCCAGGACATCCGCCGATTCCCTCAGTACCCTGGGATGTAATTAATCCATCCTTGGCGCTTTCTCTGTCCTAAGGGACCCGAGGGCTTCCCTCACTCTCTCTACCGGGATTTACACCTCCACTTCCTCCCCCTTGGCCCTCTGTTCTGCCTCCTTCCCCCGACGGAGATGTCATCCCTCCCTTCCTAGACCCGCCGGGGCTCCCAATCAGTAAGGCTCCCACCCTCTCCTCAGTTTCACCGTCTCCTTCCTTGGATGATGCAGCCCCCTCCATTCTTCCTGGTAAAAACTGAGGCAAAGTACTCATTTAGTACCTTGGTCTGTTCCCCTGGGACCTCTGTCCATCCCACCATTCCGCTTTTGTGACCCTGCTAATCTGCCCCTTCACCTTCCTGTTTTTCCCAATGTATCTAAAGAACCCCTTGTTCCTCCTCCTGATATTCCTGGCCAGGTTCTGCTCCTTTCTTGCTTTAGCCGAACTCACCACCATAGTGACCCTTCTGGCTGTCGGCTCATACTCCTCTTGATCCCTTTTGCTCCTTGAGCATTTGAAGCACCTATAGGCAGCCTTCTTTTCCCTCACCGCCTCCTGAACCTTTCCGGGTCCACCAGCAGGGTTTTCTGACCTTACTGCATTTGCGCCTCACTCTTGCACAGGTCTTTGTAGCCTCCTGCACCCCTCCTAATGATTCTCCGCCTACTGTCAGCATCCATGTTTGGCCTTATCCCATCGAAATGATCCTTTCCATCCCCTTGAAGTCTGCCCCCTGAAGTTAAGTACCACTGTCTTTGTGCGGCCTTCCTCCCTCCCCCGGTCCAGGTAGAACTAGACCATGGCATGATCACCTCCCCCGCCAGCGGGTCCTCACCTCCAGGCCCCTAATCTGGTCACCGTCTTTTTTTAAAAGCAGTCAACCATTATCTTATCCTTTGGTTAATTAGAAGATTGTTTATCTGATGTTAGTAGGTGGGACGTGTGGAACAGCATTCTGCCTGCCAGCTGACATATCTAGCTCTTTTCTCCCACTACATCATCAGCATTGTAACATCACTGCTGCTTAGGAGCAGCCACACAGTAGCTGCCAGGTCAGGCATCTGTGATGTCACTGTTCATGAGATCACAGTGTTGCACGTCGCCCTTGACGCTTTTTTCAATCTTGAAAAAGCGTCAAGGGTGACGTGAAACGTAGATGTTCTTTGTGTGAGGGGTGCTACACTGTTCAATAAAACTCTTGGTTTTAAGTTGGAAATAAGTCTTCCTTCTTATTTGTCCAGATCTGGGTGAGCTGAGGATGTTGCTGCCTTCTATTTTATTCATGTTTTGTACCTTGGCTCCCCTTTACCCAAACCTGGACCCGTGTTTTTTCTTTGAAATGTAGATCACAGTGTTGATGATGTAGTGGGCGGATTAGAGATAGATATGTCAGCTGCCAGGATAAGAGCTGTTCCACATGTCCGGCACAATATTATCACATACCAAACTTTCTGATGTGCAAAAGCAATATACTTCAGAAATAAAAAGTTACAACTGGCTGCTACTTAAAATTTGTGTCATTTTCCTGTCTGTCTATTTTGGTTCCACTAGCACAGCTGTGTGTGTTTGTCCAAATTGTGCCCCATTGTTGTTCTGTTGGAGTCCAGTCCAGTGACTCAGGCTAATATCCTGAAATTGTGCCAAATCTCTATGGCATGGAGTCTCGAATATTGAATAACTTGGTTTAATTTAGATAGAACAGAACAAGGGAAGGACCGCATCTGGGGTGGGCAGTGTTCAGTATAATAAAATTGGCATTCAAAACAGAAAAAAAAACAGCACCTGCCCAAAGGCAGAAGTAAATTACTTATTATTTAATACCTCTTCCAATGTCATGCAGTGAACTGGACCACAATAATCTTAGTGCAACAAGAGCTTTACTTTATTTTTCAAAAAAAGGCCAGGAACATAGCTCAGCCTTCTGACTTGGCAGGTTCCAGGTTCGAACCTTGTTCCTCCTTGATCCTTTGAGAAAGTGAGCCAATCACGAAACATGTCAGGTGACTGTTTCAGAGGAGGAAGGAGGTTTGAACTTGGAACTTGCCATGTCGGAATGCTGAGATGTGTCCCTGGTCTTTTTATTTTTTTTTACCCAGCCTACTTCTCTTTATGAATTATGAACTGTTTAGACTTGGTCTTATGTGCTTGAATGTATATGTGAGTGCCGACTTATTTTTTAACTCACTTGATGAAAAAATACAGTAGAGCTCTTTTTGCACTAAGATTATTGTGGTCCAGCTCACTGCATGACATTGCAAGAGGCATCAGATAATAAGTAATTTACTTTGCGTTTTGGCAGGTGCCATTTTTGTTTTAATTTAGATAGGCATTTCTTTGTTGGGACAATTCCCCAAATGCCTGTAATGTATGAAGTGGTGGCTGTCCATCTGGTACTTGTCCAATAACTTTAGTGATTCCATGTTGCAGATGCTTGACGGTAGAGATGATCTTATTCTTTGTGTCGAAGTGGGACTGGAAATGGTGGAATGTGGCCCATGTCCAGATCTGCATAAAATGTGTGACATGAGTAATGCCCCTGTCATATCGTGTTTTCCTCAACACTGTTTTGTCATCTGTTTTGAAGTTTAAATTGTATCATAGTAAAAGCCAGCAGAATGGGCTCCATGGTCTATCCTGTCTGCTCGGAAGCTAGCCCCCTACTGGGAGCTCGCTCCTCCATCCCCCCAGCCCCAGAGGTGGTCTTCCCCGGCTTCAGTATCCCCCTGTACCTGTCCCAACCCTTCTTGAATCCTTCCACTGTGTTCTTTCACCAGACTCCTGAGCAGTCTGTTCCATGGTTCCACCACCCTCTCGGTGAAGAAGTGTCTCATGCGCTCCTCCTGTACTCCCCTCCCAGCTTCCACTCATGCCCCCTGGTAGTTTCCCCCCTTCTTAAACTTCCCTGGCTCTGCCCTTATTTATCCCCTTTACATACTTGAAAACCTCTATCATGTCCCCCCTGTCGCTCCTCTCCTCCAATGCGTACAGATTGAGTTCTTCCAGTCTCTCCTCATAGGGCCTACCCTCCATGCCCTGAATCATCCTGGTCACCCTCCTCTGGACCCTCTCCAGCAGCGCCATGTCCCTCTTAAGATGGGGTCTCCAGAACTGCACACAGTACTCAAGATGCGGCCTAACCAGGACATTATACAGAGGGAGGATCACCTCCCTCCTCCTGGAGGTAATTCCACTGATTATGCAGCCCAGAATCCTGTTTGCTTTTGCTGCAGCTCTCCAACAATTCTCAGTGTTATTCATTTTGCCTCCACCACTACCCCTAGGTCCCTCTCTCCCAGTGTGACTTGCACTGTGAACCGCCCCCCCCAATATAAATCTGTGCCATATAGATTGGTCTTTTATCTCCCCAGGGAAACATTTTTAGTATTCTCCATAACTGGCGATATATGAAAATTGATGTGCCAAGAGGTATGGTCACCATTTGTTGGCCAATGTTTGGCTGTAGTGGTGAAAAATAGGTACAGTATTCCTGACTGATACCACCAGGGAAATTTTCTATTAAATGTTTTGTGTAACAATTGCAGTGTTACAGAACTTGATTTGTGCAGCAGCAGGAAAAATGTGTGTAGCGTTTGCAGGAAACTTTGTGTAAAGGAGCTGTACAACCACTTTTGGTTGAACTCTGCTGACTGCTATACGTAAAAATGTTGTGTAGCAGTTGATAGACAATTGTCTAGTTTTTTTGCTACACTGTACCAGGTGACATATTAGCTAGACACCATGTGACTCGCATATGTGTTTTTCCATTGCCAGCCATTGTGGTAGTAGCAGTAGTAAAAACCTTTATTTTTCAACAGGATTTGATGACACAAATACACCATTAGGACCCAAGTCCAATTTTCAAGGTGCTCCTGAATTTATATAATTTCTCAGTACGTAAGTTACTTAAAACATACAATACACAAATATTCATACTAACATACTAACAAACTAACATACTAAAATGCCAGCAGAATAGGCTCAACGGTCTTTCGTGTCTGCTCGTTTGGTCAGCCCCCACCCTGGGAGCTGACCTTGCTGCCCCCCTCGCCCTCTCTGGCTTCTCCCTTCCCAGTCCCAGATATTCTCGCTGCACAGGACTTTGCTTCCAGAACCCTTCCCCTATACCTGTCCCACCCCCTCTTGAACCCCTCCATCAAGCCCCTGGGCAGTGCATTCCATGGCTCCACCACCCTCTCAGTGAAGTAGCCCTCCTCCTTTCTCCCCTGAATCTCCCCACCCTCCAGCTTCCACCCATGCCCTCTAGTTGGCCCCCCTTCCTTCGGAGCACCCTGACTGCTCCTCCCCTATTTACCCCCTTCAAGTACCTGAAGACCTCTATCATGTCCTCCCAGTCCCTTCTCTCTTCCAGTGTGTACATATTTAGCTCTGCGCGCCTCTCCCCATAGGTCCTGTCCCCCAATCTCCAGATCATTTTGGTTGCCCTCCTCTGGACCCTCTCCAGGAATTTAATGTCCCTCTTTAAGTGTGGCCTCTAAAACTGCACGCAGTACTCGAGGTGTGGCCTCACCAAGCAGTTATACAGAGGAGTATCACTTCCCTCCTTCTGGAGGTGATCCCCCTAGCGATGCATCCCAGCATCCTGTTGGCCTTGGCTGCTGCCGTCCTACAAGTCTCCGAGTTGTTCATCTTAACATCCACCACCACTCCCAGGTCCCTTTCAGCCATTGAGACTCGTAGCACTCCCACCCCCCCAGGGTGTACACTTGGCCCGGGTTTCTGGCTCCCAGGTGCAGTACCTTGCATTTTCCTGCATTGAACCTCAGCTTCCACTTTCTAGACCACCTTTCCAGAGCCTCCAGGTCCCCCAGAAAGGGTCACCCTCCCTTCCTCCCCATCCACCACTGCCCCCAGTTTTGAGTCATCCGCAAAGAGACTCATCTCATTCCTGATACCCTTCCTTATGTCAGAGACGAAGGCGTTGAACATGAGGGGCCCAAGAACCGATCCCTCAGGGATCCCACTAATGACCCTCCTTGTGGATGAGACTATCCCACCAACCACCACCCTCTGGGTCCAGTCCTGGAGCCAATTTCATATCCATCTGATCATCTGGCTCCCCACCCTCATTTCTCCCAGGTTATCCAACAGGCCCCTGTGAGGAACAGAGTCAAACGCCTTGCTGAAGTCAAGAAAAATGATGTCCTCCGGTCTACCCAGGTCCAAGGCACTTGTCACCCAGTCATAGAACTCCACAAGGTTTGTCTGACATGAATTCCCCGGGACGAATCCATGCTGTCTATCGTCCAGGCACCCCAACTTTTCCAGGTCCTTCCTGGCCTCTCCTTGACAATGCTCTCCATCACCTTGCCCACCACCGCTGTCAGGCTGATGGGCCTGTAGTTCTCTGCCACCTCCCTTGATCCCCCCCTTGTGGATGGGCACTATATGCGCCACCTTCCAGTCCTGGGGCACCCACCCTGTCCTCAGAGAGATGCTGAAAAGCTCCACCAGGGGTTTTGCTAGGACATCCGCCAGTTCCTTCAGCACTGGGGATGTAATTAATCCTGCCCAGGTGCTTTCTCTGTCTTAAGGGTCCTGAGGGCTTCCCTCACGCTCTCTACTGTGATTTCCACCTCCGCTACCTCATCCCCCTGCTTTGCCTTCTTCCCTCTTGCCAGTGATTGCTCCCCTCTCCCTAGACCCGCCAATCGGTAAGGGTCTCCCCTCCTCAGTTTCACCATCTCCTCCCATGTATGATGCAGCCCCCCCATTTTATTGGTGAAAACTGAGGCAAAGTACTCATTTAGTACCTCAGCCTGCTCCCACGGATCTTGTGCCCATCCCTCCCCTGTTTTAATCCTGCTAATCTGCCCCTTCTCCATTTGTTTTTCTCCAGTGTATCTAAAGAACCCCTTGTTCCCTCTCCTAATTTCCCTGGCCAGGTTCTGCTCCTTTCTTGCCTTAGCTGCCATCAGCTTGTACTCCCCGCGATCCCTTTCACTCCTTGAGCACTTGAAATGCCTATAAACCGCCTTCTTTCCCCTCACCACTGCCTGAACCTCCCTGGTCCACCAGCAGGGTTTACGGGCCCTACTGCATTTTCATCTTACTCTTGTACAGGTGCTGGTAGCATCCTGCACCCCCCCTCCTGATGATTTCCCACCTACTGTCAGCGTCCATGTCTGGCCCAATCCCATCCAAATGCTTAAGGATCTGTCCCATTTCCTTGAAATTCAGCCCCCTGAAGTCAGTTACCACTGTCTTTGTGCAACCTTCTACCCCTCCTAGGTCCAGGCAGAACCAGACCATGGCACGGTTGCTCCCCTCCAACGGGTCCCTTACCTCCAGGCCTCCAATCTGGTCACTGTCTGCCAGGACCACATCCAGTATCCGCGCCTCCCTGGTCGGTTCCCCCACCTGCTGAGTTAGGAACACGTCCTGAAAGAGATCCAACAACCTCGTTTCCCTGGCCACCAAGGATGTCATAGTCTCCCAGGCCGTTCATGGCATGTTTAAGTCCCCGAACACCACCACACGTCCCCTGCCCAAACTGCAGTGTCTCCCAGCATCTGCCACCAGACTCTCCTCCAGCTCCTCTGCCAGCGCGGGCAGTCTATACACAGCTCCTATTTTTACTCTCTTGCTCTCCCCCCCCCCATTATCAAGGTGACCCAGATTGCCTCCACAGTTCCCTCCGCCCCTCCACTTCTCTTATGCCAGTGCAGTTTTTGACTATTATTGCTACCTCTCTCCTTCCCTCCCCTGTCCTTCCTGAACATGGTGTAACCCTCCAGGTTCAGGTCCCAGTCATGCCCTGTGGTGGCCCCAGTCATGCCCTGTGGTGGCCCAGGTCTCAGTGACCACTGCCACATCCACCTCTCCCTCAGTGAGCATCACCTGGAGCTCAGGCATTTTATTGCCCAAGCTCCTGGCATTTAGCAGGACTACCTTCCACCCTTTTCCGTATACTTCCATTTCCCCTGCTCGCGTTCCTATGGGGATTCCATCTTCCCACGGTCAGCACCTTACCAGTCGGCCTTTTCCTGCATTCCTCCAGCTCCCAGGGGAGACAGATTCCCTTATCAGAACCCCTCAACAGCCTTTTCTCCCATCCCTCCCCCTTCACAAGTTTAAACCCCACCTTTCACCAACAAACCCCTCTATTTTCAACTTTAGGATTTCCCTCCCTTCCAAATTGAGATGGAGCCTATCACTCACATACAGCCCCTTATCCTTCCAGGTCTCCCCCCAATCCCCCATCAACCCAGACCCTCTGGCCTCGCACCAGTCCCTGAGCCACTGGTTTATCTCCCTAATCTTCCTTTTGTGTTCCCCACTAGCCCTTGGCACCGGCAGGATTTCTGAGAAGGAAACTGTGCATCCTATGTCATGACAGACCCTGGCAAGCTCCCTGAATCTTGCCTGTATCTCTAGCTCGCTATTTCCCTCAATGTAATTTGTACCCAGGTGGGACCAGTATGTCCGGGGAACCTCCACAATCCTTTGCCAGCTGATATACCTCGTGCTTGGCCCTGTGCACCGTTCGTCCAAGGAAGCATTTTGTTCTAACCAGGCAGGCTTCCCCCTCCCTATCCCATTTGATGCCCCTGATCATGGAATCACCCAACAGGAGCACTCTGACTGCCCCTTTTCCTCCATTTCCCCCCCTTCCACGTCCCTTAATCTTTCTTCTGGCCCTTCCCCTCAGCTGGCTCCTTGCTCCTCCCCCTATCTGGGTGCCACCTGTCACTCTCTCCTTATTTACCCTGGCCACCCTTCCCCTCCGATCCTATGCCTCTCCTCCTCCCGAGTATCCTTCTGTACCCCGCTACCCCCCCGTCACTGCTTGTGACTGGTCCTCCTCCCCCCCATCTGCTAATCTTGCCTGGCTCGTGCTCCCTTCCTTCCCTCCCGTCTCTGTTCAGCCCCTCCTTGCCTGTCGTTCTCCCCCTGACCTAAACCCTCACTCCCTTTACTGTATCCTCCTTGTACTTCTGGTCCCTCTCCTTGCCCTTTCCTCCCAACTGGTCCTTCTCCTTGCGCTTTCCTCCCTCTACCCCCCCTCCTCCTCCTGCTGTGATCCCCTGCTTCCCCATTTCTCACTGCCAAGTCCCCCCGGTTCTTCCTGCTATCCGGCTCCTGCTTCCTGCCCCCACTCCCTTTCCATCTCCATCCGCCCCTGTCATGGCTACATCACTCCCCTCATCCTAACATACTAACATACTAAAATACCAGCAGAATAGGCCTAACGGTCTTTCGCGTCTCCTCGTTTGGTCAGCCCCCACCCTGGGAGCTGACCTTGCTGCCCTCCTCGCCTTCTCCAGCTTCTCCCTTCCCAGTTCTGGATATTCTCGCTGCATCGGATTTTGCTTCCAGAATCCTTCCCCTGTATCTGTCCCACCCCCTCTTGAACCCCTCCACAGTCTCTGCCTCCACCAGCCCCCTAGGCAGTGCATTCCATGGCTCCACCACCCTCTCAGTGAAGTAGCACCTTCTTCTTTCTTCCCTGAATTTTCCCCCCTCCAGCTTCCACCCATGCCCTCTAGTGGCTCCCTTCTCCTTCCTTCGAAGCACCCTGACTGTTCCTCCCCTATTTACCCGCTTCATGTACCCGAAGACCTCTATCATGTCCCCCCGGTCCCTTCTCTCTTCCAGTGTGTACATATTTAGCTCTTCAAGCCTCTCCTCATAGGTCCTGTCCCCCAAGCCCCAAATCATTTTGGTTGCCCTCCTCTGGACCCTCTCCAGGAGTTTAATGTCCCTCTTTAAGTGTGGCCTCCAAAACTGCACGCAGTACTCGAGGTGTGGCCTCACCAAGCAGTTATACAGAGGAAGTATCACTTCCCTCCTTCTGCAGGTGATCCCCCTAGCAATGCATCCCAGCATTCTGTTGGCCTTGGCTGCTGCCCTCCTACAAGTCTCTGAGTTGTTCATCTTGACATCCACCACCAGCCCCCGTCCTTCTCAGCCATCGAGACTTGTAACATTCCCCCCCCCCCCAAACCCGGCCGTACACTTGGCGTGGGTTTCTGGCCCCCAGGTGCAGTACCTTGCATTTCCCTGGTCCTGGTCCTCAAGCAAAAGAAGAGAATTGAAGCATTTACTGAGCATAAGGTCCGATCCACCTCCCCCCTTTGCTTCCTTCTGTCCAGCCCCAGCCATCTGCCTCTTCCCTGAGAATGTCCTCCTTTTGGCCCCCCTCTGTGAGGGTCCCCAGATACCTGCCTGCTTCCTTGGTAGTGTCCTCCTTTTGGGCCCCCTCTGTCAGGGTCCCTATGCTACCCCAGAGTACTCTCCTGCATTCCTTTCTCTATGCTCCTGCCCCTAGTGCTTGGTGCAACCCCGTGGGAGAGCCGCTACCCTATTCTCCAACCATACTCCCCCCCCCTCTCTCCAGCTGTCTCCTAATCCTCTCAACCTCCTCTCTAAGCTGTGCCTACAAATAATATAATACAAATACTTAATGACATATGCCCTAGGGTACAATATAACGAGAGGGGAAAATATTACTATTGTGGGGTGTAATGCTGGTCCGAATGATATGAATGTTTTCCATCTAAAGTATTTTGCCCATTGCACTGAGTGAAGATATGTAAGGAAGTCTGTGAGGTTTAACCCTCGTTTGGATTTAGCTGTGCTTGCAGCTAGTATTTAATGTTTTTATTCTTTGGTAACTGCGTAAGGCCCAGTAGGCACAACTGCCTGTTTTCAGGGGTGACCTGGAAGCACTGGGGAGATCAAGTGACTCGCTCAGAGTTGCACAGAATGCAAGTGGAGGTTGTTGGAATCAAGCCAAGGTCTGCTTGATGTACCAAGCTCATTCACAGGTCGTTACTCTAGCCTCTAGGCTATACTGCCAGCCACAGTGTTGGGTAAGCTCTTCTGTGTTTCTTGCCCTGCCAGCGGAAGGCAGATATTGAGTGCAGTTTCTAAAACCAGGATAATGGGATAGTAACTATGAACATGTTAAGTGGATACACAATCCTAGGTAGAATGTTCATTTTGATCACATTAATATGTCTCCAGTGTGATATAGGTCATGCAGTCCATCTACCAAGGTCTTGCTTAATGGTGGCCGTAAGTTCCGTTAGGTTTTCTTGGATCATCTTGGATTAGGACCCTAGTACTTCTATACCAAAATACAAAAGATATGCGTTTGACCAGCTGAGCCCAAGCTGCTTGATATCATCTGGTGTGTGGGTTTAGTGGCTGGATGCATTTTTTTTTGTCGATAATCAATTTATACAGGCGATAGTTTGAAATTCTTGCATGTTGTGGAGGGCTGCTAGGCTAGATACTGTGGGGTTACTCACATGAAGTAGGTTGTCGTCTGCGTGTAATGATAGTTTATAGCTCTTTTCTCCAAAAGTGACTCCCTGTATTTCTGGATAGAGGTTAATTTTAATCGCTAGGGGCTCTAAGGACAAATTAAACGGGGGCAAGGGGCACCCCTATCTAGTACCATTGAGCAGTAAAAAAACAGATGACTGGACTGTGTTATAGCATGCTGTTGCAGTAGGTTCTGTATACAGTAATCTCCCCCATCTGATGAATTTACTGGGAATGGCATAATGTTCCAGGACCCTGGACAGATTTATTTATTTGTTTTTGATAACCAGGGAAGTGCACTAGACATAGGAATGCCTATTTTCAGGCATGACTCGGGAGAGTACAATTGAAACAGTCAATGTACAGAATTCAGTTTTGTTCAGGACAAGCAGTACATATAAGAAACATTAGTCACAGCATTACAGGAATTATACATTGTAGGTAAGGGTAGCATATATTATCAAAAAAAACAGAACAGATATATGCACATTTTAGGCAAAGTATACTTAACCAAGAATTCAAATAAAACTAGAAAATACAGAGAGGTAACCCAAATAGTGGTTGAGGCAATCTAAGTGCTCAGGTGAAGCGTGCAAGGGAAAATCAGAAGTTGAGTGGAAGCAGTCAGCAATTGGTTCAAGGGAAATTGGGGCATAAAGGAGTTAAGGAGAGAAACAGCACAGTATTACACAGGGAAGGGTTAGGTGAGGGGTGATCAGAGCATAAGTGCAGTGAGAGTACAGGGTGAAAGCAGCCAGGATTGTAGGGAGAAGGGTGGCAAAGGCAGGGCAGAGAGTGAAAGTAGAAGAGGACTCAAGGAGGATGGAAACAGTTGCAGGTGTTATAAGGATACTGTGAGGGCACCCTATCGAATGCATTTCTGCATCCAGAAAGGCCAACACCACTGAGTATCTGCCTCTCTGGCTGCGGAAATGAAGTAGAATAGTTTCCTGAAATAGTCTGATGAAACCCTTTCTCCTACGTATCCCACCTGTTCTACATTTATCAGGGGTGTGCAGCAGACTGGGACAAATCAGTTTGTGAGCTGGTGGTCAGTTTGGCTATTAGCTTTCAAAATCTGACAGCCAAATCAATATTTTTAGTGGCCATACTTTCTTAAGGGCTCAAGAATCACTTTGTGAGGGTTAAGGCACTGGGTGCCGCACCTCGTGTCACACTGGCGACCCGGGTTCAGGACCGATCTCGGGCAGCCGGGGATCGGCAGGGGAGGAGTAGGTTAGAGTTGTCTGCAGCAAGCTGAGCTTCTCCTGGGGAGGAAGGGATGCAGGGGTCAGCAAAAGGGTGGCTCCCAGCGATGGCTGGGCAGTACTGAGCCAACTTCCGGCTAGGAATTGGGGAGGCGGAGCGCAGCAGATGTCGGCTGGAGTGTGCACAGGAGCGTTGACTGCATGGGAGCATGGACGTCCCTACCCAGACATCATTGCACGTTTGTGCACACCGTGGGAAGGCTGGGGCGGACCTCATGATCATGAACAAGAAAACAACCCAAGCCTTGGGAGGGCAGTGATGCCTTAGGCCCCATTCCCACAGTTGGACTCAACCCACCAGGGTCCCAATCCTCTGTGCCACAGCCCGACTCCTGCAGCAGTTGGATTTCAGGGAGCGCCATAGTAGTGGAGGCAGCCCTGCCTTGGGGGGTACAAGCCAAGGGGTTGCTGTCAGGTAAGAGCTGTGAAGCAAAGCTCCAGGAGGGGACCCTGGGTGGGGGAGTCTCAGGCAGGGTGGGAGCAGCTGAGTGGCATCTCAGAGAGTTCCCGAGGCTCGGCGACCAGAGGGGAAAAAGAGTAAACAAAAAAAAAAGAATCACTTTGTGCACAGGCAGCCAGTTGGCTGGTAACTTTCAAATTCTGGTAGCTAGACCATTTTTTTAGTGGCCATTGACCACCTGGCTACCCATTTTGTCACACCCTGGTGTCCAGACTTGTTGTATGCAGAGAGCAAGGACCTTAGCTAATAATTTTAGATCAGTATTTAAAAGGGTACATAATAGCCAAATAAGATATCTAAGTGTGCAGGTCATCCTGTAGATTTCAAAATTGCTTAAAATGAATTACCTACCACTGTACAAGACTATGCAGGCAGACATAGCTAGATGGAAACTTTTATTGCTTTCCTTGCTAGGGTTCATTAACGCTCTCAAAATGAACCTCTTACCCCATTACCTATTTTTGTTTCAAAAGTTGCAAATCCCAATCTTGGCAATTTATTGGATTTTAATACTAAAAGACATTGCCAAATTCACATGGGGAAGACACCGACCGAGAGGGGGTCAACCATACCCCACCAATCCTAGAGACGGGGGGAATGATTGGCTATGCCAGACCTCAGGGCTTATTATTTAGCTGCTCAGGCCACCTCACTGGTGACATGGGTCAGACAGAGGACCAACTCAAGGTGGTATAGAGTGGAATACAAAAATAGATTGCGGTTTATACCGTTCGCATTATTGTCAGCGCCCATCACCCCGGTGATACTCAGAAGGGTTGCTAACCCCTGGGTCAAACATTCTTTACACGCACTCTTGAAATTACGGAGATGCATGCAAACTCCCAATATGGTAGGTCCTCTCTCTTTAATTAGACACACCACACAGTTTGAGCCCCCACGGGAGGACAGCGACTATCATCTGTGGGAAAAGGCAGGCCTCACTTGCTTTACACGTTGCATTCAGAAGGTAAAAGTGAAGAGCTTTCAAGAATTAACCCAACAATTTCATTTACGTCTGACAGAGTTTTCCCGATTCCTGCAGGTTTAGACGCTTCATCCAATCTCATAACGCTGGTCAAGCTTTTTTTTATAATCAAATGTATTATTGATTTTCCTATAAAACATCAGACAAACAAAACAATACCCAGGAAGAACATTAAATACAAGTCTAGTACTGACAGTTATCTGTAATGTTACAATGCAGCTTCCTTTAACCTTCGCTGTGCCTCGGACTGATGTATCAGTTCAGAATTCCTATACGTTCCAATTCTGCCGGCAGCCAAAGGGTTAAGAGTATAGTGCTGTGAATACAGTTTTCCCTTAGAAAAAAATAAAGCAATGGCAGGAAAAAAAGGGTGCGGAGGGGAGGGTCCAAGACCTGCGTACGCGGGTGATGGGTCACACATCGCCCCATCCAGTGCCAGGAATTGAGTATATTGTAAGTTCAGTTATAGAACAAACTCAGGGTCTTTAGCAGAAGAAAACATAACCCATCTGCTCCACCTGTTTCGCCCATTCTCTTCTTGCTGATGTGGTCTATATGTAAGCATTTCAGTATCATAAATAGTGTTAACTGTAGCTATCCAGCCCCCTATAGCTGGGATCTTGCCTTAAAGCCATTTTCTTGTTATACATTTTTTGGCCATTAGAATTAATATTTCTAATAAGTATTTATAACAAGGTCTTTTATGTTACTAGGGTATATTAGAAAAAGGAATAAGTGCTCAGTCAGTTGTAGCTGCGTTGAGAAGATCTCCTGCAGAGCCAGCTCTGTCAAAGTTAAGGGGGAGAGTCAAGGGCAGGCCCAAAACACATAATGTTCTGCTCGAGTCAGGCTGACTTCCTTAGAAGATTTATTTTATTTGGCGGGGAAGGGGAGTGCATCCTCACAACAAGGGGTTCCATTAAATTTTGGACGGGGGGGTGCATCCTCACTACAAGGGGTTCCATTAAATTTTGGATATGTACTCTATTCTTTTGGCATGCCTATCCTTCCCTTGGAGAAACTCAGAGCTACACGGGAACAGGGGAGTGGGGAACAAATAACTCCCACATAGCGTGGGGACATGCCATAGCAGATAGCTTGAAAGTTACTTCCTCCCCAGTGTGGAGAGAATTCCATTGGAAAGTTTTGGTATAATTCTTTCGCATGCCCACAATCACCAAACACTATCAGACAGCTAACTCTGATACATGCTGGAGATTGAGTGGGGACCGTGGGTCACATGTTCAAATTTTTCAGGACTTGTCCCAGGCTGGCCCCCATCTGTTCAGCAGTCAGGGACAGCATACAGCAACTCAAGCAGACTGATACCTCCTACCTTTAGCATTCTTGCCTTAGGCATTTCACCAACTCCCAACAGAAATAAAAATCTTAAGTTATTCTATATATTGTTAACGGCTACTTGGAAATGTATCACTCTTCTCTGGTTGTCAGATGTCACCCCACAGGTGTCTGTATCGATAAACAAGGTAAATGAAATTCAAGAAATGTAATGAACACAGCTAAATTGCAAGTCCGTCGAGAACATTTCCTGAACTTCTGGCACCCGTGGGATTTTCGTACCTAAGGGGGTCCCCCAACCCCAGGGACAAAGACTAGAATGTGGGTTTAGCTCCTACCAGCCTCATATCCTGTGGTGCTTCTTGAACTCTGCATATCAGTTTGGCCATTGGCCACATCTGTGACCTCACTATTTGTTATCTTGTTACTTTGTTCACACATCCACGTTGGACGAGTTTTAGTAACCCTTTTTTTTTTTCTTTACTCTATAAGGTGACTGCTGTATTGTCTTTCTTGCCAAACAGTGTTTTGTTACAATGCAGCAAATTTATTGTATGTACCGTGGCCTTTGATCAATAAAGCCAAGTTATTAAAAAATCGGTATATATTTAAAAGGGATGTAGGTCTGTAATTGGAGTCCTGCCTGTCATCTTTGCCTGGCTTTGCAAGCACCATTATTATTGTCTGTTGCATGGTGCTCTTCAGTCTGCCCTGCTCATATGCCGCCGAATATGTCCTTTCAAGGCTTCAAGAGCACTTCTTTTAGAGCTTCATAAATGCTGGCAGGTAGCCCATCTGGCTCTGAAGCCTTTTCCAGGAACAAAGCGTCTGCTGCTGTTCAGAGTTCCTCAGTTGTTAATGTCTGTTTGAGGGCTGCCTGGCTTTTATTGTTCAATTTAGGAAGTGAACGTTATCTGATGAAGTCCTCTATCTTCGACTTATTTGTGTCTTTATCACCTGTAGTATAAAGTTGTGTGTAATATCTCTGGAAGACCGTCACTATGTCTGTAGGTTTTGTGAGTTTTTTTCTGTGTGGCTATCCCTGATATTCCTCACTTTTCCTGCTTCCTCCTTTTTTCCTCCTGCCATCTTGTGATATATAGTCTACCTTGGCTTGGAAGAGAGCAATTTCAGCTTTTTCTTGATTTAATTCATGGTATTGTTCTCTTAGAATAGTGAGCTGATGTCTAACTTGGTCTTTGGTGTTACTAGATAAGGTCTTCTCCAGGGCTCTTATCAGATGTGGTAGATTGGTGGCTTTAGCCAGCTTCTCTTTATGGCTCTGGAGGTGATCTTGATTACTTCCCCTTTTACTAAGCACTTATATGAGCACCATATTGTTTCTATCCTGGGTACTGTATTATTATTATTATTTGCCCTAAAGATTGTTCTAAAACTCCTTTAAGTGTGTTACATGTTTTGTGTCTTTAAGGATGTTGTTATTCAGCCTCCATATTTTGTCAGTATCAACTTGGAGGGCTTATATCAGTCCTAGCTGTAGTGGAGCATGATTGAAAATTACTTGTAGCAATATTTCAGTCTTGCATAATCCTGGTATGAGAGGGTGACTGACCAAGAAATAGTCCAGCTTGGAGCGGGTGCTTTGCAGTGCTGAGAAAAAAGTGTATTTTCTGGTAGTAGGATGTAGTGTCCTTTAGGGTTCTTTTTAGATTACAAGGTCCATGGTAACAGCACTCGTAGCGAGAAAACAAATAACAAAAATCCAGTGCAAATGCAAGTTTATTTACATACTTGAGCTGCTAAACCATACCCCAGTGCTTCGGCTGAAAGCCTTCGTCAGGGGCGTGGTAAGGAGAGTTACATGTCAACTTATATAGCCTCAAAACAGCAGTCGCCTAGTGATTAACATTAATTCAATCTAGGGCAATAAAACAAACAAGCAGACAGATAGTGTTTCAAAAAGTTGCAAAGCAAATTCAAACAATTAAAAAAACAGATTTCAAAATTATATCAAATAAATTTAGCAGTGCCTAAGTAAGCATTAAACCATGACAGAGCATGGTTCTGCTGTGGCATTAATCTATGGTTGGGCTGATTGGGGCATGAGGCCATAGGCGTTGAACTAGCCAACCATGGATTAATGCCACTAGTAGAGCCATGCTCTGGAGTGGTTTCATTTGCTTGTAACATGGCAAGTGCAAGAAGTAGTGTATAACAAAGAAAAGCGGCATAACATTTTTCCTAACATATTAATTTGCTTCCTAGAGTACGTTATATGAGTAGAGTGTTGTTTATTTATATTGTAATAACCTAAATAATACTTTTTTTATATTAAAAACACAGAAAAGCAAAGTAACACAGCTCCTTTCCTAAAGTAATCACTAAAATATGTTACAACATCTGTTTTACTTGCTTTTTACCATGTATGAAAATACATTACTTCCATGACTTGCAAGCACTGCATTATGGTATGTAAATAATATTGGTACTGCAGTAGCTCTATCATTCTCTGAGAAATCAACTTTTGAACAGTTGCTCGTATGAAGGACCTAGCACCAATCCTGACTTGTAAGTTAGAAGAAAAAGTACTATATTAGTAATTGTGGCAGAGGGAGACCAATAACTTCTTAAGCTGATCTCACATTTATGGCCAGTTATGGTCAAAGATCGATATTTAGACTGTGAATAGTGTCCACCTGGGTGGGTGTGTGGGAAACAATTAAAACTCTGCCATGAAACTTGTTGTGGATAACTATGGTACTACACAAGCAACGATGGATCTACGTAAGAATTAAGCCACGACGAAGGTGGCATCTAATGAAATTAATGCATGGGTGGGGTTGTACTATATTTAAGGCCTATAATCACCAACCATGCATTAATTCCCCATTAGATGCCACCGGAATGGCTTAATGCGCTTGTAACATGGTTATAATAACTGGCTGCCTTTTCCCATAGGAAACCGTAAGCGTAATTTGCCGTTATAAAGGAGCGTTTATAACGGCAAACACGTGCACGATTTCCCTTCCTCTGCGCATGCTCGTGCAGCAGCGCGACCAGCCGAGACTGTTCACCGCTTCCGTGTTACTGGAAACAGAACCGCCACAAGAACGGCGGTAAGTCTTTTTCTTTTCTCCCCCCTTATACCCAGGAAACACAGAAAGACCTCAAGAAACGGAAAAAAAAGCTTAAAATACAAAAATCTCAGCACCGGACTAAAAGGACCGATGTTAGGATACACTGGGAGGGTACACAGAGCTGTTTATTTTATATAATTGCTGAGGCAAAAAAGGGAAACCCAACAATTATATAAAATAAAAAATGGGTTAAGTGTAAAACTTCGATTTTACACAGACCTTCGTTGTGGGATGCTTTTCACAAACCCTGAGGCTTCGCCCTCGGGGTTTATAGCATCCACAACACCAGTGTATAAAATCTCATTACACCGACCCATACTTTATTCTATATATTACGGAGCTTTCTTTACTTTATATGTGTATGTAATGCTGGGAAATAGAGAATGTAGAGACATGTTGCACTGTTCCAATAAGTTTACTGCACTTTTGGAACTTCGGTGATAGTTAGACACATTTAGTAATATCGTTATGTGGTCAAAACAAATTTAGATACACTGAAACAGATTGGTTTGTTAAGCATGTTTGTTCGCTTTTGTGAAAAATTTATCCGGCTATTTTTTTCCATAGCCGGTCTTGGAGGTCTACGCTTTCAGAACATTCCTTCCGTTACCTGTAGCTCTGAGTTATTTGCATAATGTGTCTCCTTTGTTTTTGTGTTGGCCGCTTCTGTTTGAGTCGCATCCTGTTTCCGGTATTACGATTTGTCTCTGCAGTGCTGTTGTAACCATGATAGAGATCGGTATTTGGGTAAGTGGGTGCATTACACAGTAACTAGTTCTACTTTATGTGCTGCAGTGCTTTTTTTTTTTTTTTTTTTTAGTGTGTGGATGTTTTCAGTACTTCTCTTTGGAGACGGCATTATTGCTAAGTTAGTGCCGTCAATGATTTGTCTTGATTTCGGTGGCAGTAGTTTTGCCATACTAACATACTAAAATGCCAGCAGAATAGGCCCAACGGTCTTTCGCGTCTGCTCGTTTGGTCAGCCCCCACCCTGGGAGTGGACCTTGCTGCTCCCCTCGCCTTCTCTGGCTTCTCCCTTCCGCAGTTCCGGATATTCTCGCTGCATTGGATTTTGCTTCCAGAACCCTTCCCCTGTACCTGTCCCACCCCCTCTTGAACCCCTCCACCGTCTCTGCCTCCACCAGCCCCCTAGGCAGCGCATTCCATGGCTCCACCACCCTCTCAGTGAAGTAGCACCTCCTCCTTTCTCCCCTGAATCTTCCCCCCTCCAGCTTCCACCCATGCCCTCCAGTGGCCCCCTCCTCCTTCCTTCAAAACACCCTGACTGTTCCTCCCCTATTTACCCCGTTCATGTACCTGAAGACCTCTATCATATCCCCCTGGTCCCTTCTCTCTTCCAATGTGTACATATTTAGCTCTTCGAGCCTCTCCTCATAGGTCCTGTCCCCCAAGCCCCAAATCATTTTGGTTTCCCTCCTCTGGACTCTCTCCAGAAGTTTAATGTCCCTCTTTCAGTGTGGCCTCCAAAACTGCACGCAGTACTCGAGGTGCGGCCTCACCAAGCAGTTATACAGAGGGAGTATCACAATGTGTCATTAATCCATAGTTGCTTTGTAGTCACTGGATGCTGTTTGTCCAATGTAAGATAGTTTTTCTGTGATTGTATTTATGCCATGTTACAATCATATTTAAATAATATAGAATCAAATCTTTAAATAATTCTTTAATTCTTTATTCCTTATGAAATCAGATTAAGTCATATGAACAATACTGCAAAGAAAAAGAGACAATCAGCATGACAGATAGAAGGTTTTGAGAGAGCAGAGCAAAAATGTGATTACCCCTTAAGTGTTTTTCTCTTGACATTTAAATCATGCAGGGGATCTACATAGCCACTGTGCTTAGTAGAGAGAGACGACAGGCAGAGGAGTCCTCCTATGAGAAGGCACAAACAGAAAAAATACATTAGGAAGGTCAAACAAATATTAATACACCTATTTTAAGTAACTTCTCTAGTTCGTCTCTTGTTTAGAAAGGGTTTGAGGTCCGATTGATCATTCAGCCCATCTGGTCTCACACTTTTAAAGGAAAACTGTTCACAACAGTGGGGGCAATCACCAGGGCTGCCAAAACGCCCGATTACAACAACGTACATGGTTTAAAATAAATGCAGCTAACCTTTCTCTAGTTATTTAGCTTCTTAATAGTTCTCCTGGATACGCCATGTCAAAACTGCCGCTGCACCGGAAGATGGAGTGTGCCCCTGGCATCCTGTCCTGTGCCGGAAGGCTCGTACAAATGGTGAGTGAGGCGTATCTACACCGGAGAAAAGGAACTATTGTGTCATGTAGAGGTATGTTAACTGAACCTCTACAGCCAATTCCCGGTGAAAACGGAGCCGTGTAAGGTACTTAAAATCAGTTTTAAAGTTGCAGCCTCGAGTTTGGTCATGCGCAGTAGCACCTAGTGCTCCGAGTTCGGGCATGCGCAGTAGTGCTATGTGCTACTGCGCATGACTGAATTCGGGGCTGCAACATTTATTTTAAACCATGTACATTGTTGTAATCGGGCGTTTTGGCAGCCCTGGTGATTGCCCCACTGTTATGGACAGTTTTCCTTTAAAGAGATTAACAAAGCTGAATGGAGGTAGATGTGCACCACACAGTTTGGTGCCTTACCTCCCGGAAATGCTTCTGATCTATAGTTGGCCCAAAAATATCCATAAGTATACAAGTACAACGTTCGTAAAATCATCCCCACAAGAACACAGGCACTTCCCAGTTCTAAGATCCACTCCTGCGCCGCCCCACACTCAGACAACTTTATGATGTGATCACAGAGAGAGTGCGGGGACGCGCTCCATTATAGGCTATGGTGGCACCTTTACAATTTTTTTTTATGTTATAATGGCCATTTCAGGGTTTTAAATAACTGCAAAAATTGATTAGCACTTTCATTGTAATCAGTTGCGAAAAAGTAGGTATATGCATTTTCTAGCAGTTTACATTGCTAAACAAATTGAGGCATGAGCGATGCATTATCCCAACTGATTAGCAGTATTACTCGTGAAAATGCTTATCAGTTTTGCAGTTATTTAAAACCCTGCATTTGGCAATGAAACATGGCCAGTGGTCGACTAACAAGGGTGGTCCAGGTGGCTCGCTATAATAATAGGCATTACATTGAGTATCAACAGTGCATAGGGAGCACTAAATCAAAACAGTGGTCGAAGTTACTAGACGTAAATTGTGAGTAGGGCAGGGGGCACATAGTTGAAAGCCAGGTGAAATGAGGAAGAGGGAAAGATTAGGTATAGCAGAAACAAAGGTGTACTGAAGGACGTATCGGGTAGGTAAAAGGGAGAACAGACACGTATAAAAGAGCAGTGGGAGAGCTTATGTGTAGTAGGTACAAGACTGACAAAGGAATTAAGTTTAAGGGAGTTTTGTAAATTATTCCATATGGTAGAAAGAACATGGCATATCGAATGGGAGCTATGATGAGTTCTGATTCTAGGAGTTTCTAACGAGATGGAGTATTTTCTTAGCGAGTAGCTTCCACTAGCTATGGTCAATAACTTGCAAATGTATTAAGGAAGTTTATTAGTTAACGCTCTGTAGGTCCAGATAGCCACACTTTTCAGTCACTAGTTTTAAGTGAATGCCAGCCCATCATGGCATAAAGAGAGCAGTGATGTGTACTGAAGGGGGCACCAGTAATAAACCTTAAGGCCCTGTGATACAGTGTGCCCAGTTTGGCCAATGCAGTGCTAGGGCCGTGACTATAGATAATGTCTGCGTAATCTAGAAGTGGTAGGAGTGCTGATTGCACCAGCTTGACTTTTGCATCTTGCATGAGCAAGTGCTTAATTCAGAAAAAGAGGCCCAATCGCTGCTTGAACTTTTTTGATAACTCCTTGATGTGTACTGGGAAGGAGAGTTTGCTATCTATCCAGATGCCCAAGTATTTAAATCTATCTACTCTTTCCAAGGATTCCCCCAGAAGTGGGGTGATCTGCGTCAGAAACCCAATAGGAGGGGAGGAGGTTGGATGAGCTTGCTGTGAGAGAAACATGGATTTTTTAACAGTAGTAATTTCAGATTCAGTAGATTGTGCTGCAGGATATTAAATTCATGTTGCAGCGAGACACACGTTTGCTCAAGGGTGGGCTTTGAGACATGGATCACAGTATCATCTGCGAACAAAAGTACAGAAGCATTCTTTATACCGGTATTGAAGTTGTTGATATATATCACAAAGAGAAGCAGGCCCAGAATAGACGTTTGGGGAACTCCCCTCAACATTAATTTGGAGAGAGGGTGCCTTGTGCTTTAACTTGCTGTTGCTGTCCAGTCAAATAACACTGAAACCAAGCCAGGGCTGCATTATCAAGTCCAATGTTGCGCAATTGAGTTAAGAGCAGATTGTGGTCGACTGTTTCGAAGGCCTTACTTGGGTCCAGGAGTACAGTCCCCACATGTTTTTTGGCATCTAGCACCAAGTGCTACTCGTTGGTGACATTGGCTAATGCAGTTACAGTGCTATGATTCGGTTGAAAGCCAGATTGTATAGAATTAAGTTTATTGTGGGCTTCAATGTAGTTCCGCAATTGAGAATCGACAATTTTTTCTAGCAGTTTTGGAAAGGGAAGATAGAATAGAAATGGTCTGTAATTACTGAGGTCTGTTGGGGCCCCCAATTTGAAAAGTAGGACGATATGGGCAACTTTCCATAGGTCCGGGAGAGCACATTGCAAGAGAGACAAGTTAAACAATGGGTTATAGGGGCAGTGAATATCTGATACCCCAGTTTTAGAAAGAAGGGGTCAAGGAGGTCTGCATCAGTGCTTTTTTTTTTTTTTTTAGCATTAGCATCGATGCTTATAAGCAGGGCCACTGGAAAATTGCAGGCGCAATTTCTGCAATTTTCACCCTTCTCCGCACAAAATCCACAATTTCTTACATTTATGGAATTTTTGACTGAAATTGTATAAAAATATTTAAATTCTCAAGGAAATCTACTCAGATATGGTACACAGACTTGGATTTGACCAAAACAGTACAGTGTGAGGTGAGAAGCGGTCAAATGTGACTATGCTTTCATGTGATTCACTTCCCTGCTTTGGTTTCAAAATTCTCTGGTCATGCATATGTAGACTCGAACACTTAAAATCTGTGTTAAAGCAGACTATCAGAGAACTTTTTGCTGACACAGAGACTGAAACAATAGTTGTGAGAAGAGGTGCAAAGTGCCCCATTCACCTAAATGAAGCCTTGACCACAATGCTTGTTTTTGAATCGTAGGGTAGATTTTCCTTGTATAAATACTTTCAATCTGAAAGGATTTTGATTCAAATGTGTCAAGAGTTTGGATGGCCCTGCTGATTATAAACTTGAATGTGCTTCTGAGGGGGTTGGTGACAGTGATTCCTTACATGTCAGTCTGCCACAACTGTATACTCACATACAAAGCCTACAAAAAGCAAACATTTCTGAAAACATGCTGAACAGGTTAAGTATAGTTAAACAGTTACCTTCAAATAGACAAAATAATTGCAACCCAAGTAAAATTACTGCAAACCGAGTAGAACAAAAGTACAATGTATTAAAAACTATTGTATGATGTAATGAAAAGCTATTGGTATGATTTGATACTTTCATCATGTGATTTTTAAATGTACTTACAGTGCTGATTAAGAACAGTAATCATTTTAACAAAATAAATATTTTTCTTACTTGACCTTTATTAGGCACCCTGGTTATCTGCTTATTTTTTTCTTGCACCAAAGCAAGTAGTTTAAACAGGCTTCATTATTTAACATCTAGAAACTGGCAAAATAAGTTGTTTCAGGATGTATTCAGTACAGACTAACTGTAAATTACTGAATAAAATCTAGTTAGCACTGCATGACTTAGATGTCTTGATTTTTAGAAGATATGCTACATATTGATTAGTTTACAGAGCATTTCAAAAGCACACCTTTCTTCATATTAAAAGCATTTACAAGTGGCAATACATTTATCTAACAATTTATGTGATCAGTACATGCTGCAGCAAACAATAAAATATTTATTAGGGGCAGTGGGGATCTATAGTGAACCCCCGCAGTTTTCCCGCAATTTTTGCAAGAAAATCCCTGCATTTTTGGGTAAAATTTTCCGCAATTTTCCAGTGACCCTGCTTATAAGGAAGTCCTGTACTGCTTTGTAGGACACTGGGGTAAATCTGAACTTATCATGGTCTGCTGCGTCAGGAAAGGTCTGATTAGTTGTATCTGGAGAACAGCATTGCGAGCGTAGATTGCTGGCTGGAGAGATGTCAAAGGCCAGACTGTCTGTCGCAAAGTAATTGCTGAGGAGGTCCAATAGTTGGGACTTGTCAGAGGTGGTAACTTCTCCGGTGGTAATCTTCACAGGGAGGGAAGAGGGAGGATGATGCTCTTCAATATCTCTAAGAGAACAGCAGAGAAGAGCAGGATTTGGTGAGGTATTTAATTTTTACTTGAAGAAATTAGATTTCTCAGCCCTAATTTAGTACACTGATTTCTGGCTGTCCTGAAGGCAGCCCAGTCAGAGGGTAGCTTGGACTTACTGGCACGCTTCCAGAGAAAGTCCCTGTGATGGAGGGCAGATTTGAGTTTATTAAACCAAGGGCAGGACCTATTCTTAGTTCTAAGTTTTGTCAGAGGGGCATGTTTGTTTATTACTTCAAGTACAAGCTTCTGGAATATGTCATAGGCTGCCGACACAGTTTTCGTAAGATATAAGTCTTGCCACCTTATGTAATAAAGGTACTTTTAAAAGTTGTCATTATTGAACTTCCTTCAGTTCCTTTTGTTTATATAAGTAGAGGTGGAGGGTATTTGGGGAGTTGTGCGCTCACACGCTATAGTACAATGATTGCTTAGATCTTTAAAGAATACAGCGGAGTGGGAAAAGTTATGAGGTTTGTTTACTAGGATAAGGTCGAGGAGTGAGCTATGAGCAGAGTTTTTATCGTTGGGGTAGGTTGGTTCGGTTATATGCTGGGAGAGGCTGTATTTATCACAGAGCTCTTTTAAAGGAGAGGAACGTGGGGAGAGACAGTCAAAATTTAGGTCACCCATGATGATCGCTTCCGAAGAGAATCTGCCCAACAGGTGGTGTAAGTGATTTACCACTTTGAATCCCCCTGAGGGAGGTCGATAGCATCTGGTAACATTTAATGACTCAGATGGAGAGAGAGACATTCAAATTGTTTGGGGACAGAGGTGGATTCGATTAGGGAGACAGTGAATTTGACATGGACATAGATCACTACCCCCGGAGTGTCTATCCACTCTGAAAACATTATAGGAGGGGAGATTTATTACATGGTCCTATATCGCACATTTAAGCCAGGATTCTGATATGACCAGCACGTCAGGCTTGGTATGGCAGGTCCAAGCTTGGATAAAGTCAAAATTCTTGAACAAACTACACGCATCAGTATGTATAAAGCTTCTACCTTTTAGGTTTGGTAAATCAGAGGGGGATGTGATGATCTGAATGGGTCGTGGGTTCAGTTCAGCGTTACCAGATCATATTAACAGAAAGAAAAGTAGTTTTTTAAGGGAGCTGAGAAGTAATTTGAGGAACCGAATCCTTCCTCTTTCAGTTGTGAATGAGGTGGCGGGATACTGGTCTGAGACGATTTGATGACCAGAGATAGGGGATGCAAAAAGGAGGGCTCTGATGGCAAGTGTAAGATAGGGGAGTTCCTGAAGAGGTTGAAATGTCTTTGCAGAAGATGCTATACTTGTCTGACAATTTGTGCTTGAGGGGGATGAGTAATGACATAGGATAAAGGTGCTGGAAGCAGCAATCTGAACTCTTTTGTGTATGGTGGAGTCCTGCACGAGATTGATGTTACAAAGAAGCAGCATACAGCTGAGCAGCGAGAGCTGCAGTCTAAACGCCAGTAGTGACATTATGCCAACAGTGGAAAGGGAGAACAGAGAGTGAACTTCAGTTAATTCCTGAGACAGTTAAATGGCAGGGTACAGTAAACCTTGGGGAGTTGTGAATGCACTGTAGCCAATAGGAAAGTAGAGTAGCACTAGGGGTGTGGCATAACTGTATTTAATAAGGCGGGAGGGTGGGTTTCTTCACAGAAAGGATGGTGGATGCTTGGAATAGTCTACCCCCAGGAAGTGGTGGGTGCTAACACAATGGGGGGATTCAAACATACATGGGATAGATATAATGGAACCCTAGATGGGGTGAAGAGAGGCGATAGCCAATGAGAAAGTAGGGTCAGCAGCCACTGATGCAGGCAGGGAATACAGGCAGACTAGGTGGGCCTAGAGGTCCTCATCTGCCATCAATTACTGTGTTACTATGGAAAAGAGGATGGGATCCATGATGGAGCCTTGGGGTACACCAGAGGTGACAGGGAGAGGTGGGTATAAGGAGTCACCAGCCTGGACCAGTTGATGTTGGGCGTTGAGGTAGGAGTGGAACCACCCTGCTGTAGGGTGACAGTATTGCCACATTCAGCATGCTCAGGAGTGTTGGGTGATCCACCGTTTCAAAAGCCATAGCTAGGTCAGTGAATATGGCATCAGTGTCCTACCTTTGATCCATCCTTTTCAGGATAGCAACAATCAGATGGGCCTTCCGAAAGCCATAATGGAAGGGAGAGAGGATAATAGTAGTAGTAGTAGTAAATTGCTTTATTTTTATACAGGATAAAACTATTAGGACCCAAATGCCCTGTTTACAAAGTTGTTCTGTTGTCAAAAAATTAGTTGCAGTGCAAGCATTGCATAATAAAAAACACAAAATAAACCATAATTAAAATTTTATAAACAAACAATCATACTACTCAAGTACAGTACTGTATATATATTCGTCACAGGAGCTCAATTTAGAAAGACAGTTCTTGTTTTAAAAAAAAAATCAGATTATTGGAACAAGTAGCTGCTAGAGGATAACAAAGATCAAAAGCAATTGCAAGTATAACAAATTTAACAGATTTTATAGATAATTCAGTAGAAGATATACATAGATACATAGACAGTGTCGGCAGATAAGGGCCTATGGCCCACCCAGTCTGCCCATTTGAGCTTGTAAGTTCAGTTTATGTTTTCCAAGAAGTATGTTGCCCCTTACCCCTGACCTCCAGAATTCCTTTATGTCTATCCCATGCATTCTTAAATCCCGTGATTGTTTCAGCCTCCACCACTTCCTCTGGCAGGGTGTTCCACTTGTCCACCACCCGTTCTGTGAAGAAATTCTTCCTCACGTTTCCTCTGAATCGTCCTCCCTCCAACTTCATCCCATGCGCTCTAGTCCTGGAACATCTTTTTCGCTTAAAAATAGTGTATTCCTGCATCCTGTTCCTCCCTGTAAGATACTTGTATGTCTCTATCATATCCCCTCTCTCCCTCCTTTCCTCCAGGGAGTACATGTTCAGTTCCTTCAACCTGTCATCATAGGACTTGTGATGCAATCCATGCACCATCTTTGTTGCCCTTTCTGAACCTTCTCTATCCTATCTATGTCCTTACGTAGGTAAGGTCTCCAGAACTGTACAGTGTACTCCAGGTGGGGCCTCACTAGTGTCTTGTATAGTGGAATTATGACCTCCCTTTTCCTGCTGGTGATGCCCCTGCCTGTGCATCCCAGCATCCTATTTGCTTTACCTGCTGCCTTGTCACACTGTTTCCCTGCCTTGAGGTCATCAGAGATGATAACCCAAGATCCCTTTCCTGCTTGGTACATGTTATATCCTCGCCCCCCAACTGATATATTGTGCCAGGGTTTTGTACCCCATATGCATTATCTTGCACTTCCTTGCATTGAATTTCAACTGCCAAACCCTGACAATTCTTCAAGTTTCTGCAGGTCCCTTCTCATTCTGTCTACACCCTCTGGTGTGTCTACTCTGTTACAGAGCTTTGTGTCATCAGCGAACAGTGAAATTCTGCCTTCTAGGTCCTGCATAATGTCACTGATGAAGATATTGAATAGGACCGGTCCCAGCACTGATCCCTATGGTACCCCACTGGTCACTCTTCCTCTGTGGAGTGACAGCCATTTACCACCACCTCTGTGTCCTGCCACCCAGCCAGTTACCTACCCACCACACTACTGTCCTGCCCACACCCATATTCCCAGTTTGTACAATAGTCTTCTATGTGGCACAGTGTCAAAGGCCTTGCTGAAGTCCAGATAGGCCATGTTCACTGCCCTCACCTGATCCACCTCCCTAGTCACCCAGTCAAAAAATTCAATGAGGTTGGTCTGACATGACCTCCCCCTGGTGAAAATATGTCAAGGTATATGTAATACATGATTGAGGTTTCCCCAGAGGATTAATGATAGTGTGTGTCCCTGTATACTTTCACAATTAAACAAATTAAAGCTGTATATCTCTGCAGTTAAAGCTGAATGCCACTGGGGAAAATACACCCATACAGAGACCAAAATAAATTAACTACCAGTTAATCCAGTTAACACAGTATTTAAAAAAAAAAACCAAAAACTACCAAACTGATTGAACAAATTGCCACACCCCATCTCTTGCCATGCAGCCATGTCCTTTGACGCTGCACCTCATTCCCAACGGCTATGTCCCTCAACGCTACAATTCACTCCTCCGATGCCAGCAGCCATGTCCCTCAATTCGGCAGCTCTCGCCACAGACACAGACCCCTTTATCCTTCAACGCTGAACTTCATCAGACACCATGCCCTTCGTGCTGCTGCTGCTGCTGACTCCATGTTTCTTCAGCTGCTGCTCCAGTGACACACAGGTCCTGAGGGTGCGCACACACCTGCAATGCACCAGACCACAAACGGCACACCGCTCCCAACCAGACTTGTGACCGTAAACCAACCACGGCAAACTAAAGGACCGGCCGCAGCCATGCCCACTAAAATAGGAGTATCCAACGCAATGGAAAAACAAGTAGAATAAAACAGAGTAGGTACCAGAAATGCCACTACAGTTTGGAAAACACTAGTAACAAAAATGTTAACTGCAAACCCAAAACTGATCGAAAATGCGAACTAAAGGTAAAACTACACCAACCTTGCGCATTATGCAAAACAAATGATTGTAAGTCCAACTCATTACTGTACCCATCATGAACGTTAATCAGATAATAAAACCACTCGCCCTCCAGGCTCCTGTTTTTTATTATGTGATTTATTTTTTGAGAGGTAGGTTTTTTGGAGGGGGTGTTTTTTTTAATCACCCATAACTTTATTTTTTAACTTTTTTCCCCCCCAAAATTTGAGGATTATGGTGCTTACCAAACCCCTTACGAGCATGCAGTTATGGGGGTTGAACTTGGCCCCTAAAGTACATGTTTGGGGAAACCAAATTAATTTTTTTTTTTCACGAAAAAATACAAACCCTAGGTCTCATGAGCATGCATCAGAAGTGCGCGTGGCAGTAATTACCTCATTGACTTCCCTCGATGGTATATTTCACAGATATACTACATATGACTATTGTTTATATTATATGATACATTTGGATGGCTACTGTTAGTTTGATCGCAATTACATATATAGGGAAAGACAGCAGTGTTGCTCAGCAGGGTAGGCAGACTAGATGGGCCACTGGGCCTTTTTCTGCTGTCACTTTCTATGTATGTTTCTATGCATACATGAAAATAACTTCTGACACATACGCGCACATATGTGTGTATATATTTATGTGTATAAATATGTAGGCACAACAAAAGAACCCCAGAACAAATGCACTGGGACAAGGGTTATCCCAGAGGATATTGGCCATATAGCCAGATTTTAAAGAAACCACAAATTGCACACACCCCAATAATGCAGAGCATCATGGGAAGCATATGCAAATGCCCATGAATTAATTTGGACTGGCTCAACTTTAAGCAGAATTGCATGGTGCCAGAAGGCCTCACAATGTAGTCAGCAGAGGCTGAGAACAGCAGACACAGACACGTGTTTCATCCTCGTTTGGACTCATCAGTGTGCCATATCACTGTTAGGGATGTGGTCAATTCTGTGTGTCTGCTGTTCTCAGCCTTTGCTGATTGTATTGTGAGGCCTTCTGGCACCATGCAATTCTGCTTAAAGTTGAGCCCGTCCAAATTAATTTATGTGCATTTGCATATGCTTCCCATGATGCTTTGCATTACTGGGGTATGTGCAATTTTGTGGTTTCTTATATGTAGGCACAGTTCCCACCACTTTGGAACTGTAGGTGTCGGCATTAGGACCACTCTGATACTTTTGCCAGCTGGGGGCCACCCACAATGACGTACCACATCGGCGCCTGCATGGATGGATCGATTAACAAGTCCCTTGTTAGTCGATCAGTGCCCTTGATTAATCACCAGCTGACCATTACAATATATAAAAAAACAATTGGACAGTTGCCCCCATGGGCTATAATGGAGCGCGTCCCTGCACACTCCCTGTCTTTACACCATAACATGGCTGTGCGCAGGGTTGGAGCGTGGGCGGCTCTGTATACCAGGAAGTAAGCAAGTCCCAGTGGGGACAATTTTACGAGCATTTTTACATAAAAACTACGGTAATATTTTTGGGCTTCTATGCAACAAATACTTTTTGCAGGAGTAAGGCTTCAGTATATGTGATAGGTATCTTCAGCCTGGTGAGTCTCTTTAAAATACGTAAGCACACCAAAATTAAGAATTTTGTTTTGTTCAAAAGCTCAAAAATAGCTGGGATTTGAAAACAGAAAGTTTTCAGGTTTGATGTGGTTTGGTCCAAGGATGAATCCTTGCTAAATAGTTTTTGTCTAACTTGTACAGTCGTGGCCAAAAGTATTTGGTGCCCTTGCACTTTTTCAGATAACTCACAATTTCCTCTAAACATAAGTTGAAATTAACAACAGTACAGTATTTGGTCTCCACAATTCTTTATTTCTCTGTTAATATTACAGAACCTTTGTTTTTGATTCAGAATTTAATATATCCTTTTAAATCAGAAAATGAAAAGAAATGGCATTGACAAAATTATTGACACCCTAGACTTAATATTTGGTAGCACAGCCTTTGGTCAAAATAACTGCAATCAACCACTTCCTATAGCCATGGATGAGCTTCCTGCACCTCTCTACTGGCAGTTTGGCCCACTCTTCTTGTGCAAACTGCTCCATTTCTCCCAGATTTGAAGGGTGCCTTCTCCCAACTGCTGTTTTCAGATCTCTCCACAAGTTTTCAATGGGATTTAGATCTGGACTCATTGCTGGCCACTTCAGAAGAGTCCAGTGTCTTGTCTTGAACCATTCCTGGGTGCTTTTTGAAGTGTGTTTGGGGTTATTGTCCTGCTGGAAGACCCATGACCTTCGGAGACCCAGCTTTCTGACACCGTGTTCAACATTGCGCTCCAAAATGGCCTGGTAATCTCCAGATTTCATGATGCCATGCACACACGTTCAAGGCACCCAGTGCCAGAGGCAGCACAGCAACCCCAAAACATCACTGAACCTCCTCCTTGTTTGACTGTAAGGAAGGTGTTCTTTTCTTTGAATGCTTCATTTTGTTTTCTGTAAACATAGAGATGATGTGCTTTACCAAAAAGCTCTAATTTGGTCTCATCTGTCCACAGGACATTCTCCCAGAAGGATTTTGGCTTGTTCAGGTGTGTTTTGGCAAACCCCAGTCGGGCTTTCTTATGTCTCTCTCTCAGCAGTGGGGTCCTCTTGGGCCTTCTACCATATAACCCCCTTTCATTGAGTTGGCGACGGATGGTGCAAGTTGAAACTGTCGTACCTTGTGTCTGAAGGTCAGCTTGAATCTGTTTGGCAGTTGATCGAGGTGCTTTCTCCACCATTCGAACAATCCTGCGCTGCAATCTTGATCAAGTTTTCTCTTATGACCCATCCAAGGAGGTTGGCTACAGTGCCATGGGCCTTAAACATCCTGATAACATTACGTATGGTGGAAATAGGAACATCAAGGTCTCTGGAGATTGATTTGTAGCCTTGAGATTGTCTATGCTTGGCTACAATCTTCTGTCTGACCTCCTCAGACAATTCTCTGGCTGTCTTTCTTTTCTCCATGCTCATTGCGGTACACAGTGACACAAAACAGGAGAATGAGTCCTTTTCTCTATTCAAACTGGTTGAATGAGTGATTTTTATATTGCAGGCACCTGCAACTCACCACAGGTGAGTTCAGTTCCAAAATGAAGGAGAATCACCTGCTTGAAATCTAATTATTTCTAACTACTTCTAAAAGGTGCCAATAATTTTGTCCGGGCCATTTAAGAATTTCTGTGTAGAATAAGCTAAGACTTAGTAAATTTTTCTGCTTTTTGTGTTTTATTCCACTGCAAACCAAAGAAATACATATGTGGATACCAAAATATTTTTTAATTTCAACAATTTTCTGGAAGGAATGTTGCATTATTAGAAAAAACTGCAGGAGAGCCAATATTTTTGGCCACGACTGTACGTTCTTGAGGTATAAGCAAAAATGTGTTTCATTCTTCTTGCATGTGCAGTAGCTAAAATGAATGTTCTATGGATAAGCAAGTTTTCGAAAAAGCATTTTTTATGCTTTTGTATGAAAAATTGCTTTTGTAAAGTAAACAAATTAGCTTTCATATGAGTTAACAGATGCAATAGCATAAAAAACAAAATAATGTTGCACGCTGTAAACATACTAACATACTAAAATGCCAGCAGAATAGGCCTAACGGTCTTTCGTGTCTGCTCGTTTGGTCAGTCCCCAACCTGGGTGCTGACCTTGCTGTCCCCCTCGCCTTCTCTGGCTTCTCCCTTCCCAGTTCCGGATATTCTTGCTGCATTGGATTTTGCTTCCAGAACCCTTCCCCTGTACCTGTCCCACCCCTCTTGAACCCTCCACTGTCTCTGCCTCCACCAGCCCCTAGGCAGTGCATTCCATGGCTCCACCACCCTCCTCAGTGAAGTAGCACCTCCTCCTTTCTCCCTGAATCTTCCCCTCCAGCTTCCAGCCATGCCCTCTAGTGGCCCCTTCCTCCTTCCTTCAAGCACCCCGACTGTTCCTCCCCTATTTACTCTCTTCATGTACCTAAAGACCTCTATCATGTCCCCCCGGTCCCTTCTCTCTTCCAATGTGTACATATTTAGCTCTTCGAGCCTCTCCTCATATGTCCTGTCCCCCAAGCCCCAAATCATTTTGATTGCCCTCCTCTGGACCCTCTCCAGGAGGTTAATGTCCCGCTTTAAGTGTGGCCTCCAAAACTGCATGCAGTACTCAAGGTGCGGCCTCACCAAGCAGTTATACAGAGGGAGTATCACTTCCCTCCTTCTGGAGGTGATCCCCCCTAGCGATGCATCCCAGCATACTGTTGGCCTTGGCTGCTGCCCTCCTACAAGTCTCCGAGTTGTTCATCTTGACATCCACCACCACCCCCAGGTCCCTCTCAGCCATCGAGACATTGTAGCACCTAAACAGAAGATTTAGGTGCGGAGGTTGTGTGGTTAAGATAGTAGACTTAAAAGAAAAATCCCTAGTATTTTTTATGGGTAGGTATTGTCTTTTCTTGCTGGAAATATGACATTTAAAAAATTACGAGTGATGGTACGCTGTTAAGCACACTTACCAAGCTGACGCTTCTCTTGTTAGCACTGCGCGTCGGGATGAATTTTCATTAAAAGTAATTTTTTGAGTACCAGGACTTGTCCCTTTTTGTTTCTAAGTGTTAGAACATGTTCCAGGGAGCCTAATAATTCCTTTTGTGACCGTGGGGCCCTCCAACAAAGACGGGCCAGGTGGAGGGAAACACAACTGCCAGCACCATCACAGTCCGTTACTTTAGAGGACTCGCCATCAGGAGCAGGAGTTGTAGTGGATTCACCATGGAAGTCCCTCATGACCTCAATGCAGGCGATCAATGTAAAAGTTGAAAATGTCTTAAAGCGTCTGAATGAACAAAATGTTAAAATTGAGGTTGCTACGAAAACAGCAGCTTCTGCGGAAATCCAAGTGATGCAAGCACTAACTGCCACTTGCCGCATGGCCGAAAAGAATGCACAGCTCAAATATAGATTGGAGGCTCTAGAAAATGTTAACAGGGCCTCCAATATTTGTTTGATGGGGCTTCCTGAGTAGTGCAAATGTGACAATTTATTGTATTTCCTGCAAAACTGGCTTCCTAAAACTCTCTATTTGGATAATGTTATGTCAGCAGAACATTTTCTGAAAGCCTATCGCATATCACTGAGGAAAGCCGAGCAACAACGCGATCAACCTCATACTGTGTTGCTGGTCATGAGTGGGTGGGGGGTGGAAGTCGGGATAAGTTCCTTTCAGCAGCCAGAAACTCTCAGGGTTGCACATTCCCCGACTTATCCTATGCAGGCGTGAGAGGCAAAAAAAATGTAATGCTGTAAGGGTCAAACTTAGGACTTGGGGTTGCCTACTGCTACTTATGCCTGCATGGCTTCGTATTGTATATGGTGGACATACTTACCAATTTACAGATGCTACAGAAGTGGGGAAACGAGCGGAGCAGATTGCTAAGGAGTTTGAGGCGGCCAGTGTACCAGCAGAGTGCGACTCTGAGGAGGAGACTTGATAGGTGGCAACTGCAGCTGAGTACTACTGTTCTGAACTGGGTAAAGTTAGCTTATTGACTTTATCTGTGCCCATGTTTACTTGCCTTTTTCTTATGCTACATGTATTTTTTTTTTGTTTTGTCCCGCATTAGAGATTACTTACTTGCACATTCTGAACTTAGACTTAATCAGCACAGGACTTTGATTTTTGGACTCCTATTGCTTGCCGAATGGCAATCCATTTTAGTTTCACTGTGTTGATTGCCTTACAGTTTTATTATATTTGTTAAATCTTCCTCTTGGGATGAACTCTGATCTAAGGAAGTGTATAATTAAGCATAATGTAAACACTCTACACAATGATTTTGGCACCAACCAATTTGTTTTGTGCTCTGTTTTATATATAGTTCAGCTTTAAGCTGTAACAGAGTTTTGTTCTAACTTTACTACTGTTGATGCTAAATATATGGAGCCCCAGGATGCAAAGTTGTGTGTGTGTGTGTGTGTGTGTGTGTGTGTGTTTACAGTTTTTCTTTATTGAATTTTATATGCTCGGGGAGGATCATATATATAGCGTAGGCACGAGTCTAACACTATGCTCAGATGATGTTTTACACGGACCTATCCCCTGCTCTTGTAAGGTGTGGCACATCTTGATTTATTGTCAGTTTACCTGGATTTTAGATAATACCTCATCTGTAAGACAGAATGTTCAGACTTCTTGTTTAATCTGTTCCATTGGATGGATGTGTAACTTTCATGTGATGTCTGGCATGAGCCATTTGTATCTTACTGTCTTTTCTTGAAACACAGTACAATATAAATAAAAAATAAAAAAAATCCTGGACGATGAAAGCATGAATATTATGTTTGGTTTCATGGGTACGTATTTGTCACTTGCGTTTATGCTTTTATATGTTATTTTTGCTTTTTTTTAACTTTATGTTTATTGCTTTAAAGCAGCAGTACTGGATAATCCGGAAATGATTTATCAAAATTCTGCCTTTTGGTTGTAAGCATGCTGCCATAGTTCTAGTTTCCATATCTGTAAATATTTTTTTTTCGGTCATCTTTACTTATTTACATGTTTTACAATTTACTTGATTTGTTGTAGCGCTACAGTAAATATTTCGGCTGTCTAAATTTGAGCTGCGCGCCCCCATTCTGTCACATCACATCTTTTGGTTACTGCAGTGGTACCCTGTGCTCAACATTCCCGATGTCCCTGTGTAGTACTGCCAGTCATACATATCTGCAGTTGGCAGCAGAGGGGGGTTCCAGTGCAACATGCCGGGTGGCAGAAATGTAAACAAAAGCCAAGGAAAACTGAGCAAATCACTCAGTGATAGTATAATGCTCAGGCAGAGCATAGGGAATAAACTGTTGAGAAAGCACAGATTTTTTTTACATTGCACTGCTGCTTTAAAAAAACAACATACAGTTTATATTACGAGAGTAGAACATTACAGCCCATCGTAAAAACACAATGAGGGTGTCACTCTTAACATACACACTTAATACATCCTATTCTTATTACTACATCTTTGGAGGGATGCTTTATTAATTTACAACATTAAATAAATCCACCTAAGCTGGTATCAATCCTATGCGCAGCATGGTAAACATAAACAATAATTTTGAATGTCATTAATTGTCCCCAAAACTTGCCCACCTACTGACAAGGTGGGTGTAACACCATGCTCTCCCTCAGTTATGCACCAAAGGGTGCTATTCTTAGTTAAAGTTGCTAACAATAAACGCTACTACAACATATGCTTGGGAGGCAGCTGGAAAGGTTAGGGCACCAGGGTGATACACAGTATGGCTTTGTTCCGGGGAGATCGTGTCAGTCCAACCTCATAGAGTTTTATGACTGGCTGACGGGGGGTGCCTTGGACAGATATAGGCCGATGGATGTCCTATACCTGGATTTTAGCAAGGCATTTGATTCAGTACCCCATAATGGGCTGATAGCAAAGCTGGGGGGGAGATGGGGGTGGGAGGACAGGTGCTCAAGTGGATTGAAAATTGGCTTTCGGGGCGAATACAGAGGGTAATGGTCAGTGGGATAGTCTCCTCCCCCAGGAAGGTAATCAGGGTCACCCAAGGTTCAGTATTGGGGCCACTCCTGTTCAATGCCTATATCTCGGATATAGGGAGGGGGGTTAGGAGTAAGCTGAGTCTCTTTGTGGACGACTCCAAACTGGGAGCACTGATGGATAGGGAAGAAGCGAGAGAGATCCAGGGGGACCTGGATACCCTGGAGGGGTGGTCAAGGAGGTGGGGATTGAAATTTAATGCTGAGAAATGTAAGGTACTTCATTTGGGGGTCAGAAACCTGGGCCATGTTTACACCCTGGGGGGGGGTCACACTGCAAGCCACATTGGGTGAGCAGGATCTAAGGGTGGTGGTAGACGTCAAAATGAATAACTGTGAAAATTGTAGAAGAACTGCAGCCAAAGCAAACAGGATACTGGGCTGCATAGCCAGGGGAATTACATCCAGGAGGAGGGAGGTGATCCTCCCTCTATATAATGCCTTGGTCAGGCCGCAACTTGAGTATATACAGTTCTGGAAACCTCATCTGAAGAAGGATATAGCACTGCTGGAGAGAGTCCAGAGGAAAGCAACCAGGATGATTCAGGGCATGGAGGGGAGGCCCTACGAGGAGAGACTGGAAGAGCTTGGGCTTTACACACTGGAAGAAAGGAGGGACAGGGGAGACATGATAGGGGTCTTCAAGTATGTAAAAGGAAAACCAAGAGCAGAACCAAGGAGCTGTTCAGACTAAAGAAGGAGACGACCGAGGGCATGAGTGGAAGCTGGAGGAAAATTACAGGGGAACGAGGAAAAATGTTTTCACTGAGAGGGTGGTGGAGCAAGTGGAATGTGCTGCCTGGGAGGCTGTTGGAGGAGGGCACAGTGGAGGGCCTCAAGAAGGGGTGGGACAGGTACAAGGGGAAACTGAAGCCAAAGAAGACCCTTTCGGGGCTAGGGTGGGTGGGAAGGTGAGCACCCACTAGGTGGCTGGCTACTGAGCAGACACGACAGACCATTAGGCCTATTCTGCTGGCCTTTAGTATGTTAGTATAAATGACAACATTTATTTGGCGCGCTAAACAAAACAATCTTGACAGTTTTAACAATTATAACATCCATAAGATGTGCCCCCTTGAACCTTACTTATACTAAAACTGTCCTCTAACTTTGAAACCACATTTTCAGTTAGAGCACCATAGATTTAGCAATCCTACATAAACACTTTGCAAAGCAGAATTCACAAACTGTATTAGTTAAATGGAAGTTCAATAGAAAAGAAAGTGAGACCCACTTGAATCCCCTTGGATGGGTTTCTTGTTGCTCCGGGTGAAGAAAGTTCTTAAACCAAACTACAGTTCTTAATGTCCAAATCCACCCTCAAATTCGAGCAATCACCCACCTACCATCTGGTGCTATATTATCAGTTGGAGAGTACCTCATCAGGTCTCTTCATCTTCCGAGCAGTCCACTCGTGTAGCCCCTCCACTCACTGGATGAACATTCCTCTAGTTCCATTTTAGTGCTTCGGCTGGGTCCGAAAACAGGTATAGCTTGCCCTCATGGACGATCCATAATCGCACTGGAAATATTACCCCATGAGAAATTCGAGCCTCCCTCAACACAGCTCAAATTCTGTCAGATTTTTTCCGTTTTTGCCTTGTGGCATAGCTGATATTGGGATACTTGCAGATGTGTAGCCCATCATGGAGAAGAGATCCTTTTTGCCGTGCCACCGCAAACAAGTGGTCTTGGGTGCCCATTCCATCTGTGACTAATACTATTGTCCGAGGAACTTCTTGATCCACCTGGTGCCCTCGCTGTGTAATTCTGTATGCTTTTTCGAGGCATGGACTTTGTAGGCCACTTCTTCTCTGAGTTGGTGCATTAGCCAATCCTGCAAGAAGAGGAGTAGATGGGCTCCCTCGGTGCCTTCTGGTTTTCTGATAATGCAAATATTGGCAGCTCGCACTTGATTTTCTAGTACTTCAAGCCTGGATTTAAAGTGGGTGTTCTTCCGACTCTCAGCTGATACTGCTCCCATGGCCGCATCAGCGCTTTTGTTAGTTTCCACTATGGTGGTCTGATGGTTTCCATAGTGGTCTCCAGGATAACTACCTGATTTGTTAGGCCATCAGACTTATCTGAGAGTCCAGCCACAGTGCTTATTAAATAACTAATTTTTAGCCCTATTGTTTAAAAGGTTTCTTCCACAGGCTCAGACAGGGTGTCATCTGCATGGCCATGCGCCAACTGCGTTATAAGAGATGATGGAGCAGATTTGGATTTAACTCCGGAACCATGAGGCTGATCTCTCCGTGGGTTTCCCATCTCCAACTTGGAATCTTCCGGTACCGTTCTGTGTATGTTCTTCATACTTTGCTTCCAGTAAATGTATAAATTCTGACCAATATTACCAGCTAGATTGCAGAGCGTTACTGTTAAGCAGCCATTTTGCTTGGGCTCCACAGTGTCCCCACCTATTTTTGCTTTTAACAGTATGAAAACAAAGTGGGTTTTACAACTGTAACTTGTGTATATAACAGTTGAAATTGTGTGGGGGAATCTTTTTTTTTTTTTTTTTTCGTTTAATAAAGATGTTTATCCTTCATGGCTGGGGTGAGCATGGCTCTCTTCAGCTCTGTCCCCTGCCCTCCTACCAACAACCACCTCACACTTCTCCCCAGTCCTCATCACCACTGTGGCAGGGCCATGGAGGAGGGAGATTCCCCCCCCAAAACCGAGACTCGCATTTAGATTGTGTGGTACAGGGTGAATGGCTTACTAGCACAACTCAACAAGTCCATGTATCAGATATAGTATCAAAAGAAATCGAGGTCACCAGTGGTGTACCCCAAGGCTCGGCGTTGGGCGCTGTGCTTTTTGGGATCTTTATCAGCTATATAAACTCAGGTACTCACTGCCAGTTGGTTAAATTTGCTGATAACACCAAATTCGGTTCCAAAGTGGATACTGTCACCAAATCTGTCCTTATCCAACAAGACCTCAATCAAATTGATAATTGGGCAAAATTAAAATGGAATTTAACATAGAGAAATGTTCGGTAATTCACGTTGGCAAAAAGAATCCCAGTACTACCTACTATCTGACATAGTAACATACTAAGATGCCAGCAGAGTAGGCCTAATGGTCTATCGAGTCTGCTCGAAAATCAGCACCCGGTCAGGACACCGTTTCTGCCCTCCCCACCTCCTCCATATTACCCCTGACCCCATTCCCTATGAGAGATACACCTCCAGATCTGGCATTACTCAGTTTAACTTTCCCCTTATACCTGTCCCAGCCCCTCTTGAATTCCTCCACTGTATTAGCAGCCACCAGATCTTGCTTTGAGCGGGTTCCTGCAGTAGGTCATAACATGTAGAACTGCGCCTCCTGGTGTCAGGACTGCACGGCAAACTTTTCCAGCAGTGCCTGGCGGGGCACCACCCACCCGACGTCACATGACTGACATCAACGTGAATCCCCATGCCCGCTTTCCAGTTCTTTCCCGCAGTTGACCTGCTCATAGTTCCTCATGGTAAACGTTGCTCAGTCAGTTGCCATTTTTGCCTTCATTTCTCGAAATTGTTTCTTAAATTACAGGGCGGAGGCTCTTGGAGAGCAAGTCAACCTAGTGACCTCTTCCGGCCAGAGCATTATTGTGTCTCTTAGGCCTGATGGTGGCCTCCATCTCCATGGTCCCCTTCACCAGGTTGCATATGAGGGTCACCCAGTGGACATTGTGTGTTCAATGGGATCAACGCTTGGACGACTTGGACCACCCAGTTCTAGTCTCCAGTGTGCTCAAGAGGGTTCTCCTTTGGTGGCTAGATCCTCTGAATTTGTCTCGGGTTTTTCTTTCAGAAGTTCCCCACCTGTCTGGACCCTCAACACAGACACCTCCTGTCTGGGCTGGGGGAGGGCTCACCTGGGGGACCACTGGACTCAGGGTTCGTGGTCCTAGTTGGAGATGTCTCGGCACATCACCATCCTGGAGATGAGGGCAGTTTTTTATGCCCTTCAGGCCTTTTAGTCCATCCTATCAAGTGGAACACTGTTGGTTTCAGACGGACAGTATATCGGTGGTGTAGTACATCAACAAGCAGGGAGGCACCCGATCATACCCCCTGTGCAGAGAGGCAATGCAGGTGTGGAACTGGGCAGTCCAGCACGACCCATTTCTCTCAGCCATCCTCCCGATACAGAACGTCTCCATGGACTGCCCTCAGTCGGACTTCATCCCTCGTTCATGAATGGGAACTAAGTCAGGAAGTAGCAGACACTCTCTTTCTGAGGTGGGGTCACCCAGACATAGATCTTTTCACCTCCCCATTCAACGCAAAGCTTCCCAGCTTCTGCTCACTCATTCCAGAGCCTGGTGCTTTCTGGCACGATGTGTTGTCGCTATGTTGGAGAGGGAAGTTCTTGTACACCTTCCCTCCCTTTCCCATTCTGCAGAGAATACTTCTCAAACTCCAGGCAGAGGGAGCACGGATGATCCTGATAGCCCCCTCTGGCCGAGGCAAATCTGGTTTCTGCTAATGCAGCAGCTCATAGAACCCCTAGTTCCTCTTCCTCTCTGGCATGATCTGTTGACTCAGGATCAAGGCAGGCTGGTACATCTGGGACTCAGGACCCTGCATCTTCATGAGTGGCTCCTTGAGACATAATCAGGTCTTGCTTTGGGGTCTCCCAGAAGGTCGCTCAAATCCTGGTGGAGGCTAAAAACCCTCCACCAGATCCACATATGCAAAGAAGTGGAAACATTTTTCCATTTGGGTGGCATCTAAGGGATGGGATCCCTTTACTTGCTCAGCTCCTCAGATTATGGAGTATCTGTTACACCTGTCTAATTCTGGCCCGTCTTATTCTTCACTTAAGATCCACCTGTCGGCTGTTTCAGCCTACCATGTGTTAGTGGAAGGGAAACCCATGGCACAGTTGGCGATCTCTAAGACGTTTCTAAAAAGGATCTTCCATCTCAAACCCCCCATCCGCAATCCCACCCCACCTTGGGACTTGAATTTTGTGTTAGAGAAGCTTACGCTTCCTCCTTTTGAACCGGTGATGAGCTGTGATATGCACTACCTCTCTTGGAAGGCTCTATTTTTGGTTGCTATTACTTCTGCTCATAGAATTTCCGAGCTTCAGGCCCTGATGCATAAGGAGCCTTATTTGATTTTTTCATAAGGACTGGGCATTCCTGCAGACAAATTCTAAGTTTCTTCCCAAGGTGGTTTCTTTTTTTCTTTTTTTTTTTTTTTAAACTTTATGTTTATTGATTATTCATCAAACATTCAGTTTCATTTCACTAACATATGACAATCCATCTTATAAAATAAAGCCATGAGGGCGCCACTCCTCTTAATACATTCAAATGGTCTGCATATGTTAAAAGATACGACAATGGAGGGTACAATCGATAAAGAACTTACGAAATTGTCCATATAATATAAGCTGCAAAACGAACCCACGAGCTGCATGGTTTATAGACCATCGATCCAGAGAGTTAAGGTCACAAATATTCAAATCCCTAAAGTCGGGGAAGTTATTCACCATGCCTATTTCATAATTAGTGCACTAATATGTGCAAAACCTCCTCTTGGAAAGACATATCATAAAGCAAGACGAGAGAAAAAAATAAAAAGGAACTCTTTTGCTCCCTCCCCTTATTTGTGAAGAAATCCTATCATACCTTAGAGTACACATGGCTTTTCTTACTAATATTATACCCAGCTGACATGGTAAAAGCACGACCAAACAGATATTGTAACAACTGATAACAAATGTAATGGCGCATTTGAAATATAATTCGGATAAATCCGTATAACATTTACATAAACAAAATTGAGGGGGAAGAACATTTCCAGCTCGGAGCTATAGAAGGGACTAATTAAAACTAACAACAAACAGCCCTCCTAAATAAGTGTCCTGGCCAAAATAACCGCTTCCCGCCCCATCAAAACCGAATCTTCAATTGTCTTTTACTTATCGATAATTCAGGTTTCCTCTTTATCCGAAGTACAGTCCTCTCCGGCCGCAATCCGCGAGCGAGTTACAACATTTCTTTGGCTCCACTTGAGTGCCTCTGTGGGACTCGAGAAGACATAAACTCTACCATTAGTCACAATTCTTAGCGGGCTGGGAAGATTAGTCCATGGAGATGCCTGCTTCTCTCAGTATTACCTGAGCACCATCAAACTGCTTGTTTTTGCTGTGTTGCATAGCTTAAGTCGAGTACATACTAACAGCCTGACCATCCTGTAGCGTTTTCTTACGTCGGGCTAATGCCAGCAGATGATCCCTGGATCCAACTCCATTGTTACCACCACAGCAGCCGTGGTGCTTCAGAATACTAGGCCTTCCTCTCGATGTCACTCGGTATGCCTTCTGAAACGCACTTTCTTGGTTAGCTTCCTACGCCCAGTTGCTGAACTAGCCACTCTTGTAGGTACAGCAATAAATAGTCCCTTCACATCCCTCGGGTAGTCCCAGCAATCGCAAATTGTGAGCTCGAGCTTGATTCTCTAGAGTTTCTATTCTGGATTTCAAATGCTGATTTTCTTTTAGGACTGCGAGACAGCTCCATTGCTGCATCCGCTAAGCCGTGACCTCGGCTGTTACTGTCATGTTAGCTTCCACACTAGTTTCAACAGCTACCACTCTGTTGGTTAAATTATCAAATTTGTCAGATAGTCCTGCCACCGACTTTATTAGTTGATTTAGTTTAAGACTAGCGATTGCATTGTTTCCCCAATCCCTCCTTGGCAACTTCGGAGACAGGGCCTAGGGTGGACCGCGTGGTCTGAGATCCTGAAGAGTTTTTGACTCTAGAGCCATCCACCGATGTTTTATCTTTGCGAGGATTCCCCATTCTTGTCACCAATCTTTCCAATGCAATAAGCTGTAAAGATATTTTGATTTTCTTCACAAATAATATGGTTTTCAGCTGTTTTTGGGAGCAATATTCAAAGAGCTCTGTCTCCAGGCTTCCGTCTTGCTCGGGCTCCACAGCACCCCGGCCCCCCAAGGTGGTTTCTGAGTTCACCTTAAACCAGATGGTCGAACTTCCAGTTTACTACCTTGTTCACTCGAATAAAGGTGAGGCTCTCCTTCACACACTGGACGTACATAGGATTTTGAGGTGTTACGTCCACCGAACCAAAGATTCAAGAAAGTCTGATCAGTTTTTTGTATACTTTGCCCCTAAATCCTTGGAGTCAGCAGTACCTAGGCAGTGCCTGTCCAAGTGGCTTGCTAACTGCATCTGCTTCTGTTATCAGAAGTACAAAAAACCTCTTCCGGGGGAGATCAGAGGTCACTCTACTAGAAGCATGGCTGCTACTACTGCTTTCTTGAGGAATGTTTCTGCAGCAGGGATTTGTGTGTCAGCAACCTGGAGTTTGGTCCATACCTTCACAAAGCATTACAGTCTGGACATTGCCTCTAGGTGTAGGGCCGGGTTTGGCCTCGCCGTTCTGTAGGGCCTACTGTCTTAGGCTGATCCTGATCTGTTCTTTCAGGTGCTCCTCCTCCTCCCGTGATTCTTTCAGACTTTGTCAGAGTGACTGCTTGGGATTCAGTTCTACATGTTATGACCTACTGCAGGAACCCTCTTGAAGTAAGACAGTACAATTACGTAATAACTTACCATAACAGCAGATCTTCGAGAGAGATTCCTGCAGTAGGTCACCTTTTCCCCTCCCTCCTTCCCCTAGTTTCTGCATTTCTTTCAGCCCATTCTGATCTGGGCTCCAGGATTTCATCCTTTCTCCTGTCCTATCCTCCTTGGATCTCCGGCAGGAGAACTGGAAGGCGGGCATGGGGATCGACCACTATGTAGGGTCACGCTGACGTCAGTCACATGATGTTGGGTGGGAGGTCCCCTGCCAGGCATTGCTGGAAAAGTTTGCCGTGTGGTTCTGATGCCAGGAAGCGCAGTCCTACATGTTATGACCTACTGCAGGAACCTCCCTTGAAGATCTGCTGTTATGGAAAGTTCTTATGTAACTGTACTTTCCACAGGCAGTGCGTTCCAAGGGTCCACCACCCTCTCGGTGAAGTAGCTAAATGGGTGTCCAATTAAAACAGTAGATTCTGAAGTAGATTTGTGTGTTATTGTTAATAAATAATTGTCTTCCATCAACCAGTGTAGACAAGTGGCATTCAGAGCCAACAGAATTCTAACATCAGTTAAGAAATCCTTTGTTAATAGCAGCAAAGCCTGCATTCTTCCATTATGTACAACCTACATTACACCATGTGTGGATTATGCAGCTTCATTCTGGGCACCTTTTCAAGTTAAAGAATCCAGGCTAATAGAGTCAGTAAAAGGGAGGGCCACTAAACTTATTACTCCCATTTGTAGCTTATCTTATTCTGACAGATTGAGAGCCCTAAATCTGTACGATTTAAAATCTCACAGAATTAGGGGTGATTTACTCATGCTCTTCAATATTTTAAGGCACTCGAATCTCATGAAGAAATGCAGTCTCACATGGGCTTCAAAACCAGAAGGACTCAGGTGCCATAATAAATAACTTCAGATTCCAAAGGTGAATACCGATATAGAGGATAAACATATGGTCTTTGGTTAATAACCACGCTGTAAACACCTCGAGAGGTTGCCATGACATCATTGTAAACCTCGAGAGTGCAGCTTGAGAGGTTTATAGATGTCATGGCAACCTTAAGAAGTGTTTTCAGCACGGTTGTTAACAAAGACCATACATTATATTTTGTAGTGTATGGGCTACCAAGATTGTGTAATCGTGAATTGAATTACTTTACTTTACAGAACACTGATTGTTGTGAGCATTCCGTTTTGTTATACCATTGATATGACATATTCAAGAAGGGTTAACAACAGAGTGATGGCATAACAAGGTTGTAATCTGCTTGATTTCAGTTAATAATAAGGGCTCCCCATACATTATAAAATAAATAATTTCTAGGGATGTGAATATGTAGTTCTATCCACACTTATTGGCATGTCCTTTCCCTTTAAATATCTAGCTAGAAGGTCTCGGAGCTGGCTCCTCCCACCGCCCACCGGGTGGTATAACCCTCAGCTCTGCCCCATGATGCCAGATCTTCCTTTCCGCTGGAAGATTCAGGTTCCCTCCTTACCACTCCCAAGTTGAGTAGGGCCCTGGTGCTCCAAAGTCGATTTACCCGCGGTTAAGATTCTTTGAATCTCTCCTAGTGAATTTAAAATTGCAACTGAGATGAAGGACAAGTCCTCGCCTGGGTTCCGCCGATGTCCCTGTGAGCAGAAAATGTCTTGAACGGACCACATGCCACGAGCGTGTACTGCCTGAATCACGATCACGCTACTCAGGCTTGCAATCTATGTCGCTCTTGTCTCCAGCTCAGACATTGGGAAAAATGGCACCCGCCAGTCAAATTGAAGGATGCCCACCATGCGATCTCTGTGGCCGTGGGGTCCGCAGAACAGTTGGAACAGATGAAGGCCTTTGAAGAAGAGGCAGCTCACACCGCTGAACTCTCATCTTCGCCCTCAGTTTTCATTCCACTTAGACTGAGCTTATCTTTCTCCGGTTCCTTCATGGAGCTTTGCCAGTCCCTTCCCACTCATGGGAAAGGCCACGGCTCTCATGCCTCCCGATCTCGTAAGAAGGAACCGAGGGATTCCACCTCTCGTAGACGTCGCTCTTGGGATAGAGAGTAATCTCGGTCCCAGGAGTTTCCTGCTTCAACCTCGGTCGATGTTGCGGCCTTGGCCACCGACCTCACGGTGATCCCGTCAGGTCAGCCAGCCCAGATGCGGGACGATGATCCCATTGAGATTGTTCTTGGCCCCATCGACTCATTGTCAACTGAGGTCCACAACTCGTTATTCAGGACTCCGGTCCTGATGGACCTCACCAATGAGTGACCCAGCTTGCTGGGAAACCCTTGGTGATGGTCGTCCTCGATCTGAGGAGCCAAGGTTCTCCCTGACACCTCCTGAACATCCCGTCGGTTCCTCTGATGGTCCACGTCCAGGTCCATGACATCCTCGACCCAAAGGCCGAGGAAGTCGCATAAGCGGCACTTCAAGAAACGATGCCACTGCAACTCATCCTTCTCCTCCTCAGATGAAGGGAGGCTCTGATGCAAGCTGCGTCTGCACTACAAGGGCCTTTTGTGGCAGCAGCTAGTTATGTCCGGGTCGAAGTTGGTCCCTTCTACCCCGGCCATTACCTGGCTGTCACCCTCCAGGCCATCGTCGACCACCCCGGAGTCGGTCATCGCCGCGTGCAGGGCCGGTGACGACCATCCTGACTCGGCCAAAGCTGGTCTCTCCACCTATCTTGGTGGAGCTGCGACCTAAGCAGCCTCCCTCAGGGATCCTCCCAAGGAGTCTCAGCCTGGCTCAGGTCTCCTGCACAGGCTGCCCGTCACTCTCACTCCCGACTGCCCATGGCGGGTCCAGAGTGTCTCTGGTGGTAGGCCACTTTACCTGCACTCTTTGGAGTCCGAGGACTCTGAGCTGGCATCTCGTCCTCATGACGATGATGCCTTGAGTCTTTCTACAGAGGAGGGGCCCACATTTTTCATGGGTATCCTCCATCTCATCTCCGTGTCCATGGGGATGAAGTCGAAAAACAGGTAGAATACCCCTTAACTGATATCCTCAGAAAAGGGGATTCTCCAATAGAAGCTTTCCCAGTGGCTGAAGCTGTTGTAGGCCCAGCCCTGGAGCTTTGGCAGCACCCAGCCTCCTGCCCCGCGCCTTTCGCCAGGATGGCCTGCACATATGCTGTGCCCTCCGGCTCCCTATCGGGGTTCACACAGCATCCCTCGGCCAAGGGAGTGGTGACGAGTCTGTGTTCAGGCGGTTGGGGAATTCAGGGGACATGGATAGACTACCAGACAAAGGGTCCAGGAAGCTGGACCATTCTGCCTGTAAAGTCTGTGCTGCCTCGTCGCTCGGTTTCCGGTATCTGAGCTCGTCCATGATCATGGCACACTATTCTCATGCCCTGTTGGGCTCCTTGGATGAGGTGCTCCCTCATCTCCCCGTGGACCTTTAGACCACGGTAAGCAGGTCTGGGACCAGGGTCGGGCTGTTGCCAGGCAACAACTCCAAATGGTCTTAGACATCAGGAATGCCTCTGCCCGTTTCGTAGCAGCCACGGTCACCATGCACCGCATGGCTTGATTGCGGGTCTCTACTTTCATGGCCAACACCCAGCACAATTTGGCGGATGTCCCGTTCCTGGGTACCGACTTATTTGGCCCAGGAGTGGATGGTCACCTTGAATGTATCAAGAAGTCCAGTACCACATTGGACTCTACTATGTCCACCCAAAAGGAATCCCAGGGTTCCAAAAAGCAGAAGATAAAGCCCTTTCGGCCTTCTGCCCCTGCAGTCAAGCAGCCCCAGTTTCAATCTGGGCAACAACAGCAGGCCCAGTCTCGGCACCCTCGACCCAAGCCAGGAGCTCAGTCAGCCCGCAAACCGGGTGGGGGAGGGTCCAGGCAGTCCCACTACTGGACCCTCTTCTTCCAAGCTTGCTCAGTGACGGGATGCCCATCATGACCACTCAGGGTCCTCCAGTGGGAGGCGGCTGCACCACTTCCTTTCCCCCTGGTCCGCTGTTACCACGGACAGGTGGGTTCTGGAAGTGGTCGGTCAGGGACTGCCTCTGGAGTTCGAGGAGTACCCACCAAGCTGAGCCCATGCGCCACAGGAGTAAAGGGTATCAGTACATACTCGGTCAGCTCTTCGAGATGACATCGCCCAACTCCTCCTCAAGGAGCTAGTAGCCCGAGTCACAGATCCCCCAGTCGACCCACGGTTCATTTCCTGGTACTTCTTGGTCCTGAAATGGATGAGGGGTTGGCACCCCATTCTGGATCTGCATGACCTAAACCAGTATCTTCGGTTGCGCACCTTTCAGATGGTAACTCTGTCTCAGATCATACCATCTCTCAAGCAGAACATGTGGTTCTGCTTCCTAGAGCTTCAGGATGCGTTCTTCCATGTCCCGATCCGTCCATCACATCGAAGTTTCCTCCATTTTCCAGTGGAGGGAACCCTCAGTGAGTTCCAAGCCATGCTGTTCGGCCTGTCATCGGCCCCCCCCGGGTCTTTACCAAATGCATTGCAGTGGTGGCAGCCCATCTTTGGCATCGAGGGGTCGGGGTGTACCCTTATCTCGACAATTGGCTCATAGTGGGTCTCTCCAGGTTGGAGGTGGAGAGGTCCAGGGATCTGGCCCGCCAGACCTGTGTCAGCCTTGGCCTCCTGATCAACAAGGCCAAGTCGGAACTTCGATGCCATCGCGGGTGATCTGGCCTAAGCCAGACAGGCTCAATTCTTGCCGAGAGCCTGAGCCAGGCTCGTGACTGGGCAGGATCTCTTCTCCTTTGCCCGATCATTTCTGGTTGGGCAGTTGCACCCTGCCTGGGACATCCTGTGCCTTCTGGTTACATGGCGGCCTGCACCACCATGGTCCATTGGGCCTTCTGGCATATGCGCCACATTCAATGGGATGTGGCCAGCCAGTGGTCCCAGCGTCAGGATCATCTTGACCAGCTGGTCACAGTAACCCAGAAGCTATGAGACGCTCTTCAATGGTGGACTGTCCTGGAACATCTGCAGGGAGGATCCTGTTTGTCTGCCCTGAGCCAACGGTTGTCCTTATGACCGATGCCTCTCTCACGGGCTGGGGAGCCCATATGGGGAACCACAGGGTCCACAGGCTCTGGAACCCCGAGGATTCCCAATGTCACATCAGCCTGCTGGAGCTCTGAGCAGTCTGCCTGGCACTGACTGCATTAGCTCCGTTTCTGTGGGGTCAGGTGGTCCAGGTGGACAATACCATGACCATGCACTGTCTCAGCAGGCAGGGCGGCACGCACTCCCGACCTCTGTGCAGAGAAGCGTTCCACATCTGGACACTTGTGAACCATCTGGAGGTGGATTTCCTCTGCATTCATTTGGCAGGAACCTCGAATTGATTGGCGGACACCCTCAGCTGTGTGGGCGAGGCGTCCCATGAGTGGTCTCTCCATCTGGAGGTAGTTCGCAGTCTGTTCTCCCGGTGGGGCAACCCTCAGGTGGACTTGTTCGCCTTCAGGGAGAACACAAAGCCAAGGCTGTTTCATGCCCGCCCCCCTCAGTAAGGCTCGCTGCAGGGGGATGCCTTCTCAAGGCCACGGACCCCAGGCCTCTTCTGCACCTTCTCTCCATTTCCCTTTATCCACAAAGTGCTTCTCAAGGCGAGGAGAGACAAGGCGAAGGTTATTCTGGTAGCCCCAGATTGGCCATGCCAATTCTGGTATCCAGATCTCCTCAGCTTCAGCGCCAGGCTCCTTAGGCATCTTCCAGCATGCTCGGACCTGATCTCAGTCAGTCAGGGGAAGGTATTCCATCCGGACCTTCAATCCCTGCTCCTGACAGCCTTGTACCTGAGTTTCAGGCTTTGGGTCTTTCCGATGATGTACTCAACGTGGTTGAGGCATCCAGGAAAGAGTCAACCAGGAGGTACTATGCCTTCAAATGGAAAAAGTTTTCTATTTGGTGTCAGGGCAAGGGCTTAGACTCTAATTCCTGACCAGTGGCCAGTATCCTCGACTACCTTTGGTCTCTCTGCAAAGGAGGTCTCCGGATGACTACCCTTAAGGTGCACCTTTCAGCCATCTCTGCTTATCAGGCGTGGGCTGTTCAACAGACGGTGGTGCAGGAGAAGGTGGTCTGATGCTTTTTCAAGGGCTTTGATCACATATCCCTGCCGGTGCGTGAACCACTACCTCCGTGGGATCTACTGCTGGTATTGGTAAAACTCATGGGCAAGTCATTCGAACCAATGCACAGGTGTGCTGTCTCACACCTGTCGTGGAAGACCACTTTCCTGGTGGCTCTAACATCAGCCAGAAGGATTGGGGAGCTCTAGGCATTCTCTGTAGAGTCTTCTTACCTGGTCTTCCACAAGGACAATATTGTCCGGCGCCCCAATCTGAAGTTCCTTCTGAAGGTTTTGTCTGAGTTTCACCTTAACCAGGTGTTAACTCTGCCAGTGTACTATCCGAATTACACCTCGGAGGCTCAGTACAGGCTCCATACATTGGACCTGAGATGAGCACTCCCTTATTATAAGGAACGGATGGCAGACGTTCGGGGAGAGGTTCGCCAACTGTTTGTCACCTGTGATGAAGTTGCACCTGGCAGACCAGCAGCGAAGCGGATGATTGACAGATGGATTACATCATGCATTGAGCTCTGCTATAGGTTGCCAGGTAGGGAGTCTTCCATAGGGCTAAAAGGGCTCATTCCACCTGTCATACCACTGCATCGGTAGCTGCTTCTAGGGATGTCCCTATCCAGGATATCTGCAGGGCTGCCACCTGGAAGTCAACAAACACCTTCATTACCCATTACCACATTGACCTCCAGTCACGCTGGGATGCTGGTTTTGGAGTCTCAGTTCTCCAGTCTCTTTTTTCCCCAGGTAGGGGGCGTGCATCTTGCCTCCCTCCTCCCAGAGAACTGCTAGGAGTCTGCCAATAAGTGTGGCTAAAACAACGTATCCATGTCCCTAGAAACACAGGTTACTTACCTGTAACAGTAGTTCTAGGAGTGGTATATGTTGTTCATCCACACTGACCCACCTGACCTCCCCGGCTTTGATGCACAACCTCTGCTTCCAGCAGGCAAGATCTGGAATCATGGGGCGGAGCCGAGGGCGATACCACCCGGGTGAGTAGGAGGAGGAGCCAGCTTTGAGACCTTCCAGCAAGATATTTAATAGAAAAGGACATGCCAATAAGTGTGGATGAACAACATATACTACTCCTAGAACTACTGTTACAGGTGAGTAACCTGTGTTTTTTACTGTTAGGGTGTACAAACCTGGGAATTCTCTACCCGACAACTTTGTTAATATCTGCTCCTCTGAAATGTTTAAAAATACCCTGGATAAGTACCTATTAGACACTAATATCAGGTGATTTAAATCTGGATTGGCTCAGCTCAAAATCATCCCCTCTCAAGACTGTTTATGACGATTTAGGTCTCTCGCCACTAATATCAGAAGTAACCAGGCTTAGCCGCTCAACTCATTTGCTTGGCTCACTCCTCAACGAGATTCTGACCACACAAGATATCCGATGAAGCTATCTGGCACAACTCTATAAGTGATCACAGTATAGTAGTATGTATAAGAAATATGCCCAAGTCACTCAGATCCAACAGAACGATTACCAAGAGATCTTTTAGGAAGTTCAACCCTGCTAATTTCCTAGCCAATCTGAGAAACATTAATTGGCAACAGTTTAGCCAGTACGGTGGCGCTGAGGGTTGAGGCACTGGATGCCACACCTCATGCCACGCCGGCGAGCTGGGTTCAGGAACGAGCCTGGGCCGCCGTGGGTTGGCAGGGGGGGGGAGAGAGAGAGGATTGAGCGTCCGGAGGACAGCTCTCCTCTCTCTGGGGTGGGATTCAGGCTTGCCTGGCATTGCAGCAGCCTCCAGTGGAGACTGGAGGCACTGCACACGCTAGGGCAGCACGTAGTGGGACAAGAACTGCGGCAGGCATCATCAGGCACCATTGCACTTCTGAGCTTTGGGGGAGGGAGATAGAGGGCATAAACAAGCAGGAGGAAGAAAAAAATCCTGCCCACTGGGTGAGGCAACGGCGAACTCCAGAGGCCAAGGCCCTCACGCCCAATGCTGGCTGCCTCCTCCGACTCTATCCTCTGTGGTCTCTCGGCCTTTCCAAGGGGCCGGGGGAGACGAGAGTCCTGATACCAATATAGTTGTCGGGGGAGTCACGGTTCAGGTGGGCAGTCAGGAGCTGCAGGCTATGAGAGGGACCCCGAGATATGCCCCGGTGAGTAGGAGAGAAAGAGTTTTTAAAAAAAAAAAAAAAAGCAACAGTTTTTTCAAACAACATGAAGTCTTGCTGTATTCTGACATTATGCAGTTAGCCCCAGCACTTGAACTGCTCCAGAGAGGAAAGAGTTAACTCTATGCCAGAGCATAAAACGTTGAGCTCGAGCTCAGTTCAGACCTGTGTCTGCTGCACTTTGAAGTGTAGCTGTCAGATTCTTTACTCCATCTAACTCAACAGTTGCTCCAGAGATTTCTTCTTCGCTAACGGTTTGATCTGGTTAAAAATGTCGGTTTATACCGCTATCTTTTTCTTTAGTTTGGTTCAGATCCATGTCTGTGGTACAGTAAGTACATAGGTGGTGGACTAGTGCTGAGTTTCTTGTGGAAATTGTAAAAACTGTGTTTTCAAGCGGTTCGGCTGAACCAGTTGTCTGTAGTTGTGTCTCTTTTCTTTTAGTTGAATTTAGTGTGAGGTACCGGTTCTTATCGGTTCTAAAAAAAAAAAAAAAACCATGTTTCATCGTTTTTTTCCAACATCCGTAACATGGGTAGGAACCAATAAGGGGGTCTTGCCTGGCTGTTGCCATAAAAAGGGTAATTGATAGGATGGCTCCGTCCGAGAAACCCAAGAGAAAAACTGGGCCTGCAGGTTTTCAACACTGCAGTGAGTGTGGGGAGGCCTTTGCTAAGGCTGATCCCCACACCACTTGTGTTGATTGTCTGGGTTTTGACCAACTGGAGTCAGACTGCCAAGTATGTAAGAATTTCCCTAAAGCCACCCTGGATAAAAGATTGGGCAGGCTTAGGGAAAAGGAGGCGGAAAAGTCCGCTGACCCAGATGGCAAGCTCGGTACGGTTCCGACCGAACCTGAGGGAATGCCCACCTACCTGGATGAGACTCCCTCGGGCAAACAGAGAGTCGATCCTGAGAGGTCAGTTCTGGCAAAAAGAAAGAGAAATCGGACAGTTTGGATCCAGAACCGCATTGTCCAACCTCCGAAGAAATTGCCAGGGCGATTAGTATGGTTGAATCGCTTTGTTCAGTTCTGGCTCATCCGACGCCTCCCGGTAGGCGTTCGGTTTGGTCGGTTCTGCCGGTTCAGGATTATTCCCCTGAAGACTATTATGAACTGGATTTCGAGGGTGATGCAGATGATGATGATGGTGTCGAAGGTCTGGATGAGCCCATAGAACCGGACATCTCCCCAGACAGGCCTTCTAGTGTTTCCCCACCTAGGCTTTCTGAGTCCCCTTCCCACTTTGTTTTACAAAAAAGTGGCAGAAACCCTCCAGCTCCCTTTGGATGAAGCTGTCGAGGAGCAAGAGGAGCCTAACTATGTGGAGATGATGGACATCCCAGAGTCCAAGAGATTGTCTATTCCCCTTCACAAATCCTTTGGGAAATGGACACAGAAGTTACTTAAGACTCCAAATTCTTTACCACCTGTGGACAGGTGAATGGACAAGAGGTACTGTATAAGTTGTCAGACCCAGGTACGGAGTACTTGTACCAGCAATGCAGCCATGTTAGGGTGGTGCAGGCTGCAGCCTGTGATAAGGCTAACACACCTTTGGCTTCACCCCCGATAAAGACTCCAGGAAGCTGGATGCCATGGCAAAGAAACAGTACATGGCATCTTCCTTGGGACTCAAGCAGGCTAATTATATGGCCTACACAGCCAGGTACCAGAAGTCCAGATGGGATACTGTTCTGGAACTGGCTAAACAGGCTTCCCCCCAGCTTGCCAGGGAGCTGGAGGAAGTGGCTGCTGATGGGATTGAGGCATCAAAAATCCAGTTTCATGCTGCTGTGGACTCCAGTGATGCGTCATCGAGAGTCATGGCCACATTTGTGGCTCTTCGGAGGTTGGCTTGGCTCAGATATACTAGCGTATCACAGGACACCCAGGCTAAGGCAAGGCCATGGATTTCCCTGTTGTTGAGAATTCTCTGTTTGGGGAGCAGACAGAGAATTAGAATTATATGAAAAAGATGGATGAGTACAGGACCACCTACAGGAATGCACAGGCCAAGGAAAGGCAGGCAACTCCTCAGAAGCAGCAGGCTAGAGGCAGGGGTAGGTCTTTTCACAGGCCTTTCTACCAGGCACAGGCCTCCTCTCCTTTTTCCCAGAGGGGATTCTTCAGAGGGAGGGACAGAAGGGGGGTGAGCAGGGCTGCATCCTTCTCTCAGTTTAAGGCTCCTGCCAAGCAGACACCCTGAGGTGTCTGCCTGGGTCAACTCCCCAATTCCTGTAGGAGGCAGGCTGGCTTACTACTTCCAGGACTGGAAGTCTGTTGCCTCAGACAAATGGGTCCTAGAGGTAGTAAGCCAGGGACTGGCTCTCGGCTTCAAAAAATTTCCAAAGCTGAGGGTCAGGTCTTTCCCACCTGCAAACATCTCCAAAACCATTTCCCTAGAGGCAGAGGTTTCATCTCTGCTGGCTCTCAGAGCCATAGAGAAAGTTCCTACACTTCACAGGAGCAAAGGTCTCTATTCCAGTTACTTCCTTACCCCCAAAAAAACAGGGGAGTGGCGGCCCATCCTAGACTTAAGATACCTAAACAAGCACCTACTAAAGACAACATTCAAAATGGTGACTCTGGAATAATTCTTCCCTCTCTAAGGCCAGGGGACTGGCTAGCCTCCCTGGACCTAAAGGATGCCTACTTTCACATTCCCATCAGGTGCTTCCACAGGAAGTACCTCAGGTTCGAACTGCCTTCAGGCCATTATCAGTTCAAAGAAATGCCCTTCGGCCTAACATCAGCTCCAAGGGTGTTTACAAAATGCCTAGCAGTAGTAGTGGCCTTTCTAAGGAGACAAAACATCTCCATATTCTCATACCTGGACGACTGGCTCATAGTAGGTCAGTCTCCAGACCAAGTCAGGTCAGATTTACAAGTGACCCAACAAGTGCTCACTTCTGTAGGATTTCTCCTCAGTCTTCCCAAATCAGTTCTAGAACCAGTACAACTCTTAACCTTTATAAGGGTAGAACTGGATACTGTCAAAGCAGGAGTCTTTCTCCCTCTGGCAAGGGTAAAGGCCACTCTAGAGCTGGCTTCCTCTTTCCACCTTCTGGTGTCTCGACCAGCAAGGCACTTCCTTCAACTGCTGGGCCACATGGCAGCTTCCACTGCAGTGGTCCGAGAGGCCAGATTACAGATGAGGGACATCCAGTTCTATTTGGGGGCTTTTTGGTCTCAGAAAAAATACCCTCTAACCAAGCTTATTCCAGTGACTCAGACCCTGATTCAGGCTCTTCAGTGGTGGCTGGATCAGGACAACCTCAGGCAAGGAGTCCCATTCATCACTCAGTCTCATTCTGTGGTTCTAACCATGGATGCTTCTTTCCTGGGGCGGGGAGCTCACCTGGGAGCTCTCACAGCTCAGGGAGTGTGGTCCCCTCGGGAGTCTTTTCTCCACATCAATCTTCTGGAGCTCAGGGCAGTGTACCTGGCTCTGCAGGCCTTCTCAGAATTGGTACAGAACAAGATGATTCAGGTCAGGATAGACAACACCGCCACTATGTGGTACATCAACAAGCAGGGAGGCGCTCTGTCTATGGCCTTGGGCACGGAAGCCATGAAATTGTGGTCCCTGGCTTATTCTCTGCAGATCTCTCTGGTAGCAGTCCACCTTCCAGGAAAGGACAAAGTCCTAGCAGATGCATTGAGCAGGATTTCCCAGGGCCATCATGAATGGTCCCAGGATACCCGTGTTAAAAGTGATATTTTCAAGGTGGGGGTACTCCAGAGATAGATCTCTTTGCAGCCCCAGACATTCACCAGCTTCCTCTCTTCTGTTGCAGACCCCCAGTCTTGGGTTCAGTCCTTCTGGATGCTCTAATTCTGTATTGGGAAGAAACATTTCTGTATGCCTTCTCTCCTTTTCCTCTACTGTCCAAAGTCCTGGTCAAGATAAGGTCACAATCTTGTAAAGTGATCCTGATTGCACCAGAGTGGGCCAGACAGCCTTGGTACCCCCTGTTGCTGTCCCTAGCAGTCCATCTTCCCCTGTCTCTTCCCAGGAATCACAACCTGTTACCCTCCTCTCGGGAGGATTAGGAACCCCAACCTTCGGTCTCTCAATCTCAAGGCATGGCACTTGAAGAGCTAGAATATGCAACTTTGCATCTGTCTCAAGGGGTTCTGGACATTCTCTAAGCTTCTCGAAAACCTGCCACCAGAAAAACTTATAACTCCAAATGGAAAAGATTCAGCATTTGGTATTCCAAAAGCATATATCCACAGATACTGCTGACTTGGCTACAGTTCTGGATTACATGGTTCATCTTAATGGTCTAGGCCTCAGACCAGCTACCCTCAAAGTACATTTGTCAGCTGTTTCTGCTTTCCTGTCAGTGGGAAAGCCCTCCTCACTGGCATCTCACCCTGTTTTCTGTAAATTCTTCAGAGGATTACTTCATACCAATCCCCCTTTAGGGATCCCACTCCTGCTTGGGATCTTAATGTTTGCATTACTTAGCTTATGCAACCCCCTTTTGAGCCTTTGTCCTCAGCAGAGCTTAAGTACTTGACTTGGAAAACTGTGTTCCTGGTAGCTATTACCTCTGCCAGGCGTATCAGTGAATTGCAAGCTGTGTCAGTGGAACCTGATTTTATCTCATTCCATAGAGATAAGGTGATCCTTAAAACCAATAGGAGGTTCTTACCCAACGTGTTTTCAGATTTTCATCTGAACCAATCCATGTCTCTTCCTGTATTCTTCACAGATCATTCTTCTTCAGGAAAGAGAAGATTACACAGTTTACACAGTTTGGATGTTAAAAGGGCTCTTAGCTACTACTACACTGAGCATAGTAAGGCTCTTAGGTTTGACTCCCTCCAGTTGTTCCTCACTTATGGTGAAGTGGGGAAGGGCAAACCTGCTACAAAGAGAACTATTGCCAGGTGGATTGTCTCTTGTATACAATTCTGCTATGAAAAGCTAGGCAAAGTGCCCCCCTCAGGCCTGAGGGCTTATTCGACTAGAGGTACAACTGCTTCTCTGGCTGCTGTCAACAGATATACCCTTATTAGAGATATGCAAAGCAGCCACCTGGAAAACAGTCCATATATTCACCAAGCATTACTCTCTGGATATCCAGGCTAGGAGTGATGCTAGGTTTGATACAGCAGTACTGCAGAGCCTATTCCCAAAATAGGTTCGATTCCCTTCTCCATGGAGGCACTGTTTGGTAGTCTGCATAATGTCAGAATACAGCAAGACTTCATGTTGTTTAAAGAAAAAAATTACTCACCTTAGTAATTGTGTTTCTTCTAATGAAGTCTTGCTGCATTCTGACCTCCCTCCCTACCTCCCCTCTCAGAACCTGGGTTTTGGGAAATGGGCTGGTAGGCGCAGTGTTGCACCTCAGGGGTGTACTTGGCACTGTCCCCTCTTTAGACAGGGAGAGTGGGTTAGTTAGATGTTTTGGTAATTATTTTTGTTCACTGCCTAGTTTTTGTTTTGGATTTCTCGACTTGAGTCTTTTGGGGATCCAAAATATTTGGTTGCCTTTTGGGTAGTGACTTTTACAATTTCCACAAAGTGGGGTAGTTAGTGTTAGCGTGTAAGAATCTGACAGTTACACTTCAAAGTGCAGCAGACAGAGGTTTGAACCGAGCTCGAGCTCAACATTCTATGCTCTGGCATAGAGTTAATGCTTTCCTCTCCGGAGCAGTTCAAGTGCTGGAGCTAACTGCATAATGTCAGAATACAGCAAGACTCCATTAGAAGAAACACAATTACTAAGGTGAGTAATTTTTTCATTTAGCCCCTTCAATCAACGAGGCTGTGCCCAATTTTAATTCTACCCTTACCAGCATCATTGATACTCATGCACCTGTCATAAATTCCAGAGTAAAAAAGCATCTAGTCCGAAATCCTGTAAAACTGCCCTTCTAAAAAGTGTTCCACAGCACCTGCAGTTAATGATATCCATTCCAGATAAGTTGCTGGGTTTATAACCTGGTCAGAGTAATTAGAAGGAAGAAAATGAAAGCAAAAGCTTGATTTTGTGTTTTTTTTGTTTGTTTGTTTTGTATAGCTTTTGTTATAACAAGTTAAATTACTAGCGCCTCTGTAAATGGAGGATGCCTGTGGGCTCGCCCTGCATAGAAATCACAAAATGTCCAAATCTGGGAGCAGAAAATGGAAGGGATTGGCCTGCTGACTCCTTGGGCCAATTAACAGTCCCTTCCCTCCCAACGGGGACTGTCATCTAAAATTATGAAGTTAACCTCAGCAAACTCAAGCAGGAGCCATATAACAGACTGTGTGTTTTAAAGAGCCCACTTTATTCTGGCTTATCTAAGAACATCCCGTTAACACTGACATTATGCTTTACCCATAGCAGCCTTGGCTTTGCTAAGGGCAACAGTACTCGGTAATGTGAATCTTTAAATGTTTTATTCAGTATGCATTACAGTGGCATGGTAGCACCACTATAGTTAGAATTGAGCAGGGTGCTTATTGGTAATCCCCTAAATTTGCACCTTAATAACTTTCCCCCTGTTCAAGAGAATTGCTCAAAATTTTGCAAACGCAGTCTGGGGGGCAGGGTCTCTTGATCTGGCAAGTTTTGTTCCAGCCAGATATGCGGATTCTGAAATCCGGATAGTGCAAAAAAAGGAAAAATTAGGGGGATTGGGTTGCTGTTGTTTTCGCGGTCACCTACAGCCCAGACAGTTTGAAAATGTGTTTTGAAATGTTCAGGGTAGAAAGGGCTTGCCCTAGAATGATGCTTTTCATTGGGTTGGTGAAAAAATGTTAATTTGTTCCCAAGTTATAAGGATTTGAAATGTTGGTTCTGAGCATGCTCAGTAAGGTCTTTGAGATAGATATCTGATTCAAAATAATTATTTTGGCTCACGAAATCGGATTCTTGTTTCGTGAGGTGGAATTCCTTTTTTTGTGAGGAAAATATCTTCTTTTGTACGGTGACAATTTTTTTTTCCCCAAAACAAATTTGTTTCAAAACCCATACAAATGGTGCTCTGGAGAGACACAGACACATGAATCTAGCCAAGTGGAACCCATTCTAACTCAATTCTGAATTTACCTTTTCGAAAAACAACCCCAAAATGTATTTTTGGGACATCCCAAAAATCCTTACCGAGTCTTGTTTCATGAGCTGAGTTTCTTGTTCCTTGAGGCTTACAAAAGAGAAATAAGGCCTGATAAAATAAGGATTTCCTCTCAGGAAACAGGATTTTGGGCTTCATTTTTTTTCTCCAGACTCTTGTTTTGTGAGACGGCATCTTCTTTTCAGAGCTCACAAAATAAACTTTTGTTTCATAAGAATACATCTTGTTTTGTGAGTTCATGAATATCCCACAAGATAAGGTGATCTCACGAAACAAGATTTTGGACTTAGTTTTTTTTCACATCCTTGTTTTGTGAGACGACATCATGTCTCCTTACCTTACGAGAATCTCATGAAAAAAGAATGTGGACTCATGAAACAAGATCTTGGACTTAGTTTTCTTAGTTTTTTCCAGAATCTTTTTTCATTAGCCAGAAATCTTCTTTTGTGACACCTCACAAAACAAGACTGCAGGCTCATGAAACAGAAACATGGGCACATGAAAAAATAATTTCTTTATTCAAAGAATGAGCGCTTTTGGTCATAACTGTGCCATTTTTGAAGATTGGAAAGGCAGACTGTTAGCATGTTTTTTTTATTACCCTATGTCTTGAACAGTTGTGGAAACATACTTGATTCATAATTGAAAGGGTGCGTCTATAGCCACATGGAACCACAGGGCCCTTATGTACCAAGACTGATTCCTGCATGTCTGCATCTGTAGCAACATGGAACTGCAAGGCTTAAAAGGCCCTGCGGTTCTGTGCCCAAATGGACTTCTCAGATGGCGCATAGGCCAGAGGGTCCTGCACTTCTGCAGCCTGATGGATGCTTCATTTGGATCAGGGATCAAAGGGCCCTGCATATCTCCATTTATACGTGCACGGAAGCACAAGGCCCTTTGGGGCCCTACACCTCCACACTGAGACTGATGTGGTCACGCAGTGCCAATGAGGATACGATTCTCCTATCTAATAAAGAAAGGACATTTATTGCAAAAAATTGCATGAATGCACCATTTGGAGTTCAACTTAGCATAACAAAAATAAGGAACTGTGGTGTTAGAGTTTCCAACCCTAACTCCACACTAGATCCCTAGTTTAAAGTAAAAATTAGGCTTTTGCCTCTCCTAAGTCTTGGCAAATCAGTGGTGTGGTCTTTCTTGGGGTTCTCAACTTTAATGCTTACCATTCCCCCTCCCCAGCCTGTACAGTCCTGTCCAAAACACAAGGTACAGCTCCAAGCCACTGCCTCATACTGATGCTCTCTTCAAAGGCACAGAAGTATGTCTTGACACATGTTTGCAAGAACCTGTGGGCCCTGTCTGAAGACAGCAGATCACAGCTGATCTTCTTTATTCAGGAGTGAGGTGAGCATTAGGGTTGACCACCCCAAGGAAGACCCCACCACTGGTTAACCAAGGCTCAGGAGAGCCAAAACCCTAATTTTTTTTTACTTTTGCTGCTTGGGGGGGGGGGTAGGGGTGTGGAGTTAGGGTTGTAAGCTCTTTTTATTTGTCTCCACTTGCCTGGAGAACTCCTTCCGGCAACCTTGGGTGCTCCCAGCTTCTACCTCCACCCGTGACCACACACCGCTCCTCTCATGCGCCCCAGCACCACCTCCGGGACTGAACCCTCTGGAGGTAGAACTGCCCTATCCACCAGGGTGCTCTATCTAAGGGCAAAGTGCTGGGCACACGAGCAGACCCATGGAGAGGAGGTTAGTCCGGGAAATGGGAGTGTGGGCTGAGGAGGCCGAGGTGCCTTCATCTATCCCCAGGAGTGTTTTTTTTCTTTATTATTATGTATCTTTCCCCCTTGGAGTGCGGCATGACAAGGCAACATTATGCCGCAACTCTGTCCCTGCATCCGCTGTGTCGCCATGCTGGGCGCCCCGATTACCACCAGAGGCCACTCCAGGAGCGAATGCTTCTCCCCTGCCCTCCCGGGAAGAGAGAGTAGTCCTTCGGACACTTGATCTCTCCCCCCCACCCCGCTGACCCGAGCTCGTTCCCGAACCCAGGTCGCCAGCGTGGCGCGAGATGTGGTGTCCAGCACCTCAACCCTCCGCGCCACCAGGCCAGCCAGGGGTGTAAACTCTTAACAGCACATTTCCCTGCTTTTGTTGCTTTATGCTGAATCCTAACTGGTGCATTTATCCTTTTTTATTTTTTGCAATGAAATTTAGATGTTAAAATGGCAATTTGTTTTCATTACTCTCATGCGGATATTTTGGCCAGTGGAGAAAGTGTGATGCCAGTATTTGTTTCCCAGATTCTGGGAACACAGCTAAGCTACAAAGTTTCCTTAAAAAATGTCACCCCATACAGTGTTACGGCTTAAAAGGATACTGTCAGCCTCTCTGTCTTATTTTAGAGAGCCCAAAAAAAGATGTGGGGAGCAAGCTTTATTGATGTAAAATGTATTCATACTGCCAAAAAAACAAACTACAGTGCATGAGGTTTATTTTTTTGTAAAAATACCTTTCTGTGTGGTCCGTCCGAAATGTAGTCTCTGCGCGGCCATGAGCTAATGTGGCGGGGAGCGGAGTGGAAGTTCGTTCATGGCCCAACTAACTCTTTGATGAATACTTCACCAAATGACACCTTTTCTGACCATGGCACCAAAAAAAAGGACCTCAGCCATGAACGAGCTTCCACTCCGCTCCACACCACAGTAGTTCATGGCAGCGCACAGACTACATTTCGGGCGGCTGCATAAATGCTTACGTCTCTGACATAAGGACAGGTATCAGGAGTGAGATGAGTCTCTTTGCGGATGACTCGAAACTGGGGGCGGTGGTGGATGGGGAGGAGGGGAGGGTGACCCTACAGGGGGACCTGGAGGCTCTGGAAAAATGGTCTAGATGGTTTATGCAGCCGCCCGAAATGTAGTCTGTGCGCTGCCATGAACTACTGTGGTGTGGAGCGGAGTGGAGGCTCGTTCATGGCTGAGGTCCTTTTTTTTTTGGTGCCAGGGTCAGAAAAGGTGTCATTTGGTGAAGTATTCATCAAAGAGTTAGTGGGTACCCATGCTAGGGGGATCACCTCCAGAAGGAGGGAAGTGGTACTCCCTCTGTATAACTGCTTGGTGAGGCCACACCTCGAGTACTGCGTGCAGTTTTGGAGGCCACACTTAAAGAGGGACATTAAACTCCTGGAGAGGTTCCAGAGGAGGGCATCCAAAATTATTTGGGGCTTGGGGGACAGGACCTATGGGGAGAGGCTCAAAGAGCTAAATATGTACACACTGGAAGAGAGAAGGGACTGGGGGGACATGATAGAGGTCTTCAGGTACATGAAGGGGTAAATAGGGAAGGAGCAGTCAGGGTACTTGAAGGAAGGAGGAGGGGGCAACTAGAGGGCATGGGTGGAAGCTGGAGGGGGGAAGATTCAGGGGAGAAAGGAGGGGGTGCTGCTTCACTGAGAGGGTGGTGGAGCCATGGAATGCGCTGCCCAGGGAGCTGATGGAGGCAGAGGCGGTGGAGGGGTTCAAGAGGGGGTGGGACAGGTACAGGGGAAGGGTTCTGGAAGCAAAATCCAGTGCAGCGAGACTATCCGGAACTGGGAAGGGAGAAGCCAGAGAGGGCAAGGGGGGGCATCAAGGTCAGCTCCCAGGGTGGGGGCTGACCAAACGAGCAGACACGAAAGACCGTTAGGCCTATTCTGCTGGCATTTTAGTATGTTAGTATAAAAAGGTATTTTTACAAAAAAATAAACCTCATGCACTGCAGTTTGTTTTTTGGCAAACTGTAAGAGTGGTCTTGGCAGCAGTTTGACATACAGTGTTGTAAAAGTGAAATCCACCTTGTCAGTGTTTGGAGTAACAGTTCTGCATCTGGGGCTAATCAGTCAGTCATGGTCCACTCTGAAAGCTAAGACCCACTTAGACCCTTTAGGGGTCATTAAATAATTTGTTTGGCGGTTCTTTTCACAAATAGATTAATGGTTCTCCCTTGGCTGTGGCGTGGCAGTGGGATACGTCATAATTCTGAGTCAGATGCTTTTTAGTAATGGGCTGAATACTCCGAAATGGTTGTATCAGATAGTGTGGAGCATACAGACCTGAATTAGTGTACCCTAGAGTGTACTTTGTATTGTATGATGTACTAAAATCCCCTTGCAAGGGGGCCTATTTTATAGTTTTCTACAATAGCTAATAAAAAGAAAATTAAAAAATCATGCAATCTCGGGGTTCAGTTAGGTCATTAATCCACTTGTCCTAGACATTACACACACATGCACACAGACATCAGTAGTAAATGTATTTGCAAACATTATAATAGTTAGTATACAGTTAAAAGAGAGAGTAAATGTTAAAAGGGACTGGCAAGGCTTCAGTAGAAATCCTAGTTCTTTGCTTTCTTTGGGCTGTGATCTAGTCTGCTACCTATGCCCAGGGATTTCAACATGAGTCATTGTTGGTTTATTTTGACTAAAGTGCCATGGAGAAAAAGAAATCCTGCCAGTGACCCAACTGCAAACCTACACCAGGCGTAAGGCTAGAGCAGGTGGGCACCGAGCACTGTATCCACCACAGCTAATAACATAGGGGGCTGCAACTGGGAAATACTGTTTGGAGGTTACAATCAGCTAAAAATATCTTCTTTCAGGTTCCAGAATTTCTGGGCTTTGATGCTGGAAAACAATTTGCATTTAAAGAAGCCAGGAAATGATTGTTACTGTTTGTAAAGTTTCTGTTTAAAAATTATACTCCTACTCCTAAATGAGCTGTGTCTAACTGCACCTGAATAAACGTTCATTTGAAAAACTGTATTTTGTATTGTTTTGGTTTTTATGGTCAAAATTCTGTACAGTTTTCCTCAAGGACCAAGTCATTGGGAATTCTGTCACGGTTTGTGTACAGCGAGTTCTGTTTCGATAGGTCAACTGTTCTCGCTGATCTTTCTGTATTTGAACCTTGACATAGTCAGAACTCCAGATTGTTGGTTCCATGAAGAGAACTGCATAAGATGTTTCTCATAAAAAAATACAAAACACACTTTGTCACATTTATGTTTACTCCGGTAAGTTAAATATGGAACATTTGGAAGAGTGAATCTCATTGCTGTAAATAGGAACATTAGAGTCAGCTGCCAGTTATAGATAATGTCATGTCCCCTTTAACAGACTTTTGTTTATAAAAAGTGAAACCTAACTCCCTGCTGTATTAAAGAACAGTGGTGGGCGCAACATGCTGGGATGCTGCGTGTCTCCTAAGACAGTTTTAGCAAAATCAAAACATCTTACATTTGCTACACAGTTAATTAAAACCAGAAGAAAGTAAACCATCTGGTCATGAGAACTTGCAGGTCTCTCTTGATTCTCCACCTGGTTTTGGAATTGGTGGAACTCTAAAGGTATGTATGGACATTCAAATTAATGCTACTGGGCTGTTGTTTAATGACAACTGAAATCCACTATATGGGCATAATTGCTGCGCTGCTTGCTGAATGCAGGTTGCTCGTAGCAGAGACTGTTCTGCTTTCTAGCCCTGTTCAGACAGTGGTGAATGAGTGCGTGATAAGAGTAAGGATTTTCTAAATGATTATTTTCAACTCGTATGTAAATTGTCATATCAGCTAAGTTCTTGGATAGTTAATTCTTGCTTAGTTCAAAAGCAAATGTGGAGCTTGCTTCTGCACCAGCGACACACATTCGGGAGCGGACTCGGGGTGTTCGGATCGGGTGGCTGGGGTCTGGGGTGGTGTTGCTGCTGTGCAGCAGTGCTTTCAGCCAGGGAGGAGGCGTTGCCGGTTTTGTGACTCAGCAACACCTGTGGTGGGCTGAGGTAAGCTTGTATACCTCGGCAGGACATTACCACATGCATGCATAGGCTTGCTAGAGGGCTACTGTCTGGCATCAGGAGAGGAGGGAGGCAACAAATAATGGTGGGAAAAACCCTCAGATGGCTACCTGGTGAACATTTGACCCACCGCAGACCCCACACCACTGACTGGACAGGCTGCAGACTTCTGCCTATGGACACAGGTGCAGAAGGATAAACACCTCCCCCCCCCCGACTGTGTTTGTGCACTGTGGCTAAGGTGGCGATGTACCTGTTATCTGCCAAAGTCTTCCCAAGTCACCCACCCCCTGGCACTCCCTAGCTGCCCGGTCCAGGAGGACTGTAACTTACCCCTTGTGGAGGGGCTCCCTGTAAGGAGAGACCTTTATCATCCTGGGACCTAGGCTAAGACTTACACTGGGCATCGATTCAGAGGAGAGGCAGCCAGGGGTACTGGTGTCATTCTGCTGCCTTGCACGAAGGGATTTTTTTTGGAAGTTTCCCCTGGAAGTGTGACCATTCAGTGATGGTGGGCGTGCAGCTGGGTATGTTCTCACACACAGCATGCCACCATCTGCCAACACCTCTGCCCTACGTTGTGTTGTCTGGCTGGTGTACTCCCAGTCTCCACTGGGAGTCACTTGATGAGCTTCACAGCCCTCCCTCCCAGGAGGAGGGGAGCTGTCCTGTGGATGCTTACCCTACCTTCGGCTGGCCCTCTGACTCTCCGGGTTCGCTTCTGAACCCGTGTCATCAGCGTCACAAACAATAGCGCAGCTGCAGCACCAGCAGTATGTGTAGGATAAACACCTTGATTTAAAAAATAAATAAATAAAAACCAAAGGTGGGGGGGGTGCAAATTTCCTATATTTCAGTAGAGTTACTGTATTTATCCATTTTGTATCAGCTCTTCGCTCTTCCATATGGGAACAGTCAGCTGGGTAGATGCGTCCTTAAAGCAGGTAGAGGCAAAAGACTATTGAAGCTTTCATTGTGGGAGGGGACAGCCAGTATGCTGCAGTCTTCTTGGATTGCCTAGCACAGGAGCAGCAGCCAGTTGTTTCTCTGTGGATTGGCTTCTGTGTTTTTTTTTTCTGCAATATTTTGCTGACTTTTTATATGCAGTGGCCCTCTGCCACCCCGAGGTCATACAGGGCAGAGCACACTAGAAGGGCAGCACGTTTCTCAATGCCACAGTGGTTTCTGGCTGTCGAAGGACGTGTTCATGGCCCAACCACACAAGATAACTGATCATTTCTCAGTGCCATTTTCCTCGAGGATCAGGCAGCAGTTCATCAGGTTGAAACACTACCCTCCCAGCATCCACGACGGTAAGGTAGCAGAGAATAGGAGGTGTAGAGAGGGGAGCATGCCTGTAACTCAGTTGCAAAGTTTACTACTGTCGAAGACTGCATTCAGTGGTTCAATCGTGCTGGTGCATCAAGCAGGAGAATGATCTCGGGGTCATGATGCCAGAAAGCCTAAAGTCCACAGCACACCTGTAACAAAGTTGTGGGACAAGGAAACTGAATGTTTCGATGCACAGGAAGGGGCATCAACAGCAAAGGTTGTGAGGTCATCCTCCCACTGTACAGGGCATTGGTGAGACCACTTCTGGAGTTCTGCACAAGGTACTGGAGTCCACTCTTGAGGAAGATCTGCAGCAAAGTGGAAGCAGTACAGCGCAAGGCAGCCAAGATGGTTCAGGGTCTAGGAGGCGTGTCATATGAGGAGAGGCTACAGGACTTAGATATGAAACCCCTTGAGAAGGAAAGGAGGAGACATGATAGAAACGTACTAGTACCTGCATGGGAAGAACAGAGTGGATGCCAAGGAAATGTTTTCCTTGAACTCAAATACAGGGACAAGGGGGAATTCACTCAAACTGATAGGTAGGAGATTCAGGAAAGATGTCTGTAAACACTTCTACACGGAAAGAGTGGTGAACAGGTGGAACAAGCTGCCAGAAGGCATGGCAAGGGCCAAATCAGTAAGCAGTTTTGAGCAAGGACTGGACAGGCATGTGGGGGGCAGAAACTAATGGTCAGGACAAGCTTGATGGGCCATTAGGCCTTTGTCCACTGCCAGTGTCTGTGTAAAGACAAAGGGAGGGATAGTGAGGCTGAATAGAATGAACGGTGGGTGGGCAGAGGGGCACAGTGAAAAAGCAGGGACACTGAACGAATATTTCTGCTCAGTATTCACAAAAGAGGAGGGGGAAGTGCCTAATCCAGTTAACAGAAACACTCTTGATAGGGGGGTCAATCCCAGCCCTTTCACAGAAGAAAGGGTTCTGCAAGAACTCCTAAAACTGAAGGTGGACAAAGCATTGGGGCCTGGTGGAATTCACCCCAGAATTCTAAAAGAATTAAGGGGAGAACTAGTGAAACCACTGACTACCCTTTTTAACAAATCATGGGAGGATGGTGTGGTACCCGAGGACTGGAGGAAGGCGGATGTGATTCCCCTTCACAAAAGTGGGACCAAGACAGAGGCAGAAAACTACAGACCTGTCAGTTTGACCTCTGTGGTAGGGAAAGTGATGGAGTCACTTCTGAAGGAAAGAATTGTTGAGTACCTTGAGGCCAGTGGGGCACAGGACCCAAGGCAGCATGGGCTCACAGCGGAAGGTCATGTCAGATGAATCTAATAGATTTCTTTGACTGGATGACCAAAGTAGTAGACCAGGGAGGGGCTGTGGACATGGCCTACCTAGACTTTAGGAAGGCATTTGACACAGTCCCACACAAAAGATTAATAGTCAAATTAACCAGCCTGGGGGTGGGTCCCAGGGTGGTAGCCTCGGTAAAACATTGGCTGGACAACAGGACACAGAAGGTAATTGTAAATGGAGTCCACTCTGAAGAAAGAGGGGTTACTAGTGGGGTACCGCAGGGTTCAGTACTGGGTCCAGTCCTTTTTAATGTCTTTATAAGTGACATTGCAGAGGGACTGGAAGGAAAAGTATGCCTCTTTGCAGATGACACAAAGATCTGCAACAGGGTTGATACACAAGGAGGCGTGGAAAGGATGAGAAGGGACTTGGCAAGGTTGGAGGAATGGTCAGAAGTATGGCAGCTAGGATTCAATGCAAAGAAGTGCAAAATAATGCACCTGGGAAACAAGAACCCTGGGGAAGATTACACAATGGAGGGGAGGTAGTAACAACAACAAAAAAGGAAAGGGACCTTGGGATAATCATATCAGATGACCTTAATGGTTAGCAAGCAATGTGAGAAGGCAGTAGGGAGGGCTGGGGGTATGCTGGGATGCATAGGGAGAGGCATCACCAGCAGAAAACAGGAAGTTGTTATCCTTCTGTACAGACAGTTGGTGAGACCCCATCTGAGTACTGCGCCCAGTTCTGGGAGACCCCATCTCAGAAGGACATACACAGGATAGAGGCAGTCCAGAGGAGGGCAACTAAATTGTGCAGGGTCTGCAAGAGAAGCTGTACAAGGAGAGACTAAAGGAGCTTAATATGTATACCCTTGAGGAAAGAAGGGAGAGGGGGGACATGATAGAAAGTACCTCAGTGGAATCAACAAAGTCCAAGAGGGTAGCATCTTTCAGAAAAAGAGACATGCAAGAACAAGGGGACACAATTTAAAGATGGTGGGCGGGGGGCAGTTCCGGGGCAATGTGAGGAAGTATTTTTTCAGAGAGAGGGGAGTGGATGCATGGAACAGCCTTCCTGAGGAGGTTGTGGGGTCTAAAACTGTGGGAGAATTCAAGAATGCATGGGACAGACATAAGGCAGTTCTTGTGGGGGCAGGAAGAAATAGGCTGTTGGTTAACTAGGATCTGCGGCCTATCCTGTAGGTAAGGAAATGGGCAGACTAGGTGGGCCAAGCGGTCCTTATCTGCCGTCAAAGTCTGTGTTTCTCTGTTTCTATGAAGCCTCCCCAGCATCTTTGTGACTAGCAGGTATCTGTCTGTGTTTCTCAGTTGATAGGACCCTGGCTGGAGGGTTGTGGGTTCATGTCCCCTCACTACATGAAGGATCTGGACTGATATCCCGCTGACATTGCAGTATGTTACTAGGTGGTACTGTATTCTTGGAGATACACTTTTCACAGGGGTTGAAACTGGTAGCCCACCATCCAAATGGTGGCAGATTTTGCATTGAGTCAGTACAGTTTTCCCTTTACTAGTCCTGCTGGCTTGTATTAGAGACTAGGAAATTCCTCTAAATCAGTACTTGATTACACAGCATACTTGTTAGTCCCTGGCTATGAAACGGGGGTGGGGGTGGGGCAGACATTATGGACCTGGAGTCCCTTCTTACCTTTTGCTTTTTGGGTAACACTGTCCTTGGATATCAGTATTCCCATTATTACTAACTGTGGAAGACTGATGTGAAAATGAGAAAAATGAGGGGTCGCCTAATGGGTAGCTCGTCACACCCCCTTGCCAGTTACTCGGGTTTGGGAGCAGATTCAGGAGCTGGCTAGGGTGGCCAGGGGGCTGATGAGGTGCTCTTCCTTGGGTTCCACCATTGCAGTGACCCCTGTGGTGGACCAGGAGCCTCAGGGATGGTGCTGTATGCATGTGTGGCTTGTGGACACTGCCCAGTGTTGAGGGAGGAACTGCAGGATGAAAACCTGACCCGCCCCAAACAAACACTGTGAGCCATCTGAATGATGGTTGCTGGCACTCTGTTGAACTGGGCCATGGGGATCCCTACTGATTCGACAGTGAGGGAGCAGTAGTTGGTGCTGGCAGGAGACCTATCGGGGCAAGGAAGATGTGCCAGGGGGCCAAAAAGCATAATGGAGGAACCTAGAAAAAGGAATGTGGTTCTCCTTGATGCAACACCACTCCTATTTTCCAATACAGCAGCTAATATTATAGCAAGTATTGTCTGCCTTCATGGAGAAGTTGAACACCTGCTTTTTGCTACGTGTGTGCCAACTCATTTTAAAATAACATTATGGTTAGAGGTTTATTGCTGTATAGCATTGGTTCTTGACATATGGAAACTGTATTGACAGGAGACAGCCGTATTAAAGTGCTCCAATCTTTAATTACAAAAAAGCAAGTTATTTTCCCTTATGGTACCAGAGGTGTAGACCTTTTCACAGGAACCATCTTTAGAAAGATTTATGTTTGGAACCACTAGGGCTAGAACATATTTTTTTATTTAAAATGTGGCTTTCAAGCAGACAATGACAGACCATTTGGCCTATTCTGTTGGCTTTTAGTATGTTCGTATGTTAGTATGAAAGCCTGGATTCAAGGCAAAATAGACAATCTCAGCCTAACACCATTTACTATATTGATATATCGGTAAGTAAGTATTTATGGAGCACCCAGTCCTTGAGGCTCAGGGCATTTTACAATGTGCAGACAATGAAACAAGGATTAAATACACAATTCAGAGAAACAGTAACTAAATAAATTGGAGTGTTATTAAATAAAATAAAATAGTGGCAGTTAAGCACACAAAACCAGTATGGCTCAGTTCCCGAAAGCTTCTCTGAAGAGATGTGTTTTCAGGCCCTGCTTAAAGGCCTCCAGCGAGGGGGGCTTCCCTCAAGAACCTCAGAAGCGAATTCCACAGGGCTGGCAAAACCACCACAAATGCACGATCGGCAGATGTTTTTAGCCATGCCCTGGGAATTTCTAGGAGGCCTTCCTCGGAGGAGCGGAGCAAGCGTTGAGAGTAGTAGGGAGTCAGGAAATCACTCCAGTAGCTAGGACCCAGAACAAGTAGGGCTTTATAGATGAGAAGACCCACCTGGAAGGGGATTCCTCCAACTCATTAGCAGCCAATGCAGACCATGCAGCACTGGGGTCACATGACATGAACTTGGAAGGCCCGTCAGTAAAATGGCTGCAGCATGTTGCACTAGCTGTAGGCAACACAGGACCCCTCCACTGACCCTGAGATAAGGAGTGTTACAGTAATCAAGTCTGGACGGCACAAATCCGTGCATCAGTGGGGGCAGGTCCTCCAGCGGGATAAGGGCTTTAATCTGAGCAATATTCTTCAAGTGATAGAAACCACTCAGGACGACTGACAACACCTGAGCCTCAAATGTCAAGCTGTCATTGAAGGTAATGCCCAGATTTTTCACCTTTGTGGTGGCTCACCCCAGCAGTTTCCACTTTTAACCCCAGTAATGCTCAGGTATTCATAACTTTCTGCAGTAGGCCTAGGTAGGACTGCCTGGAGAGAATAGAGCACATGCTAATGATGGAATTCTTTGCACGAGAGAACTTTTCAAACACTCCCTCTACTAACTGCCAGTGTTCAAAACCTCCTCAGATTTTTATCTCCACCTGAAAAGTCTGGTCGCTCAGAGTGCCGTTCATCCCACTTTCTCCTGCGTGAAGAAAACTTCATTATATACACTTAAGTATAATTTTATTTATTTAATTTATTTATTAGAATTTTGGTAACCGGGTAAGTCCACTTAGACCATGCAGTCCCTTTTTCAGAGATGACCCGGGTAATTTTGTTTTCATTTGCTGCCTCTATTAGTTATATTTTGTTGTTAAATCTTAGTTTTCACTTCAATTTATTGTTTACCTAGAAACATAGACTTTGACGGCAGATTAGGACCACTTGGCCCACCCAGTCTGCCCATTTCCCTACCTACTGGATAAGCTGCAGATTCTAGTTAACCAACAGCCTACTTCCTGCCACCCCCCACAACAATTGCCTTATGTCTGTCCCATGCATGTTTGAATTCCCCCACTGTTTTAGACCCAACAACCTCCCCAGGAAAGCGGGTTCCATGCATCTACTCTCTGTAAAAAAATGTCCCACATTACCCCTGAGCCGTCCCCTCTATCTTTAAATTGTGCCCCTTGTTCTTACACATCTCTTTTCTGGAAGTTGCTACCCTCCTGGATTTTGTTGATTCCCTTGAGGTACTTGAACGTTTCTATCATGTCCCCCCTGTCCCTCCTTTCATCAAGGGTATACATATTAAGCTTTCTCAGTCTCTCTTCATATGATTTCTGATGCAGACCCTGCACCATTTTAGTTCCCTCTTCTGGACTGCTTCCATCCTGTCTGTATCCTTGCGTAGATGAGGTCTCCAAAACTGCACACAGTACTCCAGATGGGGTCTCACCAACTGTCTGTACAGAGGGATAACCACTTCCCTTTTTCTACTTGTGATGCCCCTTCCTATGCATCCCAGTATCGCCCTGGCTCTCCTTACTGACTTCTCACATTGCTTACCAACCTTTAGATCATCTGATATGACTATTCCCAGGTCCCTTTCCATTTTTGTTGTTGTTAGTACCTCCCCTGCTATTGTGTACTCTTCTCCTGGGTTTTTGTTTCCCGGTGCATTACTTTGCACTTCTTTGCATTGAATCTAAGTTGCCATATGTCTGACCATTCCTCCAACCTTGCCAAGTCCCTTCTCATCCTTTCTACCCCACCTTGTGTATCAACTCTGTTACAGATCTTTGTGTCATCTGCAAAGAGGCATACTTTTCCCTCCAGACCCTCTGCAATGTCACCTATAAAGATGTTAAAGAGGACTGGACCCAGTACTGATTTTTCCCGGTTCCTCTCGGTTTGGAATAACCGTGGGGGAACCAGGTTAGTTTAGTTAGTAGTCTGGGTTTTCTGACTAAAAAAACCCTTAGTTTTAGTTATTTTGAATAATAAAAAAACACAAAAACGTTATTTTTGTAACCGATAACTTTGGTTGCTGAACTGCTAATCCCGGTTCGGATTTCTTCATCGGTTCAATTCACCCGGTTCTCTTTCGATTCCGGAACTGACTGCAACCGCATATATTTGGGGAAAAAAAAAAAGTATTTTGTTTAGCGGTTGCTGTTTTTTCTCCTTTCTGGACATTATATTGGAGAAACCTAAAAGGAAAACTGGTTAGCCCGGTTTCAAAAACTGTGTACAGTGTGGGGAAGTGTTCACAAAGGCAGACAAGCATAATTTATGTGTGGCTTGTCTGGGTTAAAACCATTTAAATGAGGAATGTGATATTTGCAAGACATTCCCAGAAAAAAACAGTTGAAAAACACCTTGAATGGCTCAAGAAGAAACTTCCTCATCCTAGGGGTCCCACTGGCTCTGACCAGCCGATACCCCTTCTTAATTTAGCTGAAACCACAACGACTGTTGCCTCTGCCCTGAGATGGGTGAAAAAGGCATTAAGAGGTCCAATGAATTGGCTGACTCCCCGATTCCCTCAAAAAGAACAAAACAATTAAAAAACAGAGCACCCTCACCTTCCAAACTGGGGACTTCTGTGGCTGGCCAAACTATGCCTTCGGCTCAAGCGATTGCCCAGGTTTGTTTTTTTTGCTCCTTTCCTTGCCCCTGGCCTGCCTCTCCTTCCGGTTGCTCATGGACCCCTCTGACCCACTCACCCTGACCCCCTTCCACTCACCTCACATTGCAGCCATCCCATGGGTGGCCTGGCGTATCCCTTCACCGGATGGGTCCCTCTCCTTCGAGGGGGAAGGCGTCAGAGGGGCAATCAGCGTGCTAGTCAGTCAGTCCCTGGGCGCTACGGAGGTGGATTCCGGGGTGTCAGGGCACTCGAGTCGGCGGAAGCCGGCAGCCATCATCTGGTAGACCAGAAGGCTGGGGTTTCCAGTTTTCTCCCTGGGGTGTGACGTGCCACGGACGTCTTGGCCGAAGCTGACGTTCACCACGCCCCTGTATACGGGCTCGCTTTAGCTGTTGCTCTCCTGGCCACCGCCAGGAGGCAGCAGACAGCGAGCCACGTCCCCTCCCTCCCCCCGGAGAAGGCGAGCAGTCGCAGGATTCTCAAGCCTTCTCCTCCTGACCTTGTTCTCCAGCGACCCAAGTCCATTCCCAAACCCGGGTCACCGGCGTTGCAAGCGGAAATCCAACCACTGCGCCGACGGGCCGGCCTGCCCAGGTTTTTTAAATTATACAGGCCTTGCAGACTATTATTCCTCCTCAGCAGCCTCCTGTCCCTTTTTCGGGTCCCCAGGCTGGCAGCACTGCAAAATCTTCTTGCCCTGAGGAAGAAGTTTATGAAGAATTTGAGAAGGATGATGGGGAGCCCATAGAGCCTGAGGTGTCCCCTGAACAGGACTTTGGCACTCCCCCAAGAGCCTCTGAGGACTATTCCTCTCATTTCACATTCATCAGGAAGATGACAGATGCCCTGGACATCACCACTAACCACTACTAAGCATATAGAGGATGAGGAAGAAGCGGAAAATATGGAGATGATGGGGCTGACACCCACAAAAACTCTCCTCCTTCCAGTAAATAAATTCTTCAAGAAGGATGCTTTAAAGCTTCTTCAAACTCCTAATTTCATTTCCCCCCTTGATAAGAGAATGGATAAGACATACCAGATGGATAGAGAGGGAGCAGACTTCCTCTTCTCCCATCCTGACCACTGGGAGTTGTGCAGCAAGCTGCATGTGACAAGACTAGGGTCCCTCTGTCCTCTCATCCTCCGGACAAGGACTCTAGGAAAGTTGACAGCATGGCCAAGAAAGGGGTACCTGTCAGCCTCCTTGGCCATCCACCAGGCCAACTTTCAAGCCTATGCTGCACAGTACTAAAAATCACTGTGGCAGTCAGTTTTGGCCATGGCTTAGAAAGCCCCCCTCACCTCTGTCAGACGACCTGGCTGAAACTGCCAGGTTTGGGTTAGAGGTGGCTAAGTATCAGTTCCAGATGGCTGCTGATACAAATGATACTGCAGCCAGATGGATGGCTAATACGGTGGTACAGAGGAGATCTGCTTGGCTCAGGGCCACAAAGCTGACTCTGGACACACAGTCTAAGGCACTGGATTTCCCTTTAGAGAGCGACTCTCTTTTTGGAGAATCCACGGTGGCTTATATGAAGAAGGTGGATGAGTACAAGGCCACTTACAGAAGCAACTCTGCAAAAGAGAGCGCTTCACCATCCACCAGGCCTTATGGAAAGGGAGGCCAGGGCAGGTCTTTTAATACCAGGCCCTTTTTCCTGCCAGTGGCCTTACCCCAGTACCAGCAGTATCCACAGCAGGAATAATTAAGTAGCAAGGTAGAAGGGGCTCCAGGTGAGGGTCTCAGACTCAGCCCCAAACTAAGCAGACCCCCTGAGGCACAGGCTGCCGCAGACCCCCTGAGGCATAGGCCGCCTCTTCCCGCCCTGCTGGAGGCAGACTGTCCCACTTCCTCAAGGCTTGGTTGAACATCACCACAGACAAGTGGGTCCTGGAGGTGGTGGGTCAGGGTCTGTCTCTGGACTTCAAATTCCTTCCTCCTCAAAAGATTAGTGTTTTCAGCTCACCTTCTCTAGCAGAAAAGACACTGCTAGAGGCAGAGTTTCGAAACCTGCTACTGATAAAAGCAGTAGAACCTATAACAACCCCTCTGAGAGGAAAGGGTTTCTATTCCAGATACTTCCTAACCACAAAGAAAAGTGGGGAGTGGCGGCCTATATTGAATCTGAGCTTTAAACAAGCACCTGAAGAAACCAAGGTTCAAAATGGTAACCTTGGCTTTGATTCTACCAACACTCCAAAAAGGAGATTGGTTGGCACACTGGACTTGAAAGATGCCTATTTCCACATCCCCATAAGGGAGTCCTACAGAAAATATCTCAGGTTCAGACTCCCATCAGGTCATTACCAGTTTTCAACCCTGCCTTTTGGCCTTTTCTCAGCCCCAAGGGTGTTCACAAAGTGCCTAGCAGCAGTAGTGGCACACCATCGAAGGCAGGGAGTTACAGTTTTTCCGTACCTGGACGACTGGCTGGTGGTAGGGAAATCACCAGACCAGGTCAGACATTACCTACAGATCACCCAAGACCTCTTGGAGCCTCTGGGATTCCTAATCAATCACAAGAAGTCAGTCCTCATTCCTGCACAAAACTGGCAGTTCATAGGGGCAGAGATCAATACCCAGCGGGGCAGGGCTTTTCTGCCTCTGGACAGGGAAAAATGTCTTCAACTGATTGCAGATTCATTCAGATTGCACAAACCAAAAACTGAAAAACAGTTTCAAACAACATGAAGTCTTGCTATATTATAGATATTAGCAGTTTGATCCAGCTCTAGAACTGCCCCGGAGTGAAATGGTTAAAACCATTCCAAAATAGAATTTTGGCAGGAGAGCAGCTCTATCTGTGTCATTTCAAACTTGAACTGTCAGATTCTTTACTCCGCCTCAGTGAACAGTCGCTCCGGAGATTTCTCCTTCTGCTCGGTTCATTTCTCGGTTTAAAGAGTGTTTTCTCGGTTGGATTTAACCGAGAATAGTTTTATTTTAACCGCAAAACCGTTTGGTTCAAGCTCTATCTGTGGTAACCGTAAGTAAATAAAGGTTTTGTCTGTGTGGAACTTGTAAGTTATCGGTTCGGTTTTGAACCGATCAGTGGGTTTAAAACTCATTTAAAACTAAAAATTACTATTTTAGAGTGCGGTTCCCGGTTCTTATCGGTTCTAAAAAAAACAGATTTATTTACGGTTTTTTCCAATACCCGTGACACGGTTAGGAACCGATAAGGGTGTCTTGCCTGGCACTGCCGTTAAAAGGGCAAGTTTTTGGTTAGGCTGGCATTATGTCTGAGAAACCCAAAAGAAAACCGCCCACTAAGTTCAACACTGTGATGTTTGTGGGGAAGTTCTTGCCAAGGCTGACCCACACACCACATGTGTTTATTGTCTGGGGTTTGACCACCTCCAGTCAGACTGCCAGGTATGTAAGAATTTCCTGCAGCCACCCTGGAAAAAGATTGGGCAGGCTCAGGGAACGAGGCCAAAAAAGTCCGCTGACCCGGATGAGCCAGCCCGTTCGTGCCAACCAACTAGGGGGAGTGCCCTCTGACCAGGCCAGACTTCCTTGGCAAAGAAAGCTGGTTCTGAGGAACCAATTCCAGTAAAGAAAACAAGAAAATCAGCAGGTCTGGGTCCAAAATTCCTTCTCCAACTGCTGCAGAGATAAAAAAAGCCATACAAATTGTCCAGTCACTGTCTCAGGGTCTGTTGAACCACCACTATCTGGTAAAAGGTCGGTTCGTCCGTCCCAGTGGTTCAGGATTATGATATTGAGGAATTTTATGAACCAGAGGAGGGGAGGAGGATTATGAACAGTATGAATGTGGCTGGGAAGGTCTGGTGTGCCCATTGAACGGACATCTCCCCAGACAGACCTTTAGAATCTCCCCTATGCTGTCTGAGTCCCCATCTCATTTTATGTTTTATAAAAAGTTGCTGAAACCCTCCAGCTTCCTTTAGAAGAGGCTGTGGATGAGCAAGAGGAGCCTGATTTTGTAGAAATGATGGATATTCCAGAGTCTAGGAGATTGTCTATTCCTTTACATAAGTCTTTTGGAAACAAACAATTAAAATTTTAAAAGCTCCTAATTCTGTGCCTCCTGTAGATAAAAAGATGGATAGAAGGTATACATTGTCAGGCCCTGATACGGAATTCCTTTCTTCAAATGCAGTCATGTTAGGTAGTCAGGCTGCTGCCTGTGATAAAGCTAATATTCCCTTGGCTTCACATCCTCCTGACAAGGATTCCAGGAAGATTGATGCCATGGCAAAAACAGTATATGCAGCCTCTCTGGGACTCAGGCAAGCAAATTATATGGCTTATGTAGCTAGGTATCAGAAATCTAGATGGGATACTGTTATGCAATTAGCCAAGCAGGCCCATGGCCAGCTGGCTAGTGAACTAGAACAGGTGGCTGCTGATGGCATTGAAGCCTCTAAGGTTCAGTTTCATGCTGCTGTGGATGTTAATGATCTTTCCTCTAGGGTCATGGCCACATCTGTAGCTTTTCGTAGGTTGGCCTGGCTCAGATGTACTAGTTTGTCATAGTATACCCAGACTAAGGCTATGGATTTTCCTGTGGTGGGAAATTCTCTGTTTGGAGAGCAGACAGAGAATTACATGAAGAAGATGGATGAATATAGGACTACTTACAAGAGTTCCCAGGCTAAGGAGGCGGCAAGCCACTCCTCAAAGACATGCCCCAGGGGTAGGGTGAAGCGCTTTTCACAGGCCTTTCTACCGAACTCAGGCCTCCTCTGCCTATGCTCAGAGGGGCTTCTTCAGAAGGCAGGGGCAGGCGAGGGGTGGGCAGACCTGCTCCCACCCCAGCCCAAAGCTCCTTGTCGTACAGGCACCTGATGGGGTGCCCAGGGACCATTCTCCTGTACCAGTGGGGGGCAGGCTGGCTTACTTCAGTCAGAATTGGCTTCTTTAACCTCAGACAAGTGGGTTCTGGAAGTAGTAAGCCAGGGTCTGGTTCTCAGCTTCAAAAGCTTCCCAAGTTGAGAAGCAGACTTTTCTACCTGCAAGCTTCAGAGACCCTCGCTCTGGAAACAGAGGTCTCATCCTGTTAGCTCTCAGAGCAGTAGAAAGGGTTCCTCCTGCATCAGGGCAGGGGTCTGTATTCAGATACTTCTTACCCCAAAAAGACAGGAGAATGCGGCCCATTTTAGATCTCAGATATCTGAACAAGCATCTTTTGAAACCAAAGTTCAAAATGGTAACTCTGGCAATGATTTTACCTTCCCTAAGGCCAGGGGACTGGCTAGCCTCCCTGGACCTCAAGGATGCCTATTTCCATGTCCTAATCAGAAGATCCCATCAAGGTACCTTAGATTGAACTGCCTCAGGTCATTACCAGTTCAGAACAATGCCCTTGACCTTACCTCTGCTCCAAGGGTATTCACAAAGTGTCTAGCAGTGGCAGTGGCCCACTTAAGGAGGCAGAGGATTGCTGTTTTTCCCTATCTAGAGCGACTGGCTCATTGTAGGCCAGTCCCCAGAACAGGTAAAACTCACTGCAGGTTACCCAGCAGCTTCTCACCTCCTGGGTTTTCTGCTAAACCTACCAAAGTCGGTTCTGGAACCAGTCCAGTACTCACCTTTATAGGGGCAGAATTGGACACAAAGCTAATGAGCCTTTCTTCCCCAGAAAGGGTAAAGAATTTAGTGGCTCTGGCCTCTTCCTTCACTCTGCAGGTCTCTCGACCAGCAAGACACTTTCTGCAGCTCCTGGGGACATGGCTGCATCCACAGCTGTTGTGCAGGGAGCCAGATTTCAGATGAGAGACATTCAGTTTCACTTGAGAACCTTTTGGTCTCAGAGAAGAGACCCCTTTCCAAGTTGGTCCCAGTGACTCGAACCTTAATCCTAGCTCTCCAGTGGTGGCAGGATCAGAGCACTTAAGAGCGGGGTCCTTCATTTCCCCTTCTCACGACTTGACTCTCACTACAGATGCTTCCTTCTGGGTTGGGGAGCCCACATGGGCGACCCTTCCACTCAGGAGTTTGGTCCCTCCAGGAATCTCTGCTCCACATCAATTTGCTGGAACTCAGAGCTGTCTTTTAGCTCTTCAAGTTTTTCTGCATCTGTCCATGACAAGGTGATACAAGTCAGAACAGAAACACCACAACAATGTGGTACATCAACAAACAGGGGGGCACTCGGTCTTCGGCCTTGTGCACCGAGGCAATGAAGTTGTGGTCTCTGGCCTATTCCCTGAACACTTCCCTCATAGCAGTTCGTCTTCCAGGGAAGGACAATGTCCTAGCGGATGCCCTCAGCAGGATTTCCCAGGGCCATCACGAATGGTCCCTGGATCCTCAAGTGCTGGGGATAGTTTTTGCCAGGTGGGGCATCCCTCAGATAGATCTTTTTGCAGCCCCAGATCACAAACTCTCTTTTCTGTTGCAGGCCTCCAGTGCTGGGCCCAGTTCCCTGGATGCCCTTCTTCTGGATTGGGAGGAAGTTCCTCTATGCTTCCCTTTCCTCTCCTATTCAAAGTACTAGTCAAAATCAGATCTCAGCCTTGCAGGGTGATTCTGATTGCCCCGGATTGAGCCAGGCAGCCCTGGTACCCACTCCTTCTGTCTCTGACAGTCCATCTTCCCCTGTGCCTCCCCAGGAATCACAATCTGTTGACTTGTGCCCAGGAAGGGTTTGGTATCCGGACCTCAATCCCTCAACCTCAAGGCCTGGCTCTTGAGGAGTTAGAGTTGCTGATTTACCTCTCTCAGGGTGTTCTTGAGATCCTAAAGGCTTCTAGAAAGCCTTCCACTAGGGCTACTTATAGTTCTAAATGGAAAAGGTTTTCCATTTGGTGTGCTGGAAAAAATATTTCCCCAGAATCTGCTGAATTGCCCATTTTGTTAGATTACATGGTACATCTTAATTCCTTGGGTCTCAGACCAGCTACGCTGAGAGTTCATTTGGCAGCTGTATCTGCTTTTTGTCAGCAGGAAAGTCATCCTCTTTCCTCTCATCCTGTGTTTTCCAAGTTTTTAAGGATTACTCCATACTAATCCTCCCTTTGGGAACCGGCCCTGCTTGGGACCTTAATGTTTGCATTGCCCAGTTAATGCAACCCCTTTTGAACCTCTGTCTTCTGCAGAGCTTAAGTACCTAACTTGGAAAACTGTTTTTCTAGTGGCTATCACTGCCAGACGCATAAGTGAATTGCAAGCCTTGTCAGTGGAGACTGACTTTATTTCTTTCCACAGGGATAAGGTAGTCCTTAGGACTAATAGGAAGTTTTGCCTAAGGTGGTTTCAGATTTCCATCTTAATCAATCTATCTCCTTCCAGTATTTTTCACTGATCCTCCTCTTCTGGTGAGAGGAGGTTGCACAACCTGGATGTTAAGAGCTCTTGTTATATATAGAGGCGTGCCAAGGTCCTGGTTGAATCCTCCAACTTTTCCTTACCTATGGTGAAGTTGGGAAAGGCAAACCTGCCACTAAGAGATCAATAGCCAGATGGATTGTCTCTTGTATCCAATTTTGTTATCAGAAAGTGGGCAGAGCCCCCGGTTTGAGGGCTCATTCTACCAGGGATAGCTGCTGCCTCTAGCTGCTGCCAGAGACATTCTTTATTAGAGATTTGCCAGGCTGCTACTTGAAAACGGTACACACTTTACCAAGACATCCCTCTGGATGTCCAGGCCAGGAGAGATGCTCGGTTTGGCACAGCTGTTCTTCAGAGCCTATTCCTAAGTAGGTTCTGCCTCCTCCATGAAGGTACTGCTGTGTATTCTGCTAATGTCTATAATATAGCAAGACTTCATGTTGTTTGAAGAAAAATTACTCACCTTAGTAATGTTGTTTCTTCTAATGAGTCTTGCTATATTATAGACCTCCCCCAACCTGCCCCTCTCAGAACCTCTACTTGGTGGGGTGCGGGCAACAGTGTGGGCACTACTTATGTCCTGTTAGCATTTTGTCCCTTTGGGACTTTGGGGGTGTGTATGTGTCATGCGTGTGTGTGTTTTATTATACTTATGTTCCATTTTCATATTATTAGAATGGTGTTAGTATTTCTGGTCCCCTGACTTAGTCTTGGGTGTTGGGACCATCAATGGTTGTTATTATTTAGGTAGCCATTTGGCTAGTGTAGGTTACAGCTTCCACACAGACCTTAGTGAGTTTGGCTCGTAAAGATCTGACAGTTCAAGTTTGAAATGACACAGATAGAGCTGCTCTCGTGCCAAAATTCTATTTTGGAATGGTTTTAACCATTTCACTCCGGGGCAGTTCTAGAGCTGGATCAAACTGCTAATGTCTATAATATAGTAAGACTCCATTAGAAGAAACAACATTACTAAGGTGAGTAATTTTTTCTTCTGCAGCTACTGGGCCATATGGCTGCCTCCACAGGCACAGTGCTCGGTTCCAGGTTCCAAATGAGAGACATTCAGTGCCACCTCAGGGCTCACTGGAGTCAAAGGAAAGATTCTTCTCCAAAGCCCATTCCAGTAACAAGGACTTTGTTACAGGTCCTCCAGTGGTGGAAAGAGGAATTCAACCTAAGACAAGGGATTCTTTTCCAGAAAGAGTCTCCCTCAGTTGTTCTTACAACAGATGCATCCCTCCTGGGCTGGGGCACCCATCTGGGGATCACACAACCGAGGGCACCTGGTCAGCTGCAGAGTCCCTTCAGCACATAAATTTGCTGGAACTCAGAGCTGTGTTGCTGGCTGTAAAAGCTTTCTCATCACTAGTACAGGGAAAGGTGGTATAGGTCAGAACAGACAACACCACCACAATGTACTACATAAACAAGCAGGGAGGCTCCAGGTCAGGCCTCTGCACAGAAGCCATGGGAATCTGAACTCTGGCTTACTCCTTGGGAGTATCCCTGCAGGCAATCCACTTACCAGGGAAAGACAATACCCTGGCAGATACCTTGAGTTGAATCAATCAGGCCCATCACGAATGGACCCTGAACAGACAGGTGGTGCAAGTCATTTTCAGAAGATGGGGCACTCTGGAGATAGACTTGTTTGCGTCCCACCACCTACCACAGTACTGCTGCAGACCACCAGATCAGGGCACACTTCCTCTGGCTCTGAATTGTTCAGGAAGGTACCTGTATACCTTCCCTCCCTTTCCTCTGGTATTCAGGGTGTTACTCAAGCTCTGATCCCACTCAGCATCTCTGATATTGATAGCTCCAGATTGGCCCAGGCAGCCATGGTACTCTCTACTGCTCTCCATGTCTGCAGCCAAACCAATACATCTCCCTCGGAGGCACAATCTACTGACCTCCAATCAGGGAACCCTGTTGTACCTGAACCTCAAGTCCCTCAATCTCAAGGCTTGACTCTTGAGGAATTAGAATTTGCTAATCTAAATCTCTCTGAAGCTGTGTTAAATGTATCGAGAGGTTACAGGAAACCTTCCACTAAGAAAACCTATTCTTCCAAATGGAAAAGGTTTTCCATCTAGTGTTCAGTTAGAGATTTGGTACCAGCTCAGGCTGGAGTGCCAGCTGTCCCGGACTGTCTTTCTCAGTTGCATTCTCTGGGCTTGCAACCCAGTTCTTTAAAGGTCCACCTTGCAGCAGTATCTGCTTACCTTTCTGCTGGGTCAAAGGTAACTGTAGCCCCAGAACCCATTTTTAGAAGGTTCTTTAAGGGATTGAACCATATGCGTCCCCCTCACAGAGCACCAGTGCCAGCTTGGGATCTTAATGTGTGTATAGCTAAGCTCATGGGTCCTCCCTTTGAACCCATGGCTACAGCTCATTTGAAATATGTCACATGGAAAACAGTTTTCCTAGTGGCAATGACTTCTGCAAGAAGAATCAGTGAGCTCCAGGCTCTCTGTATTGACCAGGACTATATCTCATTTCATAGAGATAAGGTAGTCCTCAGAACAAACAGAACATTTCTCCCTAAGGTGGTTTTGGATTTTCATCTGAACCAATCCATTACTCTTCCTGTCTTTTTCACTGACCATTCCAGTTCTGGTGAAAGAAGGCTTCACAGTCTGGATGTAAAAAGGGCTCTTGGCTACTACATGACAGCCACTAAGGACCATAGGCAGTACAGAAAGCAACTGTTCCTGACTTATGGAGATATAGGAAAAGGTAATCCAGCATCAGAAAGGTCCTTTTCTTGGTGGATAGTCCAGTGTATCCAGTTCTGTTACACTAAGGCTGGCAGGGAGCCCCCAACAGGGTTGAGGGTCCACTCTATGAGAGAGATAGCTGCTACTTTAGCAGCTGCTAGAGATGTTCCAGTAGTGGACATCTGTAAAGCAGCTACCTGGAAAACAGTACACACCTTTACAAAGCACTACAACCTGGATATTTTGTTCATGAGTGATGCTAGGTTTGGCACAGCAGTCCTGCAAAGTCTGTTTCCAAAATAAGTTCTGTGCCCACCTCCAGTGGTACTGCTTTGTAGTCTGCAGAAAGTTATGAATATCTGAGCCTTATTGGGGTTAGAAGAAAAAAATTACTTACCATAGTAATCTTGTTTCTTCCTAGTAATGCTCAGGTATTCATAACTTCCCACCCTACCGCCACTTCCAGAACTTCAGCCTCTGCACTTCTCATGCTGGTGCCACCGAAACACAGTATACCCTTTGAATGTATATTTTCTGCATCTAGTCCTAGTTTCAGTAAACAGGGTTCAATTGTATTTCTTCTTAGGTATTTCTGGCATTTTTTTCCTGATTATTTAATTATTTTGTTCCTCTAGTTGGAGGTTTGGCAATTTTCTAGTTTTTGGATTTTTGCAAATCCTAATTTTATTAATCATTAAAATTATAGTATTATACCCTCTTGGGCCTGCCTTTCCAGACTCCTACAAAATCTGAGGAGGTTTAGAACACTGGCAGTTCGTAGAGGCAGCGTTTGAAAAGTTCTCATGTGCAAAGAATTCCATCATTTGCATGTGTTCTATTCTCTCCGGGCAGTCCTACCTAGAGGACTTTCTGCAGAAAGTTATGAATACCTGAGCATCACTGGGAAGAAACAAGATTGCTGTGGTAAGTTTTTTTTTTTTTTTTTTCCCGCCAGTGACCAGGCTCAACCAGTGGTTACCTCCGTTTTGTCCTTATTGAGCCTCAGCCAGCTAGAAGACATCCACTACTGGATCTCAGCCAGGTGCACATTCAGTACCTCCATGGCACCAACGGTCCTGGGTGCAAAAGACATATACAGCTGGTGTTGTTTGCATAGCAGTGGAAGCCCACACTGTAGCATTGAATGATCTCACTCAGGGGCAGCTTGTACACTACAAACAACATGGGTGAGAGGATTGCATCCTATGGGATTCCACATGGCAGGGGCCTTGGGCAACAGGAGAAATTCCCCAACACTACCCTTTGCATCCTGCCAGTGAGAAAGGACTCAAACCAATTGATGACTGCACTGGTGAGTTCACAGAGTCACTTAAGATGGTCTACAGTGTCAAAAGCTGAAAAGAGGTTGAGGAAAACGAGAATTGACTGCTCACCTCTGTCTCTAGCCCTGAAGAGGTCATTATGCACCGGGACTAGCGCCATTTCAGTACTGTGCCTTGACCTAAATCCAGACTGAAGGGGGCTCGAAGATGTTGAAAGCAGTGAGGTGTGCTTTGAGCTGCACCGCCGCCAGTTCCTCATTAACCTTGCCCAAGAAGGGCACATTAGAGATAGGTCTATAATTCACCAAGATGTCAGGGTTGAGAGAGATTTTTTTTTCATATATTTTTTAAATATCATATTCATTTCATTATTCAGACAGTACAAACTCAACAGTGCTGCTTTAATACAGTTTCATAGCAGTCAAAATCATAAAGATTCAGAATGCTGTGTGTTTAAAAAGAACTCGGATGAAATAGTCCTCTATGTTGATTCCTTAGGTATCTGACATACTGAGGTACAAAGTCCTGTATTCGAGTCATAATATATAGCACCCATCTACGTTGTATAATTTCAAATGTTTCTAACTTCTTATTAGGTTTAGCAGTCAGTTTTTCCATCATAAGGCCTTGCTGCAATTTCACAGTAGGGAGTGTGAGTGACTACCAATTTTTAGTAATAGATTTTTGTAATGTTAAGATACAACTTCCGAACCGTTGTCTGGTGTTTTTGTCCCTGAAGCCTCTTGGAAGGTCCGAAAACAGATATGGATTTGGCTGCAGCTGAAGTGGGGTGAAAAATTTCATGCAACTCTACCTGAATCTGTGCCCGGTAACCCCGCAGTGAGGGGCATTGCCCCAAAACATGAGTGTGTGCTGCTTTTAGACGTCCGCGGTCTCTCCAGCAATGGGCCCTTCGTTGAGTCATATATTTGACTTGTTGGGTGGGAGTGCAGAAATATCGTGTGATGGACTTCCATGAAAATTCTTTCTACATATGGGAGGAAGTAGGATAATGGGTATAGGAAGTGTAATGATCCCATTGTTCAGCAGTAGTAGGTGTACTAAAGTCAGTTTGCCATCTTAGTCTGATGTAATTAGTAGAATAGGGTCTTAAGTCCAAGAAGGCATGGCAGAGGTGTGAAATCAGTGCAGCTACAGGGAGACTGTCCAGAATCTGTTAATAGAAGCTCAAGGAGCTTAGGGATAGTTGTATTTGGAGGATATACTCTCTCTGTCAATTACGAACATAGCCCATGACCTTTAAGAAGCAAAAAGAATCAGTGGGGCGTAGGCCACATCTGTTTCATAATTCTGTCAAATGCACAAAGTCCCCTCTGCTTGATACGTGACCTGGGAGGAGTAAACCTTGTCGTTCTCATAGTTTGTATGTATGGTCAAGTTTTGCTGGGAGAAGAATAGAGCTCATGGCAAAGGGTTGTGAATAAAAATGATATACCTGTAGTTTGGGTTGGGCTAGTATAGTAAGCCATGAGTGCAAGGTAAGTTTTGTATGGGATTTTCTACATGTGGTCCATCATTAATACCTAGTGGTTGTAATGTGCTTTGTCCGGAAGGACATAGACAGAGTCGAGGTGGTCCAGAGGAGGGCAGCTAAAATGGTGCTGGGTGTGCATCAAAAGCCCTGTGAGGAGAGACTGAAGGACCTCAATATGTACACCCTGGGAGAGTGGAGGGATATGGTAGAGAACTTTAAATACCTAACAAGGGTAAATAAGATACAGGAGGGAAGTATTTCTTCAGAAAAAAAGGTGCTCAAGAACAAGGGGGCATGCTATGAAGCTGGAAGGGGTAGATTAAGGAGAGATGTGAGAAAGTACTTATTCACAGAAGGATTGGTGGATTCCTGGAACAGTCTTCCAGTGGAGGTGGTGTGGGCAAAAACAGTGAGGTTCAAGAATGCATGGGATAGGCATACGGGAATCATACTGGAAGGGAGGGGGGGCTGTAGATAAAGTAGGGTCTGTGGTGAGAATGTAGGTAGGGAAAAATGGGCAGACTGGATGGGCCAAGCAGCTCTTATCTGCCATCAGATTCTTTGTTTCTCTGTTTCTATGTGTGACAGGTAGCAGGTCCTACTCCTTAAGTTCAGGATATTTCCAATGGGCCACATGTTGGTGGGCAAGTCAATAGCAGACTGTCTGCAGTAGTGCTGCGGTATGATATGCCAGATTAGGAAGGGCTATGCCCCCTTTACGCTTGGATAATTGCAGGGTGGTATACCTAGCTCAGGATCTGGTCCCTGCCCATAAGAATTGGGAGATCATTCTATACCACTTGTGAAATTGTGATTTTTGTGGTAGAGACTGGGGAGTGTCTGTGCATGATACAAAGTATGAAGGTAGAAGGTCCATGTGGACACAACCCACCCTTCGTATCAAATTAAGTGGTATGGACTGCCATAAGGCAAAATCAGTTTGGAAATTTTGCATCAGTGGATCATAATCTAGTGGCAGTAACCCAGTGGTGTGCACTGGTATATGGGTCCCCAAGTACTTAGGAACATAGAAAATGTTGGGAGAAGAGGACCTGTAGTCCAAGAAGTCTGCCCAAGCATGGTATCCTGGAACCTACTGTACACTGGTGCAGTCCCCTGAGATGCCCAATCTAGCATTGAGCCCTAGCCTTGTCCCACATGTGTTTAAAACTAACTACTGTCTTAACTGCCACTACCTCGGGTGGCAGTCTGTTTCAAGGTTCCACCACTCTCTCAGAGAAGTAATACTTTCTGATGTTCCTCCTTCATACTTCATACAAATATTTTTTTTCTACTATATCCATTTGTATACACTGAAAGCATATTGACAGGATAAGACGACCTGACTCCAAGCTTTCATTTTGAAAACAAATTAAGTTCATCCGCCTTATGTGTTTGAGCTAGAAACGATCAGTTAAAGAGCTGCTGATACCTTTTGGGCAGGGAACTTGTGTCCAGTAGCTGCTTACCCCAGGACCTAAATGAGCTAGTTTTAACATTTTTCTGTTCCATGGATAAATAGTAATTTAACTCACTAATCCAGCAATCCAGTGTTCTACTTCCAGCCAAAGCTGCAGAGCTCCCACTGCAACTCTGCCCACAAAACAGCATTTTGATGATGCAAAGTGGGGAAGAGCTGCAGGGCTATACATAGCATTGAAATACTGTCAGCGGTAGTAGCAGCATTTGCAGACTACTACAACATATAAATGCCACTGGTGCTTGTTAAGGGGGGTAGTACATGTATTACTACCCCCCCCCCAGCATGCACCAGTGCTTTCAAACAGCACCAGTTTCAGTGGCTTCCTTAAGCCTCCCAGCAGCAGCAGCTTACCTTCAAAGGACTTCAAAAGTCCAAGTCTCCGAATTTTTTTTTTAACTTTATTTTTAGCTTTACTGAATACAATGCATCTGGTAAGTAGTCACAACACCATACAATATGCACATTTGCAATAGATAATTTTACAGTTAGAGAGAGTTAAGGTGACCTTACAACTGTTACTTCACATGGGGGATATCAATAAGCTGAACAGTTTTAAACCTGTATTTGTTGTAAGAAAGGCCACATTCTGCTATAGGCAGGGATTACTCACTATTTTAGTAAAACCTGTGAGTCCTTCACTATAAAACATTTTTATTAACTTGATTGTAATCCATCGATCAGAAAAATCTCAACATTAAGTACAACAAATGTGTTTACTAATATATCATTAGAAGTAGAAGAGAGCTCATATAGCTATCACCCCAACAACTACTGACCCATCTCCCTCCTCCCCCACCTGAGCAAGCTGCTTGAAAAATCCATACACTCTTCAGCTAACAAAGCACCTGGAAAAGTACAGCCTCCTATGCCCCCTCCAACATGGCTTCCGTAAGCAACATAGGACCTCCTCTGCCCTCTTTTCCAATCATGTACTAAGAAGTATGGACCAGGGCAAACCCACAGGCGTGGTCTTCATTGATCTGTCAAAAGTGTTTGACTTGGTTGACCAACACCTCCTCGACTCAACCCTACTGCGCTTTGGCTGCTCCCCAGGACCTACTGCCTTGTTCCGCAACTAGCTATCTATCAGACAGGACTTGGTCAGTTATCATCAGCAAGACTTCCTCTACTCCCCTTCCTGTACTCACTGGAGTTCCCCAGGACTCCATTCTCGGACCACTTCTCTTTTCCATGTTAATTAATAACTCCCCAATGACAGCCTCAACTGTAACGCTCTTCTCTATGCTGATGATTTAGTCATCTATCATAGCAACAGATGTACTGACTCAATCTCATCCACCCTCGCACAAAACTACGCATCTGCCCATCATTGGTTCCTTTCAAACAAGCTCTGAGTCAATGAAAAAAAACTAAATCCATGCTGTTTTGTTCCAAACCCTTCCTATCCAAAGCCACCAAAGCAAACTCCTCCCTCCTAGTTCTCACCCCTGCTGGTCCTCCCCTTGAAATCGTCACATCTTTCAAATATCTGGGTGTTACCCTTGACCCCTCCCTTTCTTTCTTAGAACATATCAACCATATAAAAGACAAAGAACCTCTGTGCGCAAACACTGAGGCAATGGTTACCCCAAAGGGCATTTGGCTGGGAAGCCAAGTTTCAAGGAAATATAAAATCACACATGCCCATACAATGCAAAGCATCATGGGCTGCATATGCAAATCACCACAGAATATTATGCTGGTTCAACTTTAAGCAGAATTGCATGGTGCCGAAAGGCCTCTCACACAGTTTGCAAAGGGTGCTAACAGATGACATAGACACGTGTTTTGTCCTACGTTTTCATCATATCAACCATATGGTGTGCCGGATCCTCCAGAAGCTAGGCGCCGTGTACCACCACAGACATTACCTATCTGCCAAAGCACACCTGGCCATTGCACATGGCAGCCTGCTTCCCCTCTGTGACTACTGCTCCCCAGTTTACTCGCACCTATCCACCACCCTGCACAAGTGTCTAAACTCAACATATAACTCTGTCTGTCGATTCGTTCTCCAAGCTCCTTACCACTCCCACCACTGCTCACTCTACCAGTCACTTGGGTGGCTCACCCTACAAGGTCGCTTTGACTATGCAGTGGGCTGTCTGGTGGACAACTCCCTCAGGAACCAACACATGTCACCTTACTCACCCCTTCTGACAGGTAGAGTGGTCTGTAGGAATCTCAGGGCATTCTCAGTCCCCCCCCATTAGAAGTACCCCGTGCCTCCACCACTACGGGAACCCAAGCTTTCTAAGTTACAGCACCCTTCCAGTGGAACACCTAGCTTTTAAACTTAACCTGAAGACCTGGCTCCTCACTGCTGCAAAACGTCACTGTTCCGTATAAGAACTCTAGGGTCTGCAATTCTGCTATGCTCTAATAGCACTCAGACTTTCACCTGCTGCCCTACAGCACTTATACCCCCCCCGCCCCCACTAGCATGCCCCTTTTCCCACCTCTCTCCTTCCTGCTCCCACCCCTAAGCCTACCCCTGCCCCCCTTTCCCGTCTTGCCCCTTTGATGTTACAAACTGTGATTGTTTTCCTATTTGAATTTTTATTACAGCAACTGTTTTTTTCTCACTTGTATGTGAATTGGACCATGTACCTGATACCATTACTGCTTGTGTCTTGCATCATCTGTATTTTGGCTATGCTTATGTACATACTGATGTGGCATTACTCGTCTACCCTGTCTGCACATTGTCATTGCATTACCACTGTTCTCTATCTCCGCCCTCGCCTCCAGCTGTTGGACATGCACATATTCTATCGTGTAACTGACTGACTGTACCTGTACCTATTTTTTGCCACCTTGTGGCCCGGGTCATGACTGAAAACGGTCCTCTGGATCAGTGCACCTACCCAGTCACCAAAGACATAAATAAATAATATAAACAACTATATCTGTCTCTGAAACACAAAATAAACCACAGAGATTTTGATAGATTACTGGATTACTTCAGATCACATAGGCTAGTTCTAAATGGTAGGAAATCTCAGGTAATGATGTTTGGAAACGAGCAAAGTAATGCAAACCAAACTCCAGATTGAAACGAACACAATTTCTCATTTTAAAACTGGTTAACTTCTATAAATATCTAGTAGTATGATTAGATTCACAATTAAAATGAGATATACATATAGTTGCTTTAATTAAGAATGTAAACACCAGACTAGGGGCTTTATATAGGGTGAGGAGATTATCCCACTTGAAGTCAGAAGACACATAGTGAACGATGCCACTTGTCGACTGCGGGGATGTGGCCTATGGGGCGCGCCCTGGACAGGCTGGATGTGGCTTTAAATAGGTTTGCCAGCTTCATCTTGGACGTTCCCTGGCTGACGCACCATTATTTATTATAGAAAACTTTGGGTTGGATAAATCTTGTAGAACAAAGACAACTGCATATCTTACATTTTACACATCATAATTTGTTACAAAAGACCCCACCCTACTTTAATAACCTGTTCCAAATTCGTACTTTGCGTGGTGACCTGAGAACAGCACAAAATTTGGAGCTTAAAATACCAGTGTTGAGAACAGCAAAAGGGAACTCTACCATTATTAATCTTGGGTCTAAAATTTTAAATGGTCTGCCAGCTAAATTAAAAACTGAGGAAGTGGTACCCTGGAGTATGATAAAAGAGTGGATGCTAAATGAATTTTCACTCCCTAAAAGTTGTTAACTCTGTGTTATGTCTTGTAATATGCTATGTATTTGAAATGTGTCAAACTGCATTTTTTTAACTTTTATTTATGGACTATCACATTACAGAATAACAGCGTGTACATAACATCTCAGTACATTTGCATTCATAGGGCGGAAGACAAAAACAGTACCTGTACAGGATAGACAGTAATCCATTAACAGGCTACACCTTACAACTGATAGCATTCAGATACTGTCCCCCCACTCCCAGATGTATGAAGGAGTTAAGGACATGGAGATTAAACACAATGAGCTTAGCACGCTCACCACAAGATATTCAATCATGTTCTATATGCCGAGTTTCTGTCCCACTAGTAGAACTAAAAAATTGGTGGAGGGTGACCTGTTGCAAACAAGACTTAATAACTGTAACTAAGATCACCTTGGCTTGGTTAAGTTAATCGTATACCCTACATATACACAAATCCTGTAAGGGACCATGCAGGGGGAAGGGTAGTTAGAAGGATTTAACACAGTTCACAAACAGAGTGATGTGCCTCAGAACACCAAAAAATATAATAATCCATTTGCAGTTTAAGTAAAACTTGCAGGCAAGCACTTCAATATAATAAATGTCATTTTCCTAAATACAAACTGCAGAAAGCCTGCCTGCATCAGACATTAAACTTGGAGCATCCAGATACCCAAGGGCACTGTAACCCGAAGGGTTAAAGGTTTATCGCAGTCCAGCAACGCTCATTCTGGTTTCCTTTCCTTGTCGTCGTCCAGAGCCTTGGATTCCATCTGGGCTAATAGCTTTTCCGAGGAGGCAGCAGCTGCTTCATGTCGGTAAAGATGTGTCACTTCTTCTTGTGCATTATTTCCAGATGGGCCCGGAATAGCAGTTGAGCCCCCACTCCTTTAGCCGGTAATGATTTTTTTTTTATCAACTGCAGTTTCTTTTTACAGTCTTGGGTTTGTAAGGACAGGTCTGGAAAGAACCCAGCCTGCTACCTTCCCACACGATCTCGCCCTTGCTTTGCACAGCTTGCAGTAATGGAATTCGAGCCTCCGGAGTGGAAAGTGTTGCAATGGCCATAAGAAGCCGCTCTCTGGAGCCTCCTTGGGACCTAGGACAGAGTGGAATTGTGAAGGCTTGAATCACACAGACCCCCATGTCTCTCGGCAGTAAATACAGATCCTCGAAGATTAATCTGTCCAGAGAGGTCAACCGTTCCGGACAGATGGCAAATCATGGGGGAATCTCACAATTCAGACGTTGCATTGACGGAGGACATTTTCCAACACTTCTACCTTGGCACAAAGGAAGCCGTTCTCGCAGATCAGGCCTGTACTGACCTCCGTTTGACATTCACAATTGTTACTAAGTTCAGTGATGGCAGTTATATTTTCTGAGATCTTACCATTGAGGTCTGTACGTTTTTGGTCCATTGTGGCCAGTCTTTTGTTCATTTCATCTCCTGTCACTTGCAATTTATTGAGGAGTGGCATGTTTTGGGAGAAATCTGGTGTACTGTATGTGATCAGGCCTCCAGCTTTCAATGACGCGCTGGTGCCAGGCATATTGAAATAGGATTCAAGCTCCAAGGCCATTGGTTGTTGGTGCTTTTTTGGCCCCATTAGGTTCCACAGATGTTCCACTTTCCACTGATGTATAGGAGAATTGTCTGGTAGTAGCAAAATAGGTATTTCTTTGATAAAATAGTAAGCACTCCATGGAGCTTGAAAATGAGATGTCCGCCCTGTTGGATGCTCCACAGTGCCCCCATAAAACTGTATTCGCATGTGATGGCTCTCTACTATGATGTCTAAGGCTAAATTAAATTTTTACTGAGTAAACAGATCAGAAACCATAACTGTACAATCCTGTGAACCTGAGAAGAAATGCAAGAGACCTTACTATAACAGGGATTTATTTAACTCTAAAAATTGATTAGCGCTTTGCTAATAAAAGTGCTAAAACTTCTAGAAAATCTATATAAATACTTTCTATACAGTTAGTATAGTCCCAAGAAAAAAAAACTGCTAATCAATTATTTAAAACTCTGCTATAAGAGAAATAATAAACAGCATATATGTAGATATGAGTCAGAGTCAAAAGCTTTAAGCTAGAGGTTTACACTGCATGGCAATCGGCAGCAAAGAGGGAAAATTTCCATTACAGCAGTGTGGCTGCGTCGTACTGAAAACTGATCCCCTGGCACCAAACCACCTCCTGAAGTAGAGGAGGAGGCTCTGCTGCTTGATGTTTCTGCACCGCCATCTTGCTTCACTGGACACTAGAGTGAAGCTCCCCAAAAGAAAAGGGTAGGACGTTGCCCACCTAGTCCCAAAGCAGCCAAACTTAAGCCGCCATTCACCATACATCAAAATGCCCAGTCAATAGCAAAAAGTCCTGTCCCTCCTGAAACAGAGCCTACCTCCTAATAAAGGATCTTCTTCACTGGATATCATTCAGGCTTCTTCCCCTGTTTCCTCCAGTTCTGGCGATCTTGCTCGAAATTCCTTCTCCATTTTTTCCAGCAGTTTTATAGCATCCTTCAGATCAGAAAACTAATACACTTTCTTGGGACATGGATATGTTGTTCAATCCACACTTATTGGCAGGTTCCTTGCCGCTTTAAATCTTGCCGGAAGGTCTTCAAGCTGGCTCCTCCCACCCACTCGGGTGGTAAAACTCTCAGCTCCGCCCCCTGACACCAGATCTTCCTTACTGCTTGGAAGCTCAGGTTCCCTCCTTAGCGCTCTGCGTTTTAGACTGGATCCTAACTCTTCGGTTCATCCGAAATTGGTTTTGAAGTTTTCTAAACTTCGGTCTTCATCTTCCCTCGCGGCTGCGATGGACAAATCTATTCCCGGCTTTCAGAGGTGCCCTTGCGGGCAGAAAATGTCCAGGACGGATCCGCACTCCACGTGCGTCTACTGCCTAGGCCTAGATCACCACCCGCAGGCTCATGAAGCAGCCGCTCTTTCTTGGCCAATGTCCTGGACGATCGCGCCGCCCGATTGAAGCTCGGGTGCCCGAGAAACTGTTTCCCGCTGGTAAAATCAAAAGAGGCTTGTTGGGCGGTGTCCGCGGTGGCTGGCTCGGCTGAACAGCTCGAGCAGATGATCGCCCTCGAGGAGGAGGTGGCCCAGGCTGCATCTTCCTCCTCCTCGGCCGCGGCATTTATCCCGCTCTCTCTGAGTTCCTCGTATACGGCTTCGTTCAAGGAGCTTTGTCGGTCCCTTTCCACGAAGGGAGAGGGGCCATCGGGACATTCTTCTTGGCCCAAGAAGAAGGAGGAGTTGAAAGGTAAGTCCCACCATCAGCGTTCGTGGGAGCGGGAGAGTTCCCCCTCCCCAGACAGTCGACCGTCGACTTCGGTCGAGGTTGCGGCTGTGGCCGCTGGCTTCACAGTGCCTCCGTCAGGCCAGCCTGCCAAGACTCTCGTCGATGAAGTCGAGATTTTTCTCGATCCGTTAGACGGGCTGTTGACTGGAGAAGCCGACAACCCTCCTTCGCCGGTCCCCCCAGTGGATACCGAGGATCTGCCTGTGCCTTCTGGGCCACAGTCCCCGGTTAAAGTGCCCGAGCCGAGGGAAGAGCGAGTGTCCCCGGCCCCTTCCCATACCCACCCTCGGTCCCCCCGAGGGTCTCGGTCTCGGACCTCTTCTCGGTCTAGCAGTTCCGCCAACATCGGCGATCTCGGTCTCTGATACGAGTGTGCGTGTCACTGTTCCTCCTCGTCCTCTTCCTCGGATGAGGGAGGCTTCGGCGTAGAATTATGTTGGCGCTCCAGAGGAGCTTATGTGCAGCAGTTGCTGTTGTCTGGGCTAAACCGACTCCAGTCAGACCCGGCCATCAAGTGGCTGTCGCCCGACGACCGAGCAACCGCTCGCCCAGTCGAGCTGCCGTTCAGAGCGGTTGCTCAGCCAAACCTGCTGCTCCACCGATTGTGGTGGAACCTCCGCCTCCCTAGCGAGAGTCTGGGGCACCGACCAAGATTCTTGCGGGTCCGGCCTGCCCCACAGGTTGTCGGTCACCCTCACTCCCGACCGTCCTCGGCAGGTAGAGGGTGGCTCAGGCCGAGGCAGCTCTTCGCAGACTCTTCGGAATCCAAAGACGACTCCTTCCTGTTCTCCGGGCAGGTCGACCTGGAGTCCTCCGGGGGCCAGTCATTGGATGATAGTCCATTGTCCTTCTTGGGTCTGCTTCGACTTATCTCGGAGTCCACCGGGATGCAGCTCGAGCCCGTGTCCAAACGGGCCAAGTATCCCCTGATGGCGATACTGGACCGAGGGGATTCCCCCACAGAGGCCTTTCCAGTGGCTAAGGCCATTGTCGGCCCAGCCTTGGAGCTTTGGCAGCGGCCTGCTTCCTGTCCTGCGCCCTCGGCCAGGATGGGCAGGAAGTATGCGGTCCCTACCGGCTCTCTGCCCGGTTTCTCGGAGCACCCCTCTGCCGAGGGGTTAGTCACTGACAGCGTTTTCCGGCGTTCTGGTAATGCTCAGGATGTGGATAAGCCCCCCGACAAAGAGTCCAAAAAGCTGGACTTTGCCGGGCGCAAGGTGTACGCTGCGTCCTCCCTCGGCCTCCGACAGGTCAGCTTGGCCGTGCTGATGGCACACTTCTCCCACGCCCTCTTGGGCTCCCTGGATGAGGTTGTTCCTCATCTCCCAACTGACCTGCAGACCACGGTCCGCCAGGTGCGGGACCAGGGTAGGGCGGTGGCTAAGCAGCAGCTTCAGACTGCTCTGGACATAGGTGATTCCTGTGCCAGGTCAGTAGCGGCCGCGGTGGCCATGCGCCGCAGGGCATGGCTGAGGATATCCACCTTCACGGTGGATACCCAGCACAAGTTGGCGGATGTCCCCTTCTTGGGGACTGACCTCTTAGGCCCTGGAGTGGAGGGACACCTCCAGCGGATCGAGCAGTCCAATGCCACCCTGGACTTGGTCACCTTCGCCCAGAGAGACAAAGGCCGCCGTCAGCAGCAGAAGTTCTTTCGTCCTTCGGCCCCTGCATTTCGACCGGCCCAGCAGCACCAGCAACAGGGCCAGCAGGCTCACGCTTGGCTTCCCAAACCCAAGCCGGCTGCTTTCTCCAACAGGAAGCAAGGAAGTAAAGGCCCAGGAGGTCCCTCAGCTGGTTCTTCCTCCAAGCCTGCCCAGTGATGGGTTGAGGGGTGCCGCCCCCAGCCTTGTCACTCCCCCCTGGGTTCCCCCCGTGGGGGGACGGCTCCGCCACTTCCTTTCCACCTGGGCCGCTATCACCACGGACTGCTGGGTGTTGGAGGTAGTAGGAAAAGGCCTGCCTCTGGAGTTCGAGCAGGCTCCACCCTTTCGAGCCGTCGCCCCTCGGGGGGCCACGGGGTCCACAGCCTCGCTGTCGGCCCGCCAGGCCGATATTGCCCTGCTTCTCAAAAAAGAGGTGATCAGGAAGGTGGCAGATCTTCCTCCAGACCCGGGGTTTGTGTCCAGGTACTTCCTGGTCCCAAAACGGATGGGGGGCTGGCGCCCCATTCTCGACCTGCATGACCTGAACAAGTTCCTAAGGTCTCGGACCTTCAGGATGGTCACTCTGGCTCAGATAATCCCATCCTTGGAACGAGGCATGTGGTTCTGTTCCCTGGACCTCCAGGATGCATTCTTTCACATCCCAATCCGTCCGTCCAATCAGAGATTCCTCTGCTTCAGAGCGGAGGGATCCCTTTACGAGTTCCGGGTCATGCCCTTCGGCCTCTCCCTAGCTCTCAGGGTCTTCACCAAATGCATGGCAGTGGTGACAGCGTTCCTGCGGCGCCAAAGGGTCCGGGTGTACCCCTACCTGGATGACTGGCTGATTGCAGCCCCCTCCAGAGCGGAGGCGGAGCGGTCCAGAGATCTGGCCCTCCAGGTTTGCTCTCAGGTTGGCCTCCTCATCAATGAGGCCAAGTCGGAACTCGTGCCAAAACAGGTGATACTATTCATCGGGGCAGAGCTCGACTCTCACGAGCCAGAGCACGGCTCCCGGCGGACAGGGCCGAGGTTCTTTCCTCCTTTGCCCAATCATTTCTGGTTGGGCAATGCCCTGCCCGGGACTTCCTGCGCCTCCTGGGCCTCATGGTGGCCTGCACCAGTGTGGTCCGTTGGGCCCGTTGGTACATGCGTCCCCTTCAGTGGGGACTGGCCAGCCAGTGGTCTCAACGCTGTGATCCGTTGGACCAGCCCGTGACAGTGACCCAGGAGATGTGGAACGCTCTCCAATGGTGGATCGTTCCGGCACATCTGCAGGAGGGCATCCCGTTCATCCGCCCTGAGCCGACGGTCTCTCTATCGACCTATGCATCTCTGATGGGTTGGGGTGCCCATCTGGGGAACACCAAGCGCACGGCCTCTGGTCCCCTCGGGAGTCCCGATGCCATATCAATCTGCTGGAGCTCCGAGCGGTCCGTCTAGCTCTCACTGCCTTCGCTCCGTTTCTACGGGGTCAAGTGGTTCAGGTCCAGACGGGCAATACTACGACCATGTACTATCTGAACCGCCAGGGCGGGACGCGCTCCATGCTGTTATGCAAGGAAGCTCTCCGCATATGGTCCCTCATGTGCAGCCTGGAGGCGGATCTCCTAGCCATTCACGTGGCAGGAGCCTCCAACACCCTGGCCGATGCCCTAAGCTGGATAGGGGCTGTGTCTCACGAGTGGTCTCTCCTGCCGGAGGTAGTACAAGACCTGTTCTCCCACTGGGGCACGCCTCAGGTGGACCTGTTTGCCTCCAGGGAGAATGCGAAGCTGAGTCTGTTCCATGCCTGCCCCCCTCAGCAGGGCTCGCTGCAGGAGGATGCCTTCTCGAGGCCGTGGACCCTGGGCCTCTTCTACGCCTTTTCCCCATTTCTCTTGATCCACAAGGTGCTTCTCAAGGCGAGGAGGGACAAGGCGAAGGTGATTCTAGTAGACCCAGACTGGCCCCGCCAGTTCTGGTATCCAGATCTCCTCAGCCTCAGCTCCAGGCTCCCGAGGCGGCTTCCAGCCCGCCCGGACCTGATCTCAGTCAACCAGGGGAAGGTATTCCATCTGGACCTTCAATCCCTGCACCTGATGGCCTGGTTCCTGAGCGGCTAGAGTTCCAGGCCTTGGGTCTTTCCGACGAGGTCCTCAACGTCGTTGAGGCGTCCCGTAAGGAGTCGACCAGGAAATGCTATGCCTTCAAATGGAAGAGATTCTCTATTTGGTGTCAGGGGAAGGGCTTGGACCCTTCCGTCTGTCCCTTGGCAAGCATTCTGGGCTACCTGTGGTCCCTTTCTCAGCAAGGGCTTTGGTCGACGACCTTTAAGGTGCACCTGGCAGCCATCTCTGCTTACCGGGCCGGGAAGCAGTCGGTGGTGCAGGAGAAGGTGGTCGGGCACTTTTTCAAAGGCCTTGACCACATTTCCCCTCTGGTGCAAGAACCTCCACCTCCGTGGGATCTACTGCTGGTATTGGCCAAGCTCATGGGCAAGCCATTCGAACCGATGCACAGGTGCGATATTTCACACCTGTCATGGAAGATCTCCTTCTTGGTAGCTATCACGTCAGCCAGAAAGATGGGAGAGCTCCAGGTGCTTTCCATCGAGTTTCCTTATCTGGTCTTCCACAGGGACAAGGTTGTCCTGCGCCCCCACCCGAAATTCATTCCGAAGGTGGTGTCGGAGTTTCACCTTAACCAGGTGTTGACTCTGCCGGTGTTCTACCCCAGTCACACCTCGGAGGCCGAATATAGGCTCCATACTTTGGACCCTAGATGAGCACTCGCTTATTATAAGGAGCGGAACGGCTGAAGTTCGGGGAGAGGTTCGCCAGCTGTTTGTCACCTACGCTGAAGCTGCACCTGGCAGACCTGCAGCCAAGCGGACGATAAGCAGGTGGGTCACCTCCTGCATAGAGCTCTGCTATAGGTTGGCGGGCATGGAGCCTCCCAGAGGGATAAGAGCTCATTCTACCCACCATACCGCTGCATCGGTAGCTGCTTCCAGGGATGTCCCTATCCAGGATATCTGCAGGGCTGCTACCTGGAAGTCGGCACATACCTTTATTACCCACTACCACATCGACCTTGAGTCACGCCGGGATGCTGGTTTTGGGGCCTCGGTTCTCCAGTCTCTTTTTCCCAAGTAAGTATCGGCGTGTGCGCCTTGCCTCCCTCCTCCTGGAGAACTGCTAGGAGTCTGCCAATAAGTGTGGATTGAACAACATATCCATGTCCCTAGAAATACAGGTTACTCACCTGTAACAGGAGTTCTAGGAATGGTATATGTTGTTCATCCCCTAACCCACCCGACCTCCCGGCCCGGCGCTGGCCTGGCTTCCAGCGGGCTAGATCTGGCGTCATGGGGCGGAGCCAAGAGTTTTACCACCCGGGTGGGTGGGAGGAGCCAGCTTGAAGACCTTCCGGCAAGATTTAAAGCGGCAAGGAACCTGCCAATAAGTGTGGATGAACAACATATACCATTCCTAGAACTCCTGTTACAGGTGAGTAACCTGTATTTATTGTCATACAAGATCTTTAGGCTAGCTGGCATCAGTAATACGTGCTGTACACCCAGTTGCTGCAGTCGGACCCAGACTCTGTCAGAAACTTTTCCTTCACAGGCTGGCCCGGTGGTCCTGAGGGCTAAGGCGCAGGACGCCTTACCTTGTGCTATACCGGTGACTTGTGTTCGGGAATGAGCACGGGCCGCTGGGGGTCGGCAGGGGAGGAGAAGGATTGAGCGTCCAAGGACTGCTCTCCTTCTCTGGGAAGGGGGGACATCAGCTCTTTGTGCATGACTGGCCCCTAGTGGAGGCTAGGGGCTGGCGTGCCGAGGCTCAGAAGGGGGAGAGATGAGGCAGACGCTTGGAGGAGCACGTGCGGTAGTGTGTGCGCTTGCTCCTTGTGGCGTCATTGCATGCCTCATCTCAGTGCAAGTAAAATGGAGAAGAAAATGGGTACTGGAATTGCAGAATGACACGATCCCTGCAGGCACTGCCTCCATGATGGGCAGTAAACCTCGGCACTGGATCCATGTGTTACGTCGGGTTGGGGGATCCCGCTGCCCTGCCAAGGGAGAACAGCCGTGGTGCAGCCGTGAAGTAAGCTGCGAGCGGAGGACGGGACTGGGGGATCAAGAGAGAATAGTCCCCAGTACTAGGAGGATAAACATGACTAACTGTAAAAAAAAAACAAAAAACAAAAAAAAAACAACTTTTCCTTCATTGGTGGGTTTCAAAACTTAAGTCTGGGAAGACATGAACTTTACTTTCTCTCTCTATTCCACTGTCTCCTTCTGTTTGTCTTTTAGTAGAATATCATCTCTTTCAGTTGCTGATCTTAAAATGACCAAAACAGTTCTCGGTAGGCTGCTGTCAGCCTGGAGGCGAGATCTTCCACCCCTTGGAGCAATCCTATACACTTTCATAATCTGGAAGGTGTTAGTGGGGTGGTGCTGCTCGGTAATCCATTGCTGAAAAAAATGTCCTTGGGTTATCTCCCTCATTGCCTTCAGAGACACAAAGAACCCTCAACTGTGTTGCCCTGGCAGCGTTCCCCAGATTTTCTAGTTGTTTGCGGAGCAAGGATTGCTCTTTAGTAAGCTCCGTAGATACGGTAATAGCCCACTCTGCAGTATGACTCACTGCTTGTGTCTCAGTAGCGAGTCCTCCAATTTTACAAATTACTGTCCATACTTTTCACCTGGGTTTGGAAATCCTTCATTTTTTACCTAAGGTTTGTATAGCCTTGAGCAAAGCAACATTTGTAGGCTGGGTGGGATCGCTCTCCAGCAAACGTTGTTGCAGATCTTTACTGGGTCTCGGGCACTGCTCCTTCGTCTGGGCTCCCTCTCCAGCTCCACCCACCTGCTTATTTGTTCTCCCCATAGCGCTTACAAACTGTTTTACTGCCTGAGAGAGGTATCACCCAATTCTTTCTGCTGGGTACTTACAGGTTCTGGCACTCTTAAAACAAATGTTGTTATTTAACACTTAAAAAATTTAGATCATTAGATTTCTTTTTTTTTTTTTTTTGTTATATACACTTTTCTGGGTTTTTACAGGTTTTCTCCTGACCCCTACTCCCGCCTGTCCCCGATGTGACGTGCACATGTGGAGGCATGCACACCCACACCATACGGGATGTCACTCCCTTCCAGTCGCTCTGTTGACTGCCTGCACCGGCACCGAAACTTTATTCAGTGATGGCAAGACTAGGGGTGGGCGATCCCACCCCTACCCAGGAGAGGAGAGCCAACGCTCTATCCTGCTCCCACCCTCCCCCTTCCCATGCTGGCACCCCGGCGACCCGAGTTTGCTCTCAAACTTGGGTTGCCAGCGTAGCACGAGGCAAGTGGTTCAGTGCCTCAATCCTCTGTGCTACTGGGCCGGCTCAATCGTTAGATTTCTATATAGTGGAGCTATGCAGTGCTGCTGTGCCACACTTGGCAGTTGGCCACACATACCCCCATCTCAGAATTTTTAAAGCCTCTCTAAGTAAAGGGAAGGGATTGTAGACCCTCAGTCAGAGGAGCCAGCTGCCCAATATCTTAACCTTCTTGGTCCCTGATTTTACAGGCTCCGCCCCCACGTTCTTGTGTGCTGTGATACATTAGTTTGGAGAGCAGGGGTGAGGTGCTGTACTGCTAGTAATGGGGACCCTTTTAAAATACTATTTTTTATATTTTAGAGGGCCACATGAGTCAAATCAAAGCCAATGCCCTCGTTAGTAGAGTCATGGCTTTGAAATGACTCCTGTAGCTGTCTAAAATATAAACAATAGTATTTAAAAATGGGCTCCCATTACTATCGATACAGTGAGCCCCCATGCTCTCCAAATGAATACATCACAAATAATAAGAGCACGGGGGAGGCACTTGTAAAATTGGGGACCAAGATGGGGAAGGGACTGGGCAGCCGGCTCCTCCAACTCAGGATTTATGATCCCCTTACTTAGGCTATAAAAATTCTTGAAGTGAACTTTGAAGTCCTTTTGGAGTAAGTTGCTGCTGGGGGGTGCTTAAGAAATACTTGAAAATGAGCACAATCACGACTTTTCAATATGTTGTAGTACTCAGCAAATGTTGCCGCTGATAGCATTTGCGTACTATGTGTAGCCCTGCAGCCCCTTCCTCACTTCATCATCAAAATGCCATTTTGTGGGTGGGGCTGCTGCGGTTGCTTAGCGGCTCTGATTGAACCAGGAAGTAGGATTGCTGGATTAGTAAATTAAATATAGACTAAAGTATGGGTCGGTGTGTGTAACAAGAAGTTTACACATTCCTGAGGAGTTAGATGCTACATAAACCCTGAGAGCGAAGCTCGAGGGGTTTATGAATAGCATCTCACCACCGAGGGTGTGGGTAAACTTCGAGTTTACACCCAACCGACTACATATTTTATTTTATATAATTGCTGGGTTGGCCTTTTCACCACAGATTATATAAAATGAATGGAGGTTCTGTCGGCCCCAGCCGGTAACATTTCAGCGTGCGGTCTGTGGTGCCATTTTCTATTTATTTAAACTTTTTTTTTGTTTGGCTGGCAGTCGAAAACTGAGTTCTATCCTTGTGGTAGATTTTTTGTTTAAAATTCCTTACTGCCGCGTTCTGAGTGGCAGTTCAGTCTCGAGGGGAGACATGGCCAGTAGTCCAAAGGAAAGAGCTGCAGCGGGGCATGCACAGAGCGAGGGAAACCGAGCACGTGTTTGCCATTATAAACACTCCTTTGTAATGGCAACTTACAACATGGTTTCCCTACGGTAAAAAGGCAAAGCCAGTTATTATATTACTAATTACACACTGAACAGAAAAATTTAAAATCCATCTTGTTTAGGTCCTGGGGCAGGCAGTTACTGAACGTGAGTTGCCTGTTCCGGACAAATGAAGATGTGAGTAGCTCTTTAAAGTTTAGCTCCATGTGTATCGATACATCCTCTCGATACACTCTCAGTGTAAAATATTTTAGAAATGTGTCAATGACAAAAAAAAAAAAACACATTGTAGTGATTATACATTCTTTTTACATTTGTGGATTTTTGGTTCATGTAGAAGCAGAACAAATAGCAGTGTTATTATTTATGTTGTGACTGTGAGTTTCCAAAGGGGCTGAATTGTGTTACATAAAATCCTTCTTTGCCCTTTAGGTAACCCTAAATCTTACCATGGCGTTGGAAGATATTAAGAGCCCGTCAGCTCTTTTGCTATAGTGTTCAGTTATATCATTATTCTGGGACATCATTAGTACTGTATGTTGCCATTGAAATTAGTGACGCAAACAGGATGGAGGAGAGAAAGCTACTATTTTTTTGTCATCTTTTTTTTTTAACCTCCTCTTCTACGACAAGGGACTGGGACCTGGCATTAGTGAACCTGATCTTCTAGCTGATGTCTACAATGAGGCTGGTCTGTCTGGGTGTCTCCTGAAGCTGCTGCCCCTGTTCAGGTGCCTGAATTGCTCCCACTTTTCCCGCTGTGCTTGCATCGAACTCTCTCTCCCAGCTGCGCAGTGTTGCTGGGTGAGCTCCACATCAATATTTGTCCCTTGGGGCTTACTCTTACCAACTCTACAGTGCTGTGTGGCCTCTGCCTCATCAGATAAGAGGTAACAGTGTGCAGGGTCAGAAGCCAGCACCACCTTATACAGCGAAGTGGTGGAGGCCACATTATCTTTCCAGCCCTGCCAGTAATTGGACCCCCACCACACACACTCTCCCTGGCAGTAAGGCCATGCCAGAAGGGCACCCTGACACCACCTGTTCAGCTCCCTGTGGCAGCCAAGGTCTTGCATCGCATCTTGGACACACCAGTGGATGATTATGGTGCGGCTCATCCACCCTACTCCATAGGTAGAGAGTAACTCTTGGGACACTCAGTATATGACTGTAGGCCCACAGTGGCAACCAAGGCTGGGGATAACAGCGTGGATCCCTGGCACAGCAAGTGGCTCTCCATCAGGTGCCGGCCTGGAAGCTACTGTTTAAACAGAATAATTAGCTATAATGGTAAGGGAGCTAAATGGACTACCAGATACAGGTTTGTCTTAGTTTGAGCGTTTGGGGTCAAAATTATAATGCAATAACTGGTCAGTAGGGCTAGAGGTTGAGAAGACCCATAACTTCACAGGCATTTCATTTGCCCAGTTGTACTTATTGCAAAAGACAGTGGGTTTGAATTCTGGTACTCTATGGTGACTGCACTGTACCTTACCAGTTCTGCTGCAGTAAGAGAAAGCAAGTTACGACCTTGATGCTGAAGGCTTCATGAGGTTTCATGTTTCCAAGGTTGCCTGTCTGATGTGCAACGGCTGCCACCAGTGCCTCGGGGTCCCCGAATGACCACAAACACATGAGGATTCCTATGGTTCATCCTTGAGAGCAAGCACTGCTGGACAACAGGGGCAGCGCTGACTGGCAGTCTGTCCTGCAGAAAAGATTTTCAAACAGTTATGTTTACTGAGACTTGCATACCAGCTGAGTGAAATGTGCTTTGAACCGACTCAGGAGCTGTGCCGGACCTGGCTCAAGGAGTTCAAGCAGTACTACTACTACTACTACCAGGCCAAGGATGGGATCAAGGAAGAAGCACGTATGCAATATTTGCACTACCTGGGTGGTGAGACATATTTTTCAGAGAAAAGGGTGCTCTAGAACATGGGTCATGATATGAAACTGGAGTGGAGTAGGTTTAGGAGAGATGTGAGGAACTGCTTCTTTACAGAAAGAGTGCTGGTGGAGGAGGGAGCAGGGACAAAACAGTGGTGGTATTCAAAAAAGCCTGGGATAGGCATGAGGGAATCTTAAAGGAAAGGAAGGAGGTGGAAGAGACAGTGCCGTAGACCAAGGAGGGTCTGCAGTAAAAGCAGTCACAATTAAAATGGGCAGACTGGATGGGCCAAGGGACTCTTATCTGCCATTAGTTTCTCTGTTTCTATTTCCTGGGACGTGTTTACACTGTAACTGTGCTGGTCTAGGGCATCTTTGCTCTGTAACCATGAATACATGGGGCATGTTTACACTGTTACCTTGATGCCCAGGGCATATTTGCAGTGCAACTGTGATGGCTTGGGGCACGTTTACACTGTAACCGTGATAGCCAGGGGCACATTTAGACTATAACTGTGATGGACTGGGACGTGCTTACACTGTAACTCTGATCTCCTGGGGCATGTTAACACTGTAACTGTGATAGCCTGGGGCACATTTACACTGTAACTCTCCTAGTCTGTGGCATGTTTACACTGTAACAGTGCTGGCCTGATTTGCTGAGTTGTGCTGAGAGTCTAGCTACAGTTTGCTGGTGAATTGGTGGGGAGTTCTCTTTGGAAACTGAGCATCTGTCAGAGTTTTCTTCTGTGCTGCTGGACAGCCAGGTTGGCTGTCTTCTGTATATAATTGGAACCTGCTGTTGAGACTACTTTCCTAGACTGCTGAACTGCTTGTACACATACACTGCGAGCACTGAAGTGGATGGTGAGAGCACCTTGCTTTGGTGTGATACTAGCTTATTTAGTATCACTTGCTCACAATAGTTGACTGCTATGTATCTTCATGTATTTACCTGACAATCTACCTTTTTCTCGGACTTGGAATTTATCAGACTCAATTTCTGGAGATTTCTTTGCGTTGTTTAATGGGGGGCTGAATGCAGTAAGAGTGTGGAGCGCCACCCCTCTCACATAATTTTAGTTAAAGGACAAAGTTTAGATTTTATTTTATTTAGGAAGTTGAGGTGTGGGTGGATTATGAATTGTATATTGGAGTGAGTGTGGCTTGTTGTGAGTGCCTGAAGGGGTGGTGGGGTGATTGGAACTAAGGTAGTTATATAGGGAAGATTCATTGTTAGGTTTTGGGTGGGGGTAAATTCATTAGTTTTGTATTGTGGTGATAATGTGTTTCCCTGAATTACTATGTAGGCTCAGCTACCCCCATACCTTCTGGGATTTCCCCCTCTCTGCAGAAGTTTATCGCCGATGCATGGGGTTAGGGATTACTAGAAGGCATCGCAGGAGGGCTAGGGTATGGGATGGGGGGGCATGAGTGAGACAGTGCAGACTGAGATGCCCCAAGGTTAGACGGGAATTGGAGAGGAGTGTAGGTGTTTAGTCTCTGTCCCCTGGGTTTCCACCAGACTGAGTGGACAGGCAGTTGATGGGTCAGCCACCACTACTCGTCCTCTCCGGGCGTTGCTTTGTAATGCCAGGTCAATGAGGAATAAGACTGTTACTGCGGACTTTGTTTCTTGTTCCTCAGTTGACCTGGCATGCTTTACAAAGACCTGGCTAGGTGATGATGCCAGTCCCATTCTGGAGGCAGCAGTGCCTGCCTGCTTCTTTGTAATACACTGCCCAAAGAAGGATTGCAGTGGGGCAGGGGTAGCTATCTTTTTTAGAACTGAGCTAGGTATGGTGGTGGTGCACCCTGTGGGGGACACCTTATCCTTTGAGTGTGTGTCCATGCATGGGGGTCCAGGTGCTGGGTGCAAGGTGTTCTTCATATATCATCCACCTGGGTGGGAGGGGGACTTTCTGCAGGAGATCATGGAGTTTGTCTCCGACTGGGCGTTGGAGTCGGCAAGCTAGATTATCCTTGGTAATTTCAGTGCCTGGGTTGATGACGAGCTCTCACATTTTGGGCAGTAGTTCCTTCAAAGTATGACAGCTGTGGGCCTAGCAAAAGCAGTTGCTGCTGCAACTCACCAGCATGGACACATGTTGGGCCTAGTGTTCCATACAGGGCTTAAGGTGGAGAAGCTTTGGATTGATCTGATCAGCTGGTTGGATCATTGCACCATCAGTTTCGAGTTCAGGGCACCCCACTATAGTCCACCCCTTTGTGGAGGTGATCAGGTACTGCTGTTTGAGAGGGATGGGCCCTGAAGGACTCTTGGCGGTACTGAACATCTTGGACATGTTGACGGCTTGTGGTGAAGGTACGGAGGAAGCAGTGACTGCCTACAATAGGGTTGTCAGTGCAGCCTTCAACCTGATAGTTCCAGTCTGTGTTTGTCCTTTGCTTTCGCATTTTGGCTTGCCGTGGTTTGATGGCGAGCTGAGGGCAATGAAAGCTGTGGGACAGAGGTTAGATTGGCATTGGAGAAGGTCCAGGGCACAAGAGGACAAACTGGCTTTGAATATTCACTGCGGTGAGTATCAAAGGGCAATCTCTTGCAAGAAGGAAGAATTCCTGTCTAGAGAACTTGTCGCTGGGAAGAACTGACCAGCTCAGCTTTGTTGGGCAGTGGACAGGCTTTTACATCTGACCTGCCTAGAGCCCATGAAAGTCATATCATCTGTGAAATGTGAGGAGTTTGCAGAGTTTTTCTCGGACAGTGTTTTCTATTAGGAGCAGGATCTTTTCTTCTGGACAGCTACCATCCAACAGTGTTGCGTCTGGATGTTACAACAGTGGTCAGTGGCGATGGAGTGAGTTTTTACCAGTGATGACAGAGGAGGTTGTTAAGGGGATCTCAGGAATGTGATCAACTTACTGTGATCTGGCCCCTTGCCTAACGTGACTCCTAGTGGGCTGCGCTGAGCAGTTGGGCCCAGTGTTGCCGGGATCATTCGATGTTCCTTGTCGGAGGGGGTCTTCTCTGCCAAACCGAAAAGTGCGCTGGATGTTATTAGACCATCTTGGGGAATACCTGAGACTCACTGGCAAAGTCATTAGCTGGTTCAAATCCTTCCTTAGGGGCAGGTATCAGTGGGTTGTGATGGGTAATTTCTCATCACGCCCAAGGAACCTGTGCTGTGGGGTAACCCAGGGATCGGTCCTTTCACCCATGTTGTTTTCAGTGTACATGCTACCCTCGGGAAGGATCATTAGACAGTATGGAGCTGCATTTCACTGTTATGCAGAAGACACCCAGCTCTGTCTGTCTTTTTCACCCCAGAATGGGGCAGCGGTGGATGTGTTGAACATGTGTTTGGCCAGGATCCAGAGCTGGATGCCTTTGAGCTGGCTAAGACTCAACCCAGACAAAACGGAAGTACTGGTGATTGAGTCAGATAATGGGGGGGGGGGGGGAGGAGGAGATTGGCAGTGTCTGAGAGGATGTTGGACTTCTGTCCCGGTTCCTCCAGGCTTGACACTGCCCAAAAGGTGAGGAATCTGGGTATCATTCTGGATGAAGGACTGACATTTGAAGCTCAGGTGTTGGCAGTCATTCAGAATGGTATCTACCATCTTAGAAATATCAGTCTGATTCGTTCTCTTATTCCCCCTGAAGACTTGCCATCTCTGGCGCATGCCTTTGTGATGTCTCATCTTAATTACTGTAACACCCTCTACCTTGGGGTCAGTGGAGGTATGCTGTGATGCCTGCTGTTAGTGCAGAACGCGGCTGCGAGACTGTCAACAGGCCTTTCTGTGTTGAGTCACATTACTTCTGCGATGCAGGAACCACACTGGTTGCTGGTTAAGTGGCACATCTCCTATAAGTTGGTCTGTTAACATATAAGGCCCTGCACAGGCTGTGTCTGGACTATCTGCATGAACTTCGACATCCGTACCTTCCTGCTCGTTCCCCTCCGTTCTTCTGAGGGCCTCCTGGTTGACCCCAGGACTAGACTTAAAACATTGGGGGACAGAGCAGGGTTTTAAATAATTGATTAGCAGTTTTTTTCTTGGGGCAATACTAACTGTACAGAAAGCATTTATATAGGTTTTCTAGAAGTGTCATGTTTGTTAAACACAGTGAGGAAAGTGATATGCATTTTCACAATGTTTTAGAACTTTTATGAGCAAAACACTAATCAATTTTTAGGGTTATTTAAAACCCTGCAGAGCCTTTGAGAGGTGGCAGGCCCAGTATTGTGGAATTCATTACCAAGGGCTCTGAGTGAGGCCCCATTGGTAAAAGCCTTTATGATGGGGTGTAACATGCAGTACATGTATGTTATTGTTTACTGTTCATTGATTCTTGTTTATATGAAGGATATACCAATAAAACGTTATAGCAGCAAAAAAAATGGACTTGAAACTCATCTGTTTGCTCAAGCATTTGGTATTTGAGTGGGGTTGTTAGCTGGTATTTAACTATGTTTTATGGTTTTAGAGTTGTTATTGTTTACTATGATGTCATCGTTAAATACTGTTTGTTGTATGTGTTCTATTTTTTATTGTAATGGTGCCCTGGGCCTCCGGGGAAGGGCACCACAAATAAATAAAACTGCTACAGTACTTATACTACTAGACACCTCAAAGAAAACCTCAAACAAATAAAACTGCTACAGTATTTCTACTACTAGACACTGCAAACAAATAAAACTGCTACAGTATTTCTACTACTAGATAGAAAGAACTGGAAGGTGACAGGATCAGTTGTGTTCCAGGACAGTAGCCGCTGCTGTTGTTTTCACAGGGTTCTTGTGGATTTTACTTGGTAGGTTAGTTCTTTTCTTTCTTACTTCTAAGGGGCTAGCAGGGTATTGTTTTGGGGGATGCTGGATGTTTGTAAACTGATTTGGTGGCTGTAAGTGGGGCTCTTTTGTGGATGTTTCACTGTGTAACAGGCCTAGCTGGTAGAGGCCTATTTCTTCTGATTTAAAACCTATTTGGTGGGATTTGCTTGGGCCTGGTTCTTTAGCTGCAGGGCTTGGAGGGGAGACACAGGGCTGATACAGTCTCTCTTGTCAGGTGTCTGCCCAAGACCCGCCCTCCCCAGAAGTCTGCAAATTTATAGGGGAACACCTGCCCTGCAATTGGAGGAAAAGGCTGCTGGTGCAGCTCATGTAGTTCTAGCCACTGGGGGTTGGATTTAAAGGCTGGGAGAGAGGAGCTTAGGGAGTTGTTCATTTCCTTTATAAGTTTAATGTGTTGTACTGCACCTAGTAACAGAGTTACTGGTGTACAGTGGGACTGTCTCTAAGATTAGTGGGTGACCTGATTAGGCAGTAGGGGTATCTTGGACAAGGGGAACCTGGTGGCTCACCCAAGGAAACCTATTTGGAAGGGGATGGAACCACACATCATTGGGCCGGCATCTTTGGGAGGTGGTGGGGTGCACTGGGTGGCGGAGCAGCCATGATACTGGACTGGGCTTGGAAGTTTGGTGGTTGCCCAGTGTGCTACCAGCTAGCACAGCTTAGGGAGGAGGTTGCGGGGATGAGGAGAAAGCTGGGGGAAGGGGGGTGGTATGGTTGGGGAAGGGGGCTGGAAATCTCCCACAGGGTTGCACCAAGCACTGGGGGTGGGGGTATAGGGAAAGGAGTGCAGGAGAATACTCAGGGGTCACATAGGGACCCTGGCAGAGGGGGTCCAAAAGGACACTAAAAAGGAAGCAGGCAGGTAATTGGGGACCCTCACAAAGAGGGGACGGAGGGACAACATTCTCAGGGAAGTAGGCAGATGGCCAGTGCTGGACAGAAGGAAGCAAGGCGGGGAGGTGGATCAGAACTTACACTCAGTAACTGCTTCAATTCTCTTCTTCTGCTCAAGGATGAGGGGGGTGATGTAGCCACGACAGAGGTGGTTAGAGACGGAAAGGGTGTGGGAGTGGGAGGCAGGAGGCAGGGCCAGATAGCAGGAAGAACAGGGGACCTGGAATGCAGGAGAATGGGGAGCAGTGAATCAGAGCAGGAGGGCAGGGGGAAGAGGGAGGAAAGCGCAGGGAGAAGGACCAGTTGGGAGGAAAGGTAAAGGAGAAGGACCAGAAGTACAAGGAGGATTCAGTAAAGGAGCTGAGGGTTTGAGGCCAGGGCAGCGACGAGCAATGAGGAACTAAATGGAGACAGGAAGGAAGGAGGATGAGCCAGGCTAGTTTAGCAGATGGGGAGAAGGACCAGTTACAGCAGTGAGGGGGAATTAGCAAGGTACAGAAGGATACCTAGGAGGAGGAGAGGCATAGGATTGGAGGAGGGGTGGCCATGGTAAATAAGGAGGGGTGGCATATGGCACCCAGATAGGGGAGGAACAAGGAGCCAGCTGGGTGGAGGGCGGTAGAAAGGATGAGGGACATGGAAGAGGGAATGGAGAAAAGGTGGTCAGAGTGCTCCTGCTGGAGGATCTAAGATCAGGGGTATCAAATGGGATAGGGAGGAGAAGCCTGGCCAGTTAGAACAAGATGCTTCCCTGGACTAACGGTGCACAGGGCTAAGCACGAGGTATATCAGCTGGCAAATGACTGTGGGGGTTCCCCAGACATACTGGTCCACCTGGGTACAAATCACATTGAGGGAAATAGCGAGTTAGAGATACAGGCAAGATTCAGGGAGCTCGCCAGGGTCTGTCATGACATTGGATGCACAGTTTCCTTCTCAGAAATCCTGCCAGTGCCAAGGGCTAGTGGGGAACACAAAAGGAAAATTAGGGAGATAAACCAGTGGCTCAGGGCGTGGTGTGAGGCCAGAGGGTATGGGTTGATGGGGGATTGGGGGGGAGACCTGGGAGGATCAGGAGCTGTATGCTAGAGATAGACTACATCTTAATTTGGAGGAGGGATCCTTAAGTTGAAAATAGAGGAGTTCATTGGTGAAAAGTGGGGTTTAAACTTGTGAAGGGGTGGGATGGGAGAAAAGGCTGTCAAGGGGTGCCGATAAGGAGGACTTGTCTCCACCCCTGGGGACCAGGAGGATTGCAGGAAAAGGCCAACTGGCAAAGTGCAGACCAGGAGAAAACAGAATCCCCATGGGAACACGGGCAGGGAAATGGAACTATAGGGAAAGGGTGGAAGAGTAGTCCCTATGCCAGAGCTTGGGCAATAAAATGCCTGAGCTCCAGGCGATGTTAACTGAGGGAGCAGTGGATGTGGCAGCAGTCACTGAGACTTGGGCCACTGCAAGACATGACTGGGACCTGAACCTGGAGGGTTACACTATGTTCAGGAAGGACAGGGGAGGGAAGGGAGGAGGGAGCAATGATAGTCAAAACTGCATTGGCATTGGGGGAGTAGAGGAGGCGGAGGGAACCGTGGAGGCGATTTGGGTCACCTTGATAACAAGGGGGGGGCAAGAGAGTAAAAACAGGAGTGGTGTATAGACCCCCTGCCCTGGCAGAGGAGCTGGAGGACAGTCTGGTGGCAGATGTTAGGAGACACTGTAGACTGGGCAGAGGAAAGGTTTTGGTGTTAGGGGACTTAAACATGCCAGGAACAGACTGGGAGACTATGACATCCTCTGTGACCAGGGAACAGAGGTTGTTGGATGTCTTTCAAGACGCTGCTCCTAACTCAGCAGGTGAGGGAACCACCGGGAGGCACGGGTACTGGATGGGGCCTGGCAGACAGTGACCAGATTGGGGGCCTGAGGTAAGGGACCCATTGGCGGGGAGTGACCATGCCACAGTCTGGTTCTGCCTGGACCTAGGAGGGTAGAAGGCTGCACAAAGACGGAAGTAACCCGACTTCAGGGGGCGGATTTTAAGGAAATGGGAAGGATCCTTAAGGAGCATTTGGATGGGATTGGGTCAGACATGGACGCTGATAGTAGGTGGAAACCATCAGGAGAGGGGCAGGATGCTACCAGCACCTGTGCAAGAGTAAGACGAAATGCGGTAGGGCCCAAACCTGTTGGTGGACCAGGGAGGTCCAGGAGGTGGTGCGGGGAAAAGCAGCCTATAAGAAATTCAAGTACTCAAGGAGTGAAAGGGATCGAGGGGAGCACGAGCTGATGGCTAGAAGGGCCACTAGAGTGGTGAGGGGCGCAAGGCAAGGAAGAAGCAGAACCTGGCCAGGGAAATTGGGAGAGGAAAAGAGGTTCTTTAGATACATTGGGAAAGACGAAGGGTGAAGGGGCAGATTAGCAGGATTAAATCAGGGAGAGATGGGCACAAGACCCGGGGAGCAGGCTGAGGTACTAAATGAGTACTTCACCTCAGTTTTCACCAGGAAAATGGGGATGCTGCATCATACATGGAGGAGACAGAGATAATGAGGAGGGGGGACCCTCACCGATCGGCAGGTCTGGGGAGAGGGGGAGGCATCACTGGCAGGTGGGGGGAAGGCTAAGCAGGGAGAAGAGGTACCAGAAGTGGAAATCACAGCAGAGAGAGTGAGGGAAGCCCTCAGCTCCCTTAAGACAGAGAAAGCACCGGGGCCGGATAAATTACATCCCAGAGTGCTGAAGGAACTTGCAGATGTCCTGGCGAAACCCCTGGCAGAGCTTTTCACCATCTCTCTCTGAGGACAGGGTGGGTACCCCAAGACTGGAAGGTGGCGCATGTAGTGCCTATCCACAAGGGGGGATCAAGGAAGGTGGCAGGGAACTACAGGCCTGTCAGCCTGACATCGGTGGTGGGCAAGGTGATGGAGGGCATTGTCAAGGAGAGGCTGGGGGACCTGGATAAGTCAGGGTGCCTGGACGATAGACAGCATGGATTCATCCTGGGAAATCGTGTCAGACAAACCTGGTGGAGTTCTAATGACTGGGTGACAAGTGCCTTGGACCTGGGTAGACCAGTGGATGTCCTCTTTCTAGATTTCAGCAAGGCATTTGACTCTGTTCCTCACGTGGGCCTGTTGGATAAGCTAGGAGAAATGGGGTGGGAAACCAGATGATCAGATGGATAGGCAATTGGCTCCAGGACCGGACCCAGAGGGTCGTAGTTGGTGGGATAGTCTCATCCCCAAGGAGGGTCATTAGTGGGGTCCCACAGGGATCAGTCCTTGGGCCCCTTCTGTTCAACACCTACGTATCTGACATAAGGACAGGAATCAGGAGTGAGATGAGTCTCTTTGCAGATGACTCGAAACTGGGGGCGGTGGTGGATGGGGAGGAGGGGAGGGTGGCCCTGCAGGGGGACCTGGAGGCTCTGGAAAGATGGTCTAGAAAGTGGAAGCTGAGGTTCAATGCAGGGAAATGCAAGGTACTCCACCTGGGGGCCAGAAACCCAGGCCAAGTGTACACCCTGGGGAATACTACAAGTCTCAGTGGCTGAGAGGGACCTGGGGGTGGTGGTGGATGTCAAGATGAACAACTCTGAGACTTGTAGGAGGGCAGCAGCCAAGGCCAACAGGATGCTGGGATGCATCGCTAGGGGGATCAGCTCCAGAAGGAGGAAGTGATACTCCCTCTGTATAACTGCTTGGTGAGGCCGCACCTGGAGTACTGCGTGCAGTTTTGGAGGCCACACTTAAAGAGGGACATTAACCTCCTGGAGAGGGTCCAGAGGAGGCAACCAAAATGATTTGGGGCTTGGGGACAGGACCCTACGCAGGAGAGGCTCAAGAGCCAAATATACACATTGGAAGAGAGAAGGGACCGGGGGGACATGATAGAGGTCTTCAGGTACATGAAGAGGGTAAATAGGGGAGGAACAGTCAGGGTGCTTCGAAGGAAGGAGGAAGGGGCCACTAGAGGGCATGGCTGGAAGCTGGAGGGGGGAAGATTCAGGGGAGAAAGGAGGAGGTGCTACTTCACTGAGAGGGTGGTGGAGCCATGGAATGCACTGCCTAGGGGGCTGGTGGAGGCAGAGACAGTGGAGGGGTTCAAGAGGGGGTGGGACAGGTACAGGGGAAGGGTTCTGGAAGCAAAATCCAATGCAGCAAGAATATCCGGAACTGGGAAGGGAGAAGCCAGAGAAGGCGAGGGGGACAGCAAGGTCAGCACCCAGGGTGGGGGCTGACCAAATGAGCAGACACGAAAGACCGTTAGGCCTATTCTGCTGGCATTTTAGTATGTTAGAATGTTAGATACCTCAAACAAATAAAACTGCTATAGTACTTCTACTACTAGACACCTCAAACAAATAAAACTGCTGCAGCACTTCTACTACTAGACACCTCAAACAAAACCTCAAACAAAACTGCTACACTACTTGTACTACTAGACACCTCAAACAAATAAAAACGCTACAGTACTTCTACTACTAGACACCTCAAACAAATAAAACTGCTACAGTACTTCTACTACTAGACACCTCAAATAAAACTGCTACAGTACTTCTACTACTAGACACCTCAAATAAAACTGCTACAGTACTTCTACTACTAGAGAGTGGAAGTAATAAATAGTTTTGCCAGAGGCCAGAGGGTGGAAGTAAATAGTTTTGCCCTCCTAGGTATTCTAGTCGAGGGACATTGTAGAGGAAGGGGAAACCGCAGGGGGCCATCAGAGAAGGGGTGCAAAGCGACTGGGGGATGTTGGGGAAAGATCTCAGGTGCAGTGGAGAGGGGGAGGGGGCAGGCACATCGCATGCAGGAGAAGGGGTGGAGGAGGGATGGCACATTAGGGACACACCAAAAGGTGGTACTAGGGGAACTGTGGCATAATCAGTCAGTCAATCAAATTCTTTATTTATCTAGGCGAACACCATTGAGCAAGCTCATTTACAAGGTGGACTTGCATTACACAAGTCAAGTAACAATGCATAGATAGATATATATATATATATATATATATATACACAGACAAATAGACAGTAGATGCAAGGGTACAACAGTACAGGTAGGCCTGCAATAGACAGGATAAGTAAAAATACATTTGGGTTCAGGTAAAGACAGTCGGTAAGGGTATGCATAACAATAGGGTAGCAAGTCAGTAAAAATTTATACCAGATACAACAACATACATGGTTTAGTATTCCTGTAAGGTAAAGGCATTATAGTCCAGTGAAGGTATTAGTTGAAGTGGATGCTACAAGGGAAGAGACATACATAGTCAGTTTAAAAAGACCCAGATGTATCAAGGGGAGACATGTGTCAGGAGAAGTGGGCGGCCAGTGGGGGGGGGGGGTGTCTGGAACTGGGATAATACTAGGAGCGAAGGAATGAGATACTGTGGGTATACAAGGAATAGGTGGGTGAGGAGGGTGAGATTTAGGGCGGGAGATAAGTAGGTGGCTCAGGGACAAGTTATGCACTGATACAAGAAGGAAGGAGGATGGGAAAAGCAGGGAGGATGTGGAAGGGGGGGTGTAAGTAAGCTAGGATCATTGGAAGCAGTTGCAGGCTTCTGTAATGTATTTTGAGTATAAGGTCTTAAACACAGTGAGACTAAAAGGAGTCCTCAGTTTCAGTGATTTCTGTAGCACATTCCAGAGCTAGGATCGTTGGAAGCAGTTGCAGGCTTCTGTGATGTATTTTGAGTACAAGGACTTAAACATAGTAATACTAACAGGAGTCCTTAGTTTCAGTGATTTCTGTAGCACATTCCAAAGTGACGGTAGAACGAATCCTATGGCAGCTCTACCAAAACGCATTAGGGCTTTGGGCACTTTCAGAGAGATCACTGAACAGCTTCTAAGGGCATAGGTTCCAGGCATATTGAGAGTCAGGCAATCAACAGTGTACTGCGTAAGTTTGCCAGTGATAGCTCTGTATGTCCAGAGAGCTGCATTTTTATTTCATCTGTAGTGTAGGGAAGGCCAACCTACGGCCATATATAAAGAGCAGTGATGGGTGGAGAAGGGGACACCGGTGATGAAGTGCAGGGCTCTGTGGTAAAGTATGTCCAATTTACCGAGGTATTAAGTAGCACATTGGCTGTATATAAAGTCGGCATAATCAATTAGGGAAAGTAACGTAGACTGAACTAGCTGTCTCTTGGCCTAAGAAAAGGGGCAGGAAGGAAGCACTGGAAGAGCAGGAGCTGAGCTCCTGGGAGGCTGAAAATGAACTGGAGGAAACCCTGCAGGGTAGGAGCTGCAGTAGGAGGCTGGGGCATGCGCCGGGCAGGGTGCAGGAGAGGGGAAATATGCAGACAGGGCAGGTGGTAAGGAGGAAGACTTCCCTATGTGGGGTACGGTGCTCACAACCTTCTGCAAAGATGGGCAGGACAGGAACAGTTGGAGGGGGATCAAACACAGTTGGCACAATCTCGCACAGTGATGCAGACGAGGGAAGGCCAGGAGCAGTTAGAGGGGGGGTCAGGTGAAATTGGATCATGCTCAAGCAGTGAAGCAGGAGGGTCTGCAGGGATGAAGGAAGCCAGGCGGAAGTACAAGGGATGAAGAGGTGCAGGAGGGGGGGAGTCTGATGAAAGGCTAAAGGGAGAGGGTGAGGGCGAAGAGGTACAGAAGCTGGGTGTGGGTAAAAATCAGGATAGGCTAGGTGATGGGGAACAAAAGATGAGCTGGGGCAGAAACCAAGTCAGGATGGAACATGAGGAGGAGTCCAAAAGGAGCCAAACCCCGCGCCACAAAGCTAGAGAACAAAAGGATGCCCAGTAAGCAGGGGGCAGTAGAGTGGCACTCTTGGGGGACTCAATTAAGGGGCTAAAATGGGGAAGGAAGGGAGCAAAAGCAATGCAGTATGGGTACAGTGCATGCCAGGGATGACGGTGCTGGAGGTGAGGCATCATATTCCTTCCTGGGGTAAGCAGCAGGATGAAAGGACACATCTGGTGTTTCACCTGGGCATAAATGACTTGGAAGGGAACAATCTGATGGAGGTACAAGCAAGGTTCGAGGAACTTGCTAGGTTCTGTAGGAGCAACACCGTTTTTCCTTCCATTTCCTTCTCTGAGGTGTTGCCAGTACCAAGAGCGAGCACACCCAGAAAGGAGAAGATAAGGACATTCAGCAATTGGCTATAAGGTTGGTGCAGTCAGATGGGGTTCAGCTGGATAGGTGACTGGGGCTCTACATGGGAGGAGGAGGGTCTGTATGCCCAAGACAGGCTGCACCTGAGCTCTTCAGGGGCTCTGCACTAAAGAATAAACTGGGGGACTTCATGGCAGGGAAGTTCAATTTAAACTAAATAAGGGGGGGTGGCTAAGGACAGGGTCAGCTTTACGTGAGGCAGAGCAGAGAGGCTATCAGCCCCCCCCCCAGTCACAACACTCATCAAGGGAACACTTAGCAGCAGGGAAGGACGGGATGGGGCTAAATGTTGGAGAGCTTTGCTGGCAAATGCCAGGAGCCTGGGGAACAAAATGGGAGAACTGGAGGCCACCATGATGGAGGAGAACCTAGACATTGTAGCAGTGAGTGAAACTTGGTGGAATGAGCGCTACGCCTTGGATACGGTGATCCCAGGTTATTGGTTGTTTAGGAAAGATTGGGAGGGGAAGGGGGGAGGAGTGGCATTATATATCAGGGAAGGGATTGGGGCCATGGAAGGGCAGGATGAGGAGGGAAAAACAGAGATAATGTGGGTCACCCTAGACATGGGGAAAACCTGTGGTTTGGGGTAGTCTATAGGCCTCCTATGCAGGGGGAGGAAGGGGATAGACACTTTGTAGAATCAGTAGCGAGGATGGCACGGAAAGGGGAAATTGTGCTAGTTGGGCACTTAAACTTTCTGGACATAAACTGGGAGGTCCAGACAGTAATCTCTGCAAGGAGCAGGGGCATCTTAGAGGCTCTTCAGGGCATATTCCTGCAACAAAGGGTCAGTGAGCCCACTAGGGCTGTAAACCTGTTGGATGTGGTCCTCACAAATGGGGACAGTGTGGAGGAGGAGGTGGAGGTGGGGGAAGAGCTTGGCACCAGTGACCACAGGGCTGTCAGGTTCAGGGTGAGAGTGGGCTGGGAGAGCGTTAGGACAAGAACCAAGGTAATGGACTTCAGAAAGGCTGACTTTCATTTAATGAGGAAGGTAGTTGGGGAAGAAATGTTGAGGATAGGGGATGTGTAGGAGGTAGAGGAATTATTGGGAGCCATCAAGAGAGGGGTATTTAAAGCCATGGACTCGTATATAAGAAGGGTAAGAAAGAATAGAAGACAGAAAAGACCTATGGTTCACTGGAGAGGTGGCGTTAGGGGTCAAGGAGAAGACTAGAGCATTCAAGAGGTACAGGAGGACACAAAAGGATGAGGACAGGGAAACCTACAGGGGAAAAAAAGAAAGGAGGCTGGGCAAAAGATAAGGAGGGCTAAGGAGGCCACTGAGGAGAGGATAGTGAAGCAGGCAAGGATGGGGGACAAAACCTTCTTTAGGTACGTTAAAGAAAGTAGGAGTGCACAGCATGGGATTGGAAGGATAAGGGGGAAAGGTGGAACAATACTGGAAGGGGACTTCGAAAAAGCAGAGACATTAAGCAGCTATTTCGCCTCAATCTTCATGGAGGAAAGGGAGGGTAGGGGTCCAGGAAGGGGTGGCGAGGGTGACAGCCGCAGGCAGGTGGCTATGGCAGAATTCACTGCTGAAGGAGTATAGGAAGAGCTAGGTAGACTTAGGGTAGACAGGACAATGGGGCCTGATGGAATACACCCAAGGGTTCTCAAGGAGGTGAAGGATGAACTGGCGCCACATCTAGCAAGGCTGTTTAACTTGTCCTTGGTCACAGGGGTGGTGCCAATGGACTGGAAGAGGGCAGAGGTGGTCGCACTACATAAGTGGAGGGTAGAAGGACGAGGTCAAAAACTACCGTCCTATTAGTCTTACCTCGGTAGTGGGGAAGGTAATGGGAACACTACTTATGATCAGGTTGATAGAATACTTGGAGATGAATGGCATGCAGGATTTCACCAAGAGAAGGTCTAGTGGACCAGGGAGGAGCAGTGGATGTGGCCTATCTGGATTTCAGTAAGGCCTTCGACACCGTTCCACATGGTGGAATGGTACATAAGCTGGACAGACTAGGGGTGGACAACAGGATCACCAGGTGGGTGGAAAACTGGTTGAAGGGAAGGAGTCAGATGGTGGTGGTAAATGGGACACATTCCAGGGGACGGGCGGTGACCAGTGGGGTGCCACAGGGTCAGTGCTAGGACCAATACTCTTTAACATCTATGTTAATGGCTTAGCGGAGGGTCTGAAGGGATGGGTGTGCCTGTTTCCAGACGATACAAAAGTCTGCAATAGGGTGGATTCACCTAGTGGGGTGCAAGCCATGAGGCGGGACCTGGAGAGGCTGGAGATGTGGTCTGACACCTGGAAATTGAAGTTTAATACACAAAAGTGTTCGCTGATGTACCTGGGGAGGAAGAATAGGAGGGAAAACTTACTCCCTTGGGGGTTGGTGATTTAGGAAAAGGAAACAGAAAGGCACCTGGGGATTATGGTATCGTGTGACCTCAAGATGGGCAGCCAGTGTAGCAGAGCGGTGGGAAAGGCAAATGGAATGTCGGCCTGCATTGCGAGGGGTTTTAATAGCAGGAAGAAGGAGGTGCTAATGCCATTATACAGAACCATGGTTAGGTCGCATCTGAAGTATGGGGTGCAGTTCTGGAGGCCTCACCTACGAAGAGATGTTGAGCTGATGGAGAGGGTGCAGAGAAGGGCAACCAAAGTGGTACGAGGGATGTAGAATGTACCCTATGAGAGAAGATTGAGAGGGCTGAATTTGTACCCTCTGGAGACTAGGAGGGAGAGGGGGGACATGATTGAGACCTATAAGCATCTGAAGGGAATAAATAAGGTAGAGGGTAACAGCTTGTTCAATTTGAAGAAGGGAATGAACACGAGGGGACATAGCTTCAAACTGGAAGGTAGGCAATACAGAGGTAATGTCAGGGGGCAGTTTTTCACGGAGAGGGTGGTGGAGGCCTGGAACAAGTTGCCGGAGGAGGTAGTGGCAGCTGAAACGGTGGAGGGGTTCAAGATGGTTTGGGATAGATTTAAGGGGTTGGGAAAAGAGGGTGGAAGCATAACAGAAGGGGGGAGGTAGAGTGTTGGGCAGACTAGATGGGCCGTGGTGCCTTTCTCTGCTGTCACATTTCTGTGTATCTGTGTACTAGACACCTCAGACAAAACCTCAAATAAAACTGCTACAGTACTTCTACTACTAGACACCTCAAACAAATAAAACTGCTACAGTACTTCTACTATTAGACACCTCAGACAAATACGGCCCCATCCACACTACACCGCTGAAACGCTGTAACGGTTCCAAACCGTTACAGACGGTAACCATTACAGTGTGTCCACACTGCCAGCAAACTGTCCTGATGATGGTTTGGAACCGTTACAGCCCATCCACACTGTGGGTGCCGTGTAACCGTTATGGCTGCACCCTATCCCACAATGCAGTTCGTGCTGCACTGGGGGACTGCTGGAGCTACACGCTTACCCATCCACACTATGGCTGGCAACATTACGGGGGCAGAACTGTTTTCGTAACCGTTGTTGAAACCACCTCATAAGTGGTTTCAACAACGGTTACGAAAACGCCTTCTGTAATGTTACAGGTGTAAACACAAACCGTTGCAGTAACGGTTTGGGCCCTCTGTAATGTTACAGAGGCGCTAGCCCTGTCCACACTACACCGCTCCGGCCGGTAGCGGATGCAATCCGTTACGGCCGAGGAAGTGTCAGTGTGTCCACACCGTGGCGGTGTCTGTTACGGGACGGCACCGCGTCACACTTCTGGAGGCGGGCAGCACGTTACGGTGGAGCCAGATCCCACAATGCGGCTTTCGCTGCGCCAGACCCTGCAGGGGCCGTTTACGCCCATCCACACTACCGCATTAACGTTACCAAGGCAGGACTGGTTTCGATAACCATTGTTGAAACCACCTCTTATGGTTTCAACAACGGTTACAAAAACACCTTCTGTAACGTTACAGGTGTAAAAGCAAACCGTTGCCATAACGGTTTGGGCACTCTAACGTTACAGAGCCGTAGTGTGGACAGGGTCTTAAACTGCTGCAGTATTTCTACTACTAGACACCTCAAATAAAACTGCTATAGTACTTCTACCACTAGACACCTCAAACAAATAAAACTGCTACAGTACTTCTACTTTTAGACACCTCAAATAAATAAAACTACTACTACAACAACAACTACCACCAAGTGGAGGCTTGGTGGCAGTGCAGTGTGGGCGATGCCAAAGGAAGGAGCTGCTGCCCGGCATTTAGCACATGCCTGTCTCTACACTCATGAGCACCCATGTCCTAGAATGGCATGCAGCAGGGGAAAGGAAAATACAGTGGAAAATCCTTGACCGGATGAATGAAATCCCAGCCCTGTTGCAAGTCAGATCTGCAGGTCATCCAACAAGTTCTCACTTCCTTGGGGTTCCTTCTCAGTCTTCCCAAGTCAGTTCTTGAACCAGTACAGCTCCTCACTTTTATAGGAGCAGGGCTGGACACCCTCAAGGCAAGAGCCTTCTTTCCTTTGGAAAGGGCAAAAGCCATCTCTCAGCTGGCCTCTTCCTTTCTCTCTCTGGTTTCTTGACCAGCAGGGCATTTTCTGCAGCTTCTGGGCCACATGGCAGCTTCCACAGCAGTGGTCCAAGGGGCCAGGTTTCAGATGAGGGACATTCAGTTCCATCTGAGAACCTTTTGGTCCCAAAGGAAAGATCCTCTTACCAAGCTGGTTCCTGTTACTCAGACCTTAATTCAGGCCCTTCAGTGGTGGCAGGACCTGGACAATCTGAGGCAAGGTGTTCTATTTGTCTCTCAGACTCACTCTGTGGTTCTTAACACAGATGTTTCCCTTTTGGGGTGGGGAGCCCATCTGGGGGCTCTCACGGCCCAGGGAGTGTGGCCCCCTCAGGAATCCCATCTTCACATCAGCCTCCTGGAGCTCAGGGCAGTACTTCTCGCCCTACAAGCTTTCTCTCAGTCAATACAGAACAAGGTGGTTCGGGTCAGGACGGACAACACTACCACCATGTGGTATATCAACAAGCAGGGAGGCACTCGGTCCATGGCCTTGTGCATGGAGGCCATGAAAGTATGGTCCCTGGCTTATTCCCTGCAGACCTCTCTAGTAGCGGTCCACCTCCCAGGAAAGGACAATGTGATAGCAGATGCATGGAGCAGGATTTCCCAGGGCCATCACGAATGGTCTCTGGATCCTTTAATGTTGAAGGTGATCTTCTCAAGGTGGGGCACTCCGGAGATAGATCTCTTTGCAGCCCCAGACAATTACCAACTTCCTCTGTTTTGTTGCAGACCCCCAGTCTTGGGCTCCGTCCCTCTGGATGCTCTGATTTTGAACTGGGAAGGGAAGTTTCTTTATGCCTTCCCTCCTTTTCCTCTGTTCAAGGTTCTAGTCAAGGTAAGGTCACAACCATGCAAAGTGATTCTGATTGCTCCAGACTGGGCCAGGCAGCCTTGGTACCCCCTGTTGCTGTCCTTAGCACTCCATCTTCCCTGTCTCTTCCCAGGAATTGCAATCTGCTAACCTCCTCTCAGGGGAGGATTTGTTACCCCAGTCTCCAGTCACTCAGTCTCAAGGCATGGCTCTTGAAGACTTAGAGTATGCAGATTTACATCTGTCCCAAGGGGTTCTGGATATCCTCAAGGCTTCTCGAAAGCCTGCCACAAGAAAAACCTATGACTCCAAATGGAAAAGGTTCAGTATTTGGTGTTCTAAGAAGCACATTTCCCCAGACACTCACTGCTGAGTTGTCTACATTTTCTGGATTTCATGGTTTACCTTAATGGCCTAGGCCTCAAACCAGCTACTCTCAAAGTTCATTTGTCAGTTATTTCTGCTTTCCTGTCAGTGGGGAAATCTTCCTCTCTGTCATCTCACCCTGTATTCTGTAAATTTTTCAAAGGATTGCTTCATACCAATCTCCCTTTTAGGGATCCTGCTCCTGCCTGGGATTTGAATGTTTGCTTTGCTCAGCTTATGCAACCCCCCTTTGAGCCTATGTCCTCAGCAGAGCTCAAGTACTTGACTTGGAAAACTGTGTTTTTGGTTGCTGTTACTTCTGCCAGACGTATCAGTGAATTGCAAGCCCTGTCAGTGGAGCCTGATTTCATTTCTTTCCATAGAGATAAGGTGGTCCTTAGAACCAATAGAAGGTTCCTACCTAAAGTGGTTTCTGATTTCCACTTAAATCAATCTATGTCTCTTCCTGTGTTCTTCACTGATCACACCTCCTCATGGGAATGGAGGCTACATAGTTTAGATGTTAAAAGGGCCCTTAGTTACTACATAGAATGTACAAAGGGTCACAGGTTTGACTCCCTCCAGTTGTTTCTCCCTTATGGGGAACTAGGTAAGGGAAATCCTGCCACCAAGAGAACCATTGCCAGGTGGATTGTGTCCTGTATTCAATTCTGCTATGAAAAACTGGGAAAAAACTACACCCTCAGGCCTGAGGGCGCATTCCACTAGAGGTACAGCTGCATCTCTGGCTACAGCTAGGGATATCCCCTTGTTAGAAATCTGTCAAGCAGCCACCTGGAAAACAGTTCATACCTTCACCAAGCATTGCTCTCTGGATATCCAGGCTAGGAGTGATGCTAGGTTTGGCACAGCAGTACTTCAGAGCCTATTCCCAAAGTAGGTTCTGTCGCTCCTCATTAGGTGCTGCTTGGTAGTTCGTTAATGGGAATACAGCAAGACTTCATGTTGTTTGAAGAAAAAATTACTCACCTTAGTAACTGTGTTTCTTCTAATGGAGTCTTGCTGTATTCTGACCTCCCTCCCTGCCTCTCCTCTCAGAACCTGTTTTGGGAAGTGGGTGGGCAGGTGCAGTGTTGCACCCCAGGGGTGTCTTTAGCCCACTCCTGTTGTGTTGGGTGCTTTGTATTTGTTTAATTAAGAGTTTTTAGTTCTTATTACCTGGTTTTTGTTCTTTGGGTTTCCTGGCTTGAGTCTTTTAGGGAATCCAAAGTCTTTGTTGCCAGTTGGCTACTAGGAGTTTTATAGTTTCCACATTATATAGTCAGTGAGTTTAGCTCGTAAGAATCTGACGGTTTGGTTTCAAAAGGACACAGACAGAGTTTTCAGCAGAGCTCAAGCCCAACGTTCTATGCCTGGCATAGAATTTTAACCCTTCATTCTCCGGGGCAGTTCAAGAGCTGGAGCTAACTGCAAATTGTCAGAATACAGCAAGACTCCATTAGAAGAAACACAATTACTAAGGTGAGTAATTTTTTCATATGTCCTACCGACCTCAGCAGTTGGCAGGACATATTAGCATAAAGCGAGCGAGAGAAGCTTGTGGCTGCGCCTGAGATGGTGGCTGTCGGCAATAGAAAACAGAAGTTACTACTCACGGTTTAAATTAATGAAACATTAAATTATTGTACAATAATTTTATCAATCCATGTTGCCTTATAAATAATATTTATAAGGCAACATGTACGCACAATAGTTTCTATATTGGAAAAACTACCAGGAAGCTAAAGCAAAGACTAGGGGAGTATCTGTGAGCAGTGGAGAAAAATGATGAAAAAAAAAATGCTATCACACAACATATTAACAAATTGGGATCAAACCATAAGTTTAAGTTTCAAGAGATTGAAAAAATTGTTGTACCAGAGAGGGGTGGAGATGTGGACAATGCTTTGTTAGAGAAAGTTAGTTTTTGGCAGTATTCATTAGGGGCAGTGTGCAAAAATGGATTTAGTCTTAATGAAAAATTTCAGCTCCAGCCATTTTTAAACAAACATTGATTTATAACAATGATTTTTAATAACAATATCTGGTTCTTTCAGGGTTTGAATTAAATGTACAGTAGTTAATAGTAAAGGTTTTGATATCTAAGTTATAATAATTTCCCTCCCCTTCCTTCTCCCCCTTCCCAGACTTTTTCTCTTATTCTCTCCCCCCTTCTTGTTCTTCCACTTTTTTAGCTAAGAGAGTATTTTCTAGTGAATAAAGCATCCTTTCTTTTTTTTTTTTTTTTTTAAACAATTCTTTTTCTAGCTCTGCTTTGGTCCCGGGGAACTCTCTCGGGCATCCACTTACCCTCAGCTGTACCTCCGGGCCTGAAACTCCTCTTCTCCTGGCACTAGCCCACTATCCCCTCGGCTCTGAGCCCCCCGAGGTGGGTCCGTCATGTCCGCCCAGTGTGCTCTATCTAGATTCGGGCCGGGCCGGGCTGGCTCGCCCAGGATTGAGTGAGTCCGCCAGTGGAGTGTATCTGAAAGGGTGGTGCTGTCGCCATCCCTGGGAGTGGGGATTTTTCTTAGTTATGTCCTCCTCCTCCCTCCCACTGGCAGAGCTGGGCGTGCAGTGGCGGCCTAAATCCCCTTTGGCGTGCCTTAGGCGTTGCAGTGCCTCCAGTCGCCACTGGGGCACTGCAATGCCGGCAGATGTCTGGATCCTCCAAGAAGGAGAGCAGTCCTGGATGCTCGATCCTGTTCTTGCTCAGCCGATTTCATGTGGCCCAGGCTCATTCCTGAACCTGGGTCGCCGGCGTGTCGTGAGATGTGGCGTCCAGCGCCTCAACCCTCAGTGCTACCGGGTCAGCTGAACAGAGCATCCTTATAGTGTGCTTTTTATGGTGTGCTTATAATTGTCATGGTTGTAGGCAGCGGTAATTATCATTAAACTAGCATTAGTAATTATTGTATTTATGGTTGTACATGTGACTGCAGAATGCACTGTCACTTTAAATTGGTATTATTTAAGGGATGAATTGCTCATTGTATGACACGCCTTGAGAAAGAGCTCAGTAAGGGCTTGAAAACGTTCAGAGGGTGTTTGGTGCGTGGCTCCAGTTTTATCAATAATTAAATGTAGCATTTGAATTAGAAATCCAAGCGTCTGGGATTCTTTTCATTCCGCGTGTGGCTTGAGCGCTGCTGTGAGTTTTGTGTAAAGAGTGTTGGACTGGGAGGAATTTCCGATAGTTTTGGGAAAAAATGACTGATGGAACTTTTACTAGTTGTGTGTGTGTGAGGTTTTATTTGTTGTGTTATTATGGTGTAAATGTGAAATAAGTTGTAGAAAATTGAGAAAGTAGTATGAGTAGAGGTTTAGGCTGTAATAGACTGCTTCTTAATTACCTACAAGTAGTCACACACTTGCGTCACACACTTAAAGCACAATAATAATGTAACAGATAAAGGAAAACTTTGCATGTCTAGCTAATTCACAGAGAGCGGCTGTTGGCTCCAGCCATCATGTGTTTGATTCTTTCTTGTATGTCCAGAAAGAGACCCTGCCCTCAGGAGGCAGTTTCTCTTTTGGGGTTTGAGAACCAAATCACAGTACTGCTGAACTGATCTGTGCCTCTCTAGAGCAACAGTTGTAGCTGTCAGTACAGTGTGGTGTTGGAGCTTGGTGCCCACAGGGGTAGAAAGTAAGAATGTAGTCTGGTGGTGGAGGCAGAATGCTAGAACCCAAAATGTTGGTATTCCATCTGTCCAGAAGAGCTTTGCTACAGGCTAACTGCAGAGAAGTGGCATGGAGAAATGGTATTCCAGCCGGAATACCTGCATGATGGAAATGGTATTCTGCTTCAAGGCATAGATTAAACGGGTTTGCGTTGTAATTTACGATGCAAAAACAGGCAATTGCGAGTCAGCGGCAATCTTGATTAGCTAAATTGCTAATCCGGTTTCCTGATGTGGTATGTTTTTTTTCCCCAAGCTTCTGTCTCGGCTAGAACAACCCCCGCCCACCTCTCCCGCCTTAAACCCCACCCCCAAACGGCTTGAGGCGTGGAAGCTCAGGAGCATAGAGATTGCGCGTACTCAGGAACTGCACATCCGCCCTCTTCTCTTCCTTCTCGAGTGGGAGAGAAACAGGTGGTCACGGATTGAAGCCGAGCTGGCGGAGGGCAGCGAAGACTCCTCGGTGGCAGCATAATGGACTGCATGGGACTCTACTTTATAGGTTCGCCTAGACAGTTACTAACAGGTCCTATTTCTGAAATTATTTGATGTGCACCCAGTTGTCCAGTGTCTATCAAAGTGAAGATGGGGGAATGATGGCCCTCATTATTGTTTAAAATGGTGGCTCTCTCTCTCACTGCGTTGTACAATATGTAACTCCCTCGGTCTCTTCCCGTCGCCTTGCCACATGATGCTGGTATAATATGAATTTTCTTTTTCTCCAGTGGACAGAATTGTTGCCTTTGTCAGTTTGATGCTGTTGTAAATTTTCCTATTTGGTCTTCCTCATTATTACAGGTTATGGTAGCATTACCCGTGTTTCCCTTTCATGTAGTTGCCAAACGTGCTGCAGTGTGGTCTAAAAATTCAGGACTACTGTTTGCTTGTTTACGATATCCTGGTCAAATGTTCAGTATTTAAATGTAATGTTAAGTATTATGGTAGACTTAGTGGTCTCTTATTCTTAAGTCCACTTCAGGAGCTAAAAAGTTTTCTTCCTGGAACTCGAAGAAACTTCATGCAAGGTGTTTTATATGGATGCAGTAATTGGGAACTAGAGACCAGAGAGTTGCTATAGGGAAAAATGGAATGCGTGAGTATATCCTGTGCTCGACCCCGTGGACTCTTCTCTGACTGCATGCAGTGTGTTTAATCGGGATGGTTCTGCTGCACTTATAAGTACTTCCCCCTATGTTGTACCCCTTGAGGGGGTGTCTGTTTACGTATGTATTCTTAGTAAGAGAATGGTATTTGTTAATTGCTAAGCTGTTATCCCCTGTGGAATTATTGTAAGATTTTTCTTGCCCAGCCCTGCAGTTATGTGTGCAGAAAGACTTTACCAAGAAGAAAAAAGGAAGAATCAGGCAGTTATGAAGGAAAAAAAAAATCAGTGTTTCTGCACACAAAAACTACAGAGCTGGCACAGAATGTCAAGTCATGCTATGCCTTTCATTTGGACCTGCTCTCTAGCTAAAAAACAAAAACAAACACGCAGTCTAGTATTTTTTTTTATTAAATATTTTAGATCAGTGTTCCCATTCATGCATAAATGTACATGAATCACGTAAAAATTACGAAATTCACGTACATCTGTGTGTGAAGGGGGTGCACTGCACGCAAAGGACTGCTTTCCTACATAGTGAATAACATGTATAGGCTGCTAGTAGGTGCACACCACGCACTTTTTTTCTCCCCAGTTACAATACCTCCTGTAGCACCAATTGGTCCCTTCAGCAATTTTCCCTACCTCCTCTAGCACCGATTGGTTCGTTCAGTAATTTCCCCTTCCCATTACCCTGCAAGTCGAGCTGGAACATTTTCACTCGGCAGTTAGGTGATGGACGAGCAGCTGGAGCCAACATCGCAGCGGGATTGGCATGCGCGGAGCCAGGAGGCGACCTGAATGCTGTCGGCACCTTTTCCCTCTGGAGATCGATGAGCGGAGCCCCAACGAAGGATGGATCCTCTCTGACATACAGGTATGGGTCTGTCACACTTCCTGTCTCACTGCTGACTACTTGTCTTGCATTTACCATTAAAGACTGAGCGCGACTGCTGTAAGGCCCAAAGTGTGTCCCCTGCCTGATCAACTACTACTGTACTCAACTGTCTGGGTGTTAGAAATCAAGACCAAACTGCCAGTTGCTTTACCCACTATATGCGAGTTGCAGCCAGGACTGTAATCGTTGGGCACGGGACTGTGGCAGTATTGTTTGTGGCACAAGCTGCTGGAAGCGGGGAGGGTAACTGGAGTTGCTATGGGGGGGACAAATGTGCATGTTGTGGTGCAAGTGAGCCCAGGCCCAGAAAGTGGCTTGACTCAATTGTCTGGGTCTTTTTTGTTTGTTCTTTAATCCATGAGTGACCAAGTTGTGGTCAGGAGTACTCTAGTCTCGAAATCAGAACTGAGTTGCGGGGACACAGATAAGGGGTTAAGAAATGAGCGGCAACTGTGGAAGTGGTGGGGTGGGCAGATTGTTCATTGTGGCTGTTTGGTTTGTGTGGCACAACAAAGTAGCGGGACTCTAACTGGAGTTGCTGCCGGAGGAGTCGCGAACGCACATGCTGTGTAGATCATCTACAGTGTGTGTGCATGCACTGTATGCCAGGGTGACTGAAATACAGTAGCAGGCCAGGCATATAGCAGGCATATGCATCTGAAGCCCTGTCACTAGTGCAGCTGTGCAACTACTGGAGTTGTACTTGCTACTTCAGCGATGAGCATGTGCTTCTGCTTCCCTAGTATTTCGAATGGCTTGCACAGTTAACTTATACCAACTCTTTTTTTCTGCACTATGCTACCAGCCACTTACGAACATACGAACATACGAAATTTGCCAGCAGATAAAGACCTAGAGGTCTATCAAGTCTGCTTGAATGTGCAGCTAGCACCCCTTATTCTGCAGCTGACCCTCCTTCCTCCCTTCCCTTCATTAACTCTCCCTTGTCCTGTCCCATCCTCGCTTGAAGCAGTCCACTGTTCTACTGCATACCACTTCAGCAGGTAACGATTCCACCCAGCCACCACCCACTCTGTAAAAAGTGTCTCCTCATCTCCCTCCTGAACCTTCCTCGCCTGCTCATATCATGGCCCCTGTGTCCCTCCCTCCCATACTTTGAACAGCCCTCTGTACCTGTCTTGTTTATTCCTTTCATGTATTTAAAGGTTTCAATCATGTCACCCTGTCCTCTCCTCCAGTGAGTACATGTTCAACTCCTTCAACCTCCTCTCGTATGATAAGTCCCCCAGCCCCTTGATCATCTTTGTTGCTCTGCGCTGCACCTCCTCCAGTAACTTAATGTCCCTCTTCAGATACGGACGCCAGTACTGCACGCAATAGTCCAGGTGTGGTCTAACTAATGACCTATACAGTTGCAGAATCACCTCCTCCTTCCTCGAGGATATACCCCTTGCAATACAACCCAGCATTTTGTTGGCCTTGGCAGCTGCCTTCCTACATTGTGCCGAGTTGTTCATTGACCCTGTAATGAGCACACCCAGATCCTTCTCCTCCTCTGTCTGGGCTAGCTGCACTCCCCCTAGCTGGTAACTCCTCCTTGGGTTCTTCATCCCAAAATGCAGCACCTTGCACTTTTTGGCATTAAAGCCCAGTTGCCAGGTGTCTGACCAGGTTTCAAGCTTTGCCAGATCATCCTGCAACCCTGCCATCCCCCTAGGTCATCCACCACAGCATACCTTGGTATCATCAGCAAACAGACTGATCTTGCTCTTGATGTCCCATGATATGTCTGCAATGAATATCCCAACAACACTGGTCCCAACACTGAGCCCTGTGGAACACCGTCCACTGCCCTTGGGTGTGAGAGCTCCCACCCACCACCACCCTCTGTTGCCTTCCCTGCAGCCAGTTTCCTACCCATCTCACCAGCTTTGCACCTGCCCCTGTGCCTACTAACTTACTTCCCAGCCTTCCATGTGGCACTGAGTCGAATGCCTTACTGAAGTCCAGATACAGGACATCCACTGCATGGCCCCTGTCCAGTTGCCTAGTTACCCAGTCATAGAACTCGACCAGGTTGGTTTGGCAGGATCTGCCACGTATGAAGCCATGCTGTCTGCTGTCCTGTAGTCCTTTGGCCTCTTAGTAAGTAGCACTTAATGTATCTAGTTTATCTACTACCTGCTCCAATATGGATTTACTAAACTAGCTGGTTGTTATGAATGTCTTAATGTTTGCTGGTTATTTTTCTCGTCTTGCTGCCTTTTTTTTTTTTAAACTGGACTAGTACTCTGGACAGCATGCATATTGTCTTAAAACTATACCTCCTGGCATTTTTTAAAAGGGTATGATGTTCCCTCAAATCTCATTTTGTACCCCTCAAAAATTCTGACAAGGGTGCGCTGCACCCTCTGTTATATGGCTGTGGTAAGAACTGTGTTTTAGATACAATTGGTTGTATGATGCTACATTTAAAAATCACCATGTTTAGAAATTACTCCTGAGAACTGATTGCTAATCAATTTTGTTTTTGATTAGTAAATCTGCTAATCGACGTTCTGAAACTAATTTATGTATTGTGCTTTGAAAATTGTTATAAAAACAGAATGCAGTACCATTAAAGAGCCAGTGGAATCAAAAATAGCAGACAGGAAACTTAAAAATTTTAAGAAGTAGTCATTTGTAACTTTTGGTTTCTGAAGTGTTTTTCTTTTCCCTTTTGCTCATTAAAAAGTTTTATATGTGATCATATTACGCATGGTGTGTGGAATAGCACACTGTCTGGCAGCTGACACATCTACTTCGGTTCCACTACATAGAAGCATAGACAGTGATGGCAGAAAAAGACCAAAGGTCCAGCTAGGATGCCTGGAGTTCCGTATCTGCCCCAGGACCTATTGTCCATTCGGGGTTTTATCCCTCCTACCCCCCCCGCTTCTTTCCCCACTCCTGCCAACCTGAGCAACCACCAAACCCTTCTGTCTGTCCCAGCCAAGGCTGACCATTTATAATCATGGCGCCCACTGTTCCACAACTTCACCACCCTTTCTGTAAAATAGAACGTCCTCACATCCCTCTTAAAACTTTCCCTTCCAGAGCCAGCCCGGTGGCACTGAGGGTTGAGGTGCTGGACGCCAGACCTCGCGCCGCACTGGCGACCCAGGTTTGGGAATGAGCCCGGACTGCCAGGGGTCGGCAGGAGAAGGAGAGGGAGAGGATTGAGCGTCTGGAGGATAGCTCTCCTCTCCCTGGGGTGGGTTCTGGGGCTCCTCGGTGCAGTAGTGACACCCGGTGGAGACCAGGTGTACTATATGTGCCTTTGGAACGTAAGGGGAGTAGCGCGGTGGTCGCTCATGGCTTTTCAGGCGTCACTGCACGTCCGGCTCCAGGGGGCAACCTATAACAAGAAAAGCCCCGGGCCGAGGATAGGCGAAGGCGCCTCCAGTCTCGGCCACACTCCCACTGTCGGGCTTGGTCTCTGGCGGGGAAGGGGTCTACCGACACCTGCTCGGCGCATTGGATTGTAGATAGCATGCCAGGTTGGGCGATCCCACCTCGGGGGGCTCAGAGCCGGGGGATCCACTGGGCGGGGTTGGCCTGGAATACCGAGCTTCAGACCAGGAGGTAGAGCCAGACTGGCAAGGTAGCTGGAGAGAGAGTTCCTCGGTTCTGGAGAGAAACAAAGTACTAACATACTAAAATGCCAGCAGAATAGGCCTAACGGTCTCTTGAGTCTGCTCGATTTTCAGCAACTACACTGAGGGACGATTTTGGTATCCCCCCTCCCGCATTGAATTTTAGTTTCCATTTTTCTTACCACCTTTCCAGAGCCTCAGGTCCTCCTGCAAGGCCACCTCCTCCCCTCCCCATCCACCACTGCACCCAGTTTTGAGTCATCTGCAAGAGACTCATCTCACTCCTGATCCCCTCCCTGATGCTCTAGGTTATAGGCGTTGAACAGGAGTGGCCCCAGCACTGACCACTGGGGAACCCACTAGTAACCCACCTTGGGGATGAGGCCACCCTCAACCACCACCTTCTGAGTACGCTCAGAGAGCTAATTTCCTATCCATCTTAACAACTGTCTCCCTACCCTCATTTCCTTCAGCTTAGCCGGCAGGCCACTGTGGGGTACCGAATCAAACGCCTTGCTAAAGTCCAGAAAGAGGACGTCCACTGGCCTTCGTCACCCACTCATAGAACTCTGTAAGATTTGTCTGTCACGATCTTCTTGTAATAAAGCCATGCTGCCTATCATCCAAGTACCCAGTTTGCTCCAGTAACCCCCCTAGCCTTTCCTTGACAGTACCCTCCATCACCTTGCCGACCACCGACGTCAGGTTAATGGGCCTGTAATTTCCCACCTCCTCTCTTGATCTGTGGATCAGCATGACATGGGCCACCCTCCAGTCTTGGGGCACCCACCCGGTCCTCACAGAGATGTTGAAAAGCTCCGCTAGAGGGACTGCCAGGACATCAGCCAGTTCCCTCAGCACCCTGGGATGTATCTTATCTGGCCCAGGTGCTTTCTGTGTCCGAAGAGACCTGAAGGCTTCCCTTACTCTCTCTACTGGGATTTCAGCCTCCACATCCTCCCCTTGTCACCTTGCACTGCTGGGCCCCCACCTGTCTGTGGTGGCCACTCCATTTCCCCAGACCCATCAGGGTCCCTGGTCTCTACTGGTCCCACCCCTTGCTCCGGTTTGCCCCAGCTCCCCTTGCAAGACCTAGCCCCTCCATCCCCCCTGGTAAAAACTGAGGTAAAGTACTCATTTAGGGCTTCTGCCTGTTCTGCCAAAGTCTGCAAAAAAAACCCTTCCCCTTCCAGTTACTAATCATTTTTAATTACATCATCAGCACTATGACCTCACTGACTGTGACATCACAGGTGACTGACCTGGCAGTTGCTGAGCGGTTCTTGCTGAGCAGTTGTGATGTCACAGTCTGTGAGGTTACAATACTGCTGATGTAATGGGAGGAACACAGCTAGATATGGCAGCTGCCAGGCAGAGTGCTGTTCCACACACCACACCTACTATAACATCAGATAAAAAAAAATCTAATTAACAAAAGGGACCTTACCTCGAGCCACGCCAGCGACTTGGGTTCGGGAATGGACTCAGGACCCCTGGGGCTGGCAGGGGAAGGAGAGGATTAAGCGTCAGTAGGAATGCTCTCTTCTCCTGGGGTGGGTACTGGGGTGTCGTCACTCTGCAGCGGCCCCCGGTGGAGACCAGAGGCGCTACAGATGCAAGATAGGAGGGAATATCACTAAAAAAGTGGACATAGCTGCTCCATCTTCAGCCGGATGACGGCAGCCTGGCTGTCCAAGGCCATTGATGTCCCACAGAGCCATCTGTTCCAGCAGCACCCTGGGGTCAGGCATTGCGCTGGTCTGTCCACTGGGCTGGTGCCTTTCCCCTCGGAGGAGGGGGACCCGGCCTGCGAAGAGTTATGTCGAGGTTACCATAGGGTCGGCTGCTATATGGAACAGTGGATCGGGGGAGTGAGATGGGTCGGATTCAGCCTTGGCTCACTCCTGAAGGAGTGGCTGAGATGGAGCACATAGGAGGGATAAAGAGATCTCAATAAGAAAAAAAGGGAAAAGAAAAAGTACTCTAGATATAAAGATAATAGTTTACTGCTTTTAAAAACTTTTAATAGTTGCCGGCCCGGTAGCGCAGAGGGCTGAGGCACTGGACGCCTTACCTCATGCCATGGTGTTGACTCGGATTGTCACAGAGCTGGGGGGGGAGGGGAGCTGGATTAAGCAGGCTCACGGCAGCTCTTCTCTCCTGGGGGAGGTGGTTAGCCCCCCCCCCCATAGTCCCACTGCCACCGGGTGGAGGTCCGGTGTCGGAGCAGGCAGAGGGGGGCAGCCTGAAGGAAGGGTGTCTGTACACATGGCATGTGCATGCCTCCACACATGCGCGTGCGAGTAAAAACAGGGTAAAAAGCCTACAAAATGTATACAGAAAAAAAGTATTATTAATTTTAGGCAGTACACTGTTTCTTTCATTTCTAACCCTGGCCATGTTTCCTTGAGGCTGCAATTGGGAGCACCATCAAATGTGAGAGGAAGAGGGAAGACGAAAGTCCGAGAAACAACAACTACAAAAGTCCCTGTTTCTAGAGAAGTGTATTCCAGGCTCTATTTATAAAGGATTCTAAAGAGGGCGACTGTTGTAACTGAATTCTTTTAAAATAAAATTATTTTAATAAAACACTTAGTTTGGTTAGTTTTTGTTGACCGGGAAGGAGGACTAGACATTTTTTTGGCCCATTTTCAGCCTCGTCCCGGGGAGGGGGATACAGATAGATGCCAACTGAAATTGAACTAGATTTAAGCTGTTGATGGTATTTTTGGTGAATGGGGGAAATTTGGCCAGGACACCGGGGAAATTCCCCTACTCTTTTCGAGACGTGCCATGGGATCTTTAACATCCACCTGAACTACCACCAGAACAGGCAGATGTGACCTCGGTTAAACATCTCATCCGAAAGACAGCACCCTCCTCATGCTGCACTACAGTGTCAGTATTGGGATTTAAGCCAAGTGCCTGGTGTGTACAGTTTCGTACCTCTCAGCCATTAGTCTCCTGATGCATGACAGTCCTTCAGAATTTGTTATAGAGGTGAACTGTGTGGAAACTTGTCAGTGGGGAAAAAAGCTTTCACACTGTGGAGAGCAGTGCTTTGGGGTTCATGAAATGTAGTACCAATAGAGTATTACTGATTATTGTGCTTTGTTTATTTATATTTTATTGTACGAACTTACATACTTGAGCCACAGAGGAAGTACATTCATCTTAAAAACAGCAAGAGACTACATTGCACCAGAAGGCATAATACTTACGCCCATTGAGTAATCACACAGGGGCAACCGCGAAGGCACAGTATGGCGTGTGGGATGACACCTTCTTGATGTAGAATTTAGCAGGACTTCTGAGGGGCAGAATGAGTGCTGTCACTTGTAACGCGTGACAGTTGAGAGATCTGCATATTTTGTTTCTAGACAGTTAATCTTTGGGGGGGGGGGTTAAAATAACAGCTCTTCTTCATGTGCATGATATTAGAATGAAACAGCCTAATTAGTTGCTGTGAGATTAGCTTTACAAATGTTTCTGCTGTAAAAGGCATTCTTCCTTTAATTAGAGAGCTCTTGGTGCGCTGATGTGTTGATGACACTGCCCTTGTTTCTGTAGCTGCAGGTTAAATGGAAGCCGCCCCTGGGAGCCTGCTGATCCAAGCTGACGGATGCTTTGCTTAGCGGCACCACCGCAAGAGGAGATCGTGATGAGTGGGGGAGGGGAGCAGCCTGACATCCTTAGTGTTGGATTCTTGGTCAAGGAGAGATGGAAAGTGGTAAGTGCATTCAGTTCAGTTTGTTTCTTTCAGGATTAAAAAAAACAAAACATTGAGCAGAGCTCACTTACAATGGTGTCCTGTTACGGCAGGCTTCAGATGACAGGCGTAGATGTTGCCGATGCAGACGGTGCTAGGGACAAGACACAGAGTTCAAGGGCATTGTGAGTGCTTGGCTTTATCGCCTGTTTCTGCTAAAGTCAAACAACTCCTTGTTAGTCTGGTGAATAGGATCTATCAGGTACATGTCTCTCCCGTCTCACCCCCTTGTTTTTTTTTTTTTATTCCAGTTTATTTATCCAGGATATTCTCTCTGAAATACAGTACCTTGTTTTCAGTGGGGTTATGGTTTTTACCCATTTTTGCAATTTATTTAGCCTAGCTGAGATGCAGAATTATGATAGTGTCCTGATTTATATCAATTTTTTTATCACACATTTTCCTAGGAATTACCAGCTGAGTGGCTATGTCTTGTTTTCAGTGGAGTCCTCCTTTTTGTACCCATTGTACAGCTGGGATGTACTGGAGCTGTTAAGGGTCTTGCTCTGGGTCACACAGTGTGTAAGTCGCTTTGGTGGGATTTGAACCTGTGTCTACTGTTATTTTTCTGGCTGTTCATCTCGTGGGGCTTTTTTTTTGCAGATGTTTCAGTTACAGAGGCATGTGTATACACAATCAGATGTGCACATACACAACTCTCTATAGCATTCACATCTGGGCTGTTCTGTGTCAAAAATTAGCCAAAGGGGAATCTCGGTACTCAAGACTCACTGATGTGAGAGGGCACTTAGAAACCTTAAAGAGCACCTTTTCTGGCGCTAAATGAAAAAGCTCTTCAGGAGCCTTTATTCCCCCAAAGTTGGTTGCTACCTTACTTTTAATTTTTTATTGTCCGTAAAGAGGAAGGGAATTGCATTTTGGCTCCGTGGAGCTGGCAGCCCAATCCCTTTAACTTCTCTAATTGGAGGCATGCCCCCGCACTGTTATGTTTTGTGATGTAATACTTCAGAGAGCGTGGGGGTGTGCTCCATAGACTTCTATAGGGGATTGTTTTGAAGTATTAGTTTTAGCATTTTGGAGTGCCAGTTTCAACAAATCAAGGCCACTGCCAGACGGGTAGTGACGTCAGCACGTGGGCATGCATGCCTCACAGATGTCTGCTGCTGCCTTCCCCAGTGCTTGTGGTCCCTGACTTGGTGTACTCTCAGCCTCCACTGGGCGTCACCCAAATGCCAGGTGCCACTCCCCCCACCACCACCAGAGGTAGAGAGCTGTCTGTGGGATACTCATCCATCCTCTTCTCCGGCAACCCCTAGCCAGCCCTCTTATGCTTCAGCCTTACTTCCGAACCCAGGTTGTCAGCGTAACAAGTGGTAGTGCTGTCGCTACGCCAGTGGGCCAGCCCTCAAGAAGCCAGAATTAATTCCTGAATATTTCCCAGGTACCAGGAGGGAGATGATCTTAATTTGCTTTTAAAGTCTGTTGAGTTTGAACTGGACAGGTGTTTTTGGGCAACTCACCTTTTGCCACTCCTTATGGGCACAGCATTAGAAGCCTTCATCAGGATGAGCAATGAGGACTGTGTGGTCTATAACAAAGTGAAAAATGTCATTTTGAAACATTTTGGATTGACTCCCAAAGCCTGTAGACAAAAATTTAGAGGTTTAAGGAATGCACTGGGAGGTAGCTATTCTGAAATGTGCGTACAGCTATGCAGTCTGCAAGAGCGATGGGTAAAAGATGCAGAGGTTACCTCTGTGGAACAGATAAAGGATTGTTCCTCATGGAACAGTTCTTAAAGACTGTACCAGAGAACTTGACAATATGGTTGTTGGATGGGACTCTTAAGCTCCATGAAGGAGACAGCCAAGAGGACTGATCAGTTCCTATGCAGCCAACCATACACTTGGTGCAAAAACAACGTGGGAGGGCCAGGGTGCTGAGGAAGATGGTGGAGGTGTTGGCTGAGCCACTGGCAGACCTGTTCAGCACCTCCCTGGACACGAGATGGTTGCCTCAGGACTGGAGGGTGGCCTATGTGGTGCCCATACACGAGTGGCCCTAGGGACAAGCCAGGAAATTATCGGCCTGTCAGTCTCACTTCCATAGTGAGTAAACTTATGGTGATGATACTGAAGGAGAGGCTGGTGTCGTTCCTCGAGGGTAATAACCTCCAGGATAGGCGGCAGCACGGTTTCATCTTGGGGAGGTCTTGTCAGACCAATCTAATAGAATATTACGACTGGGTAACGAGAGCTGGATATGGGTCATGCTGTAGATGTCCTGTACGTGGACTTCAGCAAGGCCTTCAATTCGGTGCCGTATGGGAGGCTTGGAGGGGAAGCTGACTGCTGCGGGGGTGGGGATGAACCTGACAAACTGGATAAGGAACTGGCTGCAGCGGGTGGTAGTGGGGGTGGGCTCTCGACGCCTAGACTAGTGACGAGTGGTGTGCCACAGGGCTTGGTGCTGGGCCCAGTGCTGTTTGGGTTCTTTATCTCAGATATTGCACATGGAGTTGGGAGCAGGGTTCGTCATTTCGCAGGTGATACCAAAATGGGGGCAGTGGTAGACAAAGAGGATGGATGGAAACAGCTATAAGGGGACCTAACCAAACTGGAGGTATGGTCGGGGAAGTAGCAGCTGGGATTCATTTCGAAAAAATGCAAGGTTATGCACTTTGGGGCAGAGAACCCAAGGAGGGACTATTAGTTGAGAAGGGTGAGACTGGGGATCACTGAGGAAGAGAAGGAGCTAGGGATGTTGATAATAGGGAGCATAAACAACTCTGCTCAGTGCAGGAAAGCAGCAGCTAAGGCAAACAGGATGCTGGGCTGTATCGCAAGGGGTTTCTCGTCCAGGCATAGGGAGGTGATCCTGTCCCTCTACAGATCTTTGGTCAGGCCGCACTTGGAGTACTGTGTGCAGTACCTGTGGCCAAATCTGAAGAGGGATATTAATTTACTGTAAGGTGTGCAATGGAGGGCAACAAAAATGTTACAGGGGATGGAGGGCAAGACCTATGAGGACAGGCTGAATGAGCTGAATATGTACACGCTGGAGGAGAGGAGGGATGAGGGGATATGTTTGAAACGTTCAAGTATTTCATGTGGATAAACAAAGCTATCACTGAAGAGGTGTTTAAACTGAGGAAGGGTGGGGACATGAGGGGGCATGGACTAAGATTGGAGGGCGGAAGATTTAACATACTAAAAGCCAGCAGAATAGGCCTGTCGGTCTTTCGAGTCTGCTCGGTATGCAGCCCTTAGCGGGCGCTCTCCCACCCCTTGTCCCTGTGAGGGTCAATCTTGGCTTCAGTACTCCCATGCATCTGTCCCTCCCCCTCTTGAAGCCCTCCACAGTGTCTTGCTCGACTAGTCTCCTGGGCAATGTATTCCATGGCTCTACAACCCTCTCTGTGAAGTAATGCCTTCTACGTTCTCCCCTGTAGGTTCCTCCCTCCAGTTTCCACTTATGCCCTCTGGTTTTGCCCCTTTGCTTTAGCCTGAACATTTATTTGGCTCCACCCTTGTTAATCCCTTTCACATATTTGAAAACCTCAATCATGTCCCCCCATCTCTCCTCTCCTTCAGTGAGTACAGCCCAAGGGCTTGCAGGAGTGAGATGAGGAGACACTACTTCACAGAGAGGGTGGTGTCTAAATGGAATGCTCTACCAGAGGGGGTGGTATCATATAAGACAGTAGGAAGTTTTAAGAGGGCGTGGGACAGAGCACAAGGGAGGGTCTGGGTGAGGGGGGCTGAAGCCGTCATGAGAATGACAGATGGGGAGGAGGTTGGGGCAGCTGCAGTCTAGGGGACTAGCTGCACACTTGGGTAGACGTTGATAGACCAGGTGGTCTGTTTCTGCTGGCAGATTAGTATGTTCATATCAGATGGCATTAAGGGAACCTGGGGGGGAGGGGCATTGAACTAAGGGAAATTCGAACAACCTGTGAAGCTCACTGTCACAGTTCAATTACAGTGAATTGCTTTTCAGTATTGTTGCTGGGACTGTACTGTTTATTGAAACCGTTTTGGTAGGCATGAAGTCTTGAACCACATTTTAAACAACGCAGTGCAAACAGCTGTGCTTACATAAAAAAGTGCAAGTGCCTGATACAGAGGACAACATCTGCTTCATTGCCAAACCGTTCACAGATGCTCCAGTGCTTCTGTTCTCTCTGGAATCTTCGTCAGCGGGTGGTACCATCGAGGTGACAACAGTCCCTTAAATGGCCACAACCAAATTACTTTTTAAATTTTTACAGGTACAGTACCATATTATAATGTGGCTAGTAGTGGGAACAAATGGCTTACAACTACAAGTTCATCTGAAGTATTATCAAATAGAGCTATTCATAAGAAAGTAGTATTAAAAAAACAAGCAGTCTCAGAATGATAATTCAGTGCTTTTTTCAGTTTCACATAAGTAGGGATTCATCCCCGCATTTACATAGACAGAAATACAGATAGAAATTAAGTTCTTGGAAAGGAGAGAGAGATGGCTGTGTGTGTGTGTGTGTGTGTGTGTGTGTGTGTGTGTGTGTGTGTGTGTGTGTGTGTGTGTGTGTGTGTGTGTAAATGGTTCAAATTTGACCTTAAGTGGCCAACTTTTAGAACTTTTTGATCACCCATTATTTAGTAAGATGCAGTCACAGTGATTGGCTCCGCTCAAATGGGTATGAAGGGCTTTTTAAATGTGCCGATTTTTTTCTTACAGCAAGAAGAAATGGGCACATCTAAAAAAGACCTTCGTACCCATTTCATGGAGCCAATCACTGTGACTGCATCTCTAATTCACTGGTAAAGCCTCCTGTACACTTGGCTTACAACCACTGTCTTCCTTCCTTCCTCCCTCCCTCCTCTCCCCTTTCCCCACCTTTGGACCCTGCTCCAGTCATTTCCACTCCACTCCCCTCCCTCTTGCTATTCCCATCTGTATTATCCGCAGTCGGATCACTATAACCCTCTCACCCTCTTACGCTCCACCCCTCTTACCCAGTTGCACTCTTCTATGACAACACTACATCTGGCTGCTACCTCACACACCCCTCTTATACTAACTCCACTTACCCCTTCCCTCCTTCCCCTGACGGCTGCTACTTCCTCTACAACTGCACTTAGCAACGTAACAACTTGACTACTGCAAACTGCTGATTTATGGCTATCTGCTTATTATGAGTTCTGGTCTGTAGCATAATGTGTATTTGAGGATATTGTGTACTTTGTTTCAGCTTGTACTGTACTACGTCTCCTTCTCTGAGTTGTATTATGCCTTTATGTTGAATATTCAAACTGTATGTTCAAGTTTCAAGTTCAAGTTTATTGCAGGAAAACTCCATTGAGCAAGCTCATTCACAAGGAGGTCCTGATACATATAGACTAAGCAATGTACAATACAGATAGGCAATAACAGTAAATACATGAAATGCGCATTACATGATAGAGGCTGAATATACATACATACAAGGCTCCACAATGACGAGCAGGAGGTTTATGTAGTCATCACACACTGAGGGTGTGAAAAAAATATTCATAAGCACACATTTGACAATCTTTTATTTTTTATAATTGCTGGTACTTTTTACTGTTACACCGCGATGAACGAAAGAAGTCAGTCAGTTGCAGTCGGTTCCCAATGTGACCGGAATGTCAAGCTACTTGCCCTAAGAGCGAGTACTGCAGGATCAACCGGATAGTGTATGGGGTTATTTTTTTTGTTCCAAAGGCAGGATCAACCACATAAATATATTTTAAAAGTAATACATTACTTGTGCGAGGGCTAGCAAGCAGATAGTTGGCACGGGTGCTTCAGTCCGATCAAAATGGAGTTGCCATATTGAAAATGTTGAGCATCCCGCCCACTGACAAACTAAGGGCCAATAAGGTGTCACGCTAGGTTTGAAAGACAAGCAATACAGGGGAAGTGTACAGATTTTTAAAGCAAAATACCGTAATAACTCATTTTCGGGTTATTACGGCACTTTGCAGAACCTGAAAACAGGTTGATAAAGGGGGGCATCAGTAATTATACATACATATAAGGCTCCACAATGACGAGCGCAGGTGGTGAACACTAATTTAACACAGGGAAATGAATTACAGGTTGCATACCGATAAATGAAACTGATGTATGCAATACATATATTTTGGCAGCTAGGACAAACAGAATACAACTGATAAGGGGGGTAGGAGTGATTTGATAGCGTAGCATTGGAACTTGTTCATTGGGAGGCCAGGAGTAGATGGGAAGGGAAAGCAGTTAATATGGTAAGGCAATTATATCTTACCCGTGTATAAAAACACATGTATGTCTTCTGTATTGTATCAGTTCTTCGGCTTGGAGCCTTTGTAGAAGAGCCTCTGTCTCAAAGGTTGTAATTCCGTAACAGAAATAAATAAATAAAAAATAAAAAGTTAGCCATTCTGTTTCCTCACGGTCTTGGTACACACAGGGTTCTACCAAAAATTCCATTTAGTTCTCTTTTCATCAGGATAGAAAAAAGCTATGCTTTGGGCAGGCTGTGGACAGGGAGATAGGAGACATATGAGAAAAATTAATTAAACGTCATACTAAATATGTAAATAACTTCTGTTCAGATGTTTGCGTGCTTCAGTTGTCATTTTGCAGAAAAGGCTTCCAGTCAGTTTCATCATTCAGGCCGTGTAATTTCAAAGTCCTGAGTTTGTAGATCCATTTCGTTTCACTTTGCAGACGTTTCTGCAGTCTGTTCCCTCCCCTTGTCAAATGCTGAATGTGTTACGTGCCCATACAAATACTGTCCCTAGAGACCCAACCATTGCTATTCCAGGGTTCACCATCACTTGGCAAGACCGACCCACCAGAGGTGGAGGGGTGGCTATCTACACCAGCGCAGCCCTACATTTCTCTGTCACTCTCGCAAAAGCTGAACCCAAAGTCTACAAGCTGCTTATGCTGAAGCTGTCCCCTCCTTCCTCACTACCCATCTTTGTGGCTGGTATTTATTGCTGCCCTGGCATTCCAGCCTCAACAGTCACCAACCTTCTGAGCCAACTGACGTCTCTTGCTCAGTCGGGTGAACTATATGTGACGGGTGACTTTAACCACAACTGGCCAGTCCCCGCTTTTAACAAAACCCGAACCGAGATATCTGCTGTCAGCCTTACCCAAACCATTGTGGAACCTACATGGTCAAACCATAAGACCGGAAACCAATCCCTTCTTAACTGGGTGCTTACCTCCCACCCACACCGCATTGTCATCTCTGGCATCCTTCCTGACTCCATTAACAACCACCACCTAACCTACTTGGTCCTCAAAATCCATCGAGTTAAATCCCCTCCCAAATTTATATTCCAACGGTCATATAAATCCCTAAACCCTTCCCCTCTCCTGGAAGAGCTAGCTAGCTCACTCTAACTGGGACCCAATCCTAAGATGCTCTAACATGGATGCTGCCCTTACCCACTTCTGGAACACCTTTCTTACCGCCTGGGACAAACATGCCCCCCTGCGCCGTGCTAGGGTCCGAGGGTCTCACTTTCCCTGGATATCACCCGAGCTGATAGCTTGCCAACAAGCCCGTGACAGGGCATGGCGAATTTACAAATCCACTCTCCTCCCAGGCAACAGTATCACCTACCGCATGCTCCGGAACAAGTGCACAAAGGCCATCCGCTTAGCTAAGGCCGAATATTTAACAACACCCTAAACGCAAATCTTGGGAGGCCTTCTAAATTCTGGAAAGTCATCAACTCCCCCAACAACAGATCCCCCTTTGCCCAAGGGACTCTACTCTCCGACCCCCTGATGGTAGCCTCCGAGTTCAGTTTCTACTTCACTACTTGTGCCAAGACCCTCCTGGCCACCCTTTCTCCTGTAACCCCAACCACTCCGCAGACAGCTACCCCCCTACCGTCTGACCAGAACCCTTTCTCCTTCAGACACATCTCCCCCATCGAAACCTTAGATGCCCTTCGCTCCCTGAACCCCTCCAAAGGTAAATCTCCCGATGGTCTCAACAACAAACTCCTCTTCCTTTCTGCCCCTGCCATCGCTACTCCCCTCGCTGCCCTGCCAAATCTTTATTTCTCCACTGAGTCACTCCCCACAGAGTGGAAGCATGCCACCGTCCTACCTCTACCAAAAGGAGGTGACCCTACCTCCGCTGCTAACTACCATCCCATCTCCCTCCTCCCCACTCTCGCCAAACTCCAGGAACACCTAGTACTATCGCAACTCTCTCACTTTCTCTCTGAAACTAACTTTTTCACTCCGTTCCAGTTTGGTTTTAGGAAAAAAACACTCTACGACGGACTTCCGGTGACGTCATGTGGCGGTGAGCAGCCTAGAGCGCGAGGTTCCCCCGAGAATTTAATTAAAGAATTCCCCAAATAAAGTTTCAGCAAAGATTTTCGCTTTCCAGAGAAGATTAAAGGGAAAATATGTTTAAGCGAAGGGGAAAAGACAAAAAAGAGCCACCGACTCGCTTGGATCCCGACAGATTAAGAGTGGAGGACTCTGACAGTGAAGACTTGCGGGCCTCCTCGATGCAGCACAGTGCAGGCCGACCAGATTCCAAACTCTATACTACAAAAGCAGATGACCCAGATGCTCGCGGAGATCAGGGATTTCCGGAAAGAAATGCGATCCACAGTTGCTGGCCTGAGGACCGATTTAAACAAACTAGACAAAAAACAAGAGAACTTCGAGGAGCAACTAGCGAAAACTGATCGGAGGGTGGATGAGGCCGAAAGGGTTGTAACCCAAATCTACTCCCAGGTCGCGCCCTGCAGCACCGGGCGGAAGATGCAGAATGTCGGAGCCGTCAAACAATATTCGCTATCGGGCTCCCAGAAGGCAGAATCCACGGATTTCATCCCATTTATACAAAATTGCTACGGGAATCCTCACCCTACCTGAAGGCATCACGCTGGAATTGGAGCGGGTCCACCGCACATTAGCCCAAGGCCACCATCAGGCGCTCGGCCGAGATCCATCTCTCATTAAATTCCCACGATACCAGGAAAAGGAAACGGTGCTCCACACTGCTTGAAGCAAGGCAAAGTCCTTTTGGCAATAGCAGGCTCTTTTTGAGAACGACTACCCAGAAGTGATGGCACGTCGGAAAACGTTTTCCGATAATGAAAGCTCTTAAAGGGCAGGGATCCGATTTGATCACTATATCCAGCAAAGCTTCTAATTAATTTTAAAGAAGGCACAGTAGTTTGTGAAAGTGCAGCTGAGGCGAAGAAAAGCTACAATCTAGAAAATCGAATTCCCAGGGAGGACACGAAGAACAAGACTCCACTTGCGGCTAAGTTAGCTCAGAAGATGTGGTCAGTGGAACAGAGAGAATCGAGGAAGAAACAGGGAGCTGAGGCCTTACTGACAGTCATGAAGGCACTTAGAGCAAACGCACAGGAGTCCCCAGCCCCTGGTCAAGGACCCAGTGAAGAGCTTACCTGAGGACCGAACCAGCGCTTTGGCGGATGTTTTGGATATGTCTCCCTAGATGCCGGGACTGATACCTGTCTCTACCAAGGATATGAGCTGCCCCCTTTTTTTTCTCCTCCCTCCCTTCTCTTCCCGGTTGTTCCTTGGTCTTGCCTCCTTCCCTTCCCTCCCTGCTTTTCCCTAACATTTTGTGCTTGCTATCCGATTTCATGGAGAAGATGGGTGTAGGTCGGGACCAGGGGGTGATAGTTATTGGACTGGGGGCGGGAGGAGTGAGGAGGTCCTGGTGTTCCGGAGCTCTCAGTTTATCCGGATCACGTGTCAGGCCGGAGAACCATGTTCAGGATCCTGGTTACTCCATGAATTAGATGTTTGTGCCTAGGGAAATGATTACTCGGTGGGGGAGGGCGGTCCTGATTCCCAGGACCGTATGGAACGGGTTATGGGCTCTGGCCCAGCGGACCGCCGACAAGAAAGGTTTACCACCACCTGTGGTGGAGTAGTAGGCCATTCAAGCGGGCCATTCATCGTTGGGTCTACTGGGGGGGTGGGGGGAGTTAGCTGTAATGGGTTTGAAGGATGTGGAATTGAGGGACCCGGATCCCCGGGACCGGAAGGATAGAGATGGGTTAGTGGGAAAGAACTAGCCCGTGGGTTGTGGGGGGAACGGGGAGGTGGTCCTTGGCCTGACGGGCATACGCATAGGCCTCAACAGCAGCATCTGGGCTGCTCCAGCTGTGGACCCCAAGGGTTTCTTGGGGATATTTGTCTCCACCAGCCTGGGAATTGGATGTAGGGGGGAATAGTAGAATCCTCTGTACGGCCCGGGAAGGGTTGCAGTTCTGGGGGTGGTGTGCCCCCCCCCCGCCCGGATGGACTACGAGGCCATTGCAAAACGCCTTTAGCAAATATCACTGAAGGGGTGGTCTTAGCTCGGAAATTGAGAGATACCTAGAATACACTTCAGTCATCCCTATCACCAGTGGCCCACTGCGGACTACCTCCCCCCCCCCCACATTGACGCAGACCACTAGCTTTGACTAATGAGATTTTCGCTCTGCGGATGACCCCGGACACTAATCTCCCGGGGACACCCACAGCCCTGGTGCCCCCCTGGTTACTTAAGAAGAATTGCAATAGATATCACTTGCGTGGAGATCTAAACTTGATCCACAGTCACACGGATGGGTTGGGGCGATAGCTACCAACCTGTGCGCGAGGGGGGTGGAGGCTCCGCGACTATTTCAACTAGGAGGTATTTCCCTCTCATATGAACGTTCTCTGGGGAGCCAAGAGCTCGAACCTTATGAGGGACGTAAGTCACCAAACCCAATTACCTTTTCCCCTTCGGGTACTAGTTACCCTGGTCCTCAGACAATAGAGGACCTCACTGGCAGGACCTATCGGATCCTGCTAATGATCTAGGTGTAACTTAGTTCTGTGGAAGTACCATAAGTCAGACATTGTTTAGTGGAGCCATGTTGGCTGTTAGACTGTTTACACATATGAATGTTTTTACATTTTTGTATATAAGTTTTTGTAATAGGTCATTAACCTCATTCTGGTCTCCAACTTTACGTAAAGTTCAGGTTCCGTGTCACCCATTGGGGGGGAGGGGTGCGGGGGACCCGGTGTCCCCCCCCCATTGACATGCTGAATACTTCAAAGCTGAAACTGCTCTCTTTAAATGTAAATGGGTTGGTCTCTCCGATCAAAAGGTCTAGAACATTAGGCGCATCTTAAAAGAACTAAATCAGACATAATTTTTTGCAGGAAACACATATGATTACGCTCTGAACACGCCAAATTGGCCAAATTGAGCAGGGGCCAGGTGCTGAGTGCCTCATACAAAGGAGGTCGGAGTAGAGGTGTTACTATTATCATTCTTCCTCATATCCGGTTCCAACCAGAGTTTAACATGGTCGGACTCGGAGGGTCGATGGTATTATCTCATGGGAGGCTAAATGACAGGGAAGTCACGTTAGCAAATGTATATTTCCCCCCGGGTGCCACAACAACCCAGTTGAAACCTCTGATAGATAAAGTAGTGAAGTTCACTAAAGGCGTATTGCTGATGGCCAGAGATTTAAATCTCTTAACGGACCCAAATGTAGACTCCACAAAAGTGAATCCACAGAAGCTGACTGCGGCCCAGAGATTCTTTAAAAGATTCACCTCTGAGGTCGGGTGGTGTGACATCTGGAGGCAATTACATCCACGTACAAGGAATTATTCTTACTATTCCTCGGCACATCACACATATTCAAGGATAGACTATGCCTTTACGCAGGTAGAAAACGTACAGCTGGTGTGTGACGCACAGATCGGAGACATACTTATCTCAGACCATGCACCAATCAGCACGGTTTGGGACTTGGGTGACCAGCCTAAGAACACCCAATGGAGGCTGAATTCATTCTACCTCCGCACAAAAGAATTCAGGGAATTTATCTTTGACAAGATCTCTGAGATTATGGCTGATAACCCCGTCGCTGATGTGAGTCCCGCTGTCTACTGGGACACAATAAAAACAGTTCTAAGGGGGCATATAATTAAATATTCGGCGCAGAAAAAAAGACAACGTGAGGAACATAGGAGAGTACTTGAAGAAACTCTTCATTTCTTACAGCTAGCCCATAAACAGGGAGATAACTCCCTCTTGCCTCAGATAAAATACACCAGACAAGAATTAGACAAGCTCGCCATACAACAAACGGAAATAGCCCTTGCCTTCCTGAAGCAAAGGTTCTATGAAGTGGGACCGCGGGCAACACGTTTGCTTGCATACCAGGCTCGTAAAAGAAGGAAGGCAGCTACAGTAGGTAGCATTAGACACCCGTTGGGGGGACAACCCCTCTCTAAAACGCACGAAGTGGCAGAAGCGTTCCGGACTTATTATAAAAACCTATACACCCCGGAGTCAGCTTCATCCCCAGAAAACATCACCGCTTATATCAAGGCACTCACTCTGCCCACATTAGAAGAACAGAGTAAAAAGACCCTTACTCGGCCCATTACGGCTAGTGAAATAACACAAACAATTGCCAATTCCAAATCACAGAAGGCCCCAGGCCCCGACGGGTATGGTGCGGAATTCTACAAAGCCACTAAGACTAAAGTCCTCCCCATGCTTGAGGGGGTATTCAATTCAATACTACAGGGTGAGCAGCCCCCAGACACATGGTCATATGCGACCATATCAGTAATTCCCAAACAGGGGAAGAACCCTCAAGAATGCGGGTCATATAGGCCAATATCAGTACTAAATCAGGATTATAAAATATTTATGAGCATTATAGCCCACCGAATGGATCAAGTACTCCCTGCGCTGATCCACAGGGACCAGACGGGTTTTGTGAGGACCTGTACCACTACTGATAATATCAGACGCACCCTACATTTGGTTAACCAGATGAGTGGTTCCGACACCCCAGCGGTCTTAATCAGCCTCGACGCAGAGAAAGCCTTCGACAGAGTAGCATGGCCCTTTCTATATTCTACTTTACAGCGTTTTGGTTTTCCGCTGGGTCTTGTTCAGGCCTTGCAGAGTATTTATTCTGCTCCTCGGGCCTGTGTAAGAGTCAATGGACACCATTCTGAATACTTTTCACTCCAAAGAGGTACACGCCAGGGTTGCCCATTGTCTCCGTTATTATTTGCATTGACCATAGAGCCACTGGCACAGAAAATTAGGGAGCACCCTAAAATTAAAGGAATTACAATGGGGGGAATAGAACATCGAATTGCCCTATATGCGGATGATATCCTTCTATACCTACAAGACCCAGAACAATCTATTTTAGCAGTAAGACAAGCCCTAGATGAATATGGAAAACTATCAGGCTATAAGTTGAATCTGACTAAAACCGAATTGCTTACATTTAACTACACTCCTACTCAAAAAATGATGAAAGCTCTCCCAGGTAGGTGGAATCTTGCGAAACTAAAATACCTAGGAGTGTGTATTCCCCGAGAGGGAGCACACTATTACAGGTACAACTATTCTCCCTTTATGACACAATTAAAGCAGGACTTACAGGCCTGGTCAGTCATCCCGCTGAGTATAGTGAAACGGATAGAACTTGTCAGGATGATAACTCTCCCCAGAGCACTATACCTTTTCCAAAATATCCCCCCTTGCTGTTTCCCAAACTTTCTTTAAAGAAATAAACCAACTACTGCGGAATTTTGTTTGGGCTGGGAGGAAACCCCGGGTAAATCTTAAGGTGTTGACACTTGCAAGAAATGAGGGGGGCCTTGCACTTCCAGATTTAAAACGTTACCAACAGGCAGTAACAATGATGCATATAATGGCTAGACAGAACAGAATTGTCCATCCACATTGGATTGACATTGAAAGAGTATTAACAAATGATGCTACCTATTTCCGGACAATGTACAGCCCAAACCCAGTGGGGAAGGTCCCCCCAACTGCCAGCCCCTGGTTGATAGCACAATTCCAAAACTGGAATATGATTAAAAAGTTTTACGGACTGTCGCTCTATTTGTCCCTTTTATGCCCGATATGGGCGGTCCCGGATTTTCCCCCCCTAACAACTTGGACGCTAGATTTGGCGACTGGGATGACCTTGGTCTATGATATATCCCACAAATAATGACACTGGGAGTAATCTGGTTGTATGCAGAACTTCAGGCGAAGTTCCACTTGCCACATAAAGACTTTTACCGTTTTCTACAAATCAGGCATTATATAGAAAGTCTGCCCTTAAGTGTACGAGACTCAGAAAGCTATTCGGCATTAATAAAATGCCAGATGGCTTTGAACGATTCCGGGAAGCGGGAACATTTAGTCTCTATATATTACCAGGCCCTAAACATGCAAGGGGAAAAGGCTACTGAAAATGTCCGTGAGCAATGGAGGGAGGAATCTGGCTATCAGTTAACTATAGCGGACTGGCGGCTAGTGTGTAATAATTCCTCCAAAGTCACCAGTTCACACTAGTGGCGGGAATTTGCCTGGAAATTATTGATTAGATATTTCAGGTCTCCCAAAGTCACTAGGCATTATTCCCAGGATCAATCGCTAGCTGCTGGAGGAAATGCGGTGAGCAGGAGGCCAATTTGACCCATATCTTATGGTCCTGTCCGGTGCTTTCAAACTTTCTAAAACAATTGGAGAAGCAAATGCAGCAATTAATTGACCCACTTTTCCAACTAACACGGAGATTTATCTGTTCTTATTGTTCCCAAGCCCTAGGGCCGAACACTAGATACCTGCAATACTTATTACAGCTGCCAAAAAAGTACTGACCAAATTATGGGTGACAGCTCAACCACCAACCACACGTGATTGGTGGAATCTTACTATACAAATCCATAATATGGAAAAGATTACATATAACATAAATGAACGTAGAGAGCAGTTTGTTATGAGATGGGTGAAGTGGCAGCTGTATTACATGCTGATTGACCCCACTTTTGTGCCTTGACCCAAGTGCATTGGTGGGGGCATCGGGCGCTCCCGCACGGTCGGGTGGCCTCCACTCTGGTGAGGCCTCCTTGGTGCTCCCGTCTCCTCCCTCCCATTTTTACTCTCCTTTCCCCACCAAGGAAAGACAATCTCTGGAACTCAGGTTGGGAATTGAGATACCGAACTGGACCAGAATGAGGAGTTCTGATGACCCTGAGGGAGAATGGGGAAGATATTCCAGTTAATTAATAATAAGTGTAAGACTCTGTTTGAGATTAAATGCTTGGGGTTCTCCATATGAGAGCAGTAGAACAATTGGATGAAGTTTTTGACACTGAGCTTGAGATGTATTTGAATCTTATAGTTAATTTTGTAAAAAGACCAGATATGAATGTATTGTGTAATGTAATGAAAGTGGACCTATCTGTAAATAAGTTAAAATATGACTAATAAAAAGAAGATTAAAAAAAAAAACAAAAAAAAAAACACTCTACCACCACCTCCCTACTAAGACTCACGGACTCCATCCTCATTGGGATGGACAAAGGACAAATTACTGCCGCTATTTTCATCGACCTAGCCAAAGCATTCAATACGGTATCCCACTCCCTCCAACTATACTGCCTATCAGGGGCTGGGCTATCGGTGTCTGCCATAAACTGGTTCAGTGCCTACCTACAAAACAGAACCCAATCTACAAAAATAGCTGACTGCACCTCCCCCCCCCACTCCCTATTACCTCCGGCGTCCTCCAGGGCTCAGTTCTTGGCCCCATTCTCTTCTCCATCCTACTAAATAGTCTGCCAAAGGCTTGCTCCACTACCTCTATACACATGTACGCTGATGACACGGTCCTGTTTACTTCCGGCTTTACCTATGAAGAAGTCACCTCTAATCTTCAGACCGACTTCAATAAAGTTCAACTCCAACCAACTCTCCCTAAATGCCAAAAAATAGTCTCTGTGTCTTTCGGCACTAGACAGAGACTATCTAGACTTAAATCCCCTCTGATCTTCCGCACCCTAAATAACACTATGCTGGAAGACGTGCCCTCCTTTAGGTACCTGGGGGTTTGGCTTGATCGCCACCTTTCCTTTTCCACGCACGTGGACGCCATCCTATCAAAACTGTGCCCTAAGCTAGGCGCCCTCTATAGAAACCGCACTAGTCTCCCACTTCCTGTGAGACGTGAAATAGTCCAGAAAATGATTCTACCCTCCTTTGACTACTGCGATGTTGTCTACAGCTCGGCCCCTAAGTCCACCTTAGCCAGACTGGACCCCCTCTTCAATGCTTTCTGCCACTTCGCCCTCGATGCCCCCCGCACCCATCACTGCGAGCTCTTCCATTCACTGGCCCATCCATCCCTGAACAACCGGCGCCTACTTCACAGTGCCAAATTTGTTTCTAACTTCTGGCTCAGTTCCCTTCTGCCTTACCTTATCTCCTCCCTGTCTTCCCTGCCTTCCCTCGTTCACGCCCTCAGGTCTACTGACTCCAGACTATTAGTAATCCCTCACCGGAGGACCTCCGCAGGCCAATCGGCCTTCTCTTACCTCCTCCCTAAGCTCTGGAATGGCCTGCCGGCCCAAATCCACCATTCTTCCTCCAAACACTCGCTATCCTCTGCCCTCACTAACTTCCTTGCACCCAGTTGTATCTGCCTCTGACCGACCTCCCCCTCCAATTGATTCTCTCCCCCCTAACCCCCTCCTCCTTACGCCTGACCAGCAGCTCGGCCTTCGCCCAAATGACAGGCTTATACATTGCCCCAAACAACCCATGCACTTACCCTCTCATGACACTTCTGCTATCTCCCTTCTTATTCCCGCCAACGTCTTCCCTAAGTCAACCCCCTCATCTTTCCCTGTGTTTACTACCCAGACCCGTCACCTCTCCCTGGTCCCAAGCTCAGACTTCCATTTCTTTTGGCCAACTTGGTGCATCATACTTCAATTCAATCTCTGATATAGGCACTTATGTAATCACGTATAGTTCTAGAAATGTAATCAAATATGCTATGCCACCCTCCGTTTGGCAAATGTGTGTACTGTCTCCTCATGTAACAAGTTTGTAATTAACCACACTTAACTATGTAACAATTGTTTGTATTGCTCGATTCCAAGTTCTACCTATTGATTGTTGTATGTTTACCTTTGTACCCCCGGCTGCACCGTGAGACGAGCATCTTTTTGCTTAGTGTGCCTCTCCTGGTGAAACATTTTCAATAAATAAATAAATTAAGCTAGATCTTATACTGTGCCCCCCCAGTGATTTATCAGCCTTCTGTTTCACAGTGTCTCTTATAAGTTAGTCCTCCCGACACATAATTTACCATAAGGGCACTGAATCGCAACAAATTCTGAGGTACACTGAATGAACTGCCTTACTTCTATTTTCTGGCCTGTTTGTGGGTGTGCAATTTCCTGATTGGTATATTGACAGACATTACATGAGCCACACTTAAAGAAGCCTTTTGGAAGTTTTGGCAGCTAATTTATATGTCTCTCTTTGGGTTTACAACAGTGACTTTTTAACCACTTGATTCTTAATACTTTTTCTAACTGTAATCTGGGGGGGGGGGAGTGGTTGATTTACAGCTTCTGCTAGTGTTGAATCACCACTCAGAACTGGCCATTGCTTTCTTATAATGTTACCTATTTGCTCTGCTTGGTAGCTGTATTCAGTACTAAATGCAATCACATTATCACTGTCAAGTCTTCTGGGTGTGGTTTAAGTAAATCACTTCTTTCACTTGACCTTCTGCAGTGCAGAATTAACCCCACCCATGTCATAGTCCCTTTGTCGAGTGAACCAGGAACCTAAGGGAAGCCCGCCTGTGCCTGAATGAAAAGGAAAGCCAGATGGTTTCAAAAATAAGGAGTCACAGGAACACAGGTGCAACATCTGTCAAAACCTGGGACATTTGCTGGCCCAGTGGCACTGAGGGCTAGGCACTGGTCGCTGCACCTCATGCCACGCCGGCGACCAGTGTTCGGGAATGAGTACAGGTTGTTGGGGGTTGGCAGGGAAGGAGAGGGATTGAGCGTCCGATGGACTGCTGTCTCTTTCCGGGGTGGGGGGGTCCACGACAGTCTGTGCCTGATTGCTCCCTGGTGGAGGCTGGGGGACAAGACGCACGTTGTGCTCTGGGGAGGAGTTGGGGCAGATGCCAGGAGGGAGCACGTACGGACGCATGTGCCCTCCCCTCCGCCGGCGTCATTGCACACCCTTAGCACAGGGGAATGAACAGAGAGAAATATCTTCGTGGTCGGGCAGCTTGATGGCCGTCCAACGGTGCACCGGCTCGGGGGAGTTGATCTGGATCTGGACAGGTGGGTGAGTTGGGGGCTCCCCACCACTCCGCTGTGGGGGTAAGCCACAGGGGATACTGGCAATGTCCCTGGGAGTGCGGGGCAGTCGGTCGGTGGCCGGAGTCCCAGAGGTTGCCTGGATGGGAGCAGAGCAGAAAGAGATAGCAAAAAAAAACTGGGACATCTCTTTCATGACTGTCCAACATATATGGCTGCAGGTATGATTGCAGCTGGAGGGGGTAGCCCTGGAAGTTCCTAGCAGCTAGTGACCTGTACCCAGAGTGCAGTTCCTACTAACTTCACTGCATGCATGCACCCTGTGTTAGTAAATGGGATGGTAGACCAGGAATTAAGGGACACTGGGGCCTTCATTTCAATGGTAAAACAGGATTTGATTCATGAGGAATAGATCCCACCAGGCCAGTTTTCCAAAATTAGAGGAGTGACAGGTCCTGTGATGTCATTGCCAATGGCCCAGATCTTTCAAAGCTGGGAAGGTGGCTGTTGTACCATACATGCCCTTGGATGTAATTATGTGTAGTGACTGACAGGTCAACATTGTGTGTGTCACTACTCATAATGATGCTGGGGAACCAGCTCCTGAGGATACAGAGGGGGCAGTCAGCTGGAAGCAACCCCTCCCTCAGCAGCAGGGGAAGTTGTAGCTGGGAACAGCAGTTCTGAACCACAGCTACGGTCTGGGGAGAGCCCAGCCGTGGGCTGCTGTCCCACAGGAAAGTGTGTTTTAGGGAAAGTTAGGCATGCAGAGCTCAGCAAGCTGACTCACCCCTACAGAAATTAAGGGTGTTAGCCACCAGGGTGGAAGGTAACTCTCAAGGTTCAGCAAAAAAGGAGATGTATTACAAGAATGGGCTCCTATGTCATGAGGGGGTTCCAAAGGGAGGACCAGAGAAAGTGGTACTCAGGCAGATAGTACTTCCTAGGGTATATAGGAATTCCTAGGGAATATAGGAAGTAGTGTCTGACCTTGGCTCATGATATACCCTAGGAGTCAGCCATACAAAAAGGTGACTGACCAACAACTGTGAATGGCCCAATATCTTTAAGGACTTGGGAAAACTATTGACAGACATGTCTGCAGTGCCAGAGAGTTATAAAGGTTGGAGACAAGACTAAGGTGGCTTTGATTCCCTTATGAGCCAATTTGACAAGTTGCTGTGAACATTTTGGGGCCTCTCAGCACCCCAAGTCGCACAGACAAGAGGTACATTTTGATGGTGGTGGAGTACGTCCCAGGGTACCTAAAGGCTGTGTCCAGTCCTTGTCCTCCACTGAGGCAGAAAAAGTGGCCAGAGAACTTCTGGGGATAGTTAGTGAGGTGGGTTTTCCCCAGGAGATTCTGTTGGACCAGAGCACCAATTTCATGTCTACCCTGTTCTCTAGTCTTTGGTAGAGGTGTGAGGTGAGACAGCTCAGCGCCTTCCCTTACCACTCTCACACTAACGGTCTGGTTGAGCGATTTAATGCATCACTTAAGATTGTATTAAGGACAATTGCCAACCATAATGCGAGAGAATGGGACAAGTACTTACCCCACCTCTTATTCCCATATGGGGAAGTCACCTAGTAGTTCACAGAGTTCTCACCCTTCAAGCTCTTACTTGGCCATAAGGTAAGGGGTCCCCTTAATGTAATAAGGGATGAATGGGAGCGTGTGCTAGCTCTCAAAGGGGAATCTGTTGTGGAGTATGCCCTAAATATCAGGTCAGTGCTCAAGCAGATCATGGGGTTCGCAAAGGAGCACCTAGCCACTGCACAACAGAGACAGAAGACATGGTATGACCATGGAGCCAGAGCCCGGGAGTACGAAGTCAGCAAATGGGTGATGGTACTCATCCCTGTCCAACAGAATAAACTACAGGCAACTTAGGAGATTCTGTACTTGATAGTCAGGAGGCTGAATGGTGTTGATTACGTGATGGAGCTACCCGACGGGAGGTGTAAACAGCGAATCTACCACGTAAACATGATGAAGTTCTTCCATGACCTGGATGAGCTTGTCCTGGCTGTGTGTATCTAGCCAGAGGAGGAGGCAGAAGCAGATGCGCTGGTGGATTTATTGGGAGAGGGTAAGAGAGAGGACTGTCAGTAGACATTGTCACCCTCTCAAAACAGCTGACACCGGCCCAAGCTGCCAAAAAGTGTGGGGTGCAGGGATGGGCCATACCCACAACATGGAGAAAAGTAGGGCTTTCCTAGGGAAGGCAGGGTAGTATCAGAAGTTTGTGCCAAACATTTGTAGCCTGGCCAAACTCTTGTCCGATCTCACAAGGAAGAAGATGCCATAACAGTTCAGTGGACTGATCACTGTGAAACAGCATTCCACCAGTTCAAGGAAGCATTGTATTAGGCACCTGTGCTCAGAGGCCTGACTATTCTCTGAAGTTCATTGTGCACATGGATACATCCGATCATGGGCTAGGCATGATTCCGAGTCAGGTCAAGCGTACAGGGAAGGAAAACCCAGTTGTGTACCTGAGCAGAAAGCTTCTGCCCAGAGAGGAGGCCTACTCCACAATCGCGAAAGTGTGTCTGGGTATCTTCTGGGCTCTGCAGAAACTGCAGCTATATTTATATGGGAGGGTGTTCACACTGGTTACCGACCACAACCCCTCGATTGCCTCCATAGGACTAGGAGGCAAAACCCCAAATTGTTAAGCTGGACCTCAGTGCTGCCTGCAGTCCTGTAACATGGACATTAGGCACCCCAGTGGCTCACAACATGGCAATGCAGATGGTTTGTCTTGGCAATTACTAGTGGCCCAGTAAAGAATGGGAGGTACTGTAAATAATGACTTGTTAGAGACAGAGAAAATTGGTGGAATAGCAGGTGGAGCAAACCTGCTAACATGAAAAAACAGAATTTAGAGTCACTAAAAGAAATGTTTTTCATTTTTTATCGGGATGGAGATATGACAGTTTGCAATGTATTTTTTTCCTTGTTTGTTTTATTTTTTATCATCATCTTGTCTCTGTAAAGTGCTTCAGCTTAGGGGTGGGTGAGGCCTGGTGGAAGCTGAAAATGACATTCCACTGTAGCTGATGCCTGTGGCATTCAGCTAAGAGAAGCCTTTGTTAAGCAATCCAGTTCCTGCCCTACAAAATGCTTTTGTTTTGGCATTAAAGGAAAGCTGTCTTCAAATCAAGGCTTACCTCCCCCACCCGGTTTAGCTTTTTGTGTGAATAGCAGTGTTTTCTTGTGCATAAAGTACTTTATTTTAACAAGAAAAGTCTGCTACCCAGAAGTATGGCGGATGCAGGGGGCTCTCTTTACTGCAAAGGTGCCACGCTGCACCTTTACAGTTAACAGAGAGTTAGATTTTTCCTGTGCGATCACTGTCTTTTTCAAAAGGCTATATTATTGTCTACGTAGAAATATGTATTCCCCATAGTATTTAGTGTTTATTATCCTGCAGCATGTGTACATTTTGTGGTGTATTACATGCTATTTTTATATACTTAATGTTTTCTGTGACTGAGTCATTTCAGGTATAGATAAGCAGGGGTAAATTGGCAAGTCTGTAATCTGGCTCTGAAGAAGCAGACTGCAGCTACCATAACTAAGGCAGAGGTTCTCAGCTGTAATGGGGGGGAGTGTCATTTGCTCTTTGATAAAGAACACTGTACTGTGTGTGAGCTGTGGCTCTGGTGGGATTTAGACCTAGAGATACCCTGTGTGAGGTTACAGTGAGTGGTGGCAGCATACCAAGGTAACACTTTCAGGTGTCTGAGGGGCTGTGAGACTAGTGACAGCTGCAGGCTGAGTTTTGGGAGAGAACCAGTCTGTGACCATACCCCTGTATCTCGCATGCATAGAAACATAGACAATGCTGGCAGAAAAAGACGAAAGGTCCATCTAGTCTGTCCGGAGTTCCCTATCTGCTCTAAGACCTATGTCCATATGGGGTTTTATCCCTTTGGTGTGAATGCTTGAAGCCCCCCCATTGTTCTAGCTTCCACCACTTCTGCTGGCAGTCTATTCTTGGCATCTACTACCCTTTCAGTGTAGAAATACTTCCTCATGTCACTCTTGATGTTTCCTCCCCCCAGCTTCATTGCATGCCTCCTGGTCCTGGTACTTGTTTTCATTTGAAAGAGACTCCCCACCTGTACCCTGTTCACTCCTGTGAGATACTTGCAGGTCTCTGTTATATCCCTGTCTGTCTCCCCACCTGTACCCTATTTGCCCCTTTGAGATACTTGTAGATCTTCATCATCATCATCATCTTTATTTATAAAAAGCACCTTTCAAAACCAAGGCGCCTTTACAAAATTCATTAAAACGATTAATCTCTATCATATCCCTCTCTCTCTCTCTCTCTCTCTCCTTTCTTCCATGATGTACATGTTGAGGTCCTGTAATCTCCTCTCGTAGAGTTTCTAGCGTAAACCATGCACCACTTTAGCTGCCCTCCTCTGGACTGCCGCTATTCTGTTTGAACACAGTGCTCTAAGTGTGGCTGTACCAACGAACAATATAATAACAACACCACCTCCCACCTCCCTCCTCTTCCTGCTAGAGATCCACCCGCTGTACAACTCAGCATTCCATTAGCCCTACCCACTGCCTTGTCACACTTCCCTACCACCTTGAGGTCTTCGTATATGATAACCCCAAAGTCCCTTTACAGTCTAGCGACTGTTGGTACTTCTCTTCCCATCCTATACTCAGTGCATGGATCTCTATGTCCTATGTGCATTATTTTGCATTTTTTGGTATCGAACCCCAACCGCCATGTTCTTCACCATTTCTCGAGTTTTCCAAGATCCCTGCACATTTTTCCACCCCTTCCTGAGTGTCTGACCTATTGCAGATTTTGGTATCATCTGCAAAAAGGCATCTGCAGTGGGGGCCTTACCAGTTCTTTTGTTGAAATGTTTTGTTGTTCTGAGGAGAGGCAATTGAAACTGAATCTTATGGGCCACCCAGTGGCCCAGAGAAAGTGCTGTCTGCTTCAATTCTGGTGACTTTGGTTCGGGAGCAGATCAGCGCATCGGGTTGGACAGCCAGGGGAGGAAGGCATCCTGATTCTGGCACTGTAATGACTTCTGAGTAGGCAGAAGGCTTGTTTCCTAAACGAATGTATATGTGACCAGAGGCCGTATGTAAGGACACATATAGTGCCAGGATGCACTGCGTGTGTGTGTGTGTGGGGGGCAAGGAAGGAACCCCCAAAATATATGCACCGTTGCCTTAAATGATGGTACTGGGCCTCATGTGGATCCCCTGCCGCATGATGGTGGGAGAGTAACTAATTGGACTGGGATGCTAGACAAATGCCTGAAGTGGGCACATGGTGGTGACGGGGGCAAAATGTTGTATTAGAAAAACAGAACTGAATCTTTTCTACACCTGAGAAGAGAAACTGAGAGGGATTTGGATGGGTTGGGATAACAGATGGACCAGACACAGTGGACGTCAGGTTCAACACACAATCTCTGTGTAGTTATTTAAAACACAGGAGATAACCTCAAGCAATGGCATATCCCTTCTTCAATATATCAGTCTGCAGCAACAGACTATGCATGTACTTAGTCAGCACCCACTGATCTATCTCTTCAGTGAAAATTCATTCATTCCCTATGTTGGTCTTGTGTGTTGGGTGATGGGGAGCTCAAAAAAGAAAAACCCCAAAACAAGCTAAAAACGAAGAGCCTCTGTGCAGAAGCACTGACGCGAGGGTTTCCTCAAAGGGCACTGGCAATAAAGCCAAGTTTCAAAGAAACACAACATCACACATAACCCCATAACGCAACGCATCATGGGATGTATATGCAAATCACCATGACATTTTAAGCTGGTTCAGCTTAAAGCAGGAAACAATCTGTAATTTACATGCATTTTAAATAACACAACGGGGGGGGTTTCTGATATCTCTACCCCGGTAACTCAGTTTTTATAATGCAGTCCCCTAGTAGCTTTTTACCTTTATCAAAAACACCTAGTGCCATGGTATTTTCAACATTTACAGATTTTCTACACATAAGGCATATACATCAAGCTTTTTATGACATAGTGCTATTGCATACTTACCTGTTGTTTTACATCAGCTTGGAAGTCCCCACAATAATCTCCCTGTACAAGGACCTGAGGGGGGAAAAGGAAAATTAAAGAGGACAACTATAGCATAGTCAAGAAAGGGGAGGGAGCGCCCCCATAGGTGGCCAACCTTATGGACTAGAAATTGCAGAGGATAAATTAGGCTAAGAAATAGAAGAATTGTTGCAACAGATTTAAGAAAAGGTCGGTTCTCAAGCGTGGCAGGATCTCCCTGTCACAGGGGACATACTCCTCCTGCTATTCAAAGCCTTCAAAGATGAATCACAATGCAAAACCCTACACATGGCCTTCACAACTATCAGAGGACATCAGTTAATGCTCATGGGTGACATATTCAGAACGGAGCAATCTAGGAACTTCTTCATACAAGGAGTGGTGGATGTTTGAAACAGCCTACCAGAGCATGTAGTTAACTGTGCAACTTTAAACGCCTTCAGAAACCAATTATATAAACACATGAAGCTGCATCCTGTACAAGGATATAACAGCTGTGCACTGAGCGGCAGGGCTCAGCCATGAATGGCTTATCACCTGCTCCCAACTTACCCCTTATGTTTTCATGGTTCAGTGATGACACCCTGTGTGGTGTGGTGCAGTAGTGGACAGCACAAGTAAGGAGAAGGATTGAGAGGTAATTAGGGCTAGTGAGGTGAATACAGGCAGGCAGTGTGCTGCTGCAGTCATGGCAGACACTATGCTGGGCTGCATTAGGACGGGGTGAGGAACAGGTCTGGGGAGCTGATCCTCCCCCTGTACTTGACATTGGCTATACATGACATTGGCTAGACTGTACCAGAGCTACTGCACCCAGTTCTGGTTATCACAATGAGGAAGGACACGTACGAAACTGAGAGGGAATGAGTACAGTGTCAGCAAGCTGATCAGAGACTTGGGGCCAAGAGCTGTGAGGCAAGATTGGACACGCTCCACTTATTTAACCTAGAGAAGAGAAAGCAGATAGGGTCCATGAGCATGGTATTGTAAATGCTGAATGAGATAGACAGGGGGCCGTGGACATCAACAAGGCTGAGAAGGGGACATGATCACAGTGTTCTGAATACTGAAGGGGGCTAGGCAGAGTGGAGTATACACAGATAAGAAGGCTGAGAGGGAACATAATTACAGGGTTCCAAATACTAAAGGGGACAGTGGGTGGAGTATATACAGACACACAATGCTGAGAGGAGGCACGATGACAATGTACTGAATACTAAAGGGGATAGACAAGTTGGAGTATACACAGATACGGAAGGCTGAGAGGGGAGATGATCTCTGTGTTCCAGCTACTAAAGCGATAGGGTGGAGTACAGTATACACAGATACAGAAGGCTGAGAGGGGACATGGTCACAGTATTCCGAATACTAAAGGGGGTAGACAGGGAAGGGTGTACACAACTACGGATGACTGAGAGGGAGCGTGATTACTGTGTTCTGAATACTAAAGCGATGGGCTGAAGTATGCACCGATACAGAAGGCTGAGAGGAGGACATGATCAAAATGTTCTGAATACTGAAGGGGATAGACAGGGTGGAGTATACACAGATACAGAAAGCTGAGAGGGGACATGATCACAGCATTCTGAATACTAAAGGGGTGGACAGGGTGGAGTATACAGATACAGAAAGCTGAGAGGGGACATAATTACTACATTCTGACTACTGAAGGGCATAGGTAGGGTGAAGTAAACACAGATACAGAAGGCTGAGAGGGAACATGATCACAGTGTTCTGAATACTAAAGGGGATGGACAGGGTGGAGTATATAGGGGATATGTGTTGGGATGTGGTGGAATACACTGTTTTATCTGCATGAGTGCATACTGACCTTGGGTAGCTTCATGAGTGGCGGAGGCGGAGCAACAAGTGATGTTTCCTGAGGAATTCAGTGTGTCGTGCAAAGATGCAAGCAGTGTTCCACCACATGTGTCGGTTTATACAACAGGGCTATGGTGGGTTTTTTGTGTGTTTTTTAACTGCTTTTGTAGTGTGTTATTTCGTAGTTAGAGGCGTTCTGCTTGTTATTTATGTGCTTGCTTTAGTTTGTTATGTTAATGTTGTGATTGGTTATTTGGTGTCAGTTCTAGAAGGCTTTGTGTTATTGGTTAATTTCTGTGAGTGGATAGAACTTTCAGCTTTATGTTGGAGCTTTTGGTTTCATTTGTTTCGTGACAGCATCATATAGTATGTTTATATTTTGATATTTTCTTTTGTGTGGTGTTTATTTGAGTGTTACTGTGTGACTACATGTGTCTGTGGGTGCTTGTGTCACTCAAGTACTGTGTGGGAGGGATTTGGGGTGATGGGACAGTGTTGTTGGGGGGTGTACATGTGCTGTTTATTTTTATGTTTACTTTTCAGTTTCTATGCTTTGCACATATATTTTTTAGTTCATTTATTTCTATCCTGTATGTAGTTCTTGCTGTCTTCTTGTGCAGGTTTGTTAGTTTGAGTCAGTCAGATGTGTCATCTTTTTTTTTTTTTGTAATTCTCTTTTTATTAAATTTCAACTGCAGTTACAGCAATATACCAATAACATCTGGGTATAATACAAATATCCAATATAGCCCAGAGCAGAGTATACTTCAGTAGCCGGATAAAGAAAGGAAAAGAGAGAAAACTAAATGCATCAAGAGAAGCTAGAAAACATTAAGCAGGATAAACCAGTCCAACAATCCCACCCTCCCTCCCCAATGAGGGCCACCACAAGGAGAGAGAGATGACAAACTAACCTTCGTAGGTCGGGTGTTATAAAATTCTTAACCTAGGAAACTAGCTAGAGACTGCTTTCTACAAACTGACATGGTGAGAGGTTATAACTTAATATAGGAGAAAAACAGAGGGAAGCCAGGAAAGTCCAAGACAGGAGGGGTGTATTTCTTCGTTCAGTTTCCTTATATATCATGGGTCGCTATCAATGGATACAGAGCATATAACTTGCCCCATTTCTTCTGAAAGGTCAATGGGAGGATCTAAATTAGCAATCAACTTCTCCACTTTGAAGCATTGGGACATTTCTTCCACCCAGTCTAGGTATGAAATTTCTAAACTATCTGTCCAGTGTCGGGAGGACCAGCCTCTTCACCGCCATAGAGATGAGTGCCATATGGTATTTCCTCCCTAACCCTGATATTTGCATAATCCCCTATGATACAAATCTCTGGCGTGAAGAGGTCTTTCAAACCTAGTATGGGGTCTAGTTTATCCTCAATTATCTTCCAGAGTGGAGCAATTTTAGAGCAATGCCAGAAAATGTGAGGGAGGTCACCTTGCTCTATCCCACACCTGAAACATTTTGGGGGGACAGAGGAGTCAAATTTTGATTTCCGGACTGGTGTGATATACATATTATTGATTATGAAATATTGAATCATCCTATTTCTATCTAGAGTGTTGTAAATGTATAAATCTTCCCAGATTTGACCCCATGGGAATGGAGAACCAGAAGGAGATAACACCCAGGATTTGGAACCAGTTAGAGGAGTGGAATGGACCAATTTCAAGAGATAGGTGTACAGCTTAGACACCCCATGGGGTTTAACCGCACAGCCCTTAACCTCCACTAATAGTGGTTTAACAATTGAGGGGGGCACTGCTATGCCAAACTCTTTATCTACCAGATGCTTTAATTGATATATCTTGAAGATGGCATTGGTGGGGATATTCAAAACCAGTAATAAATCAGCTGTTGAGCCCTGCCTACCTTGAACATAAAAATCTTCCACTGAGAGCCCCTGTATTTGGGGAAGCCAATTAGAAACTAACATTTTGTTCCCTATTCTAATGTTAGGGTTACCCATCAGTGGTTGGCCAGGGTCTCTAATATATCTGACTTTAGCGGAGAGAAGAGTTGGTTAAGTACTCTAACTGTGACACCCACTGGAGACTCTTGGATCTCTCGGGAAAGAGATGTGAAACAGCAATAAAAAAGACTGGTGGGGTTTATATTATAGCTTTTAATAAGGTCAAGATCCATATTTAGCCATATAGGAGAGTAAGCATCGTTCGGTTCCCCCAACCATTTACCTGCTTTGGCAAGGTGACTAGACCAGTAATAGAATTCGAAGTTCGGTAATCTAAGACCTCCCATTTCTTTGGGAAGGCATAGTTTATCGAAGGCTCACTCGAGATTTGTGATTCCAAATAAAATCAGTTAAGGTCGAATGAAATTTTTGAAGAAGGACCTAGGTAACCAGATGTCCAGGAGGTTTAGGGGTAGAAGAGCCGGGAAGAATGTTCATTTGATGATGCTGATCCGGGCCCCCACTGCTAATGGCAGTTTCCCCATCTTTGCAGGTCAGACTTAATTCTGTCCAACAAATCCTCTAAATTGAGCTTTTTAGTTAGAGAAGTCCCTTGTCAGATAACGCCAAGGTATTTCAAATAGGATGGGGTCCACTTCATGTTCAGGTGGGACACAGAAGCCCGGTGAGATGTATGCTAAGTGGGAAGATCTCAGTCTTTGCCAGATTAAGTTTATAATTGATAATTCTCCAAATTGTGTAATTATCTCCATTACCACCCGTAGGGAATCGGCCGGATTAGTTAACTGTAGGAGAATATCATCCGCAAACACTGAGATCTTAGGAGTTTGGTTAAAGACGGGGCATCCCTGGATCCCTGGGGCAGCTTTAAGGCTAAGCAGCAAAGGTTCCAAATAGAGATTAAATAGGAACGGGGATAAGGGGCAGCCTTGTCGGGTCCCGGAGTGTAATTGAATGGAGGGTGAAAGGATCCCATTACAGTAGATCTTTGCCGTGGGGGCTTTATATAGAGTTTTGACCCAACCCAGGAAATCCCCCGGGAAACCGAACCTGGACATAGTATGCCATAAGAACTCCCAGTTAACTCGGTCGAACGCTTTCTCCGCATCCAGGGCTACCAACGCCATAGGGACCGAAGAGGTTTGAGCAGCCCTAAAAACATGAGAGAGCGATCTAATATGATCCATCGCTGACCTTCCCTGTACAAATCCTACTTGCTCACTACTCAATAATGGGGTCCACACTTGTTTAATACGGGAAGCTAAAACCTTGGACAAAATTTTAATATCACAATTGAGCAGCGAGATAGGCCTGTAATTGGTCGGTTCCGGGAGGGTTCAGTACGTCTTGGGGATCAGGATAATAATAGCCTCCAGTAAAGAAGAATCTAGGATATCTGCTGATAACAAATAATTGTATAGGTCCAGGAGCAGGGGAGCCAAATCCTGGCAGAAGGCCTTGTAAAAGTTGGCCGGAAACCCATCCGGACCAGGGGCTTTATCTGACGAGAGACTATGAATGGCCTGTTCTACTTCCTCCTGGGAGAGAGGTGAGGAGAGGAAGGCCACTTGATCCTCTGAAAGGTGAGGAAGTGTCAGTGACCGGAAAAACTCCTCTAACCTTGAGTGTGGGAAGGGGATACTTAGTGCTGTATAGATTTTGGTAGAACTCTTTAAAGATTGCTGCTATGTCTTGGGCTCTGTTTTGATGGATCCTTCTTGATCTTCCAGTGCAGGAATCAGCCTGGAATTCTCCACCTCCTTAAGTTTTAGTGCTAGGAGTCTACTCGGTTTTTCCCTGATCCAGATACTTGGCCCTGGTTCTCAGTAGAGTAAACTCCGTCTTTTCCCGTATCAGTCCTTCATATTCATTTTTAAGTTTGTGAAGTTGCTCTAGGTTATTCAGCGAGTTAGAAGTAGCCAATATATTCTCTGCTATTTTAATCTGGTTTGAGAGGTAGAAGAGATTCTGGGACCTGAGTTTCTTTCTTCTAGAGGAAATTTTAATGAGTTCCCCTCTCAGAAAGCACTTTAAAGAGCACCAAAGGATATCCATCCTGGTCACTGAGCCTCGATTAGTTTCCAGATAATCACTAATAAGAGATCTAATCTGAGTGAGAGAGTGTTCTTCCTTTAATAACTGGGTATTAAGTTTCCAGATCGTGTCACGGGGCGTTAAGGACTGTGGGGAGAATTTAAACCAGACTAATGCATGATCCGAAATTACTATAGGCTCTATACCTGCCGAGGAGACTTTAGTCATGAGGGAGGAGGAAATAATCTAATCTCGACCAGGAATTATGGAGTGGAGAGAAAAAAGTGTAGCTTTTATTGAGGGGGTAGAAGGTTCTCCAGGGGTCTACCAGACCTAACATATTATTCATATCATTCAACGCCAGTTGTGGTGGAAGCAATGGTCTTACTGGTCTAAAGGTTTTATCCAGTTCTTGGGTTGGAGCTATGTTCCAATCCCCTCCTAGGATCAAAGAAGCTGGTAAAAGGGAGCTGATCTTGTCAATTAGCTGCATAATAAATGTCACGTTCCCTCCCACTGGGCCGTATATTGAGCCTAAAACAATAGGAGAGTTAAAAAGAGATCCAGACACTAATATATATCTACCTTCTGAGTCTCGGGTAACCTTCGTCGGGTTAAAAGGTATATTTTTCTTAATCATGACAGCTACTCCCCTGGCTTCCGATGAATCACCAGCCACAAAAATTTGGGAAAAGCCTCTGACTTTTAACATATTGCTTTCTCGCTACTGTAATATGGGTTTCTTGCAAACATAAGATGTCAGCTCCAGTATCGAGCAGTTAACCAAAACACGGATCTCTTCTAACATCTCTAATCCCTCTCACATTCCAGCTGATCAATTTAACAGTACGGCTAGCCATATTCTAAAACATAATGTAGTAAGACACCAATTAACCTTGCGATCTCATCCTACTCCAAACAGTGGTGACACCCTCAAATCTTTCCCCAACACACCCCAAAATTACTCCTCTGATAAAAAGTAAAGACCCGGAACAAGTAGCATTAATAGGCTGCCAAACTCTAGCATTGAACATCAATAGACTGCAATCAACAAAATTAAGTGGCAGCATCCACAAAAAGTAGTTATTATCTCTGTAAGGAGTATCCCATCCCCCCCATAACATTACCAGAAAAGCCTTACAAACATCAGCCCAAATATTCATCATCCAGACATCAAAAACAGTATAAGCAAAAAACCCCCCCCGCCCCCACAACATTACACGGTAAACATTATCTACCCAGTACCACGTATCCAACCCCATAACCCCTAAAACAGTACTGATTACCCCTGACATCTTCCCTCCCCAGGGTACCCCAGGATGTCCTTATAATAATAAAATCCCCAAAACATCGAGACTAGGGATTACACCCCATCAACAGCATTCCGATCATAAAATAGACCGTATCCATTATATCAACATCTGAGGGTACCCAACTACTCCCTACCTGGTCGCAAGGCATGGCACAACTTTGACCTGCCTATAAACCTCCCCGCCCCCCAAAAAGAAGAGGCACTGCCTCTAGAAGAGAAATTGTTGAGACCGCCTCCCAGCTCGGAAAGAAGATGTAACAGGTAGTATTACCTGGGGCAGCTCTGGTGGTCTTGTCCTCTCGATTCCATTCCAGTGGGAGCCTGGAAGTGAAGGAAGACGCATAGGGCCGAAATGCTGACGGACCAAATCGGTCTGACTGCTAAATAGGTCCTCCTGAAACTGCACCTCCACATTAGTTCCCTCTAGTGGATCGAGAGGGCAGGACACGATGGGAGATAGAGACAGGCGACTAGGTCACAGGCTCATTACCACCGATCCATCACCACGCGGGTCCCAGGAGGAGTCCCCACTGGAAGCAGAGGCCACCACCCCAGGGTTATCCACCGCTTAACAGGGCATGTAACTACCAGTAAGTAACAGAAACTGACCAACCAAACACAGAAATAGCAAGACTAGGGGGTTAGCTTGCAGAAATGTTTAACTTCAGATAGTGATCTGCTCAAGCTTGTGCCTGCCCAAAACTAGGTTCAGTCATTTTGTTAATTGACCTTTGAAGAGGTCAGGCAGCAGTTTTGATAATTCAGTTAACCTTCCTCGGGAGTTTCGTAGGAATGCCAGACACTTTCCACTTGGACAGAGAGTTTTGGGTAGATCATCGGAAAGCCTTTCCAGCAGCAATCAGTTTGCTCACTATTGGGTGGAAGGTAGCACGCTCAAACGGATCTCTGGGCAAGTCCTGAGTTATCCTCAACTTGATTCCATTCCATAAAACTGCTCCAACTGCTTAACTTTGTCAAGAACATGTTGTCTGTCCAGGTAGCTTAAAATTTTATGATTAAAGGTCTGGGGGCGCTTGGGGAGGCCTGGGTCTGAGGGATCTGTGGGCTCGCTCACATGGTATTGTTGGTGGACAGGTGAGGGGCCCACACCTTATTCAGGAATTGTTGGACGAACTTGATGGTGTCTCCTCCTTCCTCCAGTTCTGGGAGACCTAAGATTAAAACATTATTTCAGTCTACTAAGCCTTCTAAGTCTTCAGTTTTCAGTTGGGTTTTTGATTTGCTGGCGAGAGCTTCACTATCTCGGGTCTATTTTCTGTTGCCATCTTTCCACTGACCCTATTCTGGCTTCTGAGTCACCTATCCTTCTTGAGAGGTCAGCGTGGTCTTGCCTCATTGATTTAATTTCGTTGGAGATCTCTTGCAGGGTATCTTTAAATGGTGAAAGTTCTTCCAAAAAACGTTCCTCTGTTAAGGTAGTACCCATTGCAACATTAAGACCTCCACTGGAAGAAGTTTTGCTGGTTGAAGAGAGGTTAGAGCCAGAGTTTTTGGCTTTCTTTGAGGCTTTTTCTGGTGTTGTAGGTGGGGTGTGCCTGACTCCTGAGGCCTTCATTTCTGCATCTGTCATCGCGATGTTCCAGCAGGCAATATACACCCTCAACTAGCTTCACTGTCGACTCCAGGTGTAGTAAAGGTGTTTAGACAGCGTTTGGTGGTGGATTGGTAGTTTTGGCTGAGGCGAAAATTAGAATTTGAGAGGGGAGAAACGGGAGCTCCAAAGCAGGCAGCCACTCAGCACCACTGCATCACGTGACCTCCATGTGTCTTCATCTTGTCTCTTTCGTTTGTAGATATCATAGTGTGGACCTATGGGGGGGAGAAATGACAAGTTATTAATGCAGTGCAGTTTGGTACTATTGTTTTATGTGTACTTTTACTGATAGTATGTTACCTTGGTAAATATTGAATGTGGTGGTTCTCGCATTCATATTAGAATTGGTGAAGCAGGGTGGCACCGGTTGTTGGAAGTGCTTTGGTGTTTCTTCAAAGTGAATAGCTTGTGGTTTGTGGTGGAGCTTGGTGGTTTCTTGCTTGGAGCTCAGGATATGGGATATTTGTGCTTGCTTTTCTTCATTGAGTTTGGAGTAGTCATTCAGGGATTGGATTTTTTTGTGACCAGAGATTTGTATAGTATCTGTGGGTGGAATGCCATGGTCAACAAGTTTCTGTATAAGGTGCTTTCTTATGGAATGCTAGGTCAATCTTTTGTCTGTTTCAGTGCCTGCATCTTTTATCACGTTTTGTACTGTGGACCCCAAGGTATTAATACCAAGCGGTTGATTGATAAGTCAAGTTCTGGTACTTCTTGGTTTGGCATTTTGATTGATGGGAGGAAGAAGGGGGATTCTGGAAAGATCATCTGTAGATGTCAGTGTGATCTGTATATTTCATAGTTTCTAACAGATCATTTCTGGGTGTCCCCTGTTTTGTATGCCCTAGGTTTAAGTATCCTGCAGTCCTTTAGGGTAAGATTGGGATCTAGTCTTAGTCTGTCTTTTAGTATACAGGAGGTATTTTTTATTTTGATCATCGATCTGTAGCTGGACGTCACCCCATTGCATCTTTTTAGTTTCAGTTCCTCTCATCTCAAAGTATAGTGTTGTAATCATCCCCATTGTGTTTAATAGGGCTTTTGGATTGTCAGGACCCAGTACTTGGGCTTGATACAGTTTTTATATTATAGTGTCCGTAAGTCTGTCTGATATTTTTGGCTTATTGCCTTTGCCACAGTCTTTCAGTTCTTTCTGTTTAGCCTGCAGTACTTTGCTGGTTTTGAGGATTGAAGGAAAGCTTGTTAGTGATTTGGGGTAGTTTTTTATTTCCAAGAATCTTTCTAAACTTAGAAAAATAGCACGGATGGTTAGTGGCTCGTAGGGTGTCCCATTATTTCAGCTGCAGGTCATGAAAAAATGGCTAAGTTTGGGCTCTGGTTCATTTGGTAGAATCTCTTCGATCGACATTTTAATCTGTAGTTCTTCTCTTAGGTATTTGTTTATTTTTTTGAGGTTGTTTTAAGTTTTCTTTACTGTGTTTATAGTCCTGGAATTCCTGATGCACTCATCTGTTTTTTGGGTGTGTTTATTTGTGACTCAAGGTTGATGAGCCCACTGTGATTCTGTGATTTCTTCTTTCTCTGTATGCTGTTCAGGATCGAGGAGCGGCTCTGTGTACTGCTCGAACTGAGTGAGGATTTCTTCTTATTCGTACCGAAACTTGTCAGCAGGGTTTCGTACTATGTCTGATAGTTGGAATGTTGGTTTTTTTTGTGTGGCATTTTTATATATACCATTTTTTTTATTAGTTTAACTGCATACATTACACCAATAGTTCTTAGACTTTGTCACAGTGAGCCTCCCCAAATTCATGGAAAAGATTTTGAGCCTCCCCCATAAATTGAAAATAATCTTGGGCCTCCCCAAAGAAAGATAACATACTGTACTTTGCACAGTACACCATGAATAAATTGAAACCCCTTTGAGTACTTGGCTCATATTCAGTTCTTTCTTTCAGTTCTTTGTCTTATACTGTTGTGGAAACTCAAAATTTAAATACAGTACTTTTTCAGATCTGCTTGAGCCTCCCCTGGAACAGGTTGGGGCCTCCCAAGGGAGGCTAGCCTCACCATTTGAGAACCCCTGCATTACACAGTACCACCAACCTATAGATAGGCACACAGTAATCTCATATATGTTACATCATTGTTACAGACTGGATTTGATGTGCCCCTTTCCCATGGCACAACACAGGAGGGATAACCACATTTATCACTTTTTTCCCCCAAAAAGGAGATACAAACGGCCACTACTGCCACAAGCAGGGATTGTTAGCTTTCAGATAATAAAATAAGATTGTACACCCTGTGATATGGGTAAACTATCTCCCAATGCAATATAGGGAATTACCTTTATATGTAGTAGTGCATAGCCCCACGGTAGCCACCAAACCATATATTAAGCATCAGTACTTTACTAACCATCAACTCTTTGTTCCTTTATTTTACTGTACTGAGTAGGAATTCAAACATTTTGGTTTTAGACAATATAAAACATTTTGGAAAGAGATAACATTTTCCTTTAACAAGCTCAAAGATGCTCCGAACGTTGGTAGCTATCATAAGTGTACTAGCTTGTGCACATGTATAACTTTGTAAGTCGCCAAAAGAAAGAACTCCGTGGAGAAGAAACCTACCATATTCTGTATTATCAAGTATGCCATCTGAAAACGCCATCTTGAAACAGTCCCCTCTGATCTTCCTGCAACCTCTGGCCAGTTCCACATAAGAAAAAAACATTGTTATACCAGTTACTGTATAATTTCTACAAAAGTCTCATAATGCAGGGGAGCGGAAAGAGGGATCACTGTGTCATCTTTGGCACATGTTAAGTATTAAAATCCACTTTAGATTACTCACTTTCTCTGGCATCGCTGTCCTAGCCTTCTCCCTTGACCCGAAATTCTTTTTCAGTGTGCTCTGTCATTTTTGCAGCCTCACCAGGTTCGGTAAACTGGAAAGTTTTCTCCCCATAAACGATTCGTAAGCTGGCTGGCATAAGAAGCACATGGTGGAAACTTAAGTGTCGTAGCTGAGCACGGACCCCATCAAAACCCTTCCATCACTGTCTAGTTGCATAGCTCAAATCTGGGAACGGGTACACCTTATTTCCTTGCCATTCAAGAGGACAACGCTTCTTCTTTTTTCTTTTTTTTATACTTATGTTTTATTGGATTTTTGCAATAACATTACATATCAAAACCAGCAGGCAGGTTTCTTTACCATAAACATTTGTTATATCATTTTTACAGTATCTAAGTTACAAGCAGTCCTGCATCAAGTTACATCACTTGAGGGAATTGTGTAAAAGTCAACATTTGATGAACTTTAAATTAGTTGGCAGAACCAACATGTGTAGTAATGTCCATGACAATAATTATAGTCCTAGATAAAGCCCATGCAGCCATGAGCCAGGGTGTTTAGAAATTATCCACTGTAATCATGCACCCTGTCAAAGGGTTGAGCATCCCTTCTTCTTAAACATAGGGTTTATAACCAAATTCCTTAAACTCTCCAACACAGCTTAAACAGTGCACAGTATAAAACTTATAATGCAACATCATGTTATATTAACAGGAAACTCGTCTTCCCTTCTGCAACCCCCAAATCAAACCTATAGTTTCAATTATAAGTATCTTAATTTCAGGTGGTACTAGCCCACCTCCACCATAAGGGATACTTGGGAAGGGGTCACAAGGGGAAAAAGCAAGTGGGCAGGGGGGAACAGGCAACATACACACAGCCTGAGGCGCCATTTTAACAACGCCTCAAATTAGCTGCATGTTTTCCCAACATAAGTTTCTTTGAAATGTAAAACATTTATACCATCACCATGCCAAAAATCCCCCCCCCCGGTAGGTCTACAAATGCCCCCAGAAAGTCTATAAATGTCCCACATTTAAACCTCTTGTAGATACTAAATAGTCAGATGGAAAACATCTAAGGCTCATATTATTCAGTTGTCCTGGTCCCCATCCAGAGGACAACGCTTCTGTGCTTGATTTAAACTGTTATCCCTATCCAGTACAGTTCCTAGCACCACAAGGAGAGTGTGAGGTGGAAATTCGTTTGTTACAGTATGGACTCTCTCCCCCCCCCCCCCATAGGCTAATCTGATAGATTTTGAGGATCATTGTGAACTCTTCCACATGCAGGGCATCTCGAAAGAAGTTCACCATAAACATTAGGGTTCTCTCCCTCCACTCATTCAGAAAGTCCCTGAATACGAACATGGGTAGCTCTTGAAGCATTTTCAAGATTCTTAAGGCGGCAGCAAATTATAACATTTTCCTTAGTCAGGTCCTCGGACGCTGTCAGTGCTGTTTCTGCCGATTTAGCCGCCGCTTTGGTTTCGCCCTCTAATAGTCCCATTTTTATATCAAGCACTTTAAATTGTAATCTTCTACCTTCTTACCAACTTTCTGAATAGCTTTTAGTAATGCTGCATTTGAAGTCTGTGTTAGTGCTTCCCCTCTCAGTCTCCTTATGTGCCTCTTTACTTTGTGTCCTTAGGTTGGGCTCCTTCTCCACCAGCACCCAGTCGATTGGTTCTGTCCATAATTTTGAACCGATCAGTGTAGGCTTTTCAAAACAAGATTATTATATCTTCCCTGATGTCTGCCTACCAGTACTGTGTAGTAGATCTTGCAAAGCTTAGATTTTCCACTTACAAATGACGATTTCTGCAGCTTCCCACAGTGCTCCACAAAACTGCTGCTGTAAGCTCGGCAGTTGGCCAAGCCCCCCTCCATATATGCCATTTTTGAAATTAAAGTAGATTCTGTTTTCTTCCGATTTCTCTTGGTGTTTTCTGAGCTCGTTTTCTGTGTGTTTCTGTAGTATATGTGTCTGTGTCTACGTGCTTTTCCTCACTTTTTGTTTTTCAGGTGTTTCTCATTTGGGCTTTTGGAGAGTCTCTGCTGTTTGTTATTTGTGATCTAATTTAGCCTTGTGTGTGACATAACTACTATGTGGATAAATGTAACTACTGTGTGAATAAATGGCATTTATTCCACAGTAGGTACATTTATCCACATGACAGATCTGGTAAGCAAACATCACACATTTTTATTTTGTTAGTAGGGCAGATATGGTGTTTTATTCCATGCAATATCATTTCATCCCCATTTTAAGAACACAGATACAGAAGGCTAAGAGGGGACATGAAGACTATATTCCACATGCAGAGGAGCTCACTTATAAGAACATCCTGTTTGTAAGAACATTTTTTGGATGTCCCGATTTTTGCCCATTATTTTGTGTGGCAGCAAAGCCCATTAATAAGAACAACCACCCTGTTTAGGAGGACAGTTTTTTTCCAGAGTTGTTAGTAGATGGTCATTGTCACCTCTCTGTGTACTGAACCAGGGCTGAATCATGATCTAGTTTCCTCATTAATGGTCACATAAGTAGTGAGTGGATGTGTGAAGGATGCCCTATGAAGAAGACAGAACACATTCCTTCATGGTTAGCTGTGACACTGAATGAACTTTATGAAAAGACGCATAATCGCCAGCCTGGTGGTGCTGAGGGTTGAGGCGCTGGATGCCACACCTCACGCTAGGCTGGCAACCCGGGTTTGGGAACAGCCTCGGGTCGTCGGGTATCAGTACGTGGGGGGGAGCAGGATTGAGCCAGCTGGTAGGCAGCTGTCCTGTCCCAGGGGTAGTAGAGGTGGGTTGTCGCCCCCCCCCCGGTAGTTCCGCTCCCACGGGTGGAGGTCCGATGGGTAGCGTAGGCAGGAGGGGCAACATTGACCTGGTGGAGGAAGGGGCTGAGCTGGCACCACGGTGTGTGTGTGTGTGTGCCAGGGCCGCGTGATGGGAATGGGAAGGAAAACCTACAAATAATAAAAATCCGTATGGGGAAAAAAAAAAATACACTTCATCATTTGGTCAAGATATTTTTTAAAAACTACTGCATATTATATTGCTTTTAATAGGTTCTCTAAAAACTAGTTTGAGCCCAGTTTCATTGTGTTAACCATAGATTTTTCACAGTTTTAAATAAAGCCCTCTTATAGGAACATCCCAGTTATAAGAACATTTTACTTGGCATTTAAGGTGTACTTAGGGCTCCACTGTACTAAACAGAACAGAGTAGAGTATATAGGGGAAATGTGTTGGGCTGTGGTAGAATACACTATTTAACTGCATGAGTACACGCTGACCTCCATGAGTGATGCTGAGGTCAGTGTGCACGAGTGCAGATAAATAGTAAAAACAACAAAAATGAGCAGAGCACACACACCTTATAAAAAAACAAGGGCACCAGTCTCCTATTTCAAATTTTTTTTATTAAATAGGCATATTTAAGAGCCAAACCTGACGCGTTTCGGATGGTAACTCATCCTTTATCAATTGATAAAGGATGAGTTACCATCTGAAACATGTCAGGTTTGGTTCTTAAATATACCTATGAGGTTGTGTGTGCTCTGCTCATTTTTGTTGTTTTTACTGTATTTATTGAGTATTGTAGCACCATGTCCTTGTGCCCACTCCAGTCTGTTGCAGGTGCAGATAAATAGTGAATTTCACCACAGCCCAACACATATTCCATTTATACAATAGGGGTGAAAGGATAGGGTCGTCTACTGTGGTGTTTGCTGGTGTGTTTACTATTTTTGTATTTTTTTTGTATGGTTTAGTTTTGCATTTTGTTTTTCTTTTTTGGGGCTGTGGAACTGGTGTTTTTCTTCCGCGTTTTTGTGCGTTTCCAGGATTGGCTGTTCGTTTCATGGTGAGGTTTGCTATTGGTGTATGATAGGTTGTAGGTTGGAAGTAGGAGGGATATGTAAGTTTTGAAATATGGCGGTTCCATATTTCATCTCACGAGACTCGGGGTGTGCGTTTTGTCTTAGCAGCAGTTTTTGTTTTTTGTACTGCTTTTTTTTTTTTGTTTGTTTGTTTTTTACAGGTTAGCGACATTGAGGCTTTTAAAAGTTATGTTACCTTCGTGGGTCAGGGAGAGAGTGAGATTCTGGTCTGCTCGCCGGGGGTGGGGGTGGCATTCTAAAAGAGCTACACAGAAAAGGGAGCCTTGCTGAGGAGGCTGCTGCAAGTGTGTTGGAGTTGGAACGGTTAGTTTATTTTGTACTTCTCTCGAAACAGTAGGGTTCTGGTATCATGATTGTGTTTGTTGTTTTTTAGAAGTATTAGCAGGGTGTTGTGGTTGGGAGTTTGAGAGGGACGTCGGTGTGGTTAGAGACCAGTGGGGCACAGGACCCAAGGCAGCATGGATTCACAGTGGGAAGGTGATGTCAGATGAGTCTAATAGATTCCTTTGACTGGGTGACCAAAGTTGTAGACCAGGGAGGGGCTGTGGACATGGCCTACCTAGACTTTAGCAAGGCATTTGACACAGTCCCACACAAAAGATTAATAAACAAGTTAGCCAGCCTGGGAGTAGGTCCTAGGGTGGTAGCTTGGGTAAAAAATTGGCTGGACAGCAGGACACAGAGGGTAACAGTAAACTGAGTTCACTCTGAAGAAAGGGGGTTACTAGTGGGGTACGGCAGGGTTCAGTGCTGGGACCAGTCCTCTTTAATATTTTTTTTTTAACTTTATATTTATTAGTTTCTTGTATAAGCATACATACTAGTACATTTCTCATACAGGATAACACAGAGTACATTTATAGACAGCCAATTTGCTGCTATAACAATGAATATGGAGAACATAAGCCTTAATATCCTGTAGTCTGTTACAGAAAGAGTTGGGGGGGCGGGGATTCCAATAATAGTAACTGAAGTCCATAATAATCAAGAAATGCCAGCCTCTTCAAAGGCAAAGGTACGTCCATTAGACAGAATATCAAAGGGATAATAATGCAATCATTAGATTGCTATTTAACCTGTTCTTCAGTTAGGGATCAGTCCTACAAAAAATATTATACCCCCTTGCAACACTTCAATTCCCCACCTAGACCAAACATTTACATCTAGCAACACTATAACGACAGTAATTAAAATTGAAACAGCACAAATCAGCAACCTTGAGCATTTTAAACATCTACTGTAATGAAGTATGAAGGCACAAAGCAGTTACAGCTATCGCTTTCGGGTAGGGAAAACAAACAAAAAGGGGAGCATTTCAAACGTAATAAATTCCCCACGCTCATCTGCTTTGTGAGCTTTAGTAATGTTTTAATTTAAAAAAAAAAAAGCCTCCATACACCCTTATGTTCCCCCCCCCCCAGCATCAACAAGCATCTTAAAGAAAAGAGGCAGTCTATCTTTTCAAGTCCACTTGGTGGGTCAGCAAACCACCGAGGGAATTAAACCTCAACTGTTCCATCGCTGCCCAGTACTCACTCATCAGTCCTCTGTTTCAGAATTGGAGTAGGCAGGTTCAGGACGTCCTTTCCGACTCTGAAATTCTCCCTCTATCTTTTCAGTCCATCTTCCTGCATCATGAGAGTTGCTAAATTGCCACAGTTTTCCCCCATAAACAACTCGAAGTCGGGACGGCAGAAGAAATGAGTGGACTACTCTCAAAGTCTGCAAACGTTGCCGCACTGCATCAGAGTTCTTCCTTCTTGCCCTCGTCTGGTAGGAAAGATCAGGGAATAGTTTAAAATCTGCCCCAGATATCTCAAGTGGATAAGCTGCACGAGCAGCGCGGATCACCTCATCTCAGATCTCCGACCCAACTGACTTCAGAATGATGGTGCATGACTGATTTGTTGTGGCAGGATGGATTCGAGGATTTACTCTGTAGGCTTTCACAAATGAGGACCCTTGGATGTTTTTGGGTAGATTAAAGGTTTCTTTCAACCAAGACACCAAATATGATAGTAGTCTAGTCCACTCCACTCTTCCGGGAACTCCGATCAATCTTATGTTCCCTGCTCAGAGTTAATTTTTGATTGCCTCCATACGGCTACATAGTTGCCCATTTTCTTTTATCAGTGTGGTAGCCGTTGCCATAGACAAGACCGACCTTTTGTCAACCTCTGCCACCGATCCCGTCAGTTTCTGGAGCGCAGCATCATGTGTCTCCAACTTTTGGAGAGTTTTTTTCTATCTTGGAGTCGATGGCCCACATAAACTCAATCATGGCACTCCATTGGGGCTCTGATGCGTTTTGAGTTCCACTGCTACTCTGGCCCGCTGGTTCTGGGGCCTTGCTTGTCTGCAACTGTTGTGAATCTTTCAGGTGGCCCTGAGGTTGCGCTTTCTGCCTTCCCATCCAAATTAGATTGTTCTGCTCCGTACACTGTTCTGCGTCGATTCTTTCAATTCGTTTTAAAGAATTTATAGCTTTTGCTGCAATTTTAATTGTTTTTAGTCTCGGGTGGTGAGGAGGTGCAAAGGAGTATGACCAGCCTGGAAGATGGCTCCCTAGTGCCTACCTCTTTAATATCCTTATAGGTGACATTGCGGAGGGACTGGAAGGAAAAGTATGTCTCTTTGCAGACGACATAAAGATCTGCAACAGGGTTGATACACAAGGGGGGAGGAAAGGATGAGAAGGGACTTGGCAAGGTTGGAGGAATTGTCAAAAGTATGGCAGCTTGGATTCAGTGCAAAGAAGTGCAAAGTAATGCACCTGGGAAGCAAAAACCCAGGGGAAGAGTACACAATGAGGGGGAGGTACTAACAACAAAAATGGAAAGGGACCTGGGGGTAGTCATATCAGGTTGGCAAGTAATGTGAGAAGGAAGTACGGATGGATGGAGGATACTGGGATGCATAAGGAGAGGCATTATCAGTAGAAAACAGGAAGTTGTTATCCCCCCTTTGTACAGACAGTTGGTGAGACCCCATCTGGAGTACTGCATGCAGTTCTGGAGACCTGATCTCTGCAAGGACATAGACAGGATGGAGGCAGTCCAGAGGAGGGCAACTAAAATGGTGCAGGGTCCGCACTAGAAGCCGTATGAAGAGAGACTAAAGGAGCTTAATATGTATACCCTTGAGGAAAGGAGGGAGAGGGGGGACATGATAGAAACTTTCAAGTACCTCAAGGGAGTCAACAGTCCAAGAGGGTAACATCTTTCTGAAAAAGAGATGTGCAAGAACAAGGGGGCCCAATTTGAAGATAGAGTGGGGATGGCTCTGGGGCAACATGAGGAAGTATTTTTTCATAGAGAGGGTGATGGACGCATGGAACGGCCTTCTTGAGGAGGTCGCAGGGTCAAAAACCATGGGGGAATTCAAGAATGCATGGGACAGATGTAAGGCAAATCTGGTGGGGGTTAGGAAGAAGTAGGTTGTTAGTTAACTAGGATCTGCAGCTTATCCAGTAGGTAGGGAAATTGGCAGACTGGGTGGGCCAAGCGGTCCTTATCTGCCGTCAAGAGTCTGTGTTTTCCATGTAGAGAAATAGGCTGTTGAGGCAGGACTGTGTTGGGAGCAGAGCAGAGTGGAGGTGGTGATGTAGCTAAAGTATGGATAGATGTAGCTACTATGTGAATAAATGGTATTTATTCCATAGTAGGTACATTTATCCACACGGTAGGTCTGGTAACCACGCATCACGCTTCTTTATCTTGTTATTAGGGCAGATATGCTATTTTATTCTATGCAGTAGTCTTTCACCCTAGTTGTATAAACACAGATACAGAAGGCTGAGAGGAGACATGACCACAGTTCCAAATGTTAAAGGGCATAGACAGGGTGAAGCATACACAGATGCAGAAGACTGAGAGGGGACTGATCACAGTGTTCCGATTACTAAAGGGTATGGACTGAAAATACATTTACGAAAATAACAAAGTACAGATAAAAGCGAAAATTAGGATAAATCACAGTGAAGTGGTACAACAGGCACATTAAAGAGCAACTTTTTAAGTACCACCCCCAGAAGCATAAAAACCCCTTACTGGGCTCTGAGAGTCCTCTGGTGCTAAAATTAAAATTTTTCTGTGCCCCTATTTGGCAGGGAAGGGATCGTAATTTGGCTCCATGGAGCTGAGCCGCGCTGATCCCTTCCACTTCCATTTACAGGTTTCATAAGCATAAGGTATCAAGGTATTTTATAACATGGTGCTGTTACATACTAAATCCTACAACAGTAAACACAACCTGTTTTACATACGCTTGGAGGTCACAACAATAACTCCCCTGTACAAGGACCTGAGAGGGAAAAGGAAAATTAAAGAGGACACTGTAGCATAATCAAGAAAGAGAGGGGGGTGCCCATAGGTGGCCAGCCTTATGGACTAGAAATAGTAAAGGATATATTAGACTAGGAAATAGAAGAACTGTTGCAACAGATTTAAGTAAAGGTTGGTCCTCCAGAGTGGCAGAAGCTCCCTGTCACAACCCAATGTGGATGCATCAAAGGGCAGTACTTAGACAAGCCAGGAGGTGGGGGGCCTCTAGACCACCAGGGCATGTTACAGAAATGGTTTGGGGGGACATCGGGGATCGGGGGCACTAGACCACCAGTCAAGATAAGTATACTGTAACAGAATATTACAGTATTGCAATTGGCTCCAGGACCGGACCCAGAGGGTCGTAGTTGGTGGGATAGTCTCATCCCCAAGGAGGGTCATTAGTGGGGTCCCACAGGGATCAGTCCTTGGGCCCCTTCTGTTCAACGCCTACGTATCTGACATAAGGACAGGAATCAGGAGTGAGATGAGTCTCTTTGCAGATGACTTGAAACTGGGGGCGGTGGTGGATGGGGAGGAGGGGAGGGTGGCCCTACAGGGGTCCTGGAGGCTCTGGAAAGATGGTCTAGAAAGTGGAAGCTGAGGTTCAATGCAGGGAAATGCAAGGTACTCCACCTGGGTGCCAGAAACCCAGGCCAAGTGTACACCCTGGGGAAATGCTACAAGTCTCGATGGCTGAGAGGGACCTGGGGGTGGTGGTGGATGTCAAGATGAACAACTCTGAGACTTGTAGGAGGGCAGCAGCCAAGGCCAACAGGATGCTGGGATGCATCGCTAGGGGGATCACCTCCCTGAAGGAGGAAGTGATACTCCCTCTGTATAACTGCTTGGTGAGGCCGCACCTTGAGTACTGCGTGCAGTTTTGGAGGCCACACTTAAAGAGGGACATTAACCTCCTGGAGAGGGTCCAGAGGAGGGCAACCAAAATGATTTGGGGCTTGGGGACAGGACCTATGAGGAGAGGCTTGAAGAGCTAAGTGTGTACACATTGGAAGAGAGAAGGGACCGGGGGTACATGATAGAGGTCTTCAGGTACATGAAGAGGGTAAATAGGGGAGGAACAGTCAGGGTGCTTCGAAGGAAGGAGGAAGGGGCCACTAGAGGGCATGGGTGGAAGCTGGAGGGGGGAAGATTCAGGGGAGAAAGGAGGAGGTGCTACTTCACTGAGAGGGTGGTGGAGCCATGGAATGCACTGCTTAGGGGGCTGGTGGAGGCAGAGACAGTGGAGGGGTTCAAGAGGGGGTGGGACAGGTACAGGGGAAGGGTTCTGGAAGCAAAATCCAATGCAGCAAGAATATCCAGAACTGGGAAGGGAGAAGCCAGAGAAGGCGAGGGGGACAGCAAGGTCAGCACCCAGGGTGGGGGCTGACCAAACGAGCAGACACGAAAGACCGTTAGGCCTATTCTGCTGGCATTTTAGTATGTTAGTATGTTAGAATACAGTACAATGCAAATGCACCCCACCGGGTGCCACATCACTCACGGTGATGCCCAGCTGTTCCCATGACTCCCCATATGGCACTTCCCTTGCCCCTTCTGCACATGGCCCCCTTCCCCCTCCTGTCCAGCAGCTTCACCCTCCACCACCATTATCCCGGCCCCTCTTGTGTTGTGCAGGGCAGGGGGTCGAATCGCTGTAGCAGTTTCAGCAGGTGCCCCAACTGTTTGTCACAGCAGTTGACTTCTGGCAGACCTAGGGATTTTGGCACTGGGACTCTTAGATTTTTATAAAATCTGGCACAGGGTCCCTGGCGCACCTGGAGTTTGCCGCAGCCTTGAAGTGACGCAACTTGTGTCACTCTAAGGGCTCTTTGAAATTGGGACCCCAGTGTCTGGGTCCATCCACCTTGTTACGCAGGCTAAGAACAGAGGAAGTGTCAGTGTTACTCCCTTTAACTGCGTGTGACCCTGGTAAGCAGTGTCTCATTTGGAGCCATTGCCACTGTGCTTTGCTTTCTAGGGAGAAAATCCCACAAAGTCTTCCAAAGGGGATTACATCCCCATTCTCCCATAAGTCCCCAATTAGCCATACACATTTCCTTTGCCTAGCTGTCCAGGGTACCATTTCCCCCTGTACTAACACGAGGGTTTCGACCAAGAGGGGCTTGAATGGAGACATTATTATTGTAATGATATGCTCTGTGCATCTTGGTCCATATGTTCACTCTGATACATAAGCACCAGGTGTTGTACCTGCCTTTCTTTTTTTTTTTAACTTTGTTTATTGTTGTACAACAGTTATACATACAAGTTATGCTCGAACACCAAGCATTCAGACAGAAAAAAAAGAAATCAATGAGGCCTTACCTCTCTTAATACAAGCAAGTAAAGGGTTGATTGGTGCATTATAGATATGACTGCAAGTGTCCATTGCCATGTATAAGAGCCCAAGCGTTGCGTGGGTCAGATTCAGAAATCTAATCTCTAGCAAGTGTCTCCAGTTATCTCCACCTCCAAACTGGGAAGAAAAGAGAAATAAAACCATGCCCCCCTATATCTGCCTTTCTGTAGCTGCTTGGGCTATTGTATAATGGAGTTGGTCTGAGCCCAGCTGTACCCTCTCCACCTCAGCTCCGGTGGGCTAGTCTGGTCTTGTCTCATTCTCTGGCTTAGGTGACAGTGGGTAGAATTCAGGAAATGTTCCACTCCCTTGCCTTTGGAGAGTTGTAGCCTGTCTAGTCTTATCCGGATTCTTTTGTCCCACAAAAATGATGTCATATTTTTGTCTGTGGTCTTAAATATATTGGTAGGAATCACTAGTGGCAACATGGGAAGGGGGTATAGCACCTGTGGAAAGATTGTTGTCTTGATTGTGAAGATTTCCCCCCAAAAGGTCAGAATAAGTTTGTCCCATCAATCCAGCTGTCCCTATATTTTCCCTAGTAGTGGATTGAAGTTTTTTTCCCCCACCATTGTGTGAATGTCTCAGTGTGTTTGGAGCCCCAGGTACGGGATCCCCTCTTCTGGGGAATGGGAAGAAGACTGTAGTAGGTCAATAGTCTGTGAAGAGGAGTAGTTCAGACTCAGCCCAGTTTACTTTATAGCCTGATATACGTGACAAGGCTTCAGTGCAGTTGGTAACCACAGGATTGGTGGTCTCTGGCCAGCTGTCTAGTAGCAGCATATCATCTGCATATAGCAGGACCTTATGGTGTTTATTTATTTACTGAATTGTTTCACCAGGAAAGGTACACTGAGCAACTTAATGCTCGTCTCACGGCACGTCCTGGGGGAAGGGGTAGTGGGATGTACAGTAGTAGCAATGACAAATCATACAGCAATACAGAGGTGCGATTAAATGCAGCAATAAAGAGGTACAATAAAATACAATACATACATTCAAGCATAGTCAAGGAATATGTAACATAGTAAAAAGTACATCCTTGTGAGAGGCATCCATTTACAATACATGAGTAGCATAGATGATGCAGGTATACAATGCATAATACATACGAATAATTAAGAGCAGCGCTGAGCCATGGGCCTAGGTGGAGTGCAACAGTATTATGTGGGTGGTACACTGCAGCAGTCGCAGTAACCTGGGTGTAAACATAGGTGAGCATGTCTTGAGGTTGAGCGCTAGACCATGAGGGATAGGGTAAGTGCATGAGGTAAGAGGGCAGGTGAGAAAGGAGTTGGGTAAGGAGGGGGTCAGAAGCAGGTGCAGGAAGGAGTGAGATAGTTATGTAGCGCAGAGGTAAGAGAAAAAAGGGAGGAGGAGAAGTGGATTTGAGGAGGCAGACAATTCCACAGTTTAGGCAGGTGATACGAGAAGGCTTTCTGGCCAGAGGATGTGGTTCTGCCAGGAATAGAAAGGATACGAGTCAGCATGGGATCTCAGGGAATAGAGGGAGGGGGAAGGGGTACCAAGAGAGGAGGAGATGTATGAGGGGCGAACCTGGCAAATTTAGAGATGAACTTAGCATCATGTAAGCTACTTGATTGTGGAGGAAGAATTTGAGGGAGGCGGTAAAGATCACAGTGATGGGTTGGGGGGATGTCAAGAGCGAAACAACAGAAGGAGTTGTAAGAAAGAGTCCAGTCTGGATAGGTGGGACTGTGGGGCAGAACCATAGACTGTCGCAGTAGTCGAAAATGGGCAAGATCATCTTCTGTACCAGCTCGCGCCTGGTGGCAAGCGGGATGCAGCTGCGGTTTCTGTAGAGGGCACTGAGCTTAGGCTTTAATTTTTTCAGAACGGCCTCTATATGTACAGAGAAGTTGAGGTATCTATCCAGCCAAACGCCGAGATACCTGAATGAGGAGACATCCTCAAGAGCAGTCTCATCAAGGATGTGAAAGGAGGGAAGGTTGCTTAGCCGAGCAAGTCTCTGCCTTGTGCCGAAGGACATGGAGACTGTTTTCTTGGCATTTAGAAATAGTTGGTGTGAGTTAAACCAAAGTTGGACCTTGGCAAAGTCAGACTGAAGCCTGGCAGTGACATCAGGGACTGATTTACCAGAGGTAAACAGCACTGTATCGTCAGCGTACATGTGGATGCTGGATGATGAGCAAACCTGGGGGAGCTCATTTAAAAAGATGGAGAACAGGATGGGGCCTAGCACTGAACCCTGGGGGACTCCAGTGGTAATGGGGGGGGGGGTGAGATAACATCAACTATTCTAACTGATTGCGACCTGCTGGACAGGTAGGCACTGAACCAGCCTGTGGCAGCAGGGGGGAGTCCAGCTGCTGATAAGCTGTGTAGGAGGAGGGGGTGAGAGACAGTGTCAAAGGCTTTGGCCAAATCGACAAAGATAGCCAAGGTAATGTTCACTTTGTCGAAGCCTGAGGAGATCGTCTCAGTTAGCCTCAACAGAGAGGTGGTGGTGGAGTGGGCTTTCCTGAAGCCAGGCTAGAAATGGTGAAGAAAGCATAGTCAGAGAGGAACAAGGAAAGTTGGTTGAGCACTATGTGTTCTTGGAGTTTGGCTAAGGTAGGAAGGAGAGAGATAGGTCAATAGTTCCCAGGAGAGGTGGAGTCTCCCCCCTTAGGGAGGGGGAGGACTACAGCATGTTTCCAAGCTGAGGGAACAGTGGCAGACTGAAAGGAGAGATTTAGTATCGAGGATAGAGGATACGCGATGGCAGGAGCCGAGAGGGAGAGGAGCCTAGGGTCAAGGCCATCAGGTGAAGAGCCTTTGGTAGAATCAAGTGCCAGGAGAGCTGATAGAGTAGTTTCAGGAGAGAAGGAGAACTGGGGAGGGGTGAGGGATGGCGGGGGGGCAGAACAGCATGGGGAGGGCAGATTGTAGGGATGAGATAGGGACAGGTACAGGGCAGTGGGTGGGGAGGTAGACAGGGACACCGGGGCAAGAGAGGTGTTTGGGAGTGTTCTAAGCAGCGCAGAGGTACAGGTGGCAAAGTGGGAGTTGAAGCAATCGGCAGTGGCCATAGGTTCAGTAAGGACAGCTTGGTTGTGCCTGAGGATAGGTGGTGGAGTGTTTGAAGAAGGCGAGAAGAGGTATTGGACGGCCTTCCGGTTTCTCCCTCCTGTATTCCAGTTATATTCGGATTTGCCCTACTCATCATGGCAGGGGGCTCTAGTGGCAACACAAATAGCAGTCGGGTAACCCTGCATAATTCCTTTATTCAGGGAGAAACAAACCAGATGTGGTGCCATCTACAGAGACTGAAGCAGAAGCCACTTTATACAGGGTGTGCACCCATTCTGTAAACCCCTCCGCTAAGCTGATCCTCTCCCACATAACTCGTTCTCATTTTTTTATTTTTTTATCATGATATTCTTTTTCCAACGCTGTGGACCTGGCAGGGGCTACAACCCCCCCCCCACACTTGGAGGGGGTGCGTCAGGCTCCAACAGGGCCATCCTGGGTCCTGCTGGGTCCAGATATTTTCCTCCGTTTTTCTCCCTTTTGCACCCGTGCACCATCCAATGGGCGCAGCAGCTGTCTCTACCTCCACAGAGGCAGCCAAGCACCCTGGGCACGGGCGAGCCCCTCTAGCTGTGCTGCTGCTCACATCACAAACCCCCCACCCTGAGGAAGGAGAGCTGTGACACTCAATCTTTACCTCCCCTGCCCGCCCCCGAATGACCCGAATCCGGGTTGCCGGCATGGCACGAGGTGTGGCGTCCAGTGCCTCAACCCTTGGCGCCACCTGGCCAGACCTAACTCATTCTGTTTATTAGAAGTTTTGTCTTTTATAAACACAACAAACAGTTCATTCAGAGTATAGTTACAATTCTTCTGAATTATTACTGTAATTCAGTTCTTACTACATATTAGTCTATTTCATCTTATTCAGACATACAGAGTTTTAGACTGCATTCTGTACAGAGTGATCACTGCATGTGATTCACTAGTTGATGTTTGCCCCGCTTTTTACATAATGCATAAGTTTATTATGATTTCTAAATCTAAACATAATTAAAGTAGTAACTACCAGTGGTGCTGTACTGCTTCCCAGTGAAGGAGTGGCGCTGGGGGGCCCTTCTGATTTGTACCTTGTCCCCAAAACTATTCCATTTCTATCTGTATAAGTTGGGGGGTTGAACTTTCTTCTGCCTGGTACCTCACACTGTGGGTGTTTAAGAAATGGCTCCCAGATTTCAGAAAAGCTTTTCAAACAACATGAAGTCTTGCTATATTATGACAATTGCAGTATGACTGCAGGTTAGAACTGCTCCGGAGGTGAAATAGTTAACTTTCCATGCAGGCATGGAACTTAGAGCGCGAGCTCGGTTGAAAACTCTGTCTGTTGTGCTTCAAAGACAAACTGTCAGATTCTTTACTCCGCCTCACTGAACAGTCGCTCCGGAGATTTCTCCTTCTGCTCGGTTCATTTTGTCAGTTTAAAAGTATTATTTTTCGGTTTTAGCCGAAATTAAACCGCAACCGGTCGGTTCAAGCTCTGTCTGTGGTAAAGTAAGTAATAGATAGGTTTTACATTTAGTTTTTCTGTGTGGAACTTGTAATTTGTTATCGGTTCGGTTTGAACCGATCAGGTTGTATTTAAATCTACTAGTCCTTTTTTAGAGTGCGGTTCCCGGTTCTTATCGGTTCTAAAAAAAAGGATTTCATTATGGTTTTTTCCACAACCCGTGACACGGTTGGGAACCGATGGAGTGTCTTGCTTGGTGGATTGCCATAAACGGGCAAGTTGGTTAGGCTGGCATTATGTCTGAGAAACCCAAAGAAAACCGGACCCACTGGGTTTCAACACTGTAGTGTTTGTGGGAAGCTTTGCTAAGGCTGACCCACACACCACATGTCTATTGTCTGGGGTTTGACCACCTCAATTCAGACTGCCAGATTTGTCACAATTTCCCTGCTGCCACCATAGATAAGAGAGTTGGTAGGCTCAGGGAAAGGGAGGCCAAAAAGTCCGCTGACCCGGATGGCCAGCCCGGTTCGGTACCAACCGACTGGAGGGAGTGCCTCTGACCAGGGCGATACTTCCTCGGGCAAACGAAGAGCTGGTTCTGAGGAGCCGGTTCCAGCAAAAAGGACTAGAAAGTCAGCTAGTGTAGAGCCAAAAGTTCTCTCCCCAACTGCTGAGGAAGTAGCTAAAGCAATTAAAATTGTCCGGTCTCTCTCTCCGGTTCCGACCGAACCGACACCTTCTGGTAAGCGTTCGGTTCGGCCGGTTCAAGATTATGATTTTGAGGATTTTTATGAACCGGGGGAGGGGGAAGAGGAATATGAGGAGAGTGAATATGGTTTTGAAGATCTGGATGTGCCCATTGATCCGGACATCTCTCCAGATAGACTCCTAGGGGTTTCTCCTCCAAGACTTTCTGAGTCCCCTTCTCATTTCATGTTTTATAAAAAGTTGTTGAAACTCTCAGCTCCCTGTTGAGGAAGCTGTTGTTGACCAGGAGGAGCCAGACTATGTAGAAATGATGGATATTCCAGAGTCTAGGAGACTGTCTATTCCTTTGCATAAATCTTTTGGAAACAGACAGTAAAAGTTTTAAAAACTCCTCACACTATACCTCCTGGATAAAAGGATGGACAAGAGGTATACCTTATCAGGCTCCGACACTGATTTCCTCACTCAGCAATGCAGCCATGTGGGGTAGTGCAGGCTGCAGCCTGTGACAAGGCTAATATTCCCTAGCTTCACACCCCTGAGAAGGACTCCAGGAGGATTGATGCTATGGCAAAGAAACAGTACATGGCAGCATCTTTGGGACTCAGACAAGCAAATTATAAGCTTATGCTGCTAGGTACCAGAAATCCAGATGGGATACTGTGCTGGCCCTAGCAAAACAAGTCCCTGACCAGCTTGCCAGGGAGCTGGAACAGGTGGCTATGGATGGTATTGAGGCATCCAAGGTGCAATTTCATGCTGCAGTGGACTCTAATGATGTTTCATCAAGAGTCATGGCTACATCTGTGGCACTGCAGGATGTCTTGGCTCAGATACTACCCTGTCTCAGGATACCCAGTCTAAGGCCATGGATTTTCCTTGTTGGGAAATTCTCTGTTTGGGGAGCAAACAGAGAATTACATGAAGAAAATGGATGAATATAGGACCACCTATAGGAGTGCACAGGCCAAGGAAAGGCAGGCCACCTCAAAAGCAGCTTCCTAGAGGCAGGGCAGGCCTTTCATAGGCCTTTTACCAAGCTCCAAGCTTCCTCCTCCGATGCTCAGAGGGGGTTCTTTAGAGGGAGAGGCAGATGGGGTACAAGCAGGTCTGCTTCCACCCCTCAGCCCAAAGCCCCTGCCAAGCAGGCACCCTGATGGGATTGCCAGGGCCGATTCTCCCCTACCTGAAGGGGGCAGGCTGGCTTACTTTGTCCAGGACTGGATGTCTTTAACATCAGACAAGTGGGTCCTGGAAGTAGTAAGCCAGGGACTGGTTCTCAGCTTCAAAAAATTTCTAAAGCTGAGAACCAGATCTTTTCCACCTGCAACTCCATCAGAGTCACTTGCCCTAGAGGCAGAGGTCTCTACTCTCCTGGCTCTCAGAGCTGTGGAGAGGGTTCCTCTCCTACACCAGGGCAAAGGTTTGTACTCCAGGTACTTCCTTACCCCAAAAAAGACAGGAGAATGGCGGCCCATCCTGGATCTCAGATATTTAAACAAGCACATTTTAAAGCCAAAGTTCAAAATGGTGACTCTGGGAATTATCCTGCCCTCTCTAAGGCCAGGGGACTGGCTAGCTTCCCTGGACCTCAAGGATGCCTACTTCCATATTCCCATCAGAAGCTCCCATCGAAAGTACCTCAGGTTCGAGCTGCCCTCAGGTACTACCTGGCAGTAGCAGTTGCCTACCTAATAAGGCAAAAGATTGCCATCTTTCCTTACCTGGACAATTGGCTCATAGTAGGCCAGTCCCCAGACCAGGTCAAATTACACCTTCAGATAACGCAGCAACTGCTTACCTCTCTAGGTTTCCTTCTGAATCTCTCAAAGTCAGTTCTAGAGCCTGTCCAGCTTCTTACCTTCATAGGCGCAAAACTGAACACACAGGAAGCCAGGGCCTTCCTTTCCCTAGACAGGCCAAAGACCCTGGTCTCCCTGGCCTCCTCATTTACCCTGCAGGTCTCCCAGCCAGCAAGGCATTTTCTGCAGCTCCTAGGACACATGACTGCTTCCACAGCAGTTGTGCAGGGAGCAAGATTTCAGATGAGGGACATCCAGTTCCATTTGAGAGCTTTTTGGTCTCAAAGAAAGGATCCTCTTACCAAGTTGATCCCAGTAACTCGAACCCTGATCCAAGCCCCTACAGTGGTGGCAGGATCAGACCAACCTGAGACAAGGGGTTCCTTTTGTCACTCAGTCTCATTCTCTAATCCTTATTACAGATGCGTCCCTCTTGGGCTGGGGAGCTCACATGGGCGACCTCACCACCCAGGGTCTGTGGTCTCCCCAGGAATCCCTGCTCCACATCAATCTGTTGGAGCTTAGAGCAGTTTTTCTAGCACTTCAAGTTTTTTCCAAATCTGTTCAGAACAAGAGTATTCAGGCCAGAACAGACAACGCCACTACAATGTGGTACATCAACAAGCAAGGGGCACTCGGTCTACGGCGTGTGCATCAAGCGATGAGATTGTGGTCTCTGGCTTACTCCTGAACACCTCTCTACGGCAGTTCACCTCCCAGGCAAGGACAATGTCCTGGCAGATGCTCTCAGCAGGATTTCCAGGCCACCACGAATGGTCACTGGATCCCTGGTCTTGGGAGTAGTATTTGCCAGATGGGGCACCCACAGATAGATCTTTTGCAGCCCCAGGCAATCACCAACTTCCTTTTTGCTGCAGGCCCCCAGTGTTGGGCTCTCTCCCACTGGATGCCTTAGCCCTCAGTTGGGAGGGGAAGTTTCTCTATGCCTTCCCTCCCTTTCCTCTCCTGTTCAAAGTGCTAATCAAAATCAGATCCCAATCCTACAAAGTCATTCTGATAGCTCCGGATTGGGCCAGGCAGCCCTGGTATCCTCTCCTGCTGTCCTTAGCAGTCCATCCTCCCCTGTGCCTTCCCAGGACTCACAATCTGTTAACCTGTGCCCAGGGAAGGGTCTGGTACCCGAATCTCAGATCTCTCAATCTCAAGGCTTGGTTCTTGAAGAGTTAGAGTTTGCTGATTTACACCTTTCCAAGGGTGTAATGGATATATTGAAGGCCTCAAGGAAGCCTTCTGCCAGGGCTACTTACAATTCCAAATGGAAAAGGTTTTCCACATGGTGCTCGGAAAAGCATATTTCCCCAGTTTCTGCTGATCTACCCACAGTCCTGGATTATATGGTCCACCTGAATTCTTTGGGGCTGAGACCAGCTACCCTCAAGGTGCACTTGGCAGCTGTGTCTGCTTTTATTTCAGCAGGTAAATCCTCTTCTCTTTCAGCTCATCCTGTATTTTCAGTTTTTTAAGGGGTTGTTTCACACCAACCTCCATTCAGAGATCCTGCCCTCACCTGGGATCTTAATGTTTGCATTGCTCAGCTTATGCAACCCCCTTCGAGCCCTTGTTTTCAGCTGAGCTCAAGTACTTGACTTGGAAAACTGTGTTTTGAAGCCATCACCTCTGCCAGACGATAAGTGAATTACAAGCGTTGTCAGTGGAGCAGGAGTTTATCTCTTCACAGAGATAAGGTGGTCCTTCGACTAACAGAAGTTCCTGCCTAAGGTGGTTTCAGATTTCCACCTTAATCAATCTATTTCTCTTCCAGTGTACTTCACTGACCACTCTCCTCTGGGGAGAGGAGGCTGCACAGCCTAGATGTGAAGAGAGCCCTAGTTACTACATAGAGCGTCACTAAGGGTCATAGGTTTGACTCCTCCAACTGTTCCTTACCTATGGCGAGTTGGTAAAGGGAAGCCAGCCACTAAAAGATCCATTGCCAGGTGGATTGTCTCTTGTATCCAATTCTGCTACGAGAAGTTGGGTAAAGTTCCTCCCTCAGGCCTGAGGGCTCACTCTACCAGAGGTACAGCTGCCAGAGACATTCCTATTCTAGAAATATGTCAAGCAGCTACCTGGAAAACAGTTCACACTTTTACTAAGCATTACTCCCTGGACATCCAGGCTAGGAGTGATGCTCGGCCTGGCACAGCCGTGCTTCAGAGCCTATTTCATAGGTAGGTTCTGTCCTCCTCCATGGGGGTACTGCTGTGTTTATTCATAATATAGCAAGACTTCATGTTGTTTGAAGAAAATTACTCACCTTAGTAATGTTGTTTCTTCTAATGGAGTTCTATATTATGACCTCCTCCCTGCCTGCCCTCTCAGAACCTCTGTTTTGGGATGGGTGGGCACAGGGTTGGCACTTTTTTGATGCCCACCTTGTTTTTCACCTACCTTTTGGGTGAATTGGTGTTGTGTTTTTTTTTGCATTTTGGGGTCTCCTGACTTGAGTCTTTGTTTTAGGCCAAAAAATGAGTGTTTATGTTGGTAGCCAGTTGGCTAGTGTAGGTTTACAGCTTCCACACAGAACCTTAGTGAGTTTTAGCTTGTAAAGATGTGACAGTTTGTCTTTGAAGCACAACAGACAGAGTTTTCAACCGAGCTCACGCTCTAAGTTCCATGCCTGCATGGAAAGTTAACTATTTCACCTCCGGAGCAGTTCTAACCTGTGGTCATACTGCAATTGTCATAATATAGCAAGACTCCATTAGAAGAAACAACATTACTAAGGTGAGTAATTTTTTTCTTCTTGCCTATGCTGCACAAAATAGGCCAACCTCTCGTTCGCAGCCCATGCATTTTGTACGTACCCTGGTGGCCTGCAGCCAGAGATCTCTGTGCCCTATTCAAGTGTGCCAGTCCCCTTGTGGTGCTAACTATACGGTTTGGTGGAGATTTGGGTAGCGGGGACCCCACTGCCTCCGAGCACATCTCTGTTAACCTTGTCCCAGAGTGGCTGTGTAATGTCACAGGCCTCTAATAGAACATGTAAGAGGTCAACTGCTGAAGCCTGACAGCTCCTGCAGCGGTGCTCAGGGAGCAGCTGCATCTTTTGGAGTCTAGCTGGGGTTTTGTCATGTCTATGCAGTACCTTGTACTGAATAAGCTTACGTTGTGTGCCTGTGGCTGCTTTGTATGCACTGACTCAACAGCTTCCCCATTGTTCCTTACCTAGCTCTCTGTCCCAGTCCAGTTTAACTTTGTTTGAAAACTGCATGCAGGCATCCCTGAGTATGGTGTATGTGATTAATGTAGTTTTTTGCAATGTATAAGTTTGTCTGTTTGTACTGTATGTATTGGAACTCTTGAGTTATTCAGGATTATGAAAATAGGGCTAGGTCCCAACAGTCTAATCCTGAGTACAAATAAAGTTATACTTACTAGGGTGCCCAACATGGCATAGCCTACACAATTAGGGTGTGCAAACTAGCACTGTTCATGCTTTCAGAGCAGAACTAGACAGATGTCAGAGGGAGAATGACCTTGAGAGTTACACAGCAGGAGTTAAGCAGCATTCTGGCTGATATCTTTAACTGTATGTCCATGATCAAATTGGTTGTATAGACACTGCTGGGTGGGCAGATGAGGTGGACCCCAAATTCCTTCTGTCTGCTCGGTAATATGAAAAACATTCTTTCTGCCATTTGATGCAGTGTTTTTGGAGAGTGTTGCTCTGCCATTTGTTTTAAAAAGAGAGTCCAGTTTTCTGAAGTTTTCTCATGCCAGTCTGGACCAGGCAGGATGTTTCTCCTGGTCAGCTGAGGGAGAGGGGAAAGACTTCACTTCCTAGATATAACTTACTATCCTCTTTGTATCCAGAGCATAAAGAGCCACTGACGCCTCAAAGAATACTTTGAAAAACATAATAATTTGACACAGTTCTGTTTGCATTCCATATATATTCCGTATGTTTCTCCTCCCCTTTATTACTGAGTAAATGTGCATTAATATATGATCTTTGTCCCACTAAGTCCCCTTAGAGCTCATCTGCCTTTACAGCTGCCTCCCTACTTCAAGTCATGACCCTATGTTGTGACATCACAAACTGCTGCCTTGAGAGAAACTGTGATGTCACAAACAGTGTATTATGATCTCAGGTAGGGAGAAGGCAACAGGAATATGTGAACTCTTCAGGAGCAGAGATCCTGTTTTCATGTAAATGACCTCAGTAATAAATAATTGGGAGGAAAAATACAGAACTAATGTGAAATACAAGCTGAACTGTATGTAAATATTATGTTTTGTTAAAGTTCTCCTGAAGGCATCAGTTGCTCTTTAAAGTGTGCAGTGTCTGAGACCTGGCAGAACAAGTTTGTGTGATTTGAGAGGGGTCTCCCAGGGTCTCAAGCCAGACTCCTCAATCCATGTTTGTTTTATCTTATCATGATTATTTTTTTGGGGAGTATACAAAGGTATGGATTTCTAGTAGTTTCATTTTTTTTCTTAATAAAGTTCCTCTCCCTCCACCACTTGGCCGCCCCTTCGCTGTGTCCTATGGTATCTTGGTGTTTAGTGCCTGATTTTTGTAAGTAATAATCCATGACGGGGTGTGCATGACAGGAGTTTAATGCATACCCCAAGGGTGTAGTAAGGCACGAGGACGAAGATAGTGTCCTTACTTACGCCCTTGCGAAGTGCATTAAAATTCTATGATGCACACCCTGGAAGGGCTTACTACACTTATAAAATGGCTCTAAATAGTTTTTTTGGGGGAGGAAAATGAGATTCGGCAGCTGACCATGGAGAGTTAATGCACAGTCATGTGACATGCTTCAGCCAATCATGTTTGTGTATTTTTCAGTGCCATTTTATAATGTGCATGAAAAAATGGCTCAAGGATGTAAAGGAAACTTCTGTGTTACAGTACAAACAAACTCCATTTTTCTATAATTGAAACACCCTGTAGTCTCAGCAGTTTTTTCAGTACATATTAAGCCATCCCTGCATCTGCGTCCACAGTATCCCCCCTATACACTGTATCATTCCTTTCTTCCAGCAGAGGAACAGCTGCCGATTCTTTGGCTGAAATATTTTGAGTAAATTTTTTTTTTCACATAATGTTTTTTTTCTTCTGTGCAGAAAGTGGCTAAGGATTGTTTTCTCTTAGAAAGTGGCCCAAGGAAAAAAAGGCATGCAGTCGAGACCCTAGTGAGAGTTTCTGCTGCCTCAGGCATATAGCCCGCAACTCAAGATGCATACCACAGAAGAACATCGCACTCTCACAGACCAAAAAAGGAGGGGATCTACTCACTGAGATAATATGCAGCCTTTTATTGTAATTGGCTTATTTCATGGAACAGAAAAAGAGACAGAGCAACATAAAACGTCAGGGGAGTTAGTTTGCTTGGCCACGTGTATTATGATGGCTAAGGTCCGTTGAATTAGAACCTTTTTTTGACACAGGGCACCTTGGCTATAACACTGCTTATTATTTGTGAGTTTATCTCCTGCTTTATAGGGTGTGAGTGAGTACTGCTTATTTGTATTACATTTCTAGGTTTGTTTCGTCCTCAGTGACCTTGGGATGGGAGCTGAGCTGTGAATGCAGAGTGTCATCTTCAGATTTGGTAATCCGTGGAACCCCAGCTGTGGAGATCAAGCTCAACCCCGCCCCCACACCCCCCGATCAGCCTGTACATGTGACATCACCCATTATTGAGGCATGAGAAAGTATTTTTATTTTTTCATTTCATATAGTGACCCATCCCAAAGGCTTGATACACTGAAGAATAGAAAGGAGAAATTCCCTTTTACTTACCCTAATAGCCTCTTCTGTTAGTTCCTGCATTGTCAAAGGGGAAGGTAGTTAATATGTATGGATAATGTGCTCCCCCACCGGGGTAGTGGTACAACTGAAAAGCTGTGACATCAGCATAGGCCCCTAGAGACATAGAACATTCCATCTGCAGCAGTTATCTCAGTTTACCATTGTCAACGCAGTACTCAAACTATACAGTACTATTAACGCCCACAACCCTAGTTGAATCCTCACATAAACACATATCTGGAAAACCAAATATGTATGGAAATATATAGGTCTACCTTGTCTTGAAGATCAGGACCAGCATTAGGGATGTAGTGATTTCCATTCAAGGATATCAGATTTACTATCGGACCTTGTGGTCTTCAATTCATCAGAGTTTGTCTTAAACAGAAATTAAAAAAGAACACAGCTGTAAATTTGCATGACTGGTAGAAACACATCGATACCCTCGACAGACGTAACCTCATACGTCTCACCTTGTAACTTTTTGGCTCATTACACAAATCATCATAAGCATCCAAACACGCTGATGAATCCTGATCCCTGAAAGGGCACAGTAGGTATCCTACAATACAAAGAAAAAACGTACACCTACATAGACATAGATAAACTGGACAGTATTTATTTATTTAGTTTTTGTTGACCGGGTAAGTACACTAGACAAGTATTATGCCTATTTTCAGGAACGATTCTCCAAAGGAGTGGATGACTCCTGGGAGAGGCCCCATTGACAACGTTGGAGCTAACAGATAAGGAAAGTATCCCTTATCAAATCAGATAAAGGAAAGATAAGTGTGATGGCATTTCTCCTTTCTGCATTGCTCCACATTCTCAGTGGGGAAGGTAGTTAATATGTATGGCTTCTAAAAAGCAGTACCCTGCCATCTAGAGTAGGGCAGGGGAGAATATTGTCCCACATACAACCCTAACAGGTTGCTATTGGATTCATCTGACAACTACCGCTTGTCAGCTTCAAACACTTGGCAGGCATGCCATTAGAGCTCCAGGCATCAGCTCTGTATCGCCTTGAGAGTATAGGAAGCAAGGTCCCCAGTACTATTTGGCAGATTCTGCAGCAAGACTCAGCCATTTCAGTCTAGAATGCTCTTTACACCCCGGAGAAAAAATACTGTCCTGAGTGGACCTTATATTTCCACCAATGGCAACTGAAAAATAAAAATGAGCTTCATCTATCTGGGAAAATGACTCTGAAGTTTGTTTCCCTGGCCGCTCGGACCAGAAACAGCAGGAATGAACTGAGGTTAAAAAATGAGTCACCCCAACTACTTTTCGTATTTCACTGGGCTTTTGCAGCATGCTTTATCCTGCTCATACAGGGTAACAATCCCAGTGTGGAAAAGAAAAACCTGCAGCATTCCCTATTTGCTGGCCAATTCATTTGCCGTCCGATGACGGCCTGTAAGATGGTAGCCCGGTAGAGCTGGGGAACTGGCCACCGGCAAGTCCCAGACGCAAAACACACCCAAGATGTGTACAGTCATAGCCATGGAGGTCCTAACCCTGAATCTCTGACCAGAATAAGAGAAATTTCACACTCTGCTGAAGACCAGTGAGAGGAACATCTCCACGAGATCAGAGTGTTTTCTCCCTTGTAGGTGACCCTTGCTTCCAGTGTCTCTTCCTGTTCTGAGAAACCCGGCTGCTAACTGTCTGCATTGGTGGAGTGACCAGACGCGAAAACTGCGGTCTCCTTGCCCACTCTGTAACTATCAGAGGAAACGTCCCCTGAATCTTGACTTTCTAATGGTGCTGGCAGTATAGCCTAGTGGCTATAGTAATGAGCTGTGAATGAGCTTGGTACATCCAGCAGACCTGATTTGATTCGTACAACTTCCACCTGCGTGGCTCTGAGCAAGTCACTTAACCACCCCAATGCTCCTGGGTCACCCCTGAAAACAGGTACTTGTGCCTAGAAGGCCTTACCCGGTTACTAAAGACTAAAATAAAATAAGTAAATAATGGATACAGAGAAACAGTGGAGACCAGCAGGCAGGAATACTAGATGAAGTTCCATGGCCAAGGCAGGACATCCAGTACCTCCACCCATGGTCACCGGAATCAACTGAGGAATCTCAAAAACGGAGGGATTTCTTATGGTTGCACAGCTCGACCTGCAGCCTACAGAACCTTCTGTTCAGCGGGTCAAGTACCTCCAGAATCAGGTATCATTCCTGGGGCGTGCATACTCGCAGCCTAGACAAAATGTCTGAATATTTCATTCCTCAGCTGGGTGAGCTGCTGCCAGTGGCAATGCTCCTGTCCCTCAGAGACATGTATGAATGCCACGAGGACAGTGGTGCTCGATCTCAACATCCTTGAAAGGTATCAAGGTTGGATACATCTGTCTGCATTCCAAAACATTGATCTAGATGCACTGATGCTGATGGTCCCTGCCCCACTGTACCAGAGACTCTCGCACCCTCAGCCAGAATGCCAGTATCGCACCTGATCATGTTTGCACATATACCATGGGTGTCGAATACTGGCATTTGGGCCAGGCAGTGAGAGTGAGAGGTTTAGGATGTGCACCCTGTGTTGGACTTTGTAGTACTGTTACTGTACTCTGGTGAGGTGACTTTGCATATTTAGAGGACTGGATGTGGAGAGTGGTGGGGCTGAGGTGAATGGGGGGAAGGTCTGTAATTTATATGCAGTGGGACTTGGAAGAAGAAGAAAGCACAGGTGGTGGTGGGGGGTGAATTTCAGGAGAACCATACAAGAACAGTAATGGGATAGGGAGACAGATTGCTGCCATGAACCTGGGTAAAGTAAAAAAAAAAAAAAAATGGTATCCCAGAACAGTTTATAGCGGTAGGGGAGAGAAACTGCTGCTATTCAAGAAAGCACTTTACTGTGGGAAGGAACAAAATTTTTTTTGTTTTTTCACTTGCTGCTCCACAATATTAGCCTCAAGATTTTTTTCTCCTGAAGCCGGCCCATCAGCGCAGCAGTACTGCTGCTGCTCACATCACTGGTGACCCGGGTTCAGAAGCGAGCCGGGTTGGGGGGAGGAGAATCGAGTGTCCCAGAGGATGCTTTTCTCCTGTGGGGAGGAAGGGAGGACTGTGTGATCCATCACAACATTGCTAACTGGGGGAACACAGGTGGCAGTGGGTGGATGGGTGCCTCCTGATCAGGAGTGTTCAGACGTCTGCATGGTCGTAGCCCATGAGGTGCTCGGGGAGAGGACTAATGGGGAAGAAACCTCCCTGACTGGCAGCAGCATGATACTGCGCCTCTCTCTCTCCACAGGCCCCGCACCACTCACTGGGCTCCCGACCATAACCCAGCTCTAACTTCTCCTGGGCTTCAGAAACCTGGGAGTCCCAGCCCGGGGGGGTGGGGCGTGGGGTGGTTAAACCATGGGGCACTGATATTATTGGAAGGTAAGTCCTGTGGCGAGCGGGTGATGGGGCTGTGAGAGAGAAAGTGGCCGAGGTCAGCAAGCAGGGAAGAAGAAAGTACAGTAAATAAAAAAAAAAAAAAAAAATCTGTGTTCTGTCTACTAAAACAGATACATTTCCTTTTACCATAAAATAATACACTATAAAAGTCTAATTTTCAACTAAAAATCCTCATTTTCAACTTCTTTTTTCAATAAAATCAAAGCCATTTTGCAAGTGAAAGCCTTTTATAATACCAGGCCATTTTATAAGCGCAGTAACACACTCCAGAAGGCTGCATGCGTTGGCAGGGCCTAGTGTCTCACACACATGTGAGAGCAGATCTCTCACAATGAATGCAGACCCTGTCGTATTTCATTGCACTCATAATGTAACAGTAGATGACAGTCTGACAGCAGCTAGCTACTGTACTACAGAGAACAAAGATTTGTTTGTACCTCCCACTCACTAGCACCTCACATTTGTTGCACCCGTAACGCATCAGTGGCCCATCTTTTCACAGGCAGATTGGAGTTTCTTTAAATACTACTTGCGTCAACCATATGCATATTTGTACGTATCAGCCTGATGTATATTTGGATGCGTTAACCTGATGCACATTGGTATCACACAAGGAGGATTAATTCACAACAGGGTATGGGTTTACTGAGCATTAATGCATGCCTGGGGTGTGGTTGGTTGGAGTCATGAGGTGAAGCCAAGTGACTTCAACCACCCAGGCATGGATTAATGCTCAGTAAATCCATACCCTGTTGTGGGTTAATCCTCTTATAACATGGGTAATGTTATATTAGGTTTTACCTAAACAACAGTAAAATAAAGCCCTGTGAACATGCAACTGTGGGTATATCAGGGATTAATCAGTGGACAGGTGACCTGTTTGGACAAATCAGAAAGACAGTATTTTCAGAACCCATGTTATAAGCAGCATTATATTTGTAGTTGGCCCTTACCTGTCAACCTTTTGTGTATGTTAATACATGTGACAAAACCACCGTTATGGTTGTAAGAGCGGTCTCACGTGCATTCTTGGGGTATGAGAACCATGAACCGAAGGTGAGCAGTTCTGATGCTCTCAGAATATAAGTGAGCAGGAGAGCAAACGCAGGAAATACTTTTGTTCAGTATTCACCAAAGAGGGGGAGGATCAGGGACCACAGCTTGGTAACAGACACGGGGGTGAACACAAGTCCATTCACAGTGGAGAGAGTCCTGGAGTAACTCACACAAAACTAAAGGTGGACAAAGCGATGGGTCCAGATGGCATATACCCTGGGATATTAAGGAAACTGAGAAGAGAGCTAGCAGAGCCTCTGGTGGCTATGTTCACTGAGTCACTCAGCATAGAAGTGGTTCCAGAGGACTGGAAGAGGGCACATGTGGTCCCTCTACACAAATCTGGTAGTAGGGAGGTGGTGGGGAACTACAGGCCGGTCAGACTCACCGCAGTACTGGGTAAGATTATGGAGGTACTGCTTAAAGAAAGAATAGTGGCACACTTGGAATCCAACTGTGCCCACGATCCGAGACAACATGGATTCACAGCAGGAAGCTTGTGTTAGACAAATCTGATGGATTTTTTTGACTGGGTGACGGAAGGGTGAATCGGGGCGTGGACATTGCCTACCCTCAGTTTCAGCAAGGCCTTTGACACCGTCCCACATAAAAGGCTGGTTAACAAGATGGGTAGTCTGAGCATTGGGCACAAGGTGGTAAACTGGGTTAGGAACTGGCTAACAGAAGGGAGGCAGAGGGTGATGGTAAATGGGATCCAATCCGGGGTGAGGGGGGTGACCAGTGGGTTATCTCAGAGATCAATACTGGGGCCAGTCTTGCTTAATGTCATCATTAGTGATATTGCGGAAGGGCTGGAGGGAAAGGTCTGCCTGTTTGCAGATGACATCAAGATCTGCAACAGGGTGGATACCCCGGATATGGTGGTGAAAATGAGGGACCTCGGAAAGCTTGAAAAATGGTCTGAGGTATGGCAACTGAGGTTTAGTTCAAAGACGTGCAAAGTAATGCACCTGCGGTGAGGGAACATGGGGAGAGCTACAAGGTGGGGTGGGGGGGTTGCCAATGATCACCAAGGAAGAAAGGGACCTGGGGTTATCATTTTAGATGACCTAAAGGTGTCTAAGCAGAGTACAGAGGCTGCAGGAAGGGCCAGTGACATGCTGGGGTGCTTAGGCAGTGGCATCACTAGCAGAAGGTGGGAGGTTGTGATGCCATTGTATAAAACACTAGTGAAGCCTCACCTGGAGTACTGTGTGCAGTTCTGGAGGCCACCTCTTCAGAAGGACATTGACAGGATGGAGGTGGTCCAGAGAAGGGCAACAAAGATGGCACACGGCTTGCACCAGAATACATATGAGGAAAGATTGAAGGACCTCAATATGTACTTGCTGGAGGAGAGGAGGGATTGGGGAGACATGATCAAAACATTCAAGTACCTTAAGGGCATAAACAAAGTGCAGGGGGGAGACCTTTACCAATATAGGAGGAGCACAAGAACAAGGGGGGATGATATGACATTGGAAGGTGGCAGGTTGAGGGGAAATGTGAGGAAGTTCTTCACGGAGAGGGTGGTGGACACATGGAATAGTCTGCCACAGGAGGTGGTGGGAGCAAGCACAGTGGAGGGATTTAAACATGCCTGGGACAGGCATAAGGAAACCTTAGAGGTGGGAAGGCGTGGTGACAAGCCATTGACCATGTAGGGTCAGAGGCCGAAAACAAGTGTAGGGCTTATGGACAGACAGGATGGGCCTAGCGGTTCTTATCTGCCGACAATTTCTGTTTCTATGAGACCACTTTTACAACTTTAAGAATTGTCTATTCACCCAAATGAATGTATGATTGATCGAGTGTGATCAATAATGTATATAATATTTAAAAAAACCTCCTTACCCAAACATGCCTGTTTCCAGGGCAGCTGTGTGTCAGACACTCTTCACAGAATGAGAGTGTCTCGTGGAGAGGAAAGGAGTGCTCTGACTGGTTGGGAGAGCTCCCTGGATCTATAGTCACAGAAATGTTCAACACTGACACTCAGAATGACGAACACATCTTTATACATGGTGATACAAACTCAGTGCACAGTGGAAATTAGTGCCTTCTTTTGTACACGGTTAATTTTGTTTTGGTATCATGAGACTGTAAAGGCTGAGTTTACAGTATGAGATTGCACCTTCTTTGTGTGGACTGCACCTTCTCCATGTGGGACAGATGTGGCCAGAACAAGTCTGAGAAGTAAAGGGAGGGATGTCTCTCACAATGTGGACTGTTGAGAGTTGAGAGCAGGCAGACTTTTGATTATTGGTCTCCTTGTCCTGAAACGTATCGCCTGTACCCCAGTAAGTACTACCTTAGTAGTGAGAAGAGGACTTGCATGCACACTTCTTTCACATCTCTGTTCCTTTGCAGGATGGGGGGGGGTTGGGGTACACTGTGATTGGCAACTCCCCTTGGCTGGCATGTTTACACTATCTGCTGTGATGCTGAGTTTACGCTGTGGCATAACATGCTCTTGGCACGATTTGAACTTGCAATGTAAGTTGCGTGGGGATCTCTCTTTTTTTGGTGCCTGCCCACCAGTCCTCCATTCAGAGGTCAGCCCTGCTCCATTCACCCATCCTCCTATGCCCAGGCTTGCCCCCCTGGGCTGGGCTGCCAGGTGGACCCCCCCAATGGACACTGTAGGCAAGCCCCGGCTTACACCCTCCCCCGGGTTGGGGCCATGGAAGCAGGACCCCCCAACGGACATTGGTGGAGACGGAGGTAGAGCAAAGTGTCATATCCAGGGGCTGTTTTTTTTTTTTGTGAATGCTGGATCCCTGGTGGCAGGGACATGCAGTGACGTCCAGCTTCCGCCCTGCCTCCCCTTGAGTAACGGTGCCAGCTGCAGTGGCACCCACAGCCTCTGCCAGGGGTCCGTAAAGCACCCTGCACTCTTCTCCTTCCCCCAGAGAAGGAGAGCAGTCCCCAGGATGCTTGATCCTTCTCCCCCCGGCTGGCCCTCCAACTCCCTTGTCCATCACCGAACTCGGGATATCGACACTGCAAGCAGACTCCTTGCTGCTGTGCCGGTGGGCTGACTTGTTGCGGGGGGGATCTTTATCCTGGAGTGGCAGGTGGCTGCACTGGTTGCCATGTTTTCTACCTGAGGTCAGATAAAGCACATTTTAGTGTAGGTCTGTTGTGGAATGTGGTTACTCCACCTCTGAGATAGTCCTCATCACCTGGGTGCAACTTAATTACAATAAAGACAAATGTTTAAAGAGCCACTGATTCCCCAAGAAGAACTTTGAAAAACATAATATTTGGACACAAAACAGCTTATAATGTCTCATTAGCTCTGTATTTCTTCTCCCTATAATGTATGACTGAGGTGATATGCATGAAAACAGGAGAGTTGTTCCTTAAGGGTTCATCAACTCATGTTGCTTCTTCCCCACCTGATGTCATAACTCTGCTTGTGACATCACAGTTATTCCCATAGTGACAGACTGCGATGTCACAAAAGAGCATTATGATTTCAAGTAGGGAACAAGCTAAAGAGGCAGAGCAACTCTAGGGATAAAGATCTTGTTTCTGTGGGAATTTCTTCAGTAATGGAGAGGAGAAATCTATAGAAGGTATGTGAAATACAGGCAGAATTGTTTATTCAAATGGTGATGGCAAGCACCGGGGTGGCGGTGCCTCTCTAAATAGTTAATTTTACTGCAAAAAGTGTAGAGAGCACTCACCTCTGCTGTAGAACCTCATGAAAATAAATTATTTACACCAGCTGTGCGATTTCCATTATTTTTATTCCTTCTCCATAGTGCAGCAGTAATATTACAGGTACCAGTGGCAGAATTGTGTCCGGCTGTTATGTTTTCCAGTATTTTCCCAATGGCATCAGCTGGTCTTTAAAACCCATGTACTTCCTCTCCTCAGCTGAGCTGGTACATGCTTGCTGCTCTCATGTGGACACGTCCTCGGGAGTGGCTTGTAGCCCATCTGTTGTAGTCATCTTGTGCCACTGTGGTGGCAGGCAGTCAAAACTCTGCATGCATTTTCGATCTGTGTGGACACTTCTACCCACAGAAGCAGTAACCCCCCCCCCCAAAAAAAAACACAAAAGTGGATGAACAGACATTGAATTGGGGGAAGAAGCAGCGAGATAAAATTTATGTACCTGTACTGGGTCTAGTGAGGGAGAAAAAAGATAAAATGGACAGACCAGCACCGTGCTGGGGGAGAGAGCAGGAAAAAAGGAAAAATAGAAACAAAAATCAAAATACACACCTGCACCAGTCTTGAGGAGACGGCCTGACCACCTGCAGTCTTTTCCCCTGTGTGAACGTGCCTGAATTGACTGCACTGCTGCATACCACACACGACTGGACTAAACACTGCAGAAACAAAGATGCCGTGTAAGCATACCTTATTGAAAAGAATGCCATTGTCATTTTGGTGGAAGGGGCTCATGCAGGCACATAAGGGCAGTAGTTCAAGTACTTGTGTAACTGTGTGGCAATGTATTTGAGTATGACTGTTTGGAAATATTGAAAGCAGTGGATCACTGAGTGCAAAAGCTGTGCTCATTGTAATTCAGATCAGGCTGTGCTTCACTGCAGACACTGCAGAAATGAATAGGGAAGCATGACTTGATCCGCAGCTGTTTTTTTCTTTTTTTGGTGGGGGGGGGGGCTCAAAATATAGTAGAAGTATGACTTAACTTCCAGCAGCAGCTTTGCCTTGAGTCCACATCCCTGGCCCATGTCACTCTGTTGGGAATGGCCAGCTGTGCAAAGTTCATGGCAGCTGTATCCTGCGCGGTGTTATGAACAGTTACAGTATAAACTGCACAATAAATATCAATAAAAAAAGACCATAAGTATCAATTAAACAGTTACACATTTAATTCCGGTTCTTCTTGTTTAATACGTCCGCTGTCCATTGTCGTACCTGTGCTTTTTTTTTTTCTGTCGTTGCCTCTGATGTAGCTGTTGGGATGCTTGTGCAGTCATTCATGGTTTCACAAAGAAGGGATGTGGTGCAGTTTGTAGCAGTGGTGCAGCAGTGAAATGGTTGTCATTTAAAGCAGTTTTCTGATTTTCTACAGAGATTACTTTTGGCATCGGTAGGGCTCAGATCTCATAGCTTTTCCCCAAAACAGTTGAATTCATAGAGTACATAGAAATTGCCGGCAGGTAAGGACCGCTTGGCCCATCTAGTCTGCCTGATATTTTTCAGAACAGTCCATTTTTCTTTTCCTAAAGATGTTTTGGCCGTCACGGGAGTTGCTGTTGCTTGGAGTTGCAGCACCAACCCTTCTTGGTCAGGGGAGCGCTACCATCTGGCTACCAAACGCAGGTTACCTGCTTGGCAGTGCCATGTGGTATTGTTGAGCCATTAGGAGGCCTTGAGATTGCAGGGTTGTATCCTTCACAGTCCCTGGCTCACTGTGTCAGCTAGAGCATGTCTTTTTTTATTATTAATTAATCTTTCTGCTCCTTGCCTGTCCCAATCTGGCCTCCTGCTGCTTGACCACTGCTCAGCTCCATCACCATCCTAGACTGCAGAAAACTCACCAATACCTGTCCCATGGGTAACCCTCCGATGGTAAGGGCCTGGGGGGGGTAAGCCATAAGCCAGTTACCCTTCTCCCATGTTCTCCGAATTCAGTGGTTGAAGGGTACCGTTGTGCTGGGTAAGCAGATTGCGCAGAGCCAAGTATACCAATGCCATCCTGCCAGTGAATCTGTGTGTGTGTGTGTGTGTGATTTCTTTTTTCCTGAGATACTCAGTTGTGAATGTGCAGCACACGTATGCAATAGGTGTGGGCACCATGAAGCCACCACATCCTTCCCGTTGCCAACCCTGACTGGCATGTGCCTCCTGGTCATCACCCACAGGTGGTGCTCGTGCAGTGGGGAACTGTCTTCCACCTACCCAAAGAGGAGCGCTTCCTGTAGGATGGTCTATCATCCCCCCCTCCCGCTAGCTCACCAGTGTTCCCGGCTTGTTCCTGAAGCCGGGTTGCAGGTGTTGTGGGTGGCACCCCTACTTCTGTGCTGACAGTGCCATAGCACCGCTCTTGACCATCCTCTGCTTCAGATATTGCTGTCCATGGGGTAAATAAAATACAGGTGGAAAAGGGAAGCTGCCCTGTTGAAGCCCGTTTAGCCGCCTACTCAAAGCAGACTAAAACAGAAATACCTGTGTCTCAGACACTGTGGCTATGCGTGCTGTTGCAGTGCAGTGCAAGGGATATAGAAAAATTACCCCCCCCCCAAGTGTTAAGAAGAGGATATTTCGTAGAAACATGGAATTTATTGGCAGAAAAGGACCACTTGGCCCACCCACTCTGCTCAGATGGTCCCTGCCTAGTCTGTCTTTGCAGACCCTGATTGATCTCCGGTGACCCTCCCTCCTCCCTGCCTGTTTACTAATGTTCTCCTACGTCTGTCCCACGCATACTTGAAACTCCCTACATTTTTCAGCTCCACCACTTCAACTGGCAATCTAGTCAGGTGTCCTCCACTCTTTCAGTAAAGAAGTACTTCCTCACATCCCTCTTAACCCCCCCCCCCTTCCTGGCTTCATTGTATGCCCTCTGACCCAGGTGATCTTTTTCATTTAAACTAGACTCTCCTCCTTATCCTGTTCACCCCTGTGAGGTACTATCGTATCCCAGTGTAGAAAACAAGACTGATAGCAGCTCTGGGAATGGCCAAGCTGCAGATAAAAGCTTGATTGTGTTTAGAAAAAAAAATCTGAGATAACGGCCATACCATGTACACTTACAAAACCAAAACTTACTTTAAAAAGCTTTATTTATCATTTATTCCAGCATAATGTCTGCTTAAAAACTTACAAGCAGCAGCACACAGGGAATTAGCCGACAATCATTTGCACCAAAAATGCTTTTTTTGGCACAAAATGGTCATTGGCTAACTCCCTGGCAGAGCCCAGGTAGCAAAAACAGCTGGAGCAGTCAGACGAGGGGGGGGGGCGGGTAGTCGGCAGACCCAATCGCGTTATTGCACATGGACATCCTGGAGAAGCACTTAAAAAGGAAAAAAAAAAAGAGGAAAAAAGCCCAGAACCACCAGGCTTCCCCCACTCCCCACATGACTATGCGGCAGGCCACTTGCAGTAGTGGAGAACCAGTAAGTATGTATAGATTCAGAGCGAAATTAGTTCAGTCATATTCAGTGCAGTGTATTGACTTCTCCTTGGGAGACAACTTGAATATTATCTTTAATTCAGAGTATGGCTTTGAAGTTTGTGCTTCTTGTATCCTTGGGGTAGCCCTCCTCAGCCTAGCTGACCCCCACCAACCAACTTTGTTCTTCTGTTCTTTGATGCTTACGTTGACTTCAGATAGTCCATGGTGCAGCTCCTGCATCTGCGGTGGGTTCTGTTCAGGGAGGAGACTGGGGCTTGTCTCCCCCACCATCAACCCCATCTGATGGGTGGAGGTTAAGAAGCCATTCGAGTTGGTAGGGCTCTAGGGGATGCAGTGTCAGGGGAAAATGATGCCGGAGCATCGAGAGGAAGGTGCACCAGTACAGACCCTGATACCTCCTGCCTGCCTGACCACCGGGGGACCCGACAAAACTTGAATTGTCTCGGGGTGTATGGGCCCCACCTCATACCCGCCTGGGGGAGTACAACCACGGCTCCATGGGGTCCGCCGGGGATATCAGATAAGGCAGTGAAGTGGGGCAGATACATGTGCATCTCCCGATGGAGTGGAGCTCCAGCATGAGGGGGAGAATAAATAGAAAATTAAAAAAAAAAAAAAAGCTAGAGATCTGAAACTTGACACAAATATGTATGGGCTTGGGTAATGTTACCGCACCAAATTTGGTGCAATTTGCACAAATGCTTTTAGATTGATAGATATTTTAATTATATAGCGCCCCTCTCCGGGGACTAGGAGTGCTTTACAATACAATTTCAAAACACAGCGAAACAAGTAACCATACATAAATCCAGTGTAGAGAAAAGCAGCAAAATACAGAAAATCATTTAACATATAGCATAATAATTAAAAACCATCAAATACCTGGTGAGATAAAAAGGTTGGTTTTTTAAATTGTCATTATTTACTCGCCTATGTCAGAGCATTCCCCTTCGACCACCGACACCTCTGGAGTCGGTCAGGCGTGCGAATCGATACGCCCCATCGCACTGTCGGGCCAATGGCCACATTCCCCCCCCCCCAATAGGAACCTGCGGCTCGGAACTGGCGAAGATGCCACGCAACTCCAGGGTCGCAGGGCTGACCATCAGCCGCCGAGGTCGCCCCACCGATTTTCCTCCATTTATACCCCTTGAGGAGCCGGATATGAAATGGCGTCAGTGCACAGACGTGCAGACACCGGCCCTGCCCCCCCCCCATGTATGCCCGTGTCTGTGGAGCACCCAGCCTCCGCTAGGTGTCACTACAGTACGGTGCATGTCCCTCACCAACCCCGAAGGAAGGAGAGCAGTCGCAGGATGCTCAATCCTTCCTTCCCTCTGCCAGCCCGAGTCCATTCCCGAACCCGGGTCACCAGCGCAGTGCGAGGTGTGTCGTCCAGCGCCTCAACCCTCCATGCCACCGGGCCAGCCTAATAGAAATGTTTTTAATCCCTGTTTAAAGGATTCCACCGAGGGTGTCTTCCAAAGTTGTTGAGGGAGAGAGTTCCAAAGGGTGGGCACGACCATTGAAATGGCTCGATCACTGGAGTTCCTAAGCCTCACCCTAGGAACACTGAGGGGATGACCCTTGGTTAAACGGAGAGTCCGAGACCGGCATTGAGGCACGAGGAGATCTTGCAGGTAGACTGGTCCCTGACCGTAAAGGGCCTTAAAGGTCAGTAAACCGACGTTGAAGATAATCCTCCACCTGACTGGCAGCCAGTGCAGTCTGCAGAGAACGGGCGTAATATCATATTTTCATATGCCCAACAATTGTTGAGCCACTGCACTCTGCACTAGCTGCAGCCATCAGAGGTTACCTCCAGAAAGCCCCAGGTAGAGGGCATTGCAGTAGTCCAGTCTAGACGTGACAAAAGCGTGTACCAGTGAGGTCAGGTCCTCAGGTGGTAGAAGGTGTCGGATACGTTCAGTATTCCTCAGGTGATAAAATCCACTCTTAATGATGGCCGACACCTGATCATCAAATGTTAGGCCTTTGTCAAGGATTACACCCAGAGCCTTGACCTGCACAGATAGCGCCAGAGGTACCCCCCCCCCCAGAACAAGACTGGGGGGATCCCACCGTGTCCCATTCCCACCACGACGGTGTAATTTTAAAATTTTCAAATGTTTGGAGGCTTATTACTCAGTTATTTGTAAAGACAGAGATCTGAAACCTGATGCACTTCTGTATGGGCACTGGAGCAGCCAACGCACCAAATTTGGTGCAGGTTGGACAGATACTTTTTTTATACTAGATGGAAATAACCAAAATTACAGTTTTGGCAGCATTTTACGAAATTGTTTCACGGAAATTTTGTGAAATTTCACAGAAATGAAATCAGCATTTTTGCCAGAATTCCACAGGCAGTAGAAAAAGTTTGCCCATCCCTAACAGTAGATTGTATCAGACTGATTCTGCTGACTTCCAAGCTGGTATTTTGTATAAGTACAAATCCCAGAATCCTCTGCAGCAGTGCAAGATTCAAAAGCCTGCAGTCCATGTTAGAGTTTTTATAAGCTCTGATCTTTTGATTGCTGGTCCCGCTGTCTTCCCAGAGCTAAGTGCAGTTGCAGAGGATTGTACTTAGCCCCAGGACCAGCAAACATCTGAGCTCATAAATCATGCACTGCTGGCTGTTGAATCTCACTGCTGCACCCCTGCTCTGATGTCAGCTGCAGGGGATTCTGATATTTGTGGTTACACAGAATGTCAGTTTGGGACTCAGCAGAATCAGTCTGATACAGTCTACTATACCAGAGTAAAGAGTAAGTTGAAAGACAAAAAAAAAATTGTTTGCACACAAAGTACAAACTGGGACCAGCACCACACTCTGGTGTGGCGCTCTTTGTTCTGACTGTTCCACTTTAAATAATAAAGTTTAACTGCAGATCCCCCCATGGCCCAGAGCAATGCATCATGCCATCATGCTAGTGACTTTGGGTTCAGGAGTCAGCTCAGGGTTCCAATAATCTTGTGGCCCTAGGTCAGAGGTGCTGCCAATTGACAGTGTTTCCTGGCCAGGGAAGGGAGGCATCTTGGTTCTGTTGCTCTGGCTACTCCTGTGGTAGATCAGAAAGTTAGGCTTCTCCAGCTCTTCACAGGGGGGTGCTGCAGACTTAGTACTGTGGGTGCACCGCAAGGATGGAGAAAGAAACGGGGAACTAAAATCCCACTGTTATATCTGTACCTGCTACTTGGGCGGATGCACTTCTAGTCTTTGCTGTGGATCAAACTGGGAAGCCAGAGTTTCGAACGCAGCAGCTCTAGCTCTTCAGCTACAGAGAAATGCCCCCTACCTGGGAGGTTAGTGAAGAAAAGTGCTTCCTAGCTGGGAGATTAGTAAGTGAATGACTTTCATGCTTGCTTTCTCATAGACCACCACTAGATGGCTGTATTGCTGTTGACTGTTATTCAGAGGTTTCTCCACTATAGGGCACTGCTTTTCCGAGACTCCCCTTTTCTCATACACAACATCCGAGACTGTCTGAAAGCTTGCCGTGCATACTTACGGGCAGTGCTTCACAGTTGTAGCTGTGAAGTGGCGTCAGTGTTGGAAGGTTTCAGTCAGTGCCTGATAGGGCAGGTTGGTTATAGAGGTAGATAGAAATTATTTTTTTTTAAAGAAAGATTCAGCTTCTGTAGTGTCTCTTTGACCAAAATAAAAGGTGACGTGCGTGGTCCTGTAGTGGGGCAGCGCAGTGCATTGCCATGTGGTAGAGCTGGGTTCAAGAGCGACCGTGGGTCTCTTGCTAACTTGGTAAGTGGTGGGTACAGGTGCCATCTTGACACCCAGTCACCTGGTTGCCTCAAAGGACAGGCCTATAACAGCAATGAAGATTCCAGGGCTCTGGAATCTGTGAGCATTCAGTGTAAATTGCTTTTAATTCTGGGAGTATGTAAGGGAGACACCAAGAGAGTGTGGGAACCCTAAGGGGCTTCCACTAAAGGGCAGTTCCTGGCAGCCTTGCTGCACTGGGAGGGTCCCATCGAAATTGGGGCGTTTATAGTCCTGTGTCCCTGAGAGATGCTGCCAGCTGAGCCCCCCATTTAGTCAGTAACCAGTAGCATGCAGTAATACCAGTTATATAATCATGACATCGTTCTTAACTTCTTGAAGCACTGTATTCTTTTTAGTCCATTTTAGATGGTCAGCAATTAGTAGTTGGCCTGGATTAATTCCTTTAGAGTTGTCGCTTTTGCTTTTCCCTTTTTTTTTCTTTTGTTAGTTTTTTTTTTAGTCATTTCTTTTGTGGCTTTGAATTAGCTCATTTTTGCCTTTTTTGGCATATTGTGTACTACTCTCTTCCTTCTCTTGTTCTTCTTTGCTTAGTTTAGAGTCCTCACTATCTATTTTCTTGCTTCTTGTTCTCATTTTGATCACTGCCAAGGTTTATTAATGTCAAACTTAGAGATTAATTCAGTTTTTTTGTACTCTACTAGTTTAGCCAGTTATACAAAAGTATATAAATTGCAGTGTAAGCAGTATAAATAATGTAAATGGTCTTAAATGGATATCAGTAAGTGTAGAAAAGTATAACGAAAGGTTTATCACCAGATGAAGTTTATAAGGTATAAATATACATGTAACAAACATATGAATATATAAATAGCAAGTAATATTTATCTAGATGAATTCTATATTGATGTAAAAATGTCCCAGCAGTACCCTAATAACATTGCTAATATAGGTTGTATAGCTTTACCCTTATAAAGTACTCCAAAAAATCAGTTTGCATCGCAAACAAACAAGGAAAAAAAAACACCACAGTAAAACAGACTGCTATGATGAGGATTTTCGCCAGCCCAGCTGGCTGGACGTGATTGCGGGCAGAGGTCAGGGAGGAATTTTTCGGCTGCATCGGCGGTCGGGAGAGCCAGGAGGTTCTGGCGGCAAGGCGGCATTGAAAGAGTTGTAATTTCATGCTGCAGTGGCCTGGCAAGCAAGGAGGAGGAAGAAGCAAGCTGGACGGAGGAGGAGGATTCAAGTTTTACGCTGGGCACTGTGGCTTGCAGCAGTAGCCAGTCGCAGCCAGGGACTGCTCATCCAGCGAATCGGGTCCCACGGCACCAACTCAGCCCAGCTTTAAAAAGCCGAGTCTGGATTGGGGTTGAGGAGGATTTTCGCCAGCCCAGCTGGCTGGACGAGCTGCAGACGGAGGTCGGGGAAGAATTTTCGGCCTCATCGGCGGTCAGGAGAGCCACGAGGTTCTGGTGGCAAGGCGGCGTTGAAAGAGCTCTAATTTCATGCTGCAGTGGCCTGGCAAGCAAGGAGGAATAAGCGAGCTGCATGGAGGAGGATTCAAGTTTTTGTCCCAGCCTCTATTAAATGCTGGTGTAGGGCGGAGCTTGGTAAGCCAAAGGAGAAGACCCACCTATGGACCAGAAGGAGGGAGTGGCCAAGGGTGACGAGGATTGGCTGGTGGGGTACGACAAAGATCAGCTGGTGGGGGCACGATGTAGCATTGCATAGGCTGTGGATTAACTGGAGAGCTGGGTGCTGGAGCAACTGTTCTCATTCATGTGGACTGCAAATTGGTGGACTGTTGCTGCACCAGGGATTCTCTGATTTAAAGACCTGTTGCTGCATCAGAGGACCTGATGGCTGAGGGTCCTTACTGTGGTGGCAGTTTGCTACTTTGGGGAGCTGTGGAGCACCAGGAAGGCCAAATAAAATACCTGGGGTGGAGCTGAAATCTAAGGACTTACCTGACTGGAATCAAGGGATCTACCTGGACTACAAGACAAAGGTGACTGTTTCTGTTGCTAAAAGGTGACTGTTAATTCTGATGGGTTCTTCTGGGGTAGAACTACAACGGGCTAAATTGAGACCTTTTTTTTTCTGCTTATGCTGGTCAGTGCTTGATACCTGAGGGGGTCCGTATAAGAATCTTGGTTATGCAAATGTGTTTTGATCGCATTTGATCTATGCTTGTTATCTGAGGGGGGTACTGTTAAAAGGGTACTGGTTTTGCTTAAGTGGGGGGTTCTAGTTCTGGGTAGGGCTGCAACAGGGAAACCTGAGGGGGGCAGAACTGTTACAGGGGCCCTATTTCTGCCTTGGAGGGGGGCCTAATCCCGAGGGGAACTGCAACAGTGATTATTTCTGCCTTGGAGGGGGCCCTGATCCTGAGAGGAACTGCAACAGTGACTCAAGTGTGTCTATGTCTATTCTTGATACTGAAAGGGGACTGTTATAAGGCTCATGGTTTCTGTTTAGACGGGGGGTATAGTTGGTAGGGGGGCACAAGTAAATTGTGGAACACTGGAACAGCTTGTTGGTAATTGGCCTGGCTATGGGAAGGCAGAGTAACTGGAGGGGTGGCCAGGGGAGGGCCTCTTTGGCAGGATGGTTGGGTGTAGTGGGTGTGGGACAACCATGGTTCTAAATTGGGCCTGGAAGAGGAGGGGGGTGCTTGGTGTGTAAACAACTCACACAGCTAAAGGAGGAAATAAGGAGGCTGAGTTGGGAGTTGAGTATGAGGGGGATGAGCAAGTGGGTCAGTGGGGGTGTAGAGGGGGGACAGGGCCTCAATCAGAAGGGGAGGGAGGAGGGGTGCACAGGGGATTTTGAACTGTGATTTAGGAGAGTCGGGCATTGGAGGATGGAGGAGGAAAGAAAGAGTACAAGTGGTTCAGATAAGATGAGGGGGAAACTGGTGATCTTGTGACAGAAGGCAGGGTGTCTGCAATGGATGGGTCGCAATGGGAGGTGGTAGGACCAGGTAGAGGAAGGAGGATGCCAAAATCTCTGGGTCAAAGCTCAAACAAGGTCTCTGCCAACAGCAGTAGGAATACTAAAGGTACTGAACTAGCAAACATATTTGTGCCCCTTGATCCAATGCTGGAGGTGGTGCAGGAGGTGGATGTCTGTGAGGAGTGATCAAATGGGGAGGCAGGGAGGGGAAATTGGTAGACATGAGGAATGTTCCCACGAGGAGAGCAGGGATGGTTGGTGTGGGGAGAGAACCCTTTGGGGTACCCCAGTGTGACATTCTGGGACACTCAAGGCCCAGGGGTGGAAGCAGCAAGGTGGCCATGGTTAGACAGAAAAATAGCCAACCTGCAAGTGACCTGGGGATAGGGCCCTTGATAGTTGTAAATGGGAGGAAGAGTAATGACCAAGAAGATGGGGTTGAAGTAGGGCTGTGGAAGCAACTGCGGGGTGGGGGGTAGAGGACATGGGCAAGCAGAACAGGTTCTGGGGAGGAAGGTTACAGCCAAGACACCACAGTGCACATCTAAGCTGGAAACAGCAGGCCCAAATGGAGCAGGTAGGGAAGCAGCCAGAGGGAAGGCATGGGAGAAGCCCCAAAGGAACCAGAATAATACTGGTGGGGCTGATGCAGATAGGACTGTAGGGTGGGGGGGATGGGAATGGAAGGGGTCTGGCTGGGGCCCCAAAAGGAACCAAAATGATATGGCAGGGGAGCTGATGGATAGGACTGTGGGTGGGGGGGGGCTGGAATGGAAGGGTCGGTTGGGGTCAGGAATGGTAGCATGGTAGAACCTGGGACAGATGGAGCCGGTGGGAGAAGGTGTTGGGGAATGAGGTGCAAGGCTGAGGGAGATTCACAAATGGCAGGGTCGGCAACCACCCAGCAAATGGGCAGCACTGGGGAAGGGGACAGGGAGGGTATTGGTAAGGTGGCCTGCAGGAAGGGAGACCACGAAAAATGGAGGCATTAGGGTGGTCCTGCTAGGGGATTCTATGATTAGAGGTATACAGTGAGAGGGGCGGGGGGAGAACCTGGTCATATCTGGGTCAAGAGCATCTCTGGTTTGACTGTGCACAAAGCTAAGCACATGGTATATTCATTGGCTCAGGGAGCTGGGGGCTCTTCTGCTATCTTGGTGCACCTGGGCACAAATGATATTGCAGGAAACAGTGCGTTGGAGATCTAGGCTAGGTTCTGGGAACTGGCCAGGGTCTGCCATACAAATGGCTACTTAGTCTGCTTCTCGGAGATCCTGCCGGTACCAAGGGCCAGCTTGGAAAACAAGCAAAAATTAGGGAGGTTAACATATGGCTTAAAGAGTGGGGAGAAGCTCGGGGATATGAGGTAGTGGGAGACTGGGGGGTAACCTGGGAGGACAAGGGGCTGTATGCTAGGGATTGGCTTCACCTTAACTCAGAGGGGAAGGAGGTACTTAAGCAGAAACTGGCCAAATTCATACAGGCTAGATGGGGTTTAAACTTATGAAGGGGGGAGGGAGGGGTGGCAAGGCAGTTTCTTGCAGGTCCCAAATTGGAGTGATGGAAGGTGTACCTGGGGCATCTGGTGGGCAGAGGCACGTAAGCTCTGGGGGGAATCCAGGTGTAGAGGTGGGGGTTGGAGAATTGTCCTGATAAACGCCAGGAGCTTGGACAACAAGATGCCGGCGCTTCAGGCAATGCTAGTAGAAGGGCATGTAGATGTGGCGGCTGTCACCGAAACATGGGCCAACACCAGACATAATTGGGACTTTAATCTAAGTGGGTATACTATGCTTAGAAAGGATAGGGCGGGGGAAGAGGGGGAGGAGTGGTGCTGTTTATCCGGGATGGCATCCGAATATGCAAGGTGGAGGATTTGGAGGACAACGTGGAGGCCTTTGGGCCACCATGCAGACCCCAGGGGGCAGGGCAGTCAAGTTGGGGGTGGTCTACAGACCCCCCATGCTGGAGGAGATTCTGGAGGATTGTCTGCTAGCAAATTTCAAGGACCATTGTAAGGAAGGGGATGGGGTGGTAATATTGGGGGACCTAAACATGCCTGCGACTGATTGGGGAACCATGATGTCCCTGGTGGCCAGGGAGCAGAGGTTGTTGGACGTCTTTCAGGACGCCTTTCTAGTGCAACATGTAGTTAACCCAACAAGGAAGGACCAAATTCTGGATGTGGTCCTGGCTGACAGTAACCTAGTTCAGGATATTGAGGTTGGGGACGCCCTAGCTGGTAGTGACCACGACACGGTCTGGTTTGTGCTAGGCCGGGGGAATGGAACAGACCACACAAGGACGAGGCTTGTTGACTTTAGAAGGGTGGACTTTGGGCGCATGGGGCACATCCTTAGGGAACACTTGGGTGGGATAAGGCAGGGCATGGACGTAGAATAGAAAGTAGGTGGGAAATCATCAGGAGTGGACTACAGGAGGCTACCAGGTCCTGTGTGAGGGTAAGACGCAAGGGCGGTAGATCTAGGATGCCATGCTGGTGGACCAGGGAGGTCCAGGAGGCAGTGAGGGATAAGAGAGCGGCCTACCGGAGATTCAAGAAATCACGCAGGGTCTTGGATAGAGATGAGTGTCTTCACACGATCAGGCAGGTTACCAGGGTGGTGGGGGGGGCCAAGGCGGGGATGGAACAGAAATTGGCGCAGGGGATCAGGAAGGGACAGAAAGAGTTCTTTAGGTATATTGGGGAGAGGAGGAGGAGGGTAAAAGGGCGGTTCAGTAGATTAAGGGTGGGGGGGCTGGGCGAAGGAGGTAGGGGAACAGGCAGAGGTGCTCATCGAATACTTTGCATCAGTTTTCACTAGGGAGGAGGAGGAGGAGGGGGAGATGCAGGCAAAAGGGTCGCAGGGCGAGGAAGAAGCAGGACCATTCCACGGTAGGGTACCACTTATTACAGTAGGGACTAAGGGAACTGAGGCATTCAGGAATGGGAGCAAGTGGTCGGCTGTGGGGAATGGAAGCACGGATGGGGAAATCCCCGTTGGTAGGGTGTGGGCAGCCCTTCGGTCCCTAAAAAAAGACAAATCCCCGGGTCCTGATGGAATCCATCCGAGGGTGCTATGGGAATTGGCTGATGACCTGGCCGAACCCCTGGTGGCCCTTTTTAACGCTTCTTTACAGACAGGGAAGGTACCGAAGGGTTGGAGGGAGGCACATATTGTGCCCATACATAAGGGAGGATCGAGGGAAGAGTGGGTGAACTACAGACTAGTCAACCTGACATCAGTGGTGGGCAAACTGATGGAGACCATAGTAAAGGAGAGGCTGGGGGTGTTCATGGTGGAACGGGGATTCCTGGGTGATCCCTAGCATGGCTTTGTCCTGGGCAGGTCGTGTGAAACCAACCTTGTGGAGTTCTACGAATGGGTGACAGCAGCGCTTGACCAGGGTAGGTCAGTTGATGTCATCTTCCTTTCCTAGACTTCAGCAAGGCGTTTGACTCGGTCCCCCACACTGGTCTTGTGGATAAGTTGGGAAGGATGGAGGTGCGGGCATGGACGGTCAGGTAGATTGGTAGTTGGCTATCAAGTCGGACTCAGCAGGTGGTGGTTGAAGGGTAGTCTTTTCTCCCAGGGGGGTCATCAGTGGGGTCCCACAGGGATCAGTTCTGGGACCGCTCCTGTTTAATGCCTACAACTCCGACATCAGGGAGGGCATCAGAAGTGAAATGAGTCTCTTCACGGACGACTCTAAGCTGAGGGCAGTGGTGGATGGGGAGGAGGGTAGGGTTGCCCTGAAGGGAGATCTGGATGTTCTTGGGGGATGGTCACGTACCTGGAAGCTAGAGTTTGACACTGCCAAATGTAAGGTGCTTCACCTGGGTCAAGGGAACCTGGGTCAGAAGTACACCTTAGGAGGGGACATATTGCAGGTCCCAAGTGGGGAGAGGGACTTGGGGGTGCTGGTAGATACCAAAATGAATAACTCAGAACAGTGTACGAGGGCTGCAGTCAGGGCAAGTCAAAAGCTGGGCTGTATCGCCAGGGGGATCACCTCAAGAAACAGGGAGGTGATTATGCCACTGTATAATTGCCTGGTCAGACCGCACCTCGAGTACTGTGTACAGTTTTGGTGCCTGCACCTCAGGAAGGATATTCAACTCCTGGAGAGAGTTCGGAGGAGGGCAACCAGGATGATCTTGGGCCTGGGGGATAGGACCTATGAGGAGAAACTTGAGGAGCTTGACCTGTTCTCAGTGGAGGAGAGGAGCGACAGGGGGATATGATTGAGGTCTTCAAGTATCTGAAAGGGGTAAATAAGGTATGCCTACAGGGGGTCTTACAGAGGAAGGTGGGAGGAGCCACCAGGGGACATGGTTGGAGGCTGGAGGGAGGGAGACTTGGAGGGTAAAGGAGAAAGTGATACTTTACTGAAAGGGTGGTGGAACTATTGAATGTACTGCGTGAGGAACTGGTGGAGGTATCAACGATGGAAGGGTTCAAAAGAGGCTTGGATAGGTACAGGAGGGGGGATGAAGAGGAGGGCTACCTGTTTGGGGGAGGGGGAACCTGGCTGTGGGAAGGGGGCTGGCGAGAGAAGTCAGAAGTATGGATGCAGTGCCCATTAAGAGTACTGACTCTCGAGCAGACTCAATAGACCATGGGGCCTACTCTGCTGGCATTTTAGTATGTTAGTATGATAAAGTTCACCAGTTTCACCAGGATGATAAAAGCGGGACTCCTGCCAAAAGTGCTACATTGCAGAATTAGAATAAGCATACCCCCAATAAATCTCATACCAAAAATTAGATTTCCAACTCTTCTTAACAGATCTATTTAAACTCCTAACTGAGATGATCTTCCTGGACTCAAGTCTCCACCACTCATTCACACTAATGGGGATAGCGCCGGAGGCGTTAGGACCAAACAGGAGCCACAAATTTTCTGAAGGGTCTGTGCCGAGACAGGACCACGCATGCATGGCACCGTGAGACTAGCTCGCGCCTGTGTAGGCTGTCTCGGCATCGACCCTCCAACCGCCTCAGTTACTTTTCTCACACCGTCAAGTGCGCCTGGATGTCGACGTCGCTCGTCTGCCGGAGTCAGAATTTTCGTCTATACGACAGCAGCTTTTATCCATTTAGTATTCGTTTAATTTAACATTTTTAGTAGTATTTTCTTATTTTACAAAGAAGATTATGAAGAAGAAGAAAAAGAAATTCTCACCTGCCATCAGTGGAGTCGTCCTTAGATAGTAGCGGTGACGGTAGGAAGACTTTGTTTGAAAGTTGTTATGGCAGGGCGGCTGTGTCCGGTCCACTGCCCTTTGCTAAAGGGGGATCTGACTACGGACAGTCCTGTGCTCAGGAGGGGAGGACAGTCCACCAAGGCACGAATCTGGCTGTTTCGGAGATCCGGCTCCGCTTAACCCCAAGCTCTTCTTCCTCTTTGGGGGAAGAAGAATTGGTGCCTCTCAAGGTTGCCTTCTGGTACGTCTGCATGGGGACTGTCGGTCGGGAAGGGCGATAGGCCTGAACTGGCCTTTGTGGTTCCCTTGGCCCGCTTATTAATGGCCGCGTTCTTCGACTCTGGACACCATCTCTGTCCTCGATGGAGTTCCGGTGAGCAGTTTCACCTCTGGGCCGCTCCTGTGGAGCAGGGGGTTTGACTCCTGTCCAGTTTTCTTGGCCAGTATTCCTGATTTTGGGGCCTCGGAGCTGCTGAACCGGGGCCGGGTCGATTGGATCAGGATGTGCGCGGTGCCCTCTTGTTGTCTTCACCATTATGTCGACCCCTCATGCCTACCCCCTCCCTCTTTCCATGCAGGGGCTGGCACGGGCACTACCTTTTCCTTCTCCCCAGGATTTCTCCGCTGGCATGCTCCACGATGTGGTTGGTCCTGGCACCGCAGCCAACGCCATGAGTGATGGTGCCGGTCTGGCACAGTGAAGCGTGCCATGGCAGTGCCACTAGAATTGGCGTCAGTGCCATAGGCAGCACTGCTGGTGTTGGTGTCGACGCCGCTAGAATTGGCATCGGTGCCGTAGGCAGCACCGCTGGTGTTGGTACCGTGGATGGGCCATTGCTACCGTGTGATGCTGCGGGTGCTGTTGGTGCTGCGTGACACCGCGGTTGCTGTTGTTGGTGCTGTTGGTTCCCGTGGCCTTTGGCGGTGCCGTGGGTGTCTCGCGGTACCACGGGCACCCATGGGTGGTGCCGGGTGTCACAACCGCACTCAGCAGGTCAGGCCCTCTGCTCCCGCAATGCCAACCTCTGAGCACAGTATTGTGAACAGGTAACACAGGGTAACCCTCCTGTCTGCTTGTGGGTCTGAATCACCTTTAGTCTCAAGTTCTGGGGGGATTCAAACTGTGAACTTTATGCTAACGTACCAAAATGTGCAGGCTCAGATAATCTGCTCTTCGGGGGGGGGGATGCCAGATATCTTTCACCTAAGGGCATCTAACCAGGTATCCAAAAATGAACCCTTAAAACTCTATAAAAGACCTTAGGTATATTCTTACCTTTTCCCAGTTTATGAACAGTTTTATGAGTCTTAACCCTCCATACGTCACATGCAAAAGAAAGAACTTGGAAGACCCAGGCAGTAACTTTCAAATGAAAGGTTTACTTAAAAATGGATAAAAATATGTAAAATGTAAACACAGAAGAACCCTACATCACAAAGCATACAATCACATAAAGAAAAACAAGGAAAACGACAATCTCCTACCACGATACATTTAGATCTTTTCTGTCTAATGTATTACCTCTTTACAGTGCTTAAGTTAGATCTTGTTTCTTAAGAGCCCAAAAGGTTATGTCTCTGAGATCAGACACAAGTCCTAGGTTAAAACTGTGTCTCTCTCATACACCCCTTCCATGATGTCATCTAGTTCCTCCTTTTAGAATATAAAAATTATACAAATAATGATCTCCCTGTCAGGAAATATTTTAAATACTGTAACTTCAGCAAAAACTAATTTCCCAAAGTATGACAGTCTTTAATCAACATTTTCTTTGATCTTGTGTGGTTTTCTGTTCCCAAGGCATCAAAGGTTTTTTTACAGCTTTAGCACCATGGTGGTATAAAAATGTTTTTCCTCTAAGACGTCATAAAAGTTTATGATCTCCATCCTCTGGTAGACTCATAAAGTCCCATTTCATTTCCACTTCAAAGAGCCTAGGCATATCATAAAAAGGTAATAAAATGCCACTCTGAAGTAAGTCAGTTAAATAGTTCCTGCTTCACTGAAACCTGGGGGGGAGGGTCACCCATGGTACAGCTACCTCATGTGAGACAATCACACACTACATTTTTATATTACAAATATCATAGAACAATCATAACCTGCCAGCCAAGCGTCACAATTCTCCCCACCTAGACTGAATTTGGGGGCTGTATCCCCTGCATGTGATGAGCTTCCCAAATCAGTTCACTCTTCATAAACACGCGGCAGGCCATCGCTGTTCTGATTGGTTGCTCCAGCCCTATGTAAGATTATGTCATGTCATAGCCTTGCAAGGCAAGACTTCATCCATTAGTTTTTCCCATTTGGGTCAACCAAACCAGGGGGTTGTGGTCCATTTGTACCTCAAAATGCTGCCCGTATAAGTATGGCTCTAACTTCTTTTATGGCCCACACTATGGCAAGACACTCTTTTTCCACAGTAGAGTAAGCCTGCTCACTGGGAAGTAACTTTTTACTCAGGTACACTACTGGGTGATCTTTCCCTTGGTTGAATGTCTGATTCAGTACTGCCCCAATACCCATGTCTGAGGCATCAGTCTGGACTATAAAAGGTCTGTTATAGTCAGGACTTGTCAACACAGGAGCACTGTATAGTGCCTCCTTCAGTCTGGTAAAGGCTTTTTCACAGGCTGGTTCCCAGGTAATTTTCTGAGACATCCTTTTCTTTACCAGGTCAGATAGGGGAGCAGCCAAGGCACTGTAATTTGGTACAAATTTCCTATAGTACCCCGCTGTGCCTAGAAAACTCCTGACCTGCTTCTGCGTTTCTTGTCTGGGCCACGCCTTGATCACCTCTATTTTTACTTGGTTAGGATGGAGTTCTCCCCAGCCTACAACATGCCCGAGGAATGCCACTTCAGCCATGGCCACCTGGCACTTCTCAGCTTTGACCGTGAGCCCTGCCCTCTGTATCCTGCCCAGCACTTCCCTAAGGTGGGACAGGTGTTCCTTCCAGCTGGCACTAAAGATGGCAGCGTCATCCAGGTACGCCATGGCGTACTCCTCAGCACCATTTAACACCTGGTTCACCAACCTTTGGAAAGTGGCCCGGGCATTCTTCATTCCAAAAGGCATTACTTTAAATTCAAATAAGCCTATCAGAGTGATGAAGGCCAACCTCTCCCTAGCTCTGTCAGTTTTACTCTACTTACCAGTACCCCTTTGTCAGGTCAGTAGTCATAAGGTATGTTGCCCCTCCCAACTTGTCCAGGAGTTCATCCGTCCAGGGCATCGGGTGGGCGTCTGATGTCGTGACTGCATTCAGTCCACGATAGTCCACACAGAAACGAGTAGAGCCATCTGGCTTGGGCACAAGGACTACGGGTGAGGCCCAGGGGCTGTGGGATCTCTGGATTATCCCTAAATCAAGTATTTCCTCCACCTCCCTCCTAATGTCCTTTTGGACAGCCTCTGACACCTGATATGTTGTCTGTCATATGGGCGTCTGTGTCCCTGTCTCCACATCGTGCGTCACTAAGGGGGTTAGCCCAGGCTTGGTGCTAAACAGTGGGACAAAGTCTGCTAAAACCTCCCTTACTTCCTGGATCTTGTCTGGGGCCAGCTGGGGTGACAGTTTAACTGCCTCCACAGAGGACTCCAGCTTGCTTTCTTCCAGCAAGTCCAGAAGGGGGTCTCCTTCGTCCATCCCCTCCCCAGGACTACATACTGCAAACACCATGTCAGCCCTATTAGCATATGGCTTCATCATGTTGACATGGTACATTCTTTCTGTCTGTCTTCTGTCAGGTAACTCTATGATATAGTTCATGTAATTTACCTTCCTAACTACTTTGTACGGTCCTGCCCACTCAGCCTGCAGCTTGTCTTTCTGGACCAGAATAAAGACCATGACTTCCTGACCCACCGTGTACGAGCGAGCTCTGGCTCTGCTGTCGTACCACACTTTTTGTTTCTGCTGGGCAGCTGCCAGGCTGCTCTGGGCTGTCCCCATAAGTTCATTCAGCCTTTCCCTAAACCTAAGGACATCATCCACTATGGGAGATCCCTGGGTGGCATGCTTGCCTTCCCAGTCCTCCCAGATCAAGTCTAGGGGCCCATGTACCCGGCGTCCATATAAGAGCTCAAAGGGGGGGAAATGTTGTCGACTCTTGGGGCACCTCCCTGTATGCAAACAACAGGTGGGGAAGGTATTTCTCCCAGTCCCTCCCATGCTGTTCAGCAAACGTTTGGAGCATTGACTTCAGGGTACTGTTAAATCTTTCCACAAGCCCATTGGCTTGCGGGTGATGAGGTGTCGTGCGTCTCTGCACCACCCCACACTTCTTCCACAAACATTTCATCAGGTCTGACATGAAGGAACACCCTCGATCGGTGATAACCTCCTGTGGAAACCCAACACGGGAGAAAATACCAAGTAAGGCATCTGCCACTTTGTCTGTCCTCAGTGAGGATGGGGCGACTGCCTCAGGGTACCGGGTGGCATAATCCACCACAGTCAGGATGAACCTCTTCCCGGAGGATCTTGGAGTATTTAAAGGCCCCACAATATCCATTCCCTCCCTCTGGAATTGCTCCTCCACTATGGGCAATGGAATTAGGGCGGCTTGGGTTTTCTTACCTGCCTTTTCTATCTAATGTATTACCTCTTTACAGTGCTTAAGTGAGATCTTGTTTCTTAAGAGCCCAAAAGGTTATGTCTCTGAGATCAGACACAAGTCCTAGGTTAAAACTTTGTCTCTCTCATACACCCCTTCCATGTTGTCATCTAGTTCCTCCTTTTAGAATATAAAAATTATACAAATAATGAACTTCCTGTCAGGAAATATTTTAAATACTGTGACTTCAGCAAAAACTAATTTCCCAAATTATGACAGTCTTTAATTAACATTTTCTTTGATCTTGTGTGGTTCTCTGTTCCCAAGGCATCAAAGTTTTTTTTACAACTTTAGCACCATGGTGGTATAAAAATGTTTTTCCTCTAAGACTTCATAAAAGTTTATGATCTCCATCCTCTGGTAGACTCATAAAGTCCCATTTCATTTCCACTTCAAAGAGCCTAGGCATATCATAAAAAGGTAATAAATGGCACTTTGAAGTAAGTCAGTTAATTAAATGGTTCCTGCTTCACCAAAACTTGGGGGGGTCACCTATGGCACAGCTACCTCATGTGAGACAATCACACACTATATTTTTGTATTACAAATATCACAGAACAATCAGAATCAGCTGGCCAAGCATTACACCGGGCACCCGCTGGTGGTGCTGCTGGCACCCATGGCTGCCATGAGTGTCATTTGTGTCAGGGGTGCCTGCAGGTACAGCCGCATGTGCCCTCGGGTGCCATGGGTGCTGAGGGTGCCTGCGGATGCTGCCGTGGGTGCCCTCAGGTGCCATGGGTGCCGGTGGTGCCTGTGGGTACCTCTGTGGGTGCCCTCAGGTGTTGCCCAGGATGGCATAGGCACTGCTTGGTGTCATCCTGTGCCACGAGTGATGCTGGTGCCATGGGGGGGTACCAGTTGGTGCTGTCCAGCAGAACTAGTGGCGGATTTCTCCTTCTGCAGACCTCTTCTTCCGCAGAACTTGTGGCAAGATGTTTTCTGCAGAATGAAGTCCTGTTCTGCAGTTTATTTTTCCACAGATCTTAGTGAGTGGCGGTCTGCATGGGATCTTGTGACATCCAGCGGTTTTCCACTGATGGAACTTTTCTGTGCTGTTCTGCCAGCGGAATCCCTCATTCTGCTCAGCACTTTCTCGGCTCCTTACATGGTGCCGAGCTCCTCTACACCCTTCCTGGTGGCGGAGCCTCTAATGGCTCTGACCTAGACCTCCCTTTAGAGGTCCTTCTGGGGTAGAAGTGCATCTGGATGAGTCTCTCCCCGTCCTACTTGTCGGTGATACAGTGGATGACTCATTTTATAGACTGGAGGGCAAGCCTTCTCAATCACCAGAGTCCATGATGGAAGATCTTTTCAGTTGTTCCTCAGTGATGGGGTCCCCCCATTGTATTTCAGACTTCATCCGTGGACCAGACACTTCTGCGTCTAGACTCTTTTCAGTCGTCAAGACAATTACACTCTGTGGAACATTCTAATTCAGTGGTCAAGAGCCGTACAGCCTCTTCCGCTCCTTTGATCGGGGTATGTAGCCCCCTTGTGATACTGCCCCTTCAGTGGCTCCATCGGCAACAGATGGTTAACATCTCTTCAGCTGTGATTATTGGTCCAGTCACGATTCCAGTTATGGACACTCAGGCTCCTCCTGCCCCTCAGCTGGACAACATCGTCGTCATTTTTGTGTCAGGCAATCCTTGTGAGATAGCAGCCTGAAAGCCTTGTCAGGCTCAGACTAATGGTAAAAAAAAAAAAGACAATCACCACAGCACAGGGCCTAGCCCGAAATGACCCCAAACCACCCTTTTGGGTCTGGCCAGGTTGTGCCTCAGCATCTGAGGCGGTCGTCTCTAAACTACGGTGAAGAGTACCTGACTTCTTCTACCCCAGGGAAGTCTGATTCAGTGGAGGTATGGGTCATCTCATTTTCCAAGAGAGATTTCTCTTATTCAGAGATATTCCCTAGGCCTAGGCGACTGCTCAGTTTGTTGGTTCCCCTTTTTTTCATCAGGCTTTCTTCTCTTGATCACAGCCTCAGAGGAACAGAAGTGACTCTCCAGTGAGTCGGAACTCAGGTTCCTAATCCTTGCTTACTTCAGGTTAACAGATGGCATGCTCCTTTCTTGACCATAGGTCAAGTAGATCTTTTTTCAGAGGTGGCGTCTTGATATTCATACCTTTGGTTCCTGTGCACTGGTTCCGTGCGTGTCACTCACGAAGTTACCCACTTAGAGTGGGTGATGAAACTGGAATGTTTGTTTTTCATCAGCAAGCAAACTAGAGTCCTTCCTACTCCCTTTCAGGAAGGCCAGAGTGAGTGGTGCCTCACTGCATTGAGTCACTTCTGCCGTTATTCAGTCACTTTCAACAAATGGGTTAGCCCGAACTTGATCCTGCTGCGTCCCCCTGTGACGCACATCTCCCTCTATTTGCCTTAGAAATCCAGACTCTGGTCTTTTCTGTCAAAATGTTTGTCCATGGTGGACACGTCCTCCTGTACACTTTCCCTCTCTTCCCTTAATTCAGAGACTGCTACTACAGTTGTAGGCACACAAGGGCAGAATGATTTCTTTTGGAATATGAAGTGGGTAGGATCTGTTTCTTCTAGACCACCACAAGAGGCTTCTAGGTCATGCTTGGCCTTCCATCAGGAAGGTTTCAGTGACTAAGTGGAAACCACTCTCCTTGATAGGCTAACCCCACCTGGACCCCATTTTTGCTCACCAAGTAAGGGGTTCAAGTGCTCCTGGACCTGTTGTTCACAGGTCAGTCATACTTGGTAGTAGTGGTTTCCATCTGCACTTTCCAGTCTGCCCTGAACCAGTAGACTTTACCTCCGGCTCTTTCAGTTCCTGAGGTCCTTTTAAGCTAGATTAGTACATGTCTTTGACACCATTAATTTTTGCCCTAGACCAAATTGTGGGGCCAGGTTCTCGCCACTCTCCTGTAGTGGTTGCGGCCTCCTGGCAGAGTTTCATTTTGTGTCCATTGCCGTTTTCCACAAAGTGGTGAGTTAGAACTCATGCGCTTATCATGTAAGCACTATGTTCTAGATGATCTTTCCAAGACAGCTCTTTTTATTAGCAGGACAGTCCTTGGCCGTCCTTTCTGAGTGAGCCCTGTCTCCTACCACCCTACTCAGGGTTGTTGGTTTTAGCTTGGTACTCTCCCACTAGTGTGAATGAGTGGTGGAGACTTGAGTCCAGGAAGATATGGAAATTATGTACTTATCGTAATTGTTGATCTTCTTGGACACAGTCTCCATCACTCATTCACATACCTGCCCACCATCCCCTGGGCTCATTCATTTTCTTTCCTGGTCTTCACGGTCTTATATTTCAGGCTGTGAAGACATTGTTCTTTGACCTTTCTTGCAAGGGCCATATGGGCCCTCTCAGGCCCAGAAAGTCAGGATAAGTTACAGTATTTTCATTAGTTACGCTGCACCACCTCTGTCGAAAAGGTACTGAGGCGGTTGGAGGGTCGATGCCGAGATAGCCTACACAGGCACAAGCTAGTCTCATGGTGCTGCGCATGCGTGGTCCTGTCTCGGCACCGACTCTTCAGAAAATTTTTGGCTCCTATTTGGTCCTAGCACCTCCGGCGCTTCCCCACTAGTGTGAATGAGTGAGACTGTGTCCAAGAAGATCAACAATTACGGTAAGTCTCCACTCTCCCACCTCCATCTCCACTCTTATTTCTTTTCAGCTCATATCTGAAGGGGTGCAGGGATTCTAAAACGAGGAAACTTAAGTATATGTCTGCTGACTGCTAAAAAGGTCATAACCAAGAATTGGCTTTCCCCATCCCTCTTATCCGTCCAATCTTGGCATGATCTGATGATACAAGTGTATAAAATGGAACACCTAACAGCAATAGTTGATAAAAGCCAAAAGAGGTTTGAGTTAACATGGAGGAGATGGGTAGTATATATGTCTGCCCTCAGACCAGACTTTGTTCCCTACGGTATTACCCAGCAGCCCCTCAGTAGCGAATAATGAATTTTTTTAGGCACCACCTCCCCACGCAGATTAATTTTGGGAAGACATCTAGGTGTAGTTTAAATCAATTTTTGTTAATTTATGTTTATAGGTATATTTCTGTTAAGTAGAGATATAAGATGTTAAGATTAAGATGTGATTATCATAGCTAGGTAATAGAAAAACAGTTGTGAGTCTATATATCATATATTAAGAGTTTAAAGGATTATACCGTTCTGATTGTATTGTATGTTCTGTAAACTTTAAAAATAAAAAGTAAAAAAAAAAATAAAAAAAGGTTTCTGCGTTACTTCGGTTTTTTTTTCCCATATGTACTTTTCCACTGCCGCAAACCGATAGGGACTATGACCCCCCCCCCCCCCGGAGGGGTACATCATCTGGCCCTTATGATTGCCCAGTCCATCCCCTGAATTCCCCTGCAGATTCCCCTCCTCAGCAGGGCCAGGATGAGAAGTGCCGGTGTGCCCCTGCACGTCATATCTAGAATCATGGACTTACCGAGCACAGGCCATCACAGGCCCTGCCGGGTCCTGGATTTTCCGTCGTTTTCTCCTGCCCCCACATCCATGCAATGGGCAGGGAGGCTGTCTTCACCTCTGCGGAGGTAGCCAATTGCATTGGACATGGGTCAACCCTGCTATGTGGCTGCGCACCTGTGCCAACCCCAGCCACCGCTGTGTGTCAGTCGACAGCGTGCAGTGCAAATCACCCCCACCCTGAGGAAGGATAGCAGTCCTCTGGACGCTCTATCTTTCCTTCCTCTGCTGACCCCCAAACAACCCAAGTCCATTCCTGAACCTGGGTTGCTGGCATGGCGCGAGGCGTGGCGTCCAGTGCCTCAACCCTCAGCGTCACTGGGCCGGCTTGCGTTACTTCATTTTAAAGTTATGAACTATTTTTGTAACCCTAATTTCACTATTTATTCAAAAAAGCCAGTTTCAATAAACAGCCACTGATGATGTCATGTCCTGAACTCAGTCTAGTCCTCCCTGTTTGCAACCTGATAGGACCTGTTTCTCTGAAATTTAAGAAACTATAGCTATAGTAATCCTTTTTTTTTTTTTTTAATTTGTATTTATTAAAGAGTTTATACACACAAGCACATGTTGGCATACAACGTAAGATTGCTACAAAATACATCTGTTCACTTATTACGTTTACAGACAGTCAGAGATTCTTATATATTAGGTCCATTTGCTCTATCCCGTTTCTGTTAATTCATCATATCCTATTTATCGTTGAAGATATAATCATTTCCACAGATCATCCATGCTCACTAAAACTAGAATACCTCCTTTCTAGGATAGGTTAGCATCTTTACCCAAATTTCATTCCAGTAGGTTCAGGGAACAAAATCAGGGTCAACTCCCGAGAGATGGAGTACCCAGCTCTGCTATTTGGTCCTGAACCCCTGTGAATGATCCTATATTGTTGCCGTAAGTCCTCCATCTGATATATTTCTTTCATTATGGATCTCCAATCCTGGATAGTGGGGATCTGTTGTGACATCCACTTTCTTGTGAGGGCCTTTTTGTCTGCTGTAAGATACATTGGTAACAGTGTCTAAGTCCAGTGGGGAGAGTGGTCCGGATATACAGATAGCAAAAGAATTTCCCCCGTCAATTCTGTTGGTTCCCCAAGACAATTAGACAGCTCCAACTGAAGACTACACCAGAAAGGCGTTATGAGAGGGCAATGCCATAAAACATGGCTCAGATCCACAAGGGTGCACCCACATTTTCTCCAGCAGTGTCCAAAATGAGCTGGAAGGAATTTGGTCAGGATTGCTGGAGCTTGAAAGTATCTACTTCTAATTTTCCAGGAGAACTCCCACCAAAAAGAGGAGGAGGTTACCCTGGTCACTGGTAAGGCTGCAGCCACCCAGTCAGAGAATGGTATCTCCGAAGTCAGGTACGCATTCCATTTGTCTAGTATTGACTTGGTAGAGTCCCCCGTCATGTCTGTCAATGCCCTGTATATATTCCCTATTAAGTGACCACATAGATTACCCCGGGTAGAATCCATGAAAATTTTTAACGGGTGGGCTAGGGGAGGGGAGTTTGGCTGAAAGTGTTCTATGACAAAGAATATAGTTCCTCACTTGGAGATATCAGAAGAAATCTGTATTTCAGAGGCCATGGTGGTCCCTAAGTAGTTCGACGGGAAGAACCCCCTTCTCATCCAGAAACTGGAACAAGCGTGACAGACCAAACCTGTGCCATTGGGAGAAAGCCAGATCCAAATGGGAAGGATGAAAAAGATCATCTTTAGAAATTATTTTACAATATTCCTATATTGCCTTAAATTCTGGCCTATTTCTTAGTTTATACCAGACTTGGAGAGTATTAGACGTTATCTGTGTAAAGTGCCTCAAGGGGGGTGTATTATCTACTGAGGAAAACAGGAGACCCGAAATATCATGCATGTCGTTCAAAATAAACTCAAAAAATTTCCAGGGTGCTGTATAATTATTTGTCAACCAGTGCAAGAGAGTACAAAGAAAGGAAGCCTGCGCATAAAGTTTGAGGTTAGGCAGGTTAGTTCCCCCTTGAGCTATTGATAGTTTGAGGATAGACAGGTAAACTCTGGGGTGTTGTTTTCCCCATATGAACTTGGAGATCATTTTATGCCAGGACTTTAGATAATAAGAGGAAGGGAAGAAAGGGATATTTTGAAAAAGGTGTAAAAGTCGTGGCAGAACATTCATGCGAATGGTTTCAATCCGTTGAAAAAATGATAATGGGAAGGATGGCCATCTGTCTAAATCTCTGTGTCTGGTAATGGTGAGCGGTTCGTAATTAACCACCTCCATTACCCCCAAGTTTAGGGGAATATGGATCCCCAAGTATTTTATCTTTGTGGATCTCCATTTCAGAGGGAGGAGTCGACGAAGAGTATTCGTAGGAGAAAAATTAGAGAGAAGAGCTTTCGTTTTTGTCATGTTTAGTTTGAATCCCGCCACGGCCTCGTATTCTCTAAGGATACTCCAAACAGCAGGAATGGATGTATCAGGGGAGAGGGGAGTTAACAGGATATCATCAGCAAATGTACTAATTTTATGTTCCTGTTGTCTTATTAGGATACCCTCTACACCAGGTGAATTCCTAAGAGCCATCCCTAATGGCTCCATTTATAGGGCAAATAAAAGGGGGGGAAGGGGTCATCCCTGTCGGGTCCCCCTAGATAAAGTGATGGGGGAAGATATGACTCCATTAACCCTCGCATATGCCTGGGGAGCAGTATAGAGATTGTGCAACCATTTAAGAAAAGACTCTGGAAAGTGGAACCTTGACAGGATGTCCCATAAGAAACACCAGGACACCCTGTCAAAAGCCTTCTCCGCATTCAGGCTCATAACGGCTCCTGGAATTTGCCGATTTTGGATATGTTCAATTAATATTAGGGTTCTACGGATATTATCTGTAGTATTTCTATTCTTAATAAAGCCAGTCTGGTCATTGTGAATTAGACTAGGTAGGATCCTTTGTAATCGTGAAGCCCATATAGCTGTGAAAATGGTATAATCAGTGTTAAGAATAGAAATTGGGCGGTAGGAGGAGGGATTGGTGGGGTCATTATTTTGTTTTAGTAAGGCAGCCAAGGTAGCATAAGCCCGGGGCGAGGGGGGAGACTGCCCTCTGCTGCTTCCCGAAACATGGCAAGTAACCGAGGTGATACTTCATCCTTGAACATCTTGTACCACTCAGCCGGGAAGCTGTCAGGCCCCGGGCAGTGGTGAGATGAGAGGGATTTGGCACAATGCAGAACTTCATCAGCAGAAATGGTGGACTTCACTAAACCTCTCTTGAGCCTCAGGAAGGCAGAGAAAAGGAAGATTTCTCAGAAAAGACTGTCTCCCGTCAGGGGTAGACAAGTCATCTCCCTGATATAATTTCTGGTAAAAGTTGACAAAGGAGCGACTGATATCTGCCTCCTTATGTGATAGCTTGCCGGGTCTCTGATCTTGAGGACGGTGGACATGTGTTTTTGTCCCCTAAGACATTGTGCAAGCCTCCGGGCACCCCAGCACCACCCTCATATCCAGCCTGTTTTAAGTAGAGAAGGGACTGTTGAATTTTGATATCCATTAGTTTCTGTATTTCCGCTTTGGTATCTTGAATCTTTTGCTGCACCTCCCTATCCCCTTCAGTATATAATAATTGATAGGTTCGTAAATGTTCTGTGAGGGTATTGTACTTAACTTTTATTTCCCTTCTTCTCCTTGAGGCATAAGCTGTGGTTTTGCCCCGAAGAGTAGCCTTTAGGGCGTCCCAGACCAAAGCCTCCAGAATATCCGGGGACAAGTTCTTGGAGAGAAAGAGGGGAATTCTTTTTTAAAATATTCCAGATACTTTTTATCTTTTAACAAGATTGAGTTAAAATGCCATAATGTTTATTTCCTTGTTTTACCCAGTTCCATCCTGAGAATGAGGGGATGGTGGTCCGATAGAACCATGGGGCCCACAGAGATAGCCTGAACCAGACAGAGATGCTCACATGTCACCAGGAAATAGTCTAGTCTGGAATAAATGTGAAATCTGTTCGAGAAAAAAGTAAAATCGGGTTCGAAGGGAACAATCTGCGCCAAACATCAGCCACTCCCAAATGGTCCATAGTATTTTTTTAATATTTTACCATGCCCGTCTGGCGAACCTGACGAGGGATGGAGCTGTCTAAATGAGCAGACATAGCTACATTAAGGTCCCCTCCCAGGATTAATTGACCCTGGAGAAGATCCATCACCTTTGACATCAGGAGTTGGGCTACCGAAGGCTTCGATGAAGGTGGAAGATAAGAGCTCACCAAGGTCACATCCTGGGGATATAACTTCTGCAAAATAACAAAACGACCCTGGCCACCAGCATAAGATTGAGCCACCTCCAGTGGCATAGCAGCAGGCACCAAGATGGCTGCTCCCCTTCGACGTCCACTAGGGTGGGAAGAGGAATAAACTTTATATCTCCCTCCGCAGCTCAGCTTCTTACGCTCATCATCAGAGAGGTATGTGTTTCTTGAATTAAATAAAAATATCCATTTTGTTTTTTGAGATATTGAATAAAGCGAGAGCGTTTTATTGGGTTATGTAACCTGTTGATATTCTGGGAAAATATTTTTACTGGAAGTGAAGACATAGATGTACAATAACATTTCTTTTATTTTACCCCTGGGAAGGACCACTGCACCCAACCGACCACTCTCCGAGGACCAGACCAATGTGGGGGAGTCATCCATGCATCTCTGGACTGTTCCTGCAGCAATAAAGACATATCCACTAATTTTATTATTGTGCCTGTGTGTTTTTAAACCATTCTTTTCCCCACCCAACTGTAACCCTATCCTGCCCTCACCAAACCCTCTTAATTACCTCAAACGTAGGGCGAAATTGTTACAACCGCTAGTGAATAAACTATGTACAAAACAGTTCCCAAAGAACTACCTAAACCTAATATTACTCCCACCCACCCACCCCTAATATTACCACATTTACTAAGTTTTGATTAACTTTTACTATGATCATAAATTTTCTTATCAAAAAAACTATATACATATCGACTTCCAATGAGGAGGTACTTGCTCCAAAGTACCTCAGAGTATGCCTAATCCCCACTCTGTCCAGAGCAGGTGTGGAGTAAGGAGCTTTGGTCCCAGGCCTGGGGAGCAAAACCCAGAACAGGAGACAAAGACTCCATAGGGGTGGCACTAACCATTGCCGCCCCCTAAGTGGTTCTGGCATGATTCCTGTTCTCACCAAATCTTCAGCTCCCCGTGCCCCCTCATAACTTTGCATGCCATAATAGATTTCAGAAGGAACCACCCCTACCCAGATTGCAAGGAGGTACGCAGAGATCTGAGCTGACCTCTTCTTAAAATGATCAATACTTTGTATAACTGTAATTATAGCAGTCCATAGGAATAATAAAGAGAAAGAAAAGGGAAGAGAGACAAAGAAGAGAAGAAGAAAGAAAGATATTTTAAGGGGAGGGAGGGGAAGGGAAAGGAGGGAAGGGAAAGGAAGTATGATGTAATTTTTACTTTATTTGGTTGCAGTTGTAAAAGCTCCCGGGGGGTGGGGAATAGGAAGCCTGACATTTAGTTTAATTCAGTCCATCCTCAAAGTGATCAGAAACAAAACAAAAAAAAGGGGGGGGGGGAACTGTGGTGGTTCAATAGCGTCAGATCAGGACCATCCTCTGGACGATATAATTCCACTGATAAAGGTTGTCATCCGTAGTTTTCTCCATCTCTGTTGAGATGGCAGTGCGGTAGAAATCCTGCCACTCCCCCTGGTGGGGGACAGAAGAAACAAAGTCCCCACATTTGGTTGGATTGTTCCTCCGAAGGAAAAAGAATGGGAAGGTCAGCTCTCCTCCCCAGAAGAGCTCTTTCCTCTCCCAAGTCCCCCCACAACCCCACACAGGCTGACAGGAATTGAGGCAGGTGGGCAAAACCCCCAAGCCAGTGGGACGAGGGTGCAACCTCCACAGGCAGCAAATTTAGATAGGTCTCCCAGCCAGGCAAAGACCCGCCATCAGGAGGAACATCACGATGCTGAATGGCAGCTATATTAGATTTAATTGGGCGTGCCTCTGTCATATATACACTGATTTAAATCTACTTCTGACAGATTTTGGCAACTGCTCCATATAAGGCTACCAATCCTTTCAGCGGAGGTGCCCCCCCCAAAAAAAAAACGCCACCTCGGAAGGGTCCACCCCCACTGACCCTGCTAGGCCGCCAAGGGGACAATAAGGGAGGGAAAGTCATTTCAACCAAATTTCAGAAAAAGTACTTATCTTGATTTTCATGTTGGTACAGTGGGATTTCTGAGCTCACGGATTCTCAATAGCATGTCTGATAGAGAAGGTGATGAAGATGTTTGTTTCCCTCGTGTTTGGCTCTGGAATGACTCTTAACCGTACCTGGATGGTCTCCTGGGCTTTACCCGTAACAATTCCCCTTGTTGCTAGATCCTGTAAAGTGTCCAACGCTGTGGGTATAGGTCTGGGCTCCCGTCGGGAGCAGGATAACAAGTTTCGCAGGGTAGGTCACCCTGAACTTAATAATTTGGGTTCTCAGAAGTGGGAACGTGGAGGAATACTCCCTCTGATGACGCTGCGTGGCTGGGGCATAATCTTTATCAAATATTAGCCGATTTGCCCCAGCATAACTCGCCCTTTTTGCCATGCTTTTTTAAATATAAATTCTTTTGTTTGGTAGCTGAGGAAGCAGATCACCAGAGAGCAGGGCCTGGCGTCTGGGCGGGATGGCTTGGGTCCTAATGTCCTGTGTACTCTTTCAAGATCGAGAGGGAGTCTGGCTCAACTGTCAGGACTAAATGTAACAGGTAGTCAGCATAAGCCAGGGGGTCGTTCCCCTCTTCCCCCTCCGGCAATCCAAATAGTTTGAAATTCTTTCACCTCCCCCTATTTTCCATGTCCTCCTGGTGGTGTGCACTGTGCAGCTCTTCAGAGGCCATTGCTGTGACTGCATCTTCCAGAGCGTCATGGTGGGCAGAGTGATCCGAATGCTGATGAGTGACCTCCACCATGTGGAATTCCATAGATTGCACATCTGAATGTAAGTCATTTATTGAGCCACACATCTCTTTCCGAAAGTCCGTTATTGCCTGCAAAATCTGGTCATTACTATTTGGTTCAGGAGACTTGTCCCTTCTCCTGCCTCTTGGCCCTGTCTGCATGCTGGCAGGCTTGTGGTTGAATGCTGGCCCAGTAATCTCATTCATCTCCGGGGCCTTGTCGTCATTGTCTGCTGGTCTCTCCAATTCTGTTAGTAGACGGAAGTGGTTACGGAGCTCTATCGCCATACAGCGCTCTTAGATATCGGGTAAGCCGATCAATGTTCCGTTTAACGAAAAGTGGCTTTTTGACAACTAGAAAGTTTTTATTTTAATTGGGGTGCCAGGGAGCTTCTAGCTTGAGGTGTTCACTCCACCATAGCTGGAACCGGAAGCCCAGCTGTAGTAATCCTTTTGAAAAATAAATGATGACATGGGGTTGGCCGCAGTGCTTGCGTTTTCAGAATGTTCGGATGCCTGGCACTGTACTGTAGAACATGTCAGGAGGTGGTTTTGGAATGCAGCACTGAACCAAGGCATAGAATGTCAAGGTGGAAGTGGCGGATCTAGGGGGGAGCGAAGGGGATGGTAGCACCCCCCTCCATTGTAACCTACTTGCTTGCTGCTGCTGCATTTCATGTTGTTGAAGAAGTATGATGTATTGCTTGTAAAATGAAAATATATATTCTAAACGATATACTACATTTGTATTCCCTATTTAAAATGTAGTAAAACAAGATAATAGCAAATGATACAAATGATTAAAAAAATGTGCGTGTCAAGTCCGACCACCACCCTCCCTTTGTAAAATCCTGGATCCGACACTGCATGAGGGTGGTGCACAGTTTTAAAATGCTGGAGAGGACACATAATCTCAGAATGTGGCAGGGATGTACCATCTCAAATTGAGGTGGGACACTCCAATCTCGGAACGTGACAGGGACACATTGAGGAATTTGGTGGGGACTGGCAATTTCTGAATATAGTGGGGATGCATGCCGTCAGAATGCGACAGGACACACCATATTATTCTTAAATGGCTTGTCCATGCCACATTTCAGAACTGTACTCATCCATCATAATCCAACATTGTGTGTCCCAGCCACATTCGAAAATTATGTATCTCTGCCACATTGCAAAATTGCCCATCCCTGCCACATTCTGAAGTTGTGTTTCAGTGCCACATTCCCAATTTGTGCATCACCACTACATTCCCAAATTGTGCATCACCGCCATATTCTGAAATTGAGCGTCACCGCCACATTCCAGAACTGTGCATCACCATCATATTCTGAGTCTGTGGGTCACCACCATATTCCGAAACTTGTGTGTCAATGCCATATTCCAAAAAAGTGTGTGTCTGCCACATTCTGAAATTATGCATCGCCACCACGTTCCAAAAGTGTGCATCACCACCACATTCTGAAATTGTGCATCACTGCCACATTCTGAAACTGTGCGCCTATGCCACATTCTGTAACTGTACATCACCGCCACATTCCAAAACTGTGCATCACCACCACATTCCGAACCCGTGCGTCACCACCACATTGCAAAATTGTGTATCACTGCCACATTCAGAACCTGTGCGTCACCGCCACATTCTGAAACTGTGTCACCACTGCATTCTGAAATTGTACATCACTGCCACATTCTGGACCTATGCATCGTCGCCACATTCTGAACCTGTGCGTCACCGCCACATTCCAAATTTATGTGTCACCTCCACATTCTGAAATTGTGCATCACTCACATTTCGAAATTAAAGGTCACTGCCCATTCGGAATTAGGCGTTAATGCCACATTCAAATTGTGCATCACTGCCACATTCCAAATTGTGCTGCCACTGCTACATTCTGAAATTATGCGTCCCAACTACTTTCTGAGATTGTGTCATTGCTACATTCCACAACTGCAGCCTGGTGACACTTCAAAATCTCATCCTTGCAGTATTCTAAAATTGTACACTACTTTGTCATTCCTAAAGCCATTTGCCGCTACATTCCAACACCCCCCCCCCCGGTCTCTTCTGAAGTACTGTACCTTGCATCTACACATTATGAAAGTGCATCTGCTGCCCACCCAGGGTCCGTTTTTCATTTTCAGATGTTTACTACAACTGCAGTTTTAAGTAACATAGGAGAAATAAGTCATATAAGGAAGCTTGCAGGGAGGACTAGGTTGCAAGTTCAGGTTATGACATATTCAGTAGCTTTTCTCTGAGGCCTTATCCACACTTGACATGCTGTGGAAAAAAAGTTTTCAAAAACGTTATACGTCTTACTGTTACAGGGAGTCCACACTTAAGCCCGACAGTAGATACGTGTGCCGGTTGCGTCCGCACAACAAGTTGTTAACAGTGTCAAGTAAACACGGTTTTAATTCGTGTACAGGACCAACAGACACCGCCAGGAAACGCACAGTACTGCTCTTCTGTCCACACTTGAGCAGGTAAGCGTGTTTAAAACATAAACGTTACAGAACTGTGCTACAACCCTAAAGCTTTTAGGGTTCAAGCACAGTTTTTGAACACTGTTCAGTACCGTGTACAGTGCGGACGAAAATCGGGTTAAGGGGGTCCGGTAATGTTTTCACCCAGCAGTAACATTATGGACCCTTAGTGTGGACAGAGCCAGAAACTTTTTTTTTTTTTTTTTAAACGGGCAGTGAATTAAGGGTTACAAAATTACTTGTAACTTTTAAACGAAGTAACTTAGAGATCTAATTTTTGGCATGAGGCCGATTGGAGATATGCTGATCCAAATTCTGAATTTATTGATGCCAGAAATTTTGTCCTAAGTCCCTCTTTAAATCTCATAGCGCCTCCAGCTACAAACACTCATCTTAATCTATTAAAGCTGTGGTGACCACTTTACTCTAGCAGAGGTGCCAGAGTTCTTATCTTCAATAAAATCAATATTCTTGGTTAAGATAGGTATGAGTCGCCTACTCAGGTCCCGCAGAATGATCTCTGAATTGCTGTTTTTTTTTTTTGTATATAAATCTGCCTAGGAAGTAAGAATATATATATATTTTTATTTCAAAATATTTCAGAGTTTCATAAAATATCCCCATTTTTCCATCAGTTAACCCCTTACTGCCCCTTTAAAAAGTAGCTAATAAACTGAACTTTAAAGTAGCAAAATATTATTTCAGGCTTCTTGCAATTATTATATGATGGTAGCAAAACAATAACAAAATCATATGATAAAATATAATTTTGTATATTGCAGCTCTGTATTAAAACTTCTCAGTCCAGCAATAGGTAGGGTTAGAGGTAAACTAACACCTATTGATATATATACATACAGATACTGGGGTAAGTACAATTTTTGCCACTATGGCAGTACAAATAATCATATTCTCATAGAAACAGAGAAATTGTCGGCAGATAAAGATCTACAGGCCCACCGAGTCTGCCCAAGTGCTCTATCACCATGTTACCCAAGGACCCTAGGTGATCTGGGTAATTCCTTCGCCCCCTCTCCACAATTCCCTTGTACCTATCCTAAGCAACCTTGAATCCCGTCACTGTTTTGGCCCCCACCACTTCCTCAGGGAGTACTTTCCACCCATCCACTACCCTTTCAGTGAAGTAGTGTTTCCTAATGTTTCCCTTGAATCTTCCCCCCTTCTAGCTTCATGTCACGACCCCTTGTCCTTGAGAGCCTCTTATTCTGGAATATACTGCTATCCGGGACTTTGTTTATACCCTTTTGGTACTTAAAAGTCTCTATCATATTCCACCTTTCCCTCCTTTGCTCCAGGGTGTACATGTTGAAGTGTTTCAGCCTCTTCTCATATGTCAAATGGCTGAATCCTCACACCATTTTCTTTGCCCCCCTCTGGACCCTCTCCACTCTAGCCACGTCCCTCCTGAGGTATGGTCTTCAGTACTGGACAGCGTATTCAAGATGTGGCCTCACCAGCTGTTTGTACAAAGACATCACCACCTTACTCTGCTCATATTACCCCTGCCTGTGCATGCCAGCATTGTACTGGCCTTCGCTGCTGCCCTCACGCATTGCTTAGCTGCCTTGAGGTCGTTAGATATGATTATGCCAAGGTCCCTCTCCTGCTCTATCACTTTCAGTATCTGACCACCCATCCTGTACTCTGCTTTTAAATTTCTACTCCCTAAATGCATAACTTTGCACTTTTTAGCATTAAAGCTCCACTGCCACACTTTTGACCACTCCTCTAGTTTGTGCAAATCCCTTCTCATTTTTTATACCCCATCGGCAGTGTCTACTGTGTTGCAGAGCTTTGTATCGTCCACGAATATACAGACCTTCCCCTGAAGCCATTCCACAATGTCCCCTGTGAAAATATTGAACAGGATCGGACCCATTACCGTCCCCTGTGGTACCCTGCTAGTCACCCTTCCCTCCCCTGATGGAACTCCATTCATTAACGATAACCCTTTGCCTTCTTCTCTCCAGCCAATTTTTCATCCATCTCTTCACCTCTGGTCTCACCCCCAGGGCTCTCATTTTGTGCAGAAGCCTTTTGTGTGGCATGGTGTCAAATGCTTTACTGAAGTCTAAGTACACCACATCCACTGCCCTGCCCTGATCTATCACTTTGGTCACCCAGTCAAAGAATTCAATTAAGTTTGTTTGACATGACCTCCCCTATGTGAAACTGTGTTGTCTGTGATCCTTCAGGTCATTTGAATCAAGATACTTGATAATTCTTTCAGTAATTTCTCCATCAGCTTCCCCACCACTGATGTCAGGCTGACTGGCCTGTAGTTACTTGCCTCTTCTTGCTTCCTCCCTTATGGAGGGGGGGACTACGTCCGCTCCCTTCCAGTCATCTGGAACCACCCCCATCTCTAACAATCTGTTGAACAGGCCAGTTAATGGTTCCACTAGCTCATCCCTCAGCTACCTCAGTAGTCTGGGGTGAATCCCATCAGGTCCTATGGCTTTGTCAACCTTCAGTCCTGCTAGTTCCTTTAGGACCCTCTCCACTTTGAATAGGCTGGTGCCAACCCCCTTCCCAGCTTTCCCTCCCCCCTCTCTCACCACCATGAACACGGGGCAAAAGTAGCTATTTAGGATATCTGCCTTCTCCTGATCCCCCTCCACTGTCTCCCCACCCTTACCCCTCAGCCAAACTATCCCACCCTTTGTCTTCCTCCTTTCGCTCACATACTGGTAGAAGGTTTTTATTTTATTTATTTATTCAGAATTCAACCTTTGAGCTAGAAGCTCTTTTACAAAGGTTCCACATTAGAATGGAGGACAAACAGATCAGTACGATACATCACATGACATGCTACATGTTACAATAAACAAAGGTTCTAACATTAATGTCACTTCGAACATTCTGTTGTTACAGTTAAGTGTTCTAGTGTAACAATAGAGTTCAAACTACTATTAAGGTTATAGGAGGGAGAAAGGGGCGGAGTGACATGGAAGATAAACTGAACAGAGAGCACTGAGCTGCCAGAGTAGGGAGAGCATTAAGCTGCCAGAGTACGACTTTGTCAGAAATTTGATTAGCAGTGTAGCTTGGCGGGGGGGAATGAGGTCATAGGTGTGGCGGGAGGGGACGAGTGTTTTCAGAGCGAGGAGTGGTGGAGGGCGGGAGGGTTAGGAGTTAGGGGAAGCTGAATGGGCACGGAGGAAGTCTGGGTCAGGGCTGAGGTGGGGTTCTCGCATGCCAATATGGACGTAGTGAGAAGGTCAGAAACCTCAACGGCAAGTGTTACATAGTGAGGAGGTTAGAAACCTCAACGGCAAGAGCTACGTAGTGAGGAGGTTAGAAACGTCACTGGCAAGTGCTACGTAATGAGGAGGTTAGAAACGTCAACGGCAGGTGCTACGTAGTGAGTAGGTTAGAAACCTCAATGGCAAGTGCTACGTGAGTGGGTTTACGGTATAGGTAGGGGTGGTCAAGGTGAGAGTCTTGATGCGGCTGTATCATAGTGGAATGGTGATAGGTAGTAGGCATTATGAGAAGCAGTTGCAGGACGTTGAATCAGCAAGGTGTCTCAGAAGTTCAGTTTTGAAGATGGTTGGGCTAACTGGACTAGTTGTTTGAGCTGGGAGATCATTCAGCCATTCTGAAGCCCTATATGCAAAGGACCGTTGCCCAAGGGAAGTTTTTCTGTATGTTATCTTAAACATGCAACGTGTGGCCCCTCTGGTGTTATACTGGGAGCCAGCAGTTTGGAGCATTTGCTGTATACAAGGCGGTGCAAGAGCTAGCTGCTGTGCTTTTTTACCTAGGATGTAGGTCTGATATTTTATCCTGTCTCTTAGATTAAGCCAGTTAGTTTAATTATAAAGAAAGCCCATAAGCGTTTGTTTGTCAAACAATCCCATCTCTTAACTGATTGGGCTATATTCTCTTTAGTCCTCACCTTTGCTCTCCTGTTCTCGATTCCTGCCTCCTTTTGCCTTTCCTGGTACGCTGCTCTATCTTCCTCCCTCTGCGTATGTTTGTCTCTCCTGAACACTGCTCTCTTCGCCCTGACCTTTATTGCAACCTCCCTACTGAACCATAAAGGTTTTCTCTTTTTTACTGTTTTTACTGACCCGATGCAGAGATTTGTGGCATCTACTATTACCCCCTTTATTTTTTCCGATTTTTCTTCCACCCCTTCTAGATCTCCCACCCCTACAGGAGTTTTCTTGAGGTGTTCTCCCATACTCTAAAAGTTCACTCTCCTGAAATCTAGGATTTTTACCGCAGAGTGTTTCTTTTCAGGTGCTGTCCTTCGTCTGACCCATACTGTATTATGGTCAATTATGCCTTCTCATATAAACCCTTCTTTTAACCTTTTAAGTACAAAACAGGTCCAGAAGACCACATAGGATATTCAGAGTCTAAGGGCTTTGTATACCGCACAAAAAGCTTTATGGATCCAGCTTAAAAGTATTCAGCAGCTAATCTTCTCCCACAGAGCAGTAGGCAGCGTGGTAACAAAAATCTATGTTAAATCCTCTTAGCAGGTGTATAGAACACTTTTCCTTTATATTTATGCCTTAAAATAGAGGGAAAAAAAAGAAATTGTAATACAATAAAAATGCAAACTGTCCTCAGTTTCTACAAAAGGAAGACGCAACAACACTTGCATGGTAAATCACATTTCCAAAGTAGCTGATATAGTTAGGAGTCTTCCAATGAATAAACCAAACTAAAAGAAAAAAACTAACATAAAATAAATCACAACTCTGTTGTTCAAGCTAAAGCAACAACAGATTAAACAAACTGATAACCAATATTTTGGCTACACAAATATACAGTATAATAAAGTTACCTTTCCAAATACAGCGCTTCAGCTGTTACCGATGTCTGAAGACCACACCAGTCTGATTAAGGCAAGCAGAAAAAATAATCACCAAATTATTTTTACATACTATAAAATAAGTTTCACAAACAGCAGCAGACTGGCTGTGAAGTAACGTCTGCTCCTTAATTGAGGCAAAACTGTTAGAACAACGCAGGGAGCGTACTTTTTTAAATTGGCTATAGCCAGGTCACGTGATCCTCCAAATCACGTGAAAGCACAATTTGAAATAAAAAATATATATTTCTAGGATCGTGGATATGTTGTTCATCCACACTTCTTGCCATGTCCCTTTCCCCTTTAAATGTTGCCGGAAGTCTTCAAGCTAGCTCCTCCCGCCCACCCGGGTGGTATATACCTTGGCTCCGCCCCGTGACGCCAGATCTTTCTTTCCACTGGAAGATGCAGATTGCCTCCCTCGTGCTCACGCATTTCGTAGGCCCTGGCTTTCAATACTTTGGTTTTACTGAAATTAAAACTCGTCCAAGTTAGCGATCGCGCTTTTGCATCCTCGATCATGGAAAAGAAATCTTCTCCAGGATTTTGCTGGTGTCTTTGTGGCCAGAAGATGTCGCGCACCGATCCCCATCTCACGTGCATCTACTGCTTAGGTGTCGGCCATGACACCTCATCCTGCAGCTTTTGCTTGGCTTTCCATCCCAATGTCCTGGATGACTACCAGGCACATTTAATGTTGGGGAGACCGGAGAAAAGGAATCCTCCGGTAAAGTCCAAGGAGGCTAGGTGGGCATTTTTCCTTGGCTGCGGGTTCCGCCAAGCAGCTGGAACGCATGAAGGCGTTCGAAGAAGAAGCTGCCCCCACTTTTCAGACAATTGAAGCTTTTTCGTTCCACTCAGCCTGGGCTCCACCTTCTCAGGTTCCTTCAAGGAGTTGTGCCAGTCTCTTCCCACCCAGGGAGAGGCACCCATGGGCTTGCACTCCTCCCAATCTCGTAAAAGAGATAAGGAACCGAGCACATCTTCGTCTCAACGAATTCGCTCTTGGGACCGAGAGAGGTCTCAGTCCCAGGAGCATGCGGTCTCGACCTTGGTCGAGATCGCTTCCTCGGCCGCAGGCTTCACGGACCTTCCGTTGGGCCAGCCGACTGCGGATGTGGCTGATGAGGTCAAGATTGTCCTCAATCCCATTGACCCACAGTCACCGGCCCCGGTCGATGACTCTTTGGAAAGGACTCCAGTCCTTGTCTTCCCCGATAAGGAGACACAGCCTGCTGGTGTCCCCATCGAGGACCCGGTTCCGGATCCTCTGGTATCATTGGTCCCGCCGGTGTCTCCCGAGCAACTGAGTCAGCCCGTCCAATCTCAGTCGAGAACCCCCTCGTCCAGACGGCCAAGGAAGAGCCACAAGTGCTCCAAAAGAGGAGACGCCACTGGTCATCCTCGTCCTCCTTGGATGAGGAGAGGCTCTGACAGAAACACCGTTGGTATTACGAGGACCTCATTTGGCAACAACTGATTTTGTCCGGGCACAAGCCGACTTCGACTCCTACCTCGGCCATTATTTGGCTTTCACCTCCCAGGCTGAAGCCGACCCCCTCGGAACCGAAGTCTTTGGTTCCTCCACCCGCGGGGCTGGCCCATCCTCCGGTTCAGCCTATACTGGTCTCTCCACCAATAGTGGTGGAGCCGCCGCTTAAACAGCCTGTGAAACATAGAAACATAGAAAACATAGAATTTGACGGCAGATAAGGACCGCTTGGCCCACCTAGTCTGCCCATTTTCCTACCTAACAGATAAGCTGCAGATCCTAGTTAACCAACAGTTTACTTCCTCTTACACGCCTCTAGGAATGCCTTATGCCTGTCCCATGCATACTTGAAGTCCCCCACTGTTCTTGACTCCACAACCTCCTCAGGAAGGCTGTTCCATGCATCCACAATCCTCTCTGTGAAAAAATACTTCCTCACATTACCCCTGAGCCGTCTCCCCTCTATCTTCAAATTGTGCCCCCTTGTTCTTGCACATCTCTTTTTCTGGAAGATGCTACCCTCTTGGACTTTAATTCCTTGGGGTACTTGAAAGTTTCTATCATGTCCCCTCTCCCTCTTCCCTCAAGAGTATACATATTAAGCTCCTTTAGTCTTTCTGAGTGTCTTTTGGTGCAGACCCTGCACCATTTTGGTTGCCTCCTCTGGACAGCTCCACTCTGTCTATGTCTTTATGGAGATGAGGTCTGCAGAACTGCACACAGTACTCCAGATGGGGTCTCACCAATTGTCTGTACAGAGGGATAACAACTTCCTGTTTTCTACTATTGATGCCTCTTCCTATGCATCCCAGTATCTCCCAGCCTTCCTTACTGCCTTCTCACATTGCTTGCCCACCTTTAGGTCATCTGATATAATTACCCCCAGGTCTCTTTCTATTTTACTGTTGTCAGTATCTCACCCCCATTGTGCGCTTCCCTGGGTTTTGTTTCCCAGGTGCATTACCTGCACTTCTTTGCATTGAATCTGAGCTGCCATACATTTGACCATTCCTCCAACCTTGCCAAGTCCTTCTCATCCTTTCCACTCCATCTTGTGTACAACCCTGTTGCAGATCTTTGTGTCATCTGCAAAGAGACATACTTTTCCTTCCAGTTCCTCTGCAATGTAACTTATAAAGACATTAAAAAGGACCGGTCCCAGTACTGAACCCTGCGGTACCCCACTAGTAACCCTCCTTTCTTCACTATGTACTCCATTTACTACTACCTTTGCGTCCCTGTTGTCTAGCCAATTTTTATCCAGGCTACCACCTTGGGACCCATTCCAAGGCTGGCTATCTTGTGTATTAATCTTTTGTGTGGGACTGTATCAAATGCTTTGCTAAAATCTAGGTAGGCCGTGTCCACAGCCCTCCCTGGTCTACTACTTTGGTCACCCAGTCAAAGAAATCTATTAGATTCGTCTGACACGACCTTCCCATCGTGAATCCATGCTGCCTTGGGTCCTGTGCCCCACTGGCCTCTAGGTACTCAACAGTTCTTTCCTTCAGAAGTGATTCCATCATTTTCCCTACCACTGAGGTCAAACTAACTGGTCTGTAGTTTCCTGCCTCTGTCCTGTCTGTGGAAGGGGCTCCTTCCAAAGAGGACCAACCAGATACCGGGCTTCCCCGACTGTCGGTTTCGGTCACTCTGGACACGCCTCATCGGGTCGAGGGTGATTTGGGCGGCAGGCCGCTGTAACCCAACTCTTCAGACTCTGATGTCACCGGGCTCCACTCTCATCCAGGGGATGATGAGTCCGTTGGCACAGGGATAGAGGAAGGTCCTTCCTCCTTTAAAGGGATCCTTCGTCTCATCTCCGATTCTATTGGGATGCCCTTGGAACCCATCCAGAAAAAGGCGGAGTGCCCTCTCACAGACATCCTCAAGAGAGGGGAATACCCCAACAGAGGCCTTTCCTGTGGCCAAGGCCATTGTTGGTCCGGCACTCAAACTGTGGCAGCGTCCTGCCTCATGTCCAGCACCATCTGCCCGCATGGCCCGCAAGTATGCGATGCCCATGGGGTCCCTTGCAGGGTTTACAGATCACCCTTTGATCGAGAGCCTGGTGACCACCTCTGTGTTCAGACGTACTGGCAGTTCTGCTGACACTGACCGACCTCCCGACAAGGAGTCCAAGTATTTGGACCATTCGGGGTGGAATGTCTACACGGCATCTTCCTTGGGTCTTTGTCAGGCAAGTTTGTTCGTCATCATGGCACACTTCTCCCATGCCCTTCTCGGGTCATTGGATGAAGTCCTCCCTCATCTCCCCGCGGACATGCAGACCACAGTTAAGCAGCCAAACAGCAGCTCCAGATGGCCCTGGACATCGGGGACTCTTGTGCCCGCTCAAATGGCTGCCGCAGTTGCCTCGCACCGCAGGGCTTGGCTGAGGCTCTCCTCCTTCCTGGCGGATACTCAGCACAAGTTAGCTGATGTGCCTTTCCTTGGGACCAACTTGTTTGGCCGAGGAGTGGCCGGTCACCTACAGCGCATAGTGTAGTCCAGTGCCACCTTGGACGCCACTTCTGCCAAGAGTTCTTCGTGCAAGAGCCAGCAGAAGAAAAAGGAGAAGCCCTTTCGGCACTCTTCCCCTGCGGTTCAGCAGTCCTCCTATCAGGGAGGACAGCAGCATCTGCACCAGCAGGCTCAAGCTTGGTGCCCTCGGCCCAAGCCTGGACCCCAACAGGCCCGTAGAGGAAGCAGAGGCTCAGGTTCTGGAGCTTCCTCCTCCTCCAAGCCTGCTCAGTGACGGGGTGGGGGTTGCCACCCCTATTGCCGTCACGCCAGTTCTGGGTCTTCCCATGGGGGCCAGCTTCGCCACTTCCTTTCCGCCTGGTCCGCTATCACTACGGACAGGTGAGTCCTCAAAGTGATCGGTCAGGGACTGCCTCTAGAATTCGAGCAGTACTCTCCCAGCCGAGCCAGCGCCCCTCGGGAAGAACGGATTTCCGCATGCACCCAGTCGGCTCTTCGAGATGACATTGCTCAGCTCCTCCTCAAGGAGGCAGTAGCTCTCATGGGGATCCATCTGCATAGAAACATAGACTTTGACAGCAGATAAGGACCACTTGGCCCATCTAGTCTGTCCATTTCCCTACCTACAGGATAGGCCGTAGATCCTAGTTAATCAACAGCCTATTTCTTCCTACCCCCTACAAGAATTGCCATATGTCTGTCTCATGCATTCTTGAATTCTCCCACAGTTTTAGACCCCACAACCTCCTCAGGAAGGCTGTTCCATGCATCCACTACCCTCTCTGTGAAAAAATACTTCCTCACATTGCCCCTGAACTGCCCCCCCATCTTTAAATTGTGTCCCCTTGTTCTTGCACGTCTCTATTTCTGAAAGATGCTACCCTCTTGGACTTTGTTGATTCCACTGAGGTACTTAGACGTTTCTATCATGTCCCCTCTCCTTCTTTCCTCAAGGGTATACATATTAAGCTCCTTAAGTCTCTCCTCGTACGGCTTCTCTTGCAGACCCTGCACCATTTTAGTTGCCCTCCTCTGGACTGTCTCTATCCTGTCTATGTCCTTGCGGAGATGGGGTCTCCAGAACTGGACGCAGTACTCCAGATGGGGTCTCACCAACTGTCTGTACAGCGGGATAACAACTTCCTGTTTTCTGCTGGTGATGCCTCTCCCTCTGCATCCCAGTGTACCCCCAGCCCTCCCTACTGCCTTCTCACGTTGCTTGCTAACCTTAAGGTCATCTGATATGATTACCCCCAGGTCCCTTTCCTTTTTTGTTGTTGTTACCGCCTCCCCCCCCCCACCACCACCATTGTGTATTCTTCCCCTGGGTTCTTGTTTCCCAGGTGCATTATTTTGCACTTCTTTGCATTGAATCCTAGCTGCCATACTTCTGACCATTCCTCCAACCTTGCCAAGTCCCTTCTCATCCTTTCTATGCCTCCTTGTGCATCAACCCTGTTGCAGATCTTTGTGTCATCTGCAAAGAGGCATACTTTTCCTTCCAGTCCCTCTGCTGTGTCACTTATAAAGACATTAAAAAGGACTGGACCCAGCACTGAATCCTGCGGTACCCCCACTAGTAACCCCTCTTTCTTTAGAGTGGACTTTATTTACAATTATCTTCTGTGTCCTGTTGTCTAGCCAATGTTTTACCCAGGCTACCACCCTGGGACCCACTCCCAGGCTGGTTAATTTGACTATTAATCTTTTGTGTGGGACTGTGTCAAATGCCTTGCTAAAGTCTAGGTAGGCCATGTTCTCAGCCTCTCCCTGGTCTACTACTTTGGTCACCCAGTCAAAGAAATCTATTAGATTTGTCTGACATGACCTTCCTGCTGTGAACCCATGCTGCCTTGGGTCCTGTGCCCCACTGGTCTCTAGATACTCAACAGTTCTTTTCTTCAGAAGTGACTCCATCACTTTCCCTACCGCAGAGGTCAAACTGACAGGTCTGTAGTTTCCTGCCTCTGTCTTGGTCCCACTTTTGTGAAGGGGAATCACATCCGCCTTCCTCTAGTCCTCGGGTACCACACCATCCTCCCATGATTTATTAAAAAGAGTAGCCAGTGGTTTCACTAGTTCCCCCTTAATTCTTTTAGAATTCTGGGGTGAATTCCATCAGACCCATTGCTTTGTCCGCCTTCAGTTTTAGGAGTTCTTGCAGAACTCTTTCTTCTGTGAAGGACTGGGATCGAGTCCCTATCAAGAGTGCTTCTGTTAATTGGATTAGGCACTTCCTCCTCTTTTGTGAATACTGATCAGAAATATTAGCTTCAGTATCCCTGCTTTTTCACTGTCCCCCACTACCCACCCACCGTTCATTCTATTCAGCCTCACTATCCCTCCCTTTGTCTTTCTATGCTTGCTATTGTACCTATAAAAGGTTTTATCCCCCTTCTTAACCGAGTTGGCTATCGTTTCCTCAGTTTGGGCCTTTGCTATTCTGACTTCCCTCCTTGCTTCCTTCTGCCTTAACTGGTACAGCCCTCTGTCCTGCTCCTTCTGTGTTTCCTTATACTTCCAGAATGCTATCTTTTTCTCCCTGACTTTCCCAGTCACCTCTTTTGAGAACCATAGTGGCTTTTTCTTTCATTTTGATTTGTTTATTTGCTTCACACAAAGGCTTGTTGCCTCTGTGATGGCAGTTTTGATGATTCCCCATTGTTGCTCCACCCCTCCTCCTAGCCTGTTTGCTAGTGCTTTTTTGAGGTACTCTCCCATCTTGCCAAAGTCAGCCCTCCTGAAGTCCAGTACCCTCACTTTTGTATGGCTTGACTCTGTAGCTGAGTTCAACGTGAACCACACTGTTTGATGGTCACTTGTTCCCAGATGGCAACCCACTTCTAGATCTGAGATCCTCTCACTGCCCCCATTTGAGAGGACGAGGTCTAAGATTGCTCCCTCACGAGTGGGTTCCGAAACTTAACTGTCTGAGGCCTGCCACCTGTAGGGCATCGAGAATGGCCCTGCTCTTGGATGTGGCTGCAGCAAATGTGCTCCAGTTAACCTCTGGCATATTCAGGTCTCCCATCAACAGTATCTCCCCTTCCTCTGCCAGCCTAAGAATGCCTTTTATCATACTGTATCCTTGTCCATTCCCCCCCCCCCCCCGACATGGGAGTCTGTACACAACCTCTGTGTGGATTGTGGTGCCCTTTCCAGTCTCCAAGGTGACCCACAGTGCCTCCTCTCCTCCCTGTTTACTCTTTTGTTCTGTTGCTTTTATCCCTTCCTTTACATAGAGAGCTACTCCTCCCCCTCTTCTCCCCTGCCTGTCTCTCCTGTAGGTTATGTACCCTGGTATGTTAACATCCCAGTCATGGTTCTCTGTGTACCATGTTTCTGTGACTGCTACGATATCCAGGCATCCCTCTTCCATCAAGGCCACTAGTTCAGGCAGCTTGTTGCCCAGACTAAGAGGCATTGGTACTCATTACCCTCCATTTCCTGATGGCCTTACTCCTTTTTGCCCCATCCCTGTTCTTCTTGCCTTTGTCACTTTCCCCATTTACCCCTGCCCTTCTCCCTATTGACACCGCTATGTTGGTGTTTACCGCACTTACTACCGTGATTTTTTTTGGGGGGCTAGGATTTCCCTGCTCCTTTCCAGTGCCTCCCCCTTGTCTAGTGTAAATGCTTACCAATGAAGCATTTAAACCTATCACCTAGGATCCTGGTTCCCCTCCTGGACAGATGCAGCCCATCATGCCAGTATAGGCTTGCATCACTCCAGGCGGAGCCCCAGTCCCCAGTGAAGCCAAATCCCTGAGCTCTGCACCAGTTTTTCAACCACTGATTGAACCCATGGTGCACAGAACATCCTAGCCTCTCCTATGCCATAGATGGGCAGCACCTCCGAGAAGGTTACCGTGCATGCTACTTGTCTAAGGCCCCTCCCCAATTCCACAAACTCTTCCTGCAATTCTCTAATCCCTTTCTTAGCCAGATCATTTGTCCCTAGGTGGACAATGACATCCAGCTCCCTCCCCTGTGCAGCTGCTCTGGCAATCCTAGGATTCGCTCCCTGTCCCTCCAAGCCATGGCGCCAGGCAGGCACCTTACCTCCCTCTCCCCTTCCTCCCCCAGTTCTACCTTCCTAACAGTGGAGTCTTCCACCAGGAGTTGTTTCCTTCCCCTGTGGTGTCCCCTGCCACCCTCCTGTGGGTCTCCTTTGTGGAGGTTCCCAGCATCCTCCTTGGTCTCCACTGCAGGTGCCTCCATAGAGGAACCTGCAAACCCAAGCTTTGTCTCCAGGTACTTCCTCGTGCCCAAGTGCATGGGGGGCTGGTGCCCCATTCTAGATCTCCACGACCCGAATCAATACCTCAGGTCATGATCACTCTGTCCCAGATCATACCATCCTTAGAACGAAACATGTGGTTCTGTTCACTGGATCTGCAGAATGCGTTCTTTCACGTCCTAATCCGTCTGTCCCATCAGCAGTTCCTCCACTTCAGGGTGGAAGGGACCTTGTACGAGTTCTGAGCCATGCCGTTCGGCCTGTCATTAGCCCCACGGGTCTTCACCAAATGCATTGCAGTGGTGGCGGCCCATCACCGGCATTGGGGGGTAAGAATTTCCCCAACCTCGACGATTGGCTCCTTGCAGGTTCCACCCAGCAGGAGGTGGAGAGGTCCAGGGATCTGACCCTCCAAACTTGCTCCCAGCTCGGCCTCCTGTTCAATGAGGCCAAGTCGGAACTCGTGCCTTCTCAGGTGATGAGCTTCATCGGGGCAGAGCTTGACTCTCGTCAAGCCAGAGCTTGTCTCCCAGCGGACAGGGTGGAGGTTCTCTCCTCTTTTGCCCAATCATTTCTGGTTGGGCACTTGCGCCCTGCCCGGGACTTTCTGCGCCTTCTGGGCTACATGGCATCATGCACCTCAGTGGTCCATTGGGCCCGGTTACACAGGCGCCCCTCCAGTGGGAGCTGGCTGCCCAGTGGACTCAGCGTCACGGTCATTTCGACCAGCTGATCATGGTAACCCAGAAGATGTGGGACGCTCTCCAATGGTGGACTGCCCCAGACTGGTTGCAGGAAGGGATTCCATTTGTCCTCCCCGAGCTGATGGTCGTTCTTACGACCGATGCCTCTCTCATGGGCTGGGGAGCCCACATGGGGGACAACAGGGCCCATGGGCTCTGGACCCCCGAGGAGTCCCGATGCCACATCAAACTGTTGGAGCTCAGAGCCGTCAGACTGGCACTGTCAGCTTTCGCTCCTCAGCTCCGGGGTCAAGTGATTCAAGACCAAACGGACAATAACATGAACATGTTCTACCTCAACAAACAGGGTGGCATGCACTCCCGTCTGCTATGAAAGGAGGTGCTCCACATCTGGACCCTCGTAAGTCAGTTGGAGGTGGAACTCCTGGCCATCCATGTGGCATGAGCCTCAAACCAGCTGGTAGATGCTCTCAGACGCTTAGGCCAGACATCCCATGGGTGGTCTTGCTATCCAGAAGTAGCTTACGGTCTGTTCTCCCATTGGGGCAAACCAATGGTGGACCTGTTTGCCTCCAGGGAAAAACACTAAGCTGAGGCTATTTCATGCCCGCCTCCCCCTTCCGCAGGGCTCGCAGCAGGGGGATGCCTTCTCGAGGCCATGGACTCCAGGCTTCCCCTACGCCTTCCTTCCATTTCCCTTGATCCACAAGGTGTTACTCAAGGTGAGGAGGGACAAGGTGAAGGTGCTTCTGGTAGCCCCAGACTGGCCGCGCCAGTTTTGGTATCCAGATCTCCTCAGCCTCCGCTGCAGGCCCCTGGAGCAGCTTTGTACACACCTGGACATATCTCTGAACTGGGGGAAGGTCTGCCATCTGGACCTTCAATCCCTGCACCTCATAGCTTGGTACCTGAGTGGCTAGAGTTTCAGGCTTTGGGTCTTTCCGAAGATACCTACACCGTGGTGGAGGCATCTAGAAAGGAAACGACCAGGAAATGTTATGCCTTCAAATGGAAAAGGTTTTCCATTTGGTGTCAGGGTAAGGGTCTGGACCCCTTATCCTGTTCTGTGGTTAACATTCTCGACTACCTTTGGTCCCTTTCCAAAGGGGGTCTACGGTCATCGACCCTTAGGGTGCACCTGGCAGCCATTTCTGCTTACCGGGCGTGGGCCGGTGAGCTGACTGGCGCGCGGAGACAGTGGTCGGGCACTTTTCAAAGGCCTGGATCACATATCCACTCCGGTGTGTGAACCTCCACCTCTGTGGGATCTACTGCTGGTATTGGCAAAGCTCATGGGCAAGCCATTAGAACCAATGCACAAGTGTGAGCTGTCACACTTGTTGTGGAAGACGGCCTTCCTGGTAGCTATCATGTCAACCAGAAGGACAGGGGAGCTCCAGGCACTTTCGGTGGACTCCCCTTATCTGGTCTTTCCACAGGGACAAAGTTGTCCTGCGCCCCCACTCGAAATTCCTTCCGAAGGTGGTGTCAGAGTTTCACCTTAACCATTACTACCCTAATTACACCTCAGAGGCCGAGTACAGGCTCCATAGTTTGGACCTGAGACATGCTCTCTCCTATTACAAGGAGAGGACGGTGGAAATCTATGGAGAGGTTCGCCAGCTGTTTGTCACCTACGCTGAAGCCGCTTCTGGCAGACCTGCAGCGAAGCAGACTGTTGCAAGATGGATCACATCATGCATAGGTCTGTGCTATGAGTTGGCGGGCAAGGAGCCTCCCAGAGGGATAAGAGCTCATTCTACAGGCCATACTGCTGCATCGGTGGCTGCTTCCAGGGGCATCCCTATCCAGGAAATCTGTCGGGCTGCTACCTGGAAGTCAGCAGATACCTTCATCACCCACTACCACATCGACCTTGAGTCACTCTGGGATGCTGGTTTTGGGGCCTCAGTTCTCCAATCTCTGTTCCCTAAGTAGGGGGTGTGCACCTCACCTTCCTCTTCCCAGAGAACTGCTAGGAGTCTGCCAAGAAGTGTGGATGAACAACATATCTACGATCCTAGAAGAACACGTTACTCACCTGTAACAGTAGTTCTAGCAGTGGTATATGTTGTTCATCCACACGGACCTACCTGACCTCCCCGGCTGTGGACGCACAAACCTGGCTTCCAGTGGGTTAAGATCTGGCATCACGGGGCGGAGCCGAGGTATATACCACCCAGGTGGGTGGGAGGAGCCAGCTTGAAGACTTCCGGCAAGATTTAAAGGGGAAAGGGACATGCCAAGAAGTGTGGATGAACAACATATACCACTCCTAGAACTACTGTTACAGGTGAGTAACCTGCTCATTTCTGTTATAAATATGGCACAGTGAGTCACTGCCTAACTAAAATACCAAACAGAAGTTCAGCAACTGTTCAGAATTGCAGCAATCACAGTCAAAAATGGCAAGGTGCAAGGTAATCAAGAAATAGTATGCAGGAAGTGTCAAAATAGGTCTAAAACAAATGGGCAGACTAGATGCACCTAGCAGTCTCCTTCTGCCATCATCTTCTGTGTTTCAATGTATGACAAATAGCGGGTTTGAACTGCTTATGTCCTGTAATGTGTACCACAGCACAGCACAGTGCTAGGCAAGAATCACAATAATCTCTAAAACTATAATCACAGTAGCAAATAAACAAAGGAGCCAGTTCAGATCCACTGGCTCAGTCAAATATACAGAGGGGCTAGCTGCACATTCGAGCAGACCTGATAGATCATAAGGCTTGCTTCTGCTGGCATTTTCGTATGTACTTAGCAAGGCTCACTTTACCATATTGAGACCAGACATGGTAGACACGTTAAAAGGCAAGTCCAAATCACAGGAACTAAAGTCCGACCAGCCACCCCTCCTGGCACCACTGAGAGCAGGGGGTGTCATTAAGGAAAAAGTCAGTAAGTGAGGAAGAGGGGAGCAAGCCATGAAATTAGATTATGTCAGTGTATGTAAGTGTAAGGGAGATGCCTGCAGTGCAAGATTGTATATGGGCAGGGAAAGGGAGCCGGGACAGGCTGAGGCAGTAAGAGGGTTATATAGAGGTGAGGAAATAACTATTGTGTGGCCAGAGACATCAGTCATTAGGTAGGGTGAAAGCAGGAACAGGTATCAGCAATCAGCAGATTTGAGCGCAGTTTTCTCTTAAAGCATGTGTGGGAGCTAGAAAGTCTAATTTCGAGGGGAAGGGAATTCCACAGCTGTGGAGCCGCATGCTCAAATGCAACAGTTCCTTTCCTAGTTCGGCACCTCGGCAAATTCAGAAAGGATTTATCAGCTGATCGTAGACCATGGAGTGTGTCCTGAGGAACAAGCATAGCTGCAAGACACCTAGGAGTTTGATTTCGAATTATCGAATCAGTAAGAGAGCCAAGGTAGTATTTCCTACTAGCTAATGGAGAGAGCCAACCAAGATCATTATAAGGCAGACAGTGGTGTTTAAGTCAAGGAGCAGAAGAGGCATAGCGACATATGTTGTTAAACATAATATCCCATCTGAGTAGGTCAGTTTTATGAGCAGCCCCAAGTAAGGGAGCCCCATAGGTTAGGTTGGGGAGCAGAATCCCCCTCGCAGTGGCCATTTTAGCCGATAGCATGAGCATATAACTAGTCTTATATGCAACACCCAGTTTGGAGTTGACAGCTCTGCAAACAAACTGCACATGAAGATTAAGATCAAGAGATTGATCTAGCAGGATGCCCAGGTACTTGAAAGAGGTCACACATTCCAGTAATTGACCTTCTAAGTCCTGCACCGTCAGTGCTGTTGTGCAAGCCCGGAGCTTTGGGGCCGATCCAAGCAGCATGGCTTTAGTTTTGCTAGTGTTGACAGTCAGTTTGTGGTCGTATAGCCAGTTTTGGATATTGTTAAAGTCAGAGGAAAGGGTTGTGTTGATAGTGTCTATATTAGTAGAACTTGCATAGATGACAAGATCATCAGCATATAGAATAGCAGAGCAGGATTTTAGAGCAGCTCCAATGTTATTTATATAAAGAGAGAATTGGAGGGGCCTTAGGATGGAGCCCTGAGGTACACCATTGTTAATGGTGGTACTGTTCGATAGAGAGGAATTAAATTTCACCGCTTGAGTTCTGTTTGTCAGGTAGCTTTCATACCAGTCAACAACAGAGGAGGAGAAATGCAGGTCTTGAAGCGAGGAGAGAAGCAAAGTGTGATCAACAAGGTCAAAAGCCTTTGTGAGGTCAATAAAGACAGCCCTAATCAGATTGCCAGTATCCATTTTTGAAAGAGTGTCTGTGGTGAATTTAAGGAGTGCAGTCGTTGTGCTGTATCCTTTTCTGAAACCATGTTGGGTATCCGAGAGCAGGCTATGCTTAAGTAGATAGTCAGTTGTCTGAGTTGCGACAATTTTCTCCAGGATTTTGCTCAGTACCGAGAGTATGGCAGTTGGTCTGTAGTTCATGACAACCTTAGGATCCCCTTTTTTAAGTACAGGTATGATCCGAGCAGCTTTCCAGAGGTCAGGGACCACTCCACCTGAAAGTGATAACGTATAAATTTTGGCCAGTGGTAATGCAATAAGGGGAGCTGCAAGTTTCAAGAGGTGGGGTTCAAGGGAGTCTGAGCCAGAGCTGGTATGATCAGAGATGGACCTCAGGAGCTTCAGGACTTCCGTTCTAGACACAGCCTTAAAATAGAATGGAGGAGTATAAGGAGGCACAGGGGACAACACTTCCAACTTATCCAGACAGGTTCCTGATGAGGAGTGGGAGGACACTGCAGTGGGTTCGGAGGAAGAGGTATATTGGGAGAGAGCAGAGAAATGCAGGTTGAAAGAATTAGCTATGGTTTGTGAGTCATTGCAATGCACATCATTTATCAGCATATCACCAGGCGTAGTTGACTGTGAGGATCCTAGGAAGGATTTGATGTGTGACCAGAATTTTCTGGGATCATTGGCCGAGTTAATCAGTAGGTCTTTATAGTACTTGCTCTTAGCAGCTCTGACTTGTCTTTTACATGAATTCCGTAGTGTACGGTAAGTGTTGAAATCTGTTTGCTGGCCTGATGTTTTGTAGCGCTTCCAGAGTTTATCTCTAAGGCGCAAACTTTTGAACAAGTCTTTGTTTAGCCATCTTGTTTGTTTACCCCTCATTCTCTGGGTGATCTTTGGGGCATGTTTACATTGAACTGTAAGGAATTTAGTGATGAAGAGTTTAAGAGCATCCAGAGAACAGTGTGATAGATAGATCTCCGACCAATGAATTCTGGAGACGTCATACAGAAACATCTCTTGGTCTAGGTGAGCAAAGTTTGTGAGAGTGATGAGACATGGTGGAGGAGATGGAGGTGCCCCCAAGGACAGGATGCAGAAAGTAGGAGAGTGGTCAGTTAAGGCATAAGCAAGAGTACCAGCGGCTGAGATGTTTTCGTTCCAGTTTACCAGCACCCAGTCCAATAGTGTGCCTAGTGGTGATGAAGACAGACTTCTAGTTGGCACTGTTACCATCTGATGCAGGTTGTAACTATGAGTCAGAGATTGAAGAGAACTGAGAGCTGCCCCAAGCCAGTTTAAATTTAGGTCCCCTAAGATGACAACCTCATTATGAATAAAATTCTGAGAGGTATTTTCCAATAGGTACTCTAGCCCTGCAATCCCTCCCACTGGGGGGTTATACGCACAGATAACATGCAGTTTCTTGGCTCCCAACGCAAGGGTAGCATGCAAGTATTCACATACTGATTGAGCATCCGGGATAGCGAGAAGAGAGACAGATTATTTTTGTAGTACAGAGCAACTCCACCACAATGTATGTTCAATATCCTATCCCTTCGAATAATAGAGTAATTTGGCAGGGAGCAGAGGGAGTCAATAACCAATGGTTTTAGCCAGGTCTCAGTGAGACAGAGGATATGAGGATTGTACAGTTTGACCCATGACTCCAGTTCCACGAAGTGACACATCAAACTTCTTATATTCAAGTGTGCAATTAACAGCCCGTGTTTGGACATACTATGTATGTCATCTGCTAAGAAGTAAGCATCTAGTGGCCCAGGATTTGTCTCTATATCCCCAGATAGCAGAATGGCAATGATGACAAGGAACCACAGCCCCACGTTTAGAAAAGGATGGGATAATGCAGACTTGTTCTGTAGTTTCCTAAACATATACAGAGAGAACGGTAGGGACAGCCCTTTTGGTAGAGAAGAAGATTAGTTTGTAGTATCCTTGAATCCATTGTTTTCAATGTGTGAGTTTATAAGCCATTATGAAGATAGTAATAGTGTTTGAGGTATTGAGTAAGCATTAAGCCACGACGGAGGTGTGCTCTGATGCTGGATTGATGCATGGGGCGGTGGCTGCCCGGGCCCAGGGCTGAGGGCTACCACCCGACTTCCCATGCATCAATCGACAGGAGCCACCCCACGAGTGGCTTAATGCGCTGTAACATGGGCCGCGGGTCGTGGAGGCATCTGAGGGTCCCAGTGTGCTAGGACAAACAGGGCACACGGAGGGCTGGCGCGACCTGTCACCCTGTGCTGTGCTCTCACAGTGTGGTGCACCGCCTGGGCCAGAGTGCCAATGGGTCCTTACCTGCTGTCCTGGAGTCGCGCAGATGTGTGCAGCCAACTTCTCTGTCGCACTCCTGTGCAACTCGCTGCGGCTGTTGTCGTGATGAGCGCCCCAGGAGGTCTCCGGTGAGGACTGTGAGCGCCGGACTCTCGCGCTGTGCATGCTGGGGGGGCTTCCCTTCCTCTTCCCTCCCGCACACTGCTCCGGTGGTGCCCTGCTCCAGGTCAGCTCTCGCTGCTGCTCCTGGGTCTGGTTGGCTGCCTGTCGTGGATGTCCGCCGCTAGTACTGCTCCCCATGCCCGTTTCTGCCGGGGGATGACTCGCGGTGTTGGCACTCCTCTCTCTGCTGAGCTTGGTCTCAGTGCTGCTAGGCAGGGGGTCTGGACGGTGATGGTACTGCTCGGGCGGGCACGTATATACGCTTGGCCAATGCCCGCCTGCCGCCGGGCCTCGTGACTCTCCTACGCCTATCGGAGCTCGGGATCACAGGCACAGTATTAATGCCATGTTACAAGGTAATTTGGAGTTTTCTTGTAGATTCATTATGCCTCTTACACCGAGGAATAAGGTATTGATTGCTGCATAAGAAGCGAGGTCCAGCACAGGATGCGTAAGTGCTACGTCCACGAGTTTCGTTGGTTGCTGGATTCAGAGGTGGTGCTTTTCTTCACTTTAAAAGTGGATCTTTAATTTCCCCACGTTCTTACTCCCGCAGAACAGACACCAGTCCATTTATCCTACTCGTCTGATAAGTAAGTTAACAATTTAAAGCCTTGAAACTGTAGAGGTCTTGGTACTTGGAAACAGGTGTTGAGTGGTTTGAATTAATGGTTTTGACTGCATGCTGTTCTTTGTTTCCTTTTCTTACTAAAAAGTGATATTACTGGATTCCGGTGATGACTAAAAGAATATAGAAGACAGAAAAAGCGTTATGAATGCAGGCTAGCACTTCTTTAAGTTAATTTTATACTTTTGAACTAAGCAGGAATTGTTTAATAATTATAAGTGTTCATTACGAAATTAAGGGACGCTGAGAGAAAAAATCTAAAGTTTTATTGATAAGATTGTAAAGTGTGTTCAGCATGAGTCACTGAATTAGATTTCTCTTCTCTTTACTGAGAAAGTAATAATAGTTATGAGATACATTAGGTTTTAGAACTATTTATGTGAGAATAGTTATTTAGACGGGTAGGGTCTAATGGCAAAGCACAAACAAATATATATTTATATTTTTGGAAAAAAGAAGTTCTTGGAGAATAGTGGATATTATGGAATATTAATTAATACAAAAGAATCAATATTCAATAAGAATTATTGCATTTGGTGATTTTTTCTGTTTGTTTGGTTGATTAACAGTGGCTGTAAGGGGGAGTCAAACATAGAACCTCATGTTTGTGAACAAGAAGATATTAGATATTTGACTGTAAACAATGTAAGGACCTTTTTTGTTGGTGGTTCATATTTGATTTATATAGTTATATGAAATTATGAAAAATTGAATATAAAAACATTTTTTAAGTACTAACATACTAAAATGCCAGCAGAATAGGCCTAACGGTCTTTCGAGTCTGCTCGATTGGTCAGCCCCCACCCTGGGTGCTGATCTTGCTGCCCCCCTCGCCTTCTCTGGCTTCTCCCTTCCCAGTTCTGGATATTCTTGCTGCATTGGATTTTGCTTCCAGAACCCTTCCCCTGTACCTGTCCCAGCCCCTCTTGAACCTCTCCACCGTCTCTGCCTCCACCAGCCCCCTAGGCAGTGCATTCCGTGGCTCCACCACCCTCTCAGTGAAGTAGCACCTCCTCCTTTCTCCCCTGACTCTTCCCCTCCAGCTTCCACCCATGCCCTCTAGTGGCCCCTCCTCCTTCCTTCAAGCACCCGACAGTTCCTCCCTATTTACCTCTTCATGTACTTAAAGACCTCTATCATGTCCCCCGTCCCTTCTCTCTAATGCAGTGCATATTTAGCTCTTTGAGCCCCTCCTCATAGGTCCTGTCCCCAAGCCCCAAATCATTTTGGTTGCCCTCCTCTGGACCCTCTCCAGGAGTTTAATGTTCCTCTTTAAGTGTGGCCTACAAAACTGCATGCAGTACTCAAGATGTGGCCTCACCAAGCAGTTATACAGAGGGAGCATCACTTCCCTCCTTCTGGAGGTGATCCCCCTAGCGATGCATCCCAGCATCCTGTTGGCCTTGGCTGCTGCCCTCCTACAAGTCTCCGAGTTGTTCATTTTGACATCCACCACCACCCCCAGGTCCCTCTCAGCCATCGAGACTTGTAGCATTCCCCCAGGGTGTACACTTGGCCCGGGTTTCTGGCCCCCAGGTGGAGTACCTTGCATTTCCCTGCATTGAACCTCAGCTTCCACTTTCTAGACCATCTTTCCAGAGCCTCCAGGTCCCCCTGTAGGTCCACCCTCCCCTCCTCCCCATCCACCACCGCCCCCAGTTTTGAGTCATCTGCAAAGAGACTCATCTCACTCCTGATTCCTGTCCTTATGTCAGAGACGTAGGCGTTGAACAGGAGGGACCAAGGACTGATCCCTGTGGGACCCCACTAATGACCCTCTTTGGGGATGAGACTGTCCCACCAACTACGACCCTCTGGGTCCGGTCATGGAGCCAATTGCCTATCCATCTGATCATCTGGTTCCCCACCCCCATTTCTCCCAGCTTATCCAACAGGCCCATGTGAGGAACAGAGTCAAATGCCTTGCTGAAGTCTAGAAAGAGGATGTCCACTGGTCTACCAAGGTCCAAGGCACTCGTCACCCAGTCATAGAACTCCACAAGGTTTGTCTGACACGATTTCCCTGGGATGAATCCATGCTGTCTATCGTCCAGGCACCCTGACTTATCCAGGTCCCCCCCAGCCTCTCCTTGACAATGCCCTCCATCACCTTGCCCACCACCGATGTCAGGCTGACAGGCCTGTAGTTCTCTGCCACCTCCCTTGATCCCCTTGTGGATAGGCACTATATCGCCACCTTCCAGTCCTGGGGCACCAACCCTGTCCTCAGAGAGATGGTGAAGAGTCTGCTAGGGTTTCGCCAGGAGATCCGCAAGTTCCTTCAGCACTCTGGGATGTAATTTATCCGCCCCGTGCTTTCTCCATCTTAAGGGAGCCGAGGGCTTCCTCACTCTCTGCTGTGATTTCACTTCCAGTACCTCTTCTCCTGCTTAGCCCTCCCTCCTGCCAGTGATGCCTCCCCTCTCCCCAGACCCGCCCGATCGGTAAGGGTCCCCCTCCTCATATCTCTGTCTCCTCCCATGTATGATGCAGCACCCCATTTTCCTTGGTGGAAACTGAGGTGAAGTACTCATTTAGTACCTCAGCCTGCTCCCGGGTCTTGTGCCCATCTCTCGATTTAATCCTGCTAATCTGCCCCTTCACCTTTGTTTTCCCCACTGTATCTAAAGAACCCTTTTCCTCTCCTGATTTCCCTGGCCAGGTTCTGCTCCTTCCTTGCCTTGCAGCCCTCACCACCCTAGTGGCCCTTCTAGCAATCAGCTCATACTCCTCGATCCTTTCCTCCTTGAGCACTTGAATTGCCTATAGGCTGCCTTCTTTCCCTGCACCACCTCCTGGACCTCCCTGGTCCACCAGCAGGGTTTTCGGGCCCTACCGCATTTTCGTCTTACTCTTGCACAGGTGCTGCTAGCATCTTTCACCCCTCTCCTGATGATTTCCCACCTACTATCAGCGTCCATGTCTGACCCAATCCCATCCAAATAAGGATCCTTCCCATTTCCTTAAAATCCGTTCCCCTGAAGTCAGTTACCTCCGTCTTTGTGCAGCTTTCTAGCCCTCCTAGGTCCAGGCAGAACCAGACCGTGGCATGGTCACTCCCCGCCAACGGGTCCCTTACCTCCAGGCCCCTAATCTGGTCACTGTCTGCCAGGACCACATCCAGTACCCGTGCCTCCCTGGTCGGTTCCCCCACCTGCTGAGTTAGGAACACGTCTTGAAAGACATCCAACAACCTCTGTTCCCTGGTCACAGAAGATGTCATAGTCTCCCAGTCTGTTCCTGGCATGTTTAAGTCTCCCAACATCACCACCATTCCTCTGCCCAGTCTGCAGTGTCTCCCAACATCTGCCACCAGACTCTCTTCCAGCTCCTCTGCCAGGGCAGGGGGTCTATACACCACTCTCTTGCCCCCCCTTGTTATCAAGGTGACCCAAATTGCTTCCACGGTTCCCTCTGCCTCCTCTACTCCCCCTATGCCAATGCAGTTTTTGACTATCATTGCTACCCCTCCTCCCCTTCCCTCCCCCCTGTCCTTCCTGAACATAGTGTAACCCTCCAGGTTCAGGTCCCAGTCGTGTCCTGCAGTGGCCCAGGTCTCAGTGACCGCTGCCACATCTACTGCTCCCTCAGTTAGCATCGCCTGGAGCTATGTTTATTATGTTTTTTCTTAGAAATTTGACCAGTGTCCTGATGAAGGGTGTATCCCGAAACATCGAATTTTAAACCTGGAAGATAAATGAATAAATTATTTGGACACTATTTACACAAGTTTTGTTTATTTGGATATAAGGGAGAGTGGGCCTTTTCATATCCAGTATTGTTTCTTTTGATAGTATCCTTGTATTATAAACAATAAGGTTGGAGAAAGTAAAATCATAGTGCTCGGTCCTAGATTTATTTGAGCCATCCTCATTCCATAAGGATAGTGTAATTCTGTCAAGGGAAAGTAGGACAAGAAAAGTTACGACGGCAACCCCCAGACAGCTGTTGGACTGACTGTTGGTACAACATTGGTTCAACTCATGACAGAGATCATCCAGGTGCACAGCTAGGCAGGGATTGACAAGAGGCTTTAGCTATACAAGACCTTGCAGGCATGCACTCCCCAGCCCCATTACATTGATAGCCTGGGGCACACCTACTCAAGTACAAGTGCAGGATGTGAAATCCTTTTGTCCTTGTGCTTCCTTTGTTATTTAAAGAGGTTGTTTAAAAGCCCACAAATAGATCCCTTGGGAGCAAGCCAGACAAAAATGTGGATTCGAGCAGGACCTAAAGTCACTGGAATTTGTCAGAACTAGTTGCTTGATTTCTGTTTTGCTTGGGATAGCTTCCAAAAAGTTGATTTTAAATTGAAAATGCAAATACCTTGTGGTGATGTTTTGCAGAAAATCCAGTCCAGGAGACCTTCACAGATGTAGTGAGCAAGAATGGTGTAGTTACTCCCAGCAGAACATCTTGTAAATCCCAAAAAACTTGGATACAGACACAGACAAACATAAACAGCCACCCACACTTCCAAGATGCTGGGATACTGTGACACTTCACCGGTGGCAGTGTCGCTGTGGCTACTATGTGTAATCTCTGCCGGCAGAAACTGAATCTGAAAGCTGTGTGAACAATTGCCCCATGGACTTCTAGAGTGTCTGGAAGAAAGTATGAAGCCTTGGGCATTCCCACAGAATGTGCCCCAGTGCAGCTCTGGGGTGTCTACAGCCCCTCCAGCAATTACTATCCTGTCCCAGTTGGAATTTAGCCTGAATTACCGGCGTCCTGAAGTAACATGTAGTCACTTTCCAGGAAAACTCTTTCCAGTTTGTAGCTGTTGTTCCCCAGTGTATTTTACAAAGATGGTTTTCCCAGGTCTTATCAGTGATCTGAACCCCCAAGTCAGCCTTCCAAGCTTCTTTTCCTAGTCAGCTGAGCCCCCCTCTGAACTATTTAGTGCTACATAAAAGTATGAAATCATGTGGTGTAGAGGGGCTTTCCCTTCTATAGCTGCTTGCAGCGTTGTTATAATTTTAGGAGGTGGGTCACCCCCCCCCCCCCAAAGAAAATCCCTGGATAGAGTTTTCATGTAGTCCCAGACCTGTAAGTATCTGAACCTATCCCTGGTTGAAATCCCATATTGTGTTATTAACTCTGCCAGCGGGATAAAAACACTATCTTTAATAAAGTGGGAGATTAAATGTAGTCCTGCCCATTCCCATCTGCGAAAACCCAGGTACATTCTAGCCATTGCAAAGGATTCTGTGTATGGGTTTGAATAGAGCAGTGGTCTCCATCTTGCTAGATTTTTCCCATTCAAAAAGGTGTACCAGCATTTTAAACTGGTTTCTGTATCAGGGTTGCGGTCCCTTCCATCTCTCTGGGCTACCCTTTGGTCCAGAAGGACTCTTTTCATGTGCGTCAGGTCGTCTTCTTGCATTTCTGTAGTCTTCCATTTTGCCATATATTGTGGCTACAGCTAGTACAGCACAGTTCTGAGCTGGGCTGCGTAATAATGGTGTTTGTGCTTTCTGAAGTCATCCGTGTTGTGATTCCCAGCTGCTCACTACCAGCAGCAACTGCAGCTCCTCCATCTCGATTCCCGTCCTGTACAGTAGCAGGCCACCTGTCCTCACTTGTCCTTCCATGATCCAACATCATTCTTGGCCTATCAGGATTGTTTACTTCTAAACATTACAAGTACTCTTTTTTCCACAAGGTTGTCTCATGCAAACAGTTGTAAAATTCTGTGCTGTTTTTACGTTTGATAACTTTTATTTTGATAAAGGTACAATGGCATAAAGCATACAATAGTGAACACAAAGTTCATTCGGAGTATATAGCTGAGTGTCTGTACTATACTAGAGAGAAACAGCTTTGACTGTTCATAAGGTGGTGGTCTGAATGGGCCCCTGGGGGAGAAGGAAATTGGCAGGATTTTGGAGAGAGGACGAACCTCTCCATTTAAGCATGTGGACTAATACTGGAAGTATATTCCAGGCAACCCTTCTGTCACAAGTTCAGGTTTATTCACAGGAAAGCTCCATTGAGCATGCTCATTTTCAAGGAGGTCCTGTCAAGGACGATGTGAAACAGCAGGCGCAATACAATGATACAGAAACGACACAAGAGTCAAACGAATTATGAACATAATTTTATTTATTCATTTAACGGGTAGGTGCACTGGTCCAAGAACCGTTTTCAGGCATGACCCGGGCCATTGAGGATGGCACAGGAGTACAGCAAGTACAAAGGTGGCTGGAACTAGGCATAGAGTCATCAAAAAGACAGTGACTGTATACAGGGTAATATACAGGATATTTACGTGAATACATAAAGTTTCAGCACAACAGTTAAATATAATTTCCGACAATAGCAGGTAGTAGCCAAGATTTAATACAAATTAGGCGTGGTAGGAGATGGAGAGGGAAGAAGGGTGTCAAGGCAGTTTTGTAGTAGACCAAGAGGAGAACAGAAGATGAAGGGGAGTAGAAGCATGGTAATTGGTCAGGAGGGCAGGAGCAAGGGGTGGAGGACAGACGAGATCTAAGGAGAGAGCGAAAGAGTCCCAGAGAGTCAGTGGTTCTAAGCAAAGGGGACAGGCTGTTCCAGAGGAAGGGAGCTGTGGATGAGAAAGCCTGTTTACCCATACAGATGGAAACTAGGGGGCACTCGAGCAAGGAGCCAGAACAGTGGTGAAGCTCCCAAACAAACACTTTTGGCTGAAGGAGGTGGGTGAGCGGAGAGGTAGCATGGTTTTGGATGGCCTTATTGACTATACTGGCCAGGTGATAGGTCTGTTGGGTTGATGGGGGAGCCAGCCCATGGTCTGGTAGAGCAAGCAGTGGTGGGTGAAGTGTGGGGCCAAGCAGGCAAACTGGCAGATATTGTTGTAGGTGGTGTTTATCCGAGCAAGGTTAGAGGAAGAGGTGAGGGTGTTGATTGGGGCACAGTAGTCAGGTAATGGTAGGAGATTAGTTTGGGCAATAGCAAGCTGGGCTTCAGAAGTGAGATAGCCAAAAAGGCGGTAGCTGGCCCCAGTTTTTGGTTAACGCGGCGTATAAGGATATCTGTGTTATTGGTGAAAGTAAGGGCAGGGTCATGGGTAACACCAAGATATTTAAAGGAGTGCACTGTATCTAGGGGTGAAATAAACTAAAAAGAGGTCTACACTGGGAGTTGGGGTGCCTGGATCAAAAACTTCAACGAGTACAAGCAAAATCCAGCACTCTCCTGAACCGTGTACTAAATAACTGCTCACCAACAAGTATTTAGGTGCTTCATTTTATTTTAAGGTGCTCTGTGCAACAAAAAATGTCCAGATGCTTTCCGGAACAATGCAGGTTCCTTTCTCAATGGATACATGCAGACCAGAAGAGTGCCTTTTTATATACAGTGCATGTGATGTCATCATGAAATCATCGGATTCAGACAAACGTGTTAAGGTGCAAGTGAATGAATAAATAGACATACAATGTAACACATTTCTAGTGGAATATCACATATATACATAATTAAAATACATATTACAAAGATAAAAGATTTATTTAAAAATAATTTTAATACTGGCTGGCAACTAAAGGAGCTTTTCTCTGTAGTTCATGCAGGCAGGTATGAATGCTTTAACTCTGCAAAGAATAGAGAAATCATCCATTAGTATCAGTTTTTATGTGAAATCACATTGCAATAATGTCTATGCTGTCTTTATACGGAGTATAAATAAAAGCTGAATGTCATAAAATCATAGAAATATTAGACATACTGTGAGAGTCACTCTTATTTCTTTTTCTTATTCTTAAGGGAAGGTGTTAAATCAGACCTGTTGTTCAGACCAGGTTGTTTGCACCCAGGGTAAAGATCCAGTAGCCTTCTCTCTCTAAAATGTGGTTACTATGTATTTCAATTATGTATATATGTGATATTTCATTAGTAATGTGTTACATTGTATGTCTTTATTCATTCACTTGCACTTTAACACATAATGTTTGTCTGAATCTGATGATGTCATGATGACATCACATGCACTGTATATAAAAAGGCACTCTTCTGGTCTGCATGTATCTATTGAGAAAGGAACCTGCATTGTTCTGAAACGTGTCTGGACATTTTTTTGTTGCACATAGCACCTTAAAATAAAATGAAGCACCTAGATACTCATTTTTGAGCAGTTATTTATTATACGGTTCAGGAGAGTGCAAGATTTTGCTTGAACTTGTGTATCTAGGGGTGAATCGTCGGGGGAATGGATGGAGAGAGTGCTATGGGTTTGGGCGAGTTTTGCCAACTTAGGTTTTGAGCCAGAAAGCATTGCTTTAGTCTTTTTAGTATTGACAAGCAGTTTGTTAGCAGTGAACCAGTTATGGGCTTGGAGGTAGCTGGAAGTTAGGGAAGAAGAAAGCTTTGACAGGGATTTATCACTTAAGTATAGAATAAGGTCATCTGCATGTAGCAGGGCGTGGCAGGAGAGGCTGTCTTGGGGGAAGAGAATTTATGAACAGGGAGAAGAGAATGGGCCCCAGGATGGATCCCTGAGGGACACCAGTGGAGACAGGTAGAATAGAAGAGGTAACTTCACCCACACTGACCAGCTGGGTGCGTTCGGAAAGTTAGTTGAGAAACCAGTCAGCCAAGTCCGGGGACAGTCCAAGGCAGTGGAGTTTAAGGAGAATGTTATGGTTCACCAAGTCACATGCCTTGGAGAGGTCCATGAAGACAGCTCCTGTTAGCAACCCATTGTCCATATTGAGAGGACATGATGAGAGAAGCAGGCCAGTGCAGTGGTGGTGCTGTCCCTTTTCTGAAACCACGTTGTTGGGGACACAGAAGGTTATATTTTGTAGCATATTCGGTAATCTGACAGCAGACAGTTTTTTCAAATAATAAAGAGGTTACAAATATTTACAGTTGGTTACAGCATATACATAGCATTTTTAATAATCAGACATGTTATAACAATTCACAGTAAGTAGCTAAGGTAAATGGATGAGGGAGTATAAGTGCAAGTTGGGTAGTACAGTTCCATAGCATATTACAACATGAACAACCCATCTGGTCCATCGTGATGCAAACTGTTTCCTCCTCGCATTAAGGAAGAAAGTGATTTTTCCCATAATATATATTTGATATACTAATGAACTCCATTCCTCCAGCGTCAGAGGGTGCTGTGTCAGCCAACTTTGTAAGACACTTTTTGGCAGCAGCTACCAAGAGTCTCTATTTGTTGGAATATCTCTGGATCTGCAGGATAGGTCAGAAGTATGAAATGTGGTGTCAAGATCCCGTCCTGCATAACAGCTACTAGTGCCTCCCCCCAGCTCCCGCTTAGAGGAGTGCAATGTTGGACATACCCACATGATGTGCACTCGGCCTGCTCTCTGTTCTACGCACACTCTCCAACACTCAGCCACGTGCCCTGGTAGGTGCTCTGCTTTAATAATTGGAGTCCTAAAATATCAACCGCAGATGTTTCCACATATACTGGTTCCATCCCCCATGATCCTGTTACCCTATGCACTTCCCTGCACTACCTTGCCCAGTCTCCAGGTTTCAGTATTCATGTTAAGTTCCTTGTTCCATTTGAGACTAATTTTGTCAGATTCAGGTTCTCTCATTCTCATTATGCTGTTATACAGTCTAGGTATCGGGTGTTCTGAGTTGCCTGATTTAACATACTCTCTAGAATTGAGATCGGTCCTGGAAAGCTTACAAGGCTACCTCTGACCTCTCCGACCTCCAAAAGTACAGGACCCTAAGGAATGCCTGCACTAAGGCAGTGCACACTGCCAAATCTGATTTCTTCAAAGCCCAGCTTGATGGTTGCCGCACCACTAAAGCCTGATTAAATCAGCAGGTTACGTCAGCTGAAAGTAGAATTGATAGCGCAGATTCCAGTTTAGTAAGGGAGCGACGAGTTTGCTGCACCACACACTTCTGGAAGGCCCTACGCTCCCTGCTAGGCTCCCCCTCCCATTCCTTTCCCCCCAGCCTACAGTCCCCTGACAGTGCTGATGAAGCCGCCTCCGCTATAAACCTCTATTTCACCACCTGTGCCCTACCCAAGGCACCCTCCCTCTCCCACCTGTACCTACCGCTCATTACCCTCCCTCCAGCACCCAACTACACTTCCCAGCTATCCCCTACTCACCAGGCACATCCCCCCTCCCTACCATACCTTCCCCCCTTTTTACCTCTCTAGTCAGCACACATCTTCATTTCCCATTACCACATCGACCTTGAGTCAAGCCGGGATGCTGGTTTTGGGGCCTCAGTTCTCCAATCTTTATTCCCAAAGTAGGGGGTGTGCACCTTGCCTCTCTCCTCCTGGAGAACTGCTAGGAGTCTGCCAGAAGTGTGGATAGAACAACATATCCACGTCCCTAGAAAAACAGGTTACTCACCTGTAACAGTAGTTGTAGGAGTGGTATATGTTCACCCACATGGACCCACCTGATCTCCCCGGTTTTGGCGTTCACAATCTGCTTTCCAGCAGGCAAGATCTAGCATCATGGGGCAGAGCCAAGGGTTATACCACCCGGGTGGGTGGGAGGAGCCAGCTTGAAGACTTTCTGGCAAGGCTTAAAGGGAAAGGACACTGCCAGAAGTGTGGATGAGCAACATATACCACTCCTAGAACTACTGTTACAGGTGAGTAACCTGTTTTTTTAATTACGTTTTTTACCTTACTAAAGCCTGATTAAATCAGCAGGTTACGTCAGGTGAAAGTAAAATTGATAGCGCAGATTCCAGTTTAGTAAGGGAGCGACGAGTTTGTCTTGCTGAAACATGTTGTTTTCAGTGAAAAACACTAAGATAAATAGTTCATTTTAACCTTAGTTATTTTCTTCTGATCCTCAAAAAGATGGCTCCGGCCCACCCCATGACTCTTGAGCAGGGTCCCATGTTTACCACGATTCTGTGGCTGTGGCAATGGCCGCAGATGCCAGGGCTGACCGTGGAAATTGGAGCCTGCCGCAGAAATTGCGAAAACCATCTGTACAGCCTCAGAAATTGTATGTTAGCCACAGTATATAAATAAGTTAAAATGCCGCTAGCGATCACCTCCCGTTTACGAACCCCCCACCACCAAGTCAGTATGTTTGTGTCCTCCAGATCACACAAAACCAGAACTGGGCTAAATAAATTCTTTGTTCTCAATCTTTGTGTCCCCCTCCTGATCTGATGCACTGTAGCTGCAAGTTCCGCAAGCCTATTTCAGCATGTGGGCGTACAGCATTGGGAAAAACAAAAAGTTGTACTACAGGTATTAAAAAATAAACTGGTGGGCTGCCTTTAATAAATGCGACTTGCACTTCTCTCCCAATCACACCAAACCAGAACTGGAGCAAATAAATTCTTGTTCATTATCTTTGTGTCCCCTTCCCGATCTGATGCACCGCAGCCGCAAGTACTGCAAGTCTGGGAGACGGTTTCACCATCTGGGCATACACCATTGTGAGAACTCCAAAAGTTGCACTACAGATATTAACAAAATAAACTGGTGTGCTGCCTTTCATAAATGCGTTTTTGCAGGCTAACTTTGTGATTGACAGTCTAATGTAGTAACCCGAAAATGTAGTGCTAATGAAGCAGATGTTTTGCGTGGCTCACATAATTAAGGGTACACTAGAAATACATTAGAGTTTCCATCAAATCCCTTCCCTTCCTTTTTGCACGCTAACTTTGTGACTGACATACATTACTCACAGAAACACTGCACACAGAAAAGCGACTGCTCAGGCAGAAACATTTGCAGGGCTAGTACAAAAATACATTAATTTAAATTGTCATAAGAAATTTATGCACGTTATGGGCAGAGGGAGAGCGACTGGAGATTAACGGTGGTACAGTACAAGCCCTTAAGACTTTTGATGTGTCTGCATTAGTTTTAAACATTGCAAGAATGTGAAAGCTCATTATGGGCAGAGGGAGAGCAACTGGGGAATTTTTGCGTAGATGTTATACTTTATACTTTTGCATGGATGAACACAGAATGTGAATGCTTGTGCGCAAAGCACGTTGTGGGCAGAGGGAGACTAACATCTGGTTTTCCTGGCAGACACAAGAATCAGCAGCATTGCAAGAATGTGGCCAGCCCGCCGGCACAGCAGCAAGGGGTACGCTTACGGTGCCGACATCCCAGGTTCAAGGACGCAGTTCCGAGGGCCGGCCTGGGAGGGGGAGGATTGAGCATCCCAGGGACTGCTGTCCTCGGGGAAAGGGGAGAAGTGTCTGGCGTAATGCTGACCTCTGACGGAGGCTGGGGGTACAGTCGCAGCTGGTGCCACATGTTAGGGGGCGGAGTGAATGCTGGCGTCATTGCACGTCCCGGCCCCCAGGGGAAAAAAAACAAAAAAATGCTGGGCGCTAATGATGGCACCCATCTCCACCACCACTCCCACTACAGACCAAAGTACGCTGGTGGCCCCACCCAGGGGTGTAAGCCGGGGCAGATGACCAGGTATCTTGAGGAGGGGGCACCGGCCTGACTGCCCCGCCTAGCGGGGTAAGCCTGAGGATGGAGGGTGCGGCGAGCAGAGTGGGTGGCCAGAACCTCCCATGCCTGGAGTAAGGTGTCAGGTGAAAAAAAAAAAAAATTGCAAGAATGTGAACGGCGGTACAAAACCATACTTTTACATAGTAGCCGTGTATACTTTTGCAGAGCATGTGTTACAGTAGTAGTAAACATGGAACGGTTTAGGTGTTTAGCTGATTTGTTTCATGAGCACAGTTTTACTTGCACTCGTATACTGTGCTGTTATTCTTGCGCTAATTTGTTTTAGCGGTTTTGATGTGCTACCCCTCTGGATCTGTGCATTAGTCTGCACATGGTGTCTTAAAAATAAAAGCAAATTTTGAAGCTTTTCAAATTTTCATAGGACTGAGGTTCTTTCCATGATGAGTGCCCTATTTCCTTGCTATGCAATACTGTCTATGCACTTTCTCATTTAGGCGCAAGTCACTTGTATGATCTGTTAGATTCTACCATTCTAGGAATGTAGGAATCACAGGTAATCCAGTTGTTCTAAATGAAAAACACAAACGTTTTTCTTTCATTTTTTATTACTCATATTTGGCAGCAAAACCAGAGTTCCTTGAGTCTGATGTTTTATTTGTGCTTTATTAATATTTGAGATTTCTTTGTTCTAAATATTTGTTTTTGAATTTATAAAAACTTATAGAGAGAACATTTTGTATGTTGTACAGACTGTTGTCCGGTTTGTTATCCTCTAATACTCTCTTAATAAATGAAGTATAAAAGGAAAAACACAATCTTTGGGGGGGGGGGGGTCTGGCTCTTAGGACAACTGCAGGAATACTGCAAAACAAAACAACATTTGTCAGTGCCAAATGTTTCCTTGCATGAAATTGCAGTGTAGTTGTTCGGTATAACGTGAATTGGGACAGTTTTTTTTTTCTTTTACAGTCCAGCTTCCAAATACAGGGAAAAGGACATCACTGAGTGTGACACCTGGTTGAGGAACTGGTGCCAGGAAAAAGGTCACCGGTATATCAGTAAATGGCAGGACTTCAGGGAACGGGAGTTTTTTAAATTCTACAGCCTGCACCTCTCAAAAGAAGATACGCGAGCACTTGGTCAAAAGGTTGACGTCCATATTGGTCAGTTAAACTAGTGGACGGGGGGGCACAGGCACACCTTACACCACAAAGGCCACTGTGTGCCTCTCCCCCATCACCAACTAGTTCAGCACACATATGCTTCTATCATACACACAACAAGCAACACAAAACACATACGCAACAGAGCCAGGGTAAGTCTTCAGCTAACCAGAATAACCAGTGTTGGAAGGCAATGTGCATCAACGCTCGTAGCCTGACAAACAAAATTCCCGATCTTACAGCCATGATGGTTAGACTTGGTCGCTGTTACGGAAACATGGTTCACCGGGAACCACACATGGGATGTCACCATCCCGGGGTACATGCTATTCCAGAAGGATCGAGAAGGTAAAAAGGGAGGAGGGGGGTAGCATTGTATATAAAAGAGTACATCAGTGCAACAGAAATCCAAAGGAAGCAAAGCAAGGCAGAGGCACTTTGGATTACCCTCAGGGCTGGAGAGAAGGCCCCAGTCTGGATCTGAGTTATCTACAGATCCCCATCCCAGGAAGCTGATATAGATAAAGAGCTCATGGAGACCATCTTGATGATGGCAGATGGGTGAGTTGCTGCTGGTTGGGGACTTCAGTCTGCCAGATGTGGACTGGTCCTCATACACAGCATCCTCCGAAGGAAGCAAAGATTTCCTGTTTGCACTGCAAGGAGCAGGTTTCCAACAGCTGGTGAATTCCCTCACCAGAGACAAAGCAATACTGGACTTGGTGCTCACAAACAGCACAAAAGTTTCAGATGTGCAAGTAGGGGTCAATCTGGGGACCAGTGACCACAGGACAATCCGGCTAACTGTGAACAAGGTAGAAAATACTAGTCATGCTAAAACCAAGGTTCTAGATTTCAGGAGAGCTAACTTTCCTAAAAGGAAACGTATAGTCACATCCATGCTAGATGGCAGAAACTCGGAACATGTAGAAGACTGTTGGGAGGCCTTTAAAAACTGCTTTAAATACAGCTACAGCTACATGCAATAGGCAGATCACCAAATCCAAAAGAAAGAAAAATCCACTCTGGTTCACCAAGGAAGTTGCAACCAAACTCAAGGAAAAAAGGAAGGATTTTGCAAAATATAAACAAACTAAAAGTGAATTCGATAGCGAAGAATACAAAAGCAAGCTGAGTGAGGCAGGAAAGGCAGTTAGGAGATCAAAAGCACAGACGGAGGAGAAAATAGCACAGGGGGTCAAGAAGGGAGACAAAACCTTCAGATTATACAGGGAAAAAAGAAAGAGTAAGGGGGGAATAATCAGGTTAGCAACAAAGGAAGGCAAGATGGCAGAGACAGAAAAAGACAAAGCAGAGTTACTAAATTATTTATTTTGCTTTGTCTTCACCATAGAAGACAGTGGGAAGGGTCCTACACTAAGTAGGTCAGTACACAACACCACAGGAGCAGACACAAGACCCTTCACAAGGGAAAGGGTCCTAGAAGAACTGAATAGGCTCAAGGTAGATAAACAATGGGGCCAGATGGCATCCACCCTAGGGTACTGAAGGAGCTTCGGGATGAAAACGCCACACCACTGGCTGAGCTGTTCAGCAAGTCACTGGAAAGTGGAATAATACCTTAGGACTGGAAAAGGGCAACGGTAGTACCTTTACACAAGGGTGGAAGCAGGGAAGAGGCAGGAAACTACCAACTGGTCAGTTTGACCTCGATGATAGGAAAAATTATGGAGTCGTTGCTAAAGGAGAGGATAGTGAAGTACCTGGAGGATAGCAGAAAGATTGACCCCCAGGCAACATGGCTTCACAGCAGGGCGTTCTTGTCAAATCAACATGATTGACTTTTTCGACTTGGTCACCAGAGCAGTTGATCAAGGAGAAGTAGTGGACATTGTGTACCTGGACTCAGCAAAGCCTTCAACACCGTCTCCCACAGAAGGCTAGCTAATAAATCAGAGCATACAGGACTCGGTCATAAGATAGTGAACAGGATAGCCAACTGGCTGCAAGATAGGACGAAGAGAGTGCTTGTCCATGGATCACTGTCAGTGGATGGCAAAAGGGGTCTGTGCTGGGACCTATCCTCTTTAACATATTTATTGGGGATATTGCAAACTACTTGAAGGGTAAGGTTTGTCTGTTTGCAGATGACACAAAACTCAGCAACAGAGTAGACACGCAGGAGGGAGCGAAAGGTATGGAAGCAGACCTGAAAAAACTTGAGGAATTGTCCAGGGATTGGCAGTTGAAGTTTAATGTCAAGAAGTGCAAGGAAAAAGAAACCCAAGGATAAAGTACACACTGGGAGGGCATCAGTTAGAGGAGACAAAGAAAGAGACCTCGGAGTAGTCATCGCGGATGACTTAAAGGTTGGAAAATAGTGTTAAAAGGCAGCACAGAGGGTGAGTGGCATCCTTGGATGCATTGGTGGGGGAACTACAAGTAGAAAGAGCAAGGTTATCATTCCTCTCTACAGGTTCTTGGTGAAGCCACATTTAGAGTACTGCGGTCAGTTTTGGAGGCCCCACCTCAAAAAAGACACAGAACGCCTAGAGACGGTACAGAGAAGGGCTACAAAGATGGTGCATAGACTGCATCGTGAGCCATACGAGGCAAGACTCAGAACTAAATCTGTACATCCTTGAGCAGAGAAGAAACAGAGGGGACATGATCGAAACGTTCAAGTACGTTAAGAGAATCAACACAACACAAGCAGGAAACCTCTTCCAGCAAAACAGGGATGCGCGTACAAGGGGGCACAACTTGCGTCTGGTGGGAGGCAGGTTCAAAAGCAGCCTCAGGAAGTACTTCTTTACAGAAAGGGTCATAGAGCCATGGGACAGCCTACCTCAGGAGGTGGTGAAATACATGACCGTATGTGAGTTCAAACTCCGCATGGGACAGACATTGTGGACTCATCAGTTTGCAGTCTAGATAGGGAGGGGGCAGAAACACGGGCAGACTAGATGGATCATGTGGTTCCCCATCCTCTAACACGATTCCGATGTAGTGGTCCTGTAAGGCAGCGCGCTGAGGTGTCAAATGAACAAAGAAACCACATTTGACAGACTTGCCTACAAGAGCTAGTTATGAAAGGGTTGCCTATGTAGATAACCGCATAGACAAATACTTAGATATTGGGGAACCCTATGTGAAATGTTCTTTAAATAGCAGCATTAACTGATTTTGTTCACTTGATTATTTTCTATGTGAATGTCTTTTTGAAAAAAAAAAATGAAAAGGAACACTCCAATTTATTTTCAAAACTTTATAATTGGAAATATATCATATATTACAAATAGGTTTAGCATGTTAAACAATTTTTCAATTGGTTTACTTTATTCTGTCTTTAGTTATTGTTAATACATAGTTTTCAGTCTGTTATTATATCTGAATAATTTTTACTTTCATCTATGTAAGTTCTGTAATTTGAAATCTTCAATAAAATATTTAAAAAAAAAAAAAAAAACTGCACATCACAAAGGTATCGGATACAGTTTTTATTCAACTAGAATATAAAAACAAACCAAGACACACACATTTTATTTGTACTTAACCCTGAAAAGACCCACACTCGTAACTTTGGTGATGTTTCAACATTTTGAACCCAAATCTTCAGCCTGGCCATTTTTCCCATATCCTGGCCAAAATAGCGATTTTGTGCTTGTAATGCAAAATTACATGTTGTCCAGTACTTTATAAACGACACCTACCCTGCTCAGAAGGAGGGGGTCATAAAAGATTTTTTTGAAATTTTGGGGTTAGCTTTTATAAAAAAAAAATATATATATACTGTATATATTATTATTTATAAAAGTTTGTGGGTCTTTTGTGTGTTTCCCCCATCCCATTTGCCATTGCCATGGACGCGGTGTCCAGATGCCACAACGTGGCAGTACGTTGTTGCCGCAGAAATTACAAACCACTGCCACAGAAGTTCTGCAGCAAATGGTAACCCTGCTGCAGAATTCCGTCCCAAAGTGCCACCGAAAAATGTTGATCAGCTGGGATATACATCCACACTTTAAGTACTTGTAGAGCAGTGCAGCTGGAGCCACCACAGATGAGGGAGAATGCTAGACCAACTACAACTACACCCTTAGCATGCATATACCTGGGAGCCCTTGCTGTCAGAATCCAGAGGATGGACAAAAATGTACAGAAAAGCTGCAGTTCATCAAGATGAAGCCAGGTCAACTCTGATCTCACGCTGCTGCATGGAGTCATACAGTAGAACTCCAGTGGGAAACCCCAAACTGAAGGCCCTGCTGGGGGTGGGGGAAGGGGCACAAGGTCATGTTGCCACATACAAAAACCGTGCGGCAATAAATGCCACAAGGAAAAGAGCGCTGTACGAAATAGGGTCAAGAAATACAGCAGCCCGTCAGGAACAGTGCAGCCCCAGCAAAAGGAATAGGAGCTCTTTGTTTTTGCTCGACGTGGAGGGCTTTGCCCCTTACACCCCTGGACTTAATATAATCAACTCCGGGGGGAGGGTCATGAACTTTGGGGATGGGGAAAAAGTCAGGAGCAGGAAATTATTGCGTTCTGCAATAAAAAAATGTTGCAGTAGGAAGGGGACCTGGTGGGAACTGAACCGCGGTCTCAGGCCCCCTACCATGCTGTGTGTTGGTGCCTTAGCCACTCCATCACAGGAGCAGCTCGGCCAGCCATCCCAGCACATGGCAACTTCAGCCCTCTTCAGGTGATACAGAGAGCGACAGGGGTAGCGGTAAGAGTTTATCACTATTATACCCCTGTTGCTGTAAATCCATTTGCGCTTTACACAGCGTATTTCTTGCAGCGCTTTTCTTGGTGCACTATATTGACCTGGTACCGGGGTAGGGGCACATGGGGTCACCTGATGGTGCAACAGGTAGGACTTCACAGTTCTGTACAGGTGACCCTGAGTACAGGAACAAGTGCGGGAAGCTGATCGGGCAGCTTGTGGCTGGGGAATGGTGCTGCCATGTGGCAGTGCTCCCATTTTGGGGAGAGATGGAGCAGTGTTCCACCGCACAGGTGGCACATTGCAGTGGGCCTGGGAACTTTCCCTCGCAAGGTGCGCTGTGCATGTTGAAGCCAGCCATGGAGCTATACACTGCATCAGGGGAGGTGGTCAGGCAGAAAAAGAAAAGTGTTGCAAGCTGCAGCAGGATGAATCCTTGGTCACCGCAGCCCCCACACCACCTACAGGGCACTGAGGTACTTTTGGATTGTGCTTCAGTGGGGGATGAACCCCTTCTGCCACGGGGGAAATATCCATATGGAATCTCTACACAGGTGAGTCCCTGAGATGGGTGTTGGGGTGGGTGACCGAAAGAGGAAGGGGGCAGGCTGCGCTAGGGAGAAGAACCTCATGGTGAAGAAAAAGAGCAGAAAATAAGGCACTCTCGAGGCTGGAGGTTGCCAGATGACTGATGGGTGAGCGCTGGTGAAGTGGCTTGAAGAAGGGATTATTAAAAAAAATATATATAAGGTGATTTCACTAAATTATGGCCATGGGATAGGATGTGAATTATGGTCAAGTTCCAGAGACTTTCTAAGTGGGTGAATTCTAGATAACCCTTTTATGAGCACTGCCATTCACAGTTCAGTAATCTCTATAATAGACTATGGGCTTGTGATCTATGGGTCTGCCACTGACACAGTTCTCCGACGCATCGCCACGGCACTAAACAAGGCATGTCATCTCCAAACCGCCTTACACACACCTGCGAGATCTACAAACACGCAAACTGGCTCCAACTATCTGGCAGAATTAAATATCAAACCTGCATCCTAGCAAAAAAGAAAACATTGGGCCTACTACCCCCTGGATCACAGGCACTGCTGAGACCATATAGCGGCCCACAACAAACCAGGAATTCAAACAACCTTTCCTTCACTGTTCCCCTTTGCAGGACTACCCCAGGCCAATGATCCTTCTTTTTCAGAGCCTCTTCCTGGTTCAGCACCCTGCCAGAAGAGGTTACCAGCAAAGCAACCCTGGGTGCCTTTAAGCTCAGCCTGCGTCAATACCTCATCTCCTTTGCCTCCTGCGACTGCTACACCTAAATGGTTTATCCCTCCCACACCTCCCTCCCTACTTCTTCCCTCCTCCTCTACTCCCTCCACACACCTCCTCACTGCCCCTGCCCCACCCCCAACTCCCTCTCTTTCTCCCTCTTTACACCAGCCTCTGGCCTAGCCTCCTCCTGTCGGATTGCTACCTATCCGAATCTATATTGTTTAATTTGTTATAGAAGTGATTTGCACAATTGTGATGTTTTGGTAATTGACAAAGCCCTCCGTGTGCTGTGTTTATTTCTCTTTTGCATAATACCACTACCTGTCCTAATGTTTCAAGTAACCCGACATGGAACCTTTGTAAAAGAGCCCCTGGCTCAAAGGTGTATCTGATTCTCTTAAATAAATAAATAAATAAAAATAAATATAAATTGTTTACAGGCCGGACATAACTAAACAGTATTTTTTTTTTGTGCAGTTAAAGAAGATAGGAGGTGGAGGGTTCGGAGAAATCTAAGAAGCAGTGGACTTTCTTACCTGAGAAAATGTTGCACTAAAGGTAGAGTCAGCTCAGCAGCCGAAGCAGGTCCTCAAAATGGAAGTGGCTGTTCTCAAGAAACTAGCAAGTGAGTCAGGTTAGAGCTGGAGCAGGTGGCTCTGCTGTGTTCCCCCAAACTACAAATTTAGACAGACACCAACTGTAGGAGGGCAAAACTATTTTGACACCTTCTGGTGAGTGTAAATGGGGCTCTAATCTCTTGGCAGCTGTTCTAGTGTCACATGAGCTATAGTATTGGGTTTGAGTTCTGAGACACTGTATCGATAATACTGTGAAACAATGTGTTTTCATGTAAAGTAATATTAGCGCAAACTCAAATGCAACTATAATTGCGCAAATTTAATTTAGCGCTAAGGCATTAGTGCCACATTCACTATAATGGGGAAAAAGTGCTAATGTTAATCAGTGCAAATTTATTTTAGCGCAAATTACTACTTCAACGAAAATAGCTAAAATTATTTGACAATGAACATTTCTAGTTTTACAGTAATATCACCATCAGGCTTGTGTTGTGGCACATGATGGGACCAGTAAAAAAAAATCCAGTCTTGTACACAGCAGTAATGATATGAAATACATAAATTTATCAGTAAGCATCATAATGCAGAGTGGTAACTATGCAGGAGCTCACATGAAGCTTGTCTTGTTTGGCTGCCTGCATCCTCCGCCCCTTGGATTAATCTCTTAAAGAACATCAGTTTCAGTTCTCAAGTCTAGCCCCCCAACAGCAGCTTACCTTCTTAGGACTTCAAAAGTTAACTTTTGAGTATTTAATAGTTTTGCGTGAAAGGGGAAGGGATAGAAATTCCTTGGTTGGAAGAGACAGCCACCCGATCTCTTACATAGAAACATAGAATTTGACAGCAGATAAGGACCGCTTGGCCCACCCAGTCTGCCCATTTCCCTACCTATTGGATAAGCTGCAGATCCTAGTTAACCAGCAGCCTACTTCTTCCTACCCCCACCCCCTAGAAGAAGTAGGCTGCTGGTTAACTAGGATCTGCAGCTTATCCAATAGGTAGGGAAATGGGCAGACTGGGTGGGCCAAGCGGTCCTTATCTGCTGTCAAATTCTATGTTTCTATGTAAGAGATCGGGTGGCTGTCTCTTCCAACCAAGGAATTTCTATCCCTTCCCCTTTCACGCAAAACTATTAAATACTCAAAAGTTAACTTTTGAAGTCCTAAGAAGGTAAGCTGCTGTTGGGGGGCTAGACTTGAGAACTGAAACTGATGTTCTTTAAGAGATTAATCCAAGGGGCGGAGTATGCAGGCAGCCAAACAAGACAAGCTTCATGTGAGCTCCTGCATAGTTACCACTCTTCCCTTCCAGGTTCCCAAAATAGGCGCTCACACCAAGACTTTCATGTTTTGTGATGTATTCGCCTGAGAGGACGTGATTCTATTGTTAGTAATGGGTTAATGGTATTTTTGATATTTTAGAGGGCCACAGGAGTCAGATAAGAGCCACTGCTCAACAACATGGGCCTTGATAGTTGAGCAGTGGCTTTCATCTGACTCCGCGGCCCTCTAAAATGTCCAAAAATGCCATTTCCAACCCACCCCCATTACTAACAATAGAGCTCATCCCCGGGCTCTCCAAACGAATTCATAACAAAATGTGAGAGCACGGGGGTGGTGCCTTCTACTTCGGGAACCTGGAAGGGGAAGGTATCGGGTGGCTGGCTCCTGTGACCAATGAATTACAGTCCTTTTCCACTTTATGCAGAACTATTAAATTCTCAAAAGTGAACTTTTGAAGTCCTAAAAAGGTAAGCTGCTGCTGGGGGGCTTAAGAAAAATTTTAAATTAGTACAATTGGTGCTCTTTAAAGCTGCAAAAAAAAAAAAGGGAACTGATTGCTTCCAGTTCAATAAAGGGAGCATCACCCTAATTGAAGATGGTTCTGGTCTGCCCCTGCTGACTCTAAAACAGTCCTGGTAGACTTCCTTTATCAGTTGTCTGTCATGCTTGGGCAAGAATTAGTGGGGCTGGTCCACAGCCGCCGTGTCTTTAAGTCTGTAAAAAAATAATGTAAAACTTTTTCCTACCTAACTAAATACTGGTTCACTGCTCCTGCAGTTAGTTACAGGCCTGGCAGCCCTGCTTTTGTGACATGCTGCTGTTATCTGTACTTCATGGTTATTGGCTGGCCGAAATTCAGGACTGGATGTCTCGAAACTGGTTGCAACTCAATCAAGATAAGACGGGGGGGTATTGGCAGTAGAGCTGGGTCATCAACGAGGCAGAGGGGTATAGGGTAGTGACCTGGGTTTGAAACTGGGTGGCTTATCCTTGATCCCCTTTACTCGGGTTAGGGATCTGGACATTGTTTCTGATGATGGCTTGACACTTGATGCTCAGGTGTTGTCCCTCGTCCAAAGTGGCTTTTATCATCTGAGAAACATTACCCGGATCCATGCCCTGATACCGCCTGATGACCTGACCACCTTAATACATGCCTTTTGTCACGTCAAGGCTAGACTACTGCAATGCCTTATACCTGTGGCTTTCAGGAGGCAACCTCTGTCGTCTGCAGCTGGTGCAGAACACAGTGGCCAGGCTATTGATGGGTGTACCCAGATTTGAACATATGCCAGTTCTCCGTGGGCTGCACTGGTTACCAGTCAGGCAGAGGATTGCCTTCAAGGTTGGGTTGCTGACCTATAAAGCCCATCACAGTCGGGGACCTGACTACATGCAAGACCTCCTGGTTCCTCACTGTCTGGCTCGCACTTTTTGTTCCTCCGTGGGTGGCCTCCTGGCTGTTCCCAGGATGGGAGTGCGGCTGTCGGGGAACCAGGCTTTTTCGGTAGCCACATCTCCCCTGTGGAATTCATTCCCACGTCATCTTAGAGAGGCCTCCTTGGTGGAAACCTTTTAAAAGGTGATTTAAGACACTCCTGTTTTTAGCCTGACATAATTTTATATCTTAAGGCTAATGATCACTACTGCTGTTAAGGAATACTGAATTTTAGTTGATTATTTTTTGATGAATTGGGGGGGTGGATATGCTCTGAAATATGTTTATGAATAGTTTATATATGTGTGTGATATGCTATATGTGTGTGTATTGATATTGTGCAATGCTCTGAGCCCCCAGGAAGGGGCGCTTTATAAATAACATTTTGATTGATAGATTATATGGGTGCAGTAGGGCCCCTGTTATTAGGGTTACATGCTGCTCTGTGTTAATGCTCCTGTTTTTCCACCCTAATAATACAGCCATCCCTGGCCACAATAACCTGAGATTTAGCATGCACATTCTGGTACTTGTGATCTCTACATCCCTGACTGGAATAATCTGAGATCTAACATGCACATTCTGGTACCTGAGATCTCTACATCCCTGGCTGGAATAACCTGAGATTTAAAGAGGACAGGAAATTATTTCTAATTGGTAGCTGTTTACAATGTTCCAGTTTACAGAAATGATATCCATAAGCCTAAATGATGCATATGTAACTGTACCTGAATAAAAAGTGATGTGAAAAACACTGTATTTTGCATTGTTTTGTTTTTATGGGAAGCATTCTATTACAGTTCTCTTCATAGAACCAATGATCTGGAGTTTTAACCATGTTATGGTTTGAGGAAAGAACTCTAAGCATAGGTCTGATAGGACAGTAGCTCATATTTAGCATTCTGTACTCAAACTGTGACATAGTAAACACTCCAGTTTACTGATTCCAGGAATAGAACTGTTCAGAATGTTATTCATAAAAAAATCAATTGAAAACACAGTTTTTCACATCAGTGTTTATTAAGGTACAGTTAAATATGGCTCATTTGGGGGGCGCTGCTGAGCAGTCTGACAGGAAACAGCACTTCATTTGGGCTCCCAGAAAACTTGATTAAATTCTAAAGTTTAACCCAATTCTACTGAAAAAGACAGGTTGCAATTTTGATATACAGTAGCTGGACAGTTTGAGAGCAAGATAGGCAAGTCTCGAGGCAATGCGCCTTCATCGTCGGAGTTTTTCAAACCGAAAAGTCAGAAGCAGGACGAGAGGCCTGTGTGTAGCAGGATAAAGCCAGCATCTCAACTGAAAACCATGCAGGGGAAGTGACGCTCTTAAATATCAATGCTACACTGGGACAACTGGTAAAAACAGTTCAGGACTTGGACCGCAAATTTGATGTGTTGCACCCGAGGGTGGCTTCCCTGGAGGCTAGGATGGACACATTAGAGCAATCGTGTCAGAGATCGGATACTTCAGTCTCCAAATCTGTTGACACTACAACCCGTCTAATAAAAGAGAACACCCTATTACGCCAGAGGTTGGAGAATGTTGAAAATCAGACCAGGGAGAGAAATGTAAGGGTGATTGGGCTGCCTGAGCTAGTGGGGGGGTGAAGATCCTTTGAACTTTGCTAGAATATTGGTTCCTAAGGTGTTGTGCTTCTCTGAAGAGGACCCACCCCCAATTTCACTGGACAAGGCATTTCATATTACCCCCCGACGCGCGAGTTCTGATACGTCTAATCCACGGACCTTTATGCTGGTGTGCACAGGGGTGGGAGACCGTGACAAAATTTTAGGTGCTGCACAAAGGAAGCGATCCCTGAAATACGGCAATGACACTGTTTTACTATTTCCTGATCTATCGTATAGCACAAGACAACGAAGGAAGGCCTTTGATGGAATACGCAGTCAGCTCAGGCAGCTAAAAGTGCAGCACCAGTTGTTGCTCCCTGCAAAGCTGTGTGTGAACTGGAATGGGCAAACATATCTTTTTCCGGATCCGAAGGATGCGTACCAGTTGTTACGGCGTATAGAAATTGAAATGGAGCAACGAGAGGAAGGAGCCGAATTCTCTGACGATGACTAAGAGCATTAGTTTGAACTTATTTAAATGTTTTAGCAGATTAACGGCATGGATAATGCCATTTAATTGTTTCACGATCCTGACACTGTTGTACGGCTCAATCTTTAGAGCGCATGTTTAAGCCGACAGCCTTTTTAATTTGAAAGTGGCGGTAATCTCCGTCAAAACTGGTTATATTCTCTTTGGCTTGGCGTGTGTGGAAACAATTGATTTTCCTATTTTCTTTTTTGTAAGCCACGGGGAATGTAGCACTACTACCGGCCGTTAACTTGTTTGGTTCCAGCGGTTCTTGGCCCACTTATTTTATGATGGACCAAGGTGAAAGTTAAAGTTAATATAATAATAGACCTGATTATATAGCAACTTAACTGTTCAGAATTTAATGAAACCAATATGTAACCGATTAGATTATTTTTTTTGGGAGGCTGAACGACTTTTTTTTGTTTATGACTAACTTACTAAAAGCTGTAATGGGGATATATGGACCAGTGGTCACTTGTTAAAAGGAAATATCTTTTGTCTGATCCCCAGTTAGTTTCCTAGACTGCATGCATTAATTTAATAAATATAGGATAAATCTTTTAAGTATTTCCCCCTATGATGTAACACTTGGGGTGGTGTCTAGTTATGCATCCTTTATAAGTGAACTGTATTTTCTGGTGAATGTTATCTTTTTATCCTCCTATGTAAGAGAATGTAAGATTTATGCTTATAGAATCAATAAAAAATAAAATGCAAAAAAAAATATGGCTCATTTGGAGGCAAGTTTATCATTTCTCATACTAGGAACATTACTAACTGCTGCCAGTTAGCACAGATTTCTTGTCCCCTTTAACATGCACATTCTGGTACTAGTGATCTCTACATCCTGGCCGGAATAACCTGAGATTGAACATGCACATTCTGGTGCTTGTGATCTCTACAGCCCTGGCTGGAATAACCTGAGATTGAACATGCACAAACCGGTACTTGTGATCTCTACATCCTGGCTGGAATAACCTGAGATTGAACATGCACATTATAGTACTTGTGATCTCTATATCTCTGGCCAGAATAACCTGAGATTTAACATGCACATTATAGTACTTGTGGTCTCTGCATCCCTGGCTGTAATATCCTGAGATTTAACATGCACATTCCGGTACTTGTGATCTCTACATCCTGGCCAGCATAACCTGAGATTTAACATGCACATTCCGGTACTTGTGATCTCTAGATCCTGGCTGGAATAACCTGAGATTTAACATGCACATTCCGGTACTTGTGATCTTTACATCCCTGGCCGGAATAACCTGAGATTTAACATGCACATTCCGGTACTTGTGATCTCTAGATCCTGGCCAGCATAGCCTGAGATTTAGCATGCACATTCCGGTACTTGCGATCTCTAGATCCTGGCCGGAATAACTTGAGATTTAATATGCACATTCCGGCACTTGTGATCGCTACATCCCTGGTTGGAATAACCTGAGATTTAACATGCACATTCCAGTACTTGTGATCTCTACATCCTGGCCAGCATAACCTGAGATTTAACATGCACATTCCGGTACTTGTGATCTCTAGATCCTGGCTGGAATAACCTGAGATTTAACATGCACATTCCGGTACTTGTGATCTTTACATCCCTGGCCTGAATAACCTGAGATTTAACGTGTACATTCTGGTACTTGTCTTTAAGCATGTTGGTGATGGCTCCCATAGCAGCATCAGAGCGCTTTTTTGCCTTAGTTATTTCAGCTGAGACCACATCGACTGTGGTTTCCAGGTTAGTCACCCTGTTGCCAATTCCGTCAATTTTTTTTGTCTGCCAAACCGGAGACCGAAGAGATGAGCCTGTTTATTTTGAGGCCAAAGGACTGTAGGGTTTCCACTCCTATGTTTTCCGAGTCTGCGGCCTGTTGAACAGTGGTGGACCGCGTGGTAGAGGGAGTGGGAGTGTTTCTGAATTTTACCCCTTCTTGCAAGCTGCAGTCATTCTTAGTATTTCCCATTTTTGTAGCGTTAAGCATCCCGCGTGAGTTACTGATTTTTAAAGCTGTTCAGTCTGGCCCAAAAACTCTTTCTTGTAGCTTCCCAAGCAAAACGAGATGAAAAGCACTATCAAGATACAGACATCTTGCTCGGGCTCAACAGCGCCCCCTCACATTCTGGTACTTGAGATCTCTACATCCTGGCCGGAATAACCTCAGATTTAACATGCACATTCCGGTACCTGTGATCTCTACATCCTAAAAATTTCATAATGACCAGTTAAGCAGTTTAAAAATTAATTATAGTAAAACTTTTTTCCTACTCAACTATAGGTCGAAAACAGCTGATAGTTGAAACCTGAAAGTTTCAGGTTCATTACAGTTTGACTCAAGGAGGTGTCTTTTATAGGTGACTTAACTGATTTTTTTTTTAAACCACCTCTAAAATAAAATCCCATTTTCATGTATGCTCAATTCTTTTTTTCAACATTCTGTACATAAGGTGTTTTCTCATGTGTATTTTCCATTTTTTAAACTCAAAATCACGTTTTTGTGACTCTCACATGATTTCTTGAGATACAACTTCTGTTTTCCTGACTGCCCCAAAACAAGGAAATTCTGTTCTATGTTAAACCCCTGTGTTTGCACTTTAATTATGCTGCTGTTGCATAATGGAATAACTTGAAATCTGGCATGCCCATTCTGGGTACCAGGCTCTCTAGATCATTCAAATTTGGTATTGATCACTTCAGCAGTTTAGAAGTTCTGAACGGTTGAAATCCCATTAAAAAAATGATACTCTGTGCTGAACCCCTATAACTGTAACTTATGGAGATCCACCAAGTTAAATTAAAAAGCATGTGCACCCAATATATGGGTACCTTACCTCAGGAAAATACTGTAACTGCATAGATGCCCCCAAATAATCTGGCAGATGAAATGCTGTAGCGCTCATAAAAAATATTGGGCGGCAGCTTTCCGATCGTTTTTTTTATACTGTAATGGTCACTTGGTGATGAAATTTGGGCACTGGTCGAATAACAAGGCCCTTGTTAGTCAACCAGTGCCTGCATTTCATCACCTAGTGACCATTACAGTGTAAAAAAATATTGGAAAGCTGCCACCCATTGATTGTAATGGAGCCCTCCCTAGCACCGCATCATAACTTGGCTATGCGAAGGGGCGGAGTGTAGCCGGGAAGCCTGGGATGCCAGGTATAACTATTTTTACAAGCGTTACAGCATTTTATCTACCGGTTTATTTGGGGGCATCTATGCAGTTATAGTATTTTCCTGAAGTAAGGCACTCATATATTGAGTGCACCTGCTGAGACTGGTAAGTCTTATAAGTAATCCAATTGTCCTTGCACAGAATAACCAAACAATTGGCTGGCACCAGGCTCCCTATAGCTGGAGAATTTATTAATGATTAGTTCAGTTTAAAAGTTCTCGAAGGTAGCCGGCCCAGTTGCGCAGAGGGCTGAGGCACTGGACGCCTTATCTCTCGCCACGCCGATGACCCATGTTCGGGAGCGCATGTGGGCCATCAGAGGTCAGCACAGGAAGGGAAGATACGGAGCAGGATGAGCTGCCGTTGGGCAGATCTCTCCGGGGAGGGAGCCTGAGCTCCCTCTGCACTTGACTGCCTCGCGTTGGAGGCCAGGGGGCAGTGCAGCCGAGGGAAGCCAGAGGCGCTAGGCCAATGGGGTGGGAGGATAGGGCAGTCACCGGAGCAAGAGGGCTCATGTGTGCCTCCACGTGCATCGCCTCTCTGTCTGAGGGCCCCAGAGGTGTCGGGGGGAGTCAGGAAAGTTGGGGCACTGCAGGATGATGCCTCCAGGCTGACTTCTGGGGTCTGCCAGGCACGACAATATAACAAGACCGACCGACTCCCTGAGACCCGGTGGTGGATGGCAGCTGTAGCCCACCGAAGGAGCATATAAAAACCCAGATGGAAACAAAAAAGTTCTCGAAGGTTGAAATTACTTAATATATTTTTTAAGACTTTGTTCATGGATAGCGCAAAAAACAGCTACAACTTCAAACCTAAAATTTTCATTTTAGTTACAGTTCAATCTAAGAATAATTCTTTGATAGGTGGCTTTAATGTGAACTTTGTAGTAGTTTTTAAGATTTAGAAAATAAAATCTTGGCCGGTGCCATGGTGCCGAGTGATTGGTGATCACTTGGCATGCTGGTGACCCTGGTTCACGTCCCGAGCCCGGGATGTCAGGAGCAGTTGCCAGTAGGGAGGGGATTCAGAGCATCCGTAGGATGTTTCCCTATGGTGCTGTGCCACTTGTCTAGCGTCTTCTGGTAGTGGCTCCATGGTGACATCCTTGGCAGTGTGGGTGACCACGCACTGCCGGACGTCCCTTCCCAGGACACATGCTGTGGCCGCAGCATCATGGGTGGGTGGGGCCAGAAAATGGAAAATAGGCCATCCAGCTCTACTGGATGACGGCCACTGGTCCCCTCCATGCTGCAGTCCCCAGAGTGCACCGGCTCCGTTCCCACGACTGCTCTGAGGGCACTGCTCCAGTAATCTCCTCTACCCATCCCCCCCTGTGGCGAGGGGGGCCCCTTCTGGTAGGATTAGTGCCGGATCACCCCCCAAGAGCAGATTGCAGGCCATGATCTGGTAGGCAGCGAGGGTGAGACTGGCGAGAACAAGGGGACATTAACGAGCCAGAAGGAGTGGTGGAGCTGGGGCTGAGGGAGGGGCAAAAAAAAAAAAAAAGAAAATAAAATTTTGTTTTTAGGTATATGCAGGTAATTTTTTTTTCACAAATAGAAACATAGAATATGGGCCGGCCTGATGGCGCTGAGGGTTGAGGCGCTGTATGCCACATCTCGCGCCACGCCATCGACCTGAGTTTGGTAGGGGAGGGAGTAGGATTGAGCGTTCGATGGACTGCTCTCCTCTCCCTGGGGAGGGATCCAGGGTGTCTCTGGCACAGTAGTGACCTCCGGTGGAGACCAGAGGCTCAGCTAGTGCTTGGAGCAGTCATGGGGAGGAGCGCGTCAGACGCCTACGGCATGGCCATGTGGTTGTCATTGTACGCCCGCGCTCCCAGGAGGAAACAAAGCTCAAAAAGGAAAAAAAAAAGATCCCAGATAGGCGACGACTCTCCTCCGAGCCACGCCGCCACACGCCCAACACCAAGCCCTGTCTCCGTACCCAGGCCTGCCTCTCCGCCACCTTGGCTGGCACACTCGATTATAGATAAAGCGCCAGGAGTGGAGGCGGCCCTACCTCAGGGGGCTCAGAGCTGGGGAGTCTGCCGGCTGAGAGATGGTGGTGGGCAAACAGAGATTGGGGATCAGGTGGGTGGTAGAGCAGTGTTAGGCCTATAGGAGCAGCCCGAGAGAGTTCCGGAGCTAGGGGTACATAAATAGAAGATACCAAAAAAAAAAAAGAAACATAGAATATGTTGGCAGAAGCCGGCCAGCTGGCGCAGAGGCATGGTGGCCGTCTGCGGTGCAGATGACCCGTGTTCGGGAACGGATCCAGGTGTCGGAGGGCTGGCCGGGGGAGCAGGATTCAGTGTCCATAGGACTGCTCTCCTGCCCTGGGGGGAGGAGATTGAGTGCTGGGCGCAATGTGGACCTCCAGCGGAGGCTGGAGGTACCACAAGCGCTCTGGCGCCTGCTGTAAGGGGGGGGTGGGGCAGATGCTGGCCGTCATTGCACGTCCCTGCCCCTGTGGAAAAAAACAATAGAAACAATTCCTCGGCTCCCCGCTAATGAGCCGGCTCCAGTTCGCTGACCCTCAGGCCACCTAAATTCTGCTATGGCGGCCCCATTCGGGATGGGGTCAGTCCCGAGCATGTGGGGTCGGTGGCTGGGGCAGAGTGAACCCCGCTCGCGGGGTTAGGGGAAGCCAGGGCCAAAAAGAGAAAATTAAAAAAAAGTATGTTGGCAGAATAGGACCGCTTGGTCCACTCAGTCTGCCCAGATGGTCTTTGCCTAGTCTGTGTTCACAGACCCTAACTGTTCTCCAGTGACCCTCCCTCCTTGCGGCCTGTTTACTAATATTCCTCTATGTCTTTTCCATGCCTACTTGAAGCCCCTTTCTATTTTTACCTCAGCCGCTTCTGTTGGCAGTCTTTTTCAGGTGTCCGCCACTCTTTCAGTGAAGTAATACTTCCTCACATCCCTCTTAATCTCCTCCATTCAAGATTCATCGCATGCCTTCCTGGTGCTCTTTCTCATTTGAAAGAGACTCCCCTCCTGTACCTTGTTCATCCCGTGAGGTACTTGTAATTCTCTATCGTGTCCCCTCTCGCTCTCCTGTCTTGTAGTGTTTGCATGTGGAGATCCCTCAGTCTGTCCTTGTAGGACTTTCTTTTTTGTTTTAAGTTTCTATTTTTCCCCCTGTGTCCTGCCATCCCGACCCATCGGGAGTGCCTAGGAGTCATCCCTCTGCCAATCACCTGACCTGGTCCGACCCATGGAGCCACGGCTTTCCCCCTGGGCAGGGACTAGGTGGGGCCCGGACACCCCGATACTTCAAGTTTCATTGGTCCAAGGCAGCCAGGCAGGTGATGGCACATTGAGGGCAAGCTCTGGTGCTCAGTCTTCCTGGAGATGGCAGGCATTTTCCGTTTCCTCTTGAGGGTGTCGAATGTGCCCTGACGTCTAGGCACGAGTGCCGACATCTGTGACGTCCTCCCCTTAGCTGCCTTCAGAGCTCGCCAAGCCCCAGACCTTCACCTAGGGCCAATCGAACACCGAGGCACTCAATGTGGCGCTAACTATCAGCCTCCGGTAGCTTCGGCAGACGCCGAGCTGCTTCCCAACTCTCCTCCCGGAGCAGGCGAGCCGTCGGACGCTGCAGCCTGCTGCCCCCGGCCGGCCCTCCGGCAACCCGAGTCTGCTCCCGAACCCAGGTAGCTGGCATCGCAGACAGAAATCCAACCACTGTGCCGACGGGCCGGCCCTTCTAGGACTTTTGATGCAACCCCTGCACCATTGTAGTTGCCGTTCTCTGCACTACTTCTGCCCTGTCTATGTTTATATAAGGTGTTTTTTGAGACAGAAATAGATCTTATTCTGATGCCTTGCAAACCTATTTTTGTGAGCTACAGCTTCTGCTTTCAAGAGACTGTCTCAAAACAAGAAAACATCGATGCCTTTGCAGGTCCATGTGCAAAACAAGCTACAGGTCTGGCCAATGTGTTTGATGAGGCAGCTGCTTTGGGCCACTCTTGATGTCAGCTTCTGTTATGGCACAACATGCATGATGATCTGGGCTAATTTGCATGATGATTTGGGTGCTTTACTACAAGTACAGTGTTCATCAGGGGTTTTAAGAAAGGCAAAACCTTAAGGTGTCAGCTGATATTTATCTTTTTCAGAAAGTAAGGAAATGAATTGCAAAAACTATGGTAACTCACCTATTAGGGTTACAGCATAAAAATGTGGGTTCAAAGTCTGTGGAACCTTGGTAAATCAGTATTGTGGTGTTCCTTGGGTTTAAATGATTATGGACGCAGAGCAGGCATTACCCTAATATCGGCAGTATCTATACAAGCATTGCTGTGTCATTTACTTTGTATGATGAGACAGAGGACAATATTAGGGTAAGACCATCCTCAGTGGGTTTATTTTATCCAGTATGTGTGTGTGTGTGTGTGTGTGTGTGTGTGTGTGTGTGTGTATATATATATATATATATGTATGTATATTATAATATATGTGTGTGTGTGTGTACATATATATATATATATATATATATATATATATATATATATATATATATATACACACACACACTTGCAGCTAGCCATATCCCTCTGAGCAGCACTGTCAATAATTTCTGTTATTTCTACGATTTATTTAATTTGTATCCTGGATCTTCCTGGACATAAAGTCTCCACCACTCATTCACGCTATTGGGACTACGCTGGAGGTGCTAGGACAGGCGGGGAGCCAAAATTCTTCAGGAGGGCCGGCACGTAGGGTAAGACCTGAGGAAGTTGAGGCTGGCTCGCACTCATATAGACTACCTCAGCATCAACCCTCCAACTGCCTCCATTTCTTTTTTTCCCGCTGTCGAGTGCTTTTCAATGACGACGTCGCTCGCCTTGCGGGAGTCAAATCTTCACGTCTATACTACAGCAGTATTTGATTAGTTTATTAGTTTGTTTTTATCGATTTTAGTTATTTTAAAAAAAAAGTCTATTTCGTTCAACAAAAGAAGTCTTCTGCAGCCCACCTTCGACAGAGTCGACCATGAACGGGGCCGATGATGGTAGGGAAACTTTGCATGAAAGCTCTGTTTTCAGCAGGGCTGGGTCTGGTCCGCCACCCTCTACGGGGGGGGGAGGGTCTGTCTGCAGGCAGTTCAGTGCTCGGGCGGGAAGGGGATGGACGGTCCTCCCGAAAGCACAAAAAGAAGCGGTCCCATTCTCGATCTTCATCGAGGACTCTGCACTGCTAGACCTCGAGTTCTTCTTCGGCCTTCCGGTTGAAGAAGAAACAGTACCGCTCGAGATTGCCCTCTAATATGTCTGCACGTCGATCGTCTGTAGCTAGGGACAGGGGTCCGACTCTGACTCCTCCGGGGTCTCCTATGGCCTCTGTTCCTAGTGGTTGACATCCTCGACTCCGTAGTCCCTTTCCGCACCCTGGGGAGTCTTCTGATGATTTTTTTTTTTTTATCATTGGGCCGCTCTTTTGGAGCAATAGGTTCGGCGGTTGTCCTGCCTGTCCGAGCCTGCAGGACCATCTCTGGGGCCTTCAGGCCTAGGGGTTTCGAGCCTGTGGGCAGGGCAGTTGGGGCTTCCTAGTTGTGCGGCGCCTTCTTCGGTGCCGTGCTCTGGTGCTTCCCCCATATGGCTGTGGCGCAGGGACCAGCACAGGTACCACTTTCTCCTACTGATTTTGTCAGATCTTCCTCCTTGGCTCCGAGAGTTGGGTTGGGGTTCTCTGGCATTTATGCGACACTGTGGGCGGTGCCACTTTCGACTCCAGTCTTGGCGGTGCCGCTCCCTGGGCCAGCACCGTCTTCTGTTTTGGCGCCGCACCCTGTGCCAGCACCGCTAGGTTTTTCGACTCCAATTCGTGGAGCGCTTCCTCCTCTCTTTCCTGTATATATACTATCCCTCCGGGGCTAGTAGGAGACGACATTGAACTTGATCCTGATCTTTGATTATGAGACGACTTTGACGAAGATTCTTTTCTTGGAGTGGCAAATAAGCCCTCTCCTTCAGCAGAGCCTCTAGTTGAGGACCTTTCCTTTAAGTCTCTGCTAAAGAACATGAATTCCTCTCTCTCTCTCTCCAGACTTCAGAGATTGATCTGGGGAAATTGCTGCGTTTGCAGTATCTGCACATTCCAGATATTCCTGTGGAATTGACTCCTCTGGTGCAGCCCTCTTTTGAGACACTCTCACAAATGATGTGGGTTAATCTAGCGCTTATTCCTTCTGTGGCTGAATCCATAGATAGGAAGTATGCCCCCCTAAGGATCGACCAATCTTTGCCTCTCAAGCCTTTGCTGATGCCATAGTTGTCTTGGCAGAGAATGACAAGGCCATCCTTCCTCAGGAATCTGTGGCTTGTCCAGTGAACAAGGAATCTCGTAAGAGTGACACCTTAGGGAAGTGAGTTTTCGCTGCCTCTACCCTGGGTATGCACATTGCTAGCTACCAGGGTTATTTCTCTCAGTATGAGTATAATCTCTGGCATTCACTCAAAGCCACTGTGGAAGCTCTTCCGAAGTCTGATATTAGCTCAGAGCTTCTCCAGATCATTACTAGTGGCATTGAGTCCAACAATCAGCAACTTAAGGCTGCTATGGATGCCTTTGACATGGCTTCTAGAGCAGCAGCAGCTGGTATTTGCACCCGACGCCACTCGTGGTTACACACATCGGGATTCACAAATGATGCCCAACAACGAGTTGTGAGTTTACCATTTTATGGAACTTATCTGTTTGTCCCTCAGGTCGAGCAGGCACACAGAAAACTAGAACGGCTATCAAGACGGCCAGGCCACCCTCTGCTGCCCCTCAACAGGGCGGGAACCACTGGCAGTTTCATAACTGTCAGTCCTTTCGTGTCAAATGCAGATGGGGCTTCAACACAAATCAAGCCCCCCAGCCACAGAAGAAAACGCAGCAGAAGGCACAGGGCCGGAAAGCGCCTAGTGCCACCCTCTGAGACTCCGGCCTAAGTCCTACCTCAGCTGTCCGAGGGGGGACTCTTTCTCGGCAGTAGGAGGGTATCTGACTCGGTTTTACAACCAGTGGAAGTCAGTCACATCAGACAAATGGGTGCTCTCCAAATCTTTCATAAACCCCTCCGGATCACCCACCCAAACGACAGCCCAAGCTGTCTGTCTCTGTCAGACCTTCTTGCTTCCGAGATTCAAGGCCTTCTGAACAACAGGGCAGTAGAAGTAGTTGCGCAGGATCAACGGAACACAGGTTTCTACTCCCATTACTTCCTAGTTCCATAGAAAACAGGCCGTATGCATCCTGTTCTCGATGTAAGGAAGTTAAACAAATTCCTTCACAAGGAGAAATTCAAGTTGACAACACTCGGCACTCTTTTACCTCTGATTCATCGAAACGATTGGCTAGCCTCCCTGGACATGCAGGATGCCTACCAACATGTTCCCATACACCCAAACCACCACAAGTATCTCCGATTTGTGGCATTGGGTCAGCACTACCAATTCAGAGTCCTGCACTTTGGGCTGTCCTCTGTGCCTCGAGTCTTTTCGAAGTGCTCTGCAGTTCTCAGAGCGCACCTCAGGAAACTCAGAATTCAAGTATTCCGATATCTGGATGACTGGCTACTAGCAAGTCCCTCCAGACCAGAGACACAGGAAGCCGTGGCTACGGCTTCCAAGTTCCTCACGTCCATGGGAGTTCTGTTGAATGTAGGAAAATCGCAACTACAACCCTCCCAATAGCTCCTCTTCATAGGAGCCCTTATGGATACCTCCAACACAAAAGCCTTTCTTCCAGAGGACAGGAGGAATGATATCCTTCAGATGGTCCACTTCATCAGAGAGAACGACTCAGTATGAGCCCTCTTGATGCAGCGGATGCTGGGTCTCATGGCATCTTCAGTGTTCACGGTGCCGTTGGCTCATCTTCACGAAGACTACTCAGTGGATGCTCAGTACTCAGTGGTCCCCGACCACACACACCCAGTCCTTTCACATCAGGTTAACAGAGCCTCTCAAGCGGTTACTCACCTGGTGGACTCAAGAGGACAACCTTCTAAAAGGTTTCCCCTTTGCTCTACTGGAGACCCAGATCACCATCACCACAGATGCGTCCCTGCTAGGATGGGGAGCTCACTGTTAGGATCTCCACACTCAAGGTCTGTGGAGTCAGGATGAATCTCAACTCCACATAAATGTCCTGGAAATGAGAGCGGTCCTGTACGCTGTCCGAGCCCTGGTGGGCATTCTCTGTCACAAAATAATTTTCCTTCAGATGGACAACAAAGCGGTGATGTACTACATCAACAAACAGGGCCGAGCGCACTCTTATCCCCTGTGCAGAGAAGCAATGAGAGTGTGGGAATGGTGTCTAGAACATGAAGTCTTGATCCAGGCAGTGTACCTACCAGGAGCCCAGAACAATCTAGCGGATCATCTCAGCAGAACAGAGGTGGATCCTCACAAATGGTCTCTCGACGTAAACGTCGTGCTGTCGCTCTTTGAAGAGTGGGGCATGCTGGACCTGGCCTATTTTGTGTCCCCACTCAACGCAAAACTGCCTCTGTTCTGCTCCAGAAATCCAGAACCTGGCACTTTCTGTCAAGATGCATTCAGACTGTGGTGGACAAGATGCCTTCTGTACACATTTCCTCCTTACCCTTAGTTCAGTGGGTGCTGCTTAAGCTGGAGGCATAAGGGGCAGAATGATCCTCATCGCCCCCATTCTGGCCTCGTCAGATTTGGTTTCCATTAAGCAACAGATTGTCGGAAACTTCACTGAGACAGTTTCCACTTCAAATGGACCTGCTGACCCAGGGCCCAGTGGTCCATCCCAGCCTGAGATCCCTTCACTTCCATGCACGGCTCCTGAGGAGATAGAAGTGGTTGGATCTGATGTCTCACGGAGAGTCTCAGACATTTTCCTAGCAGCGCATAAGCCAGTTACTAGGAAAACGTACATGGCAAAGTGGAAGCAGTTCTCTATGTGGTGTGCAAAATCCTCCTGGATCCCTTTTTCTTGCCCACCAAACAAAGTCTTGGAGTATCTTCTAGACCTATCTAATACAGGACTACAGTACTCAACTGTGAAGGTCCATCTCTGCACGATCTCAGCTTATTATGAGCCTATACAGACATTGTCTATAGCTCAGTTACCCTTGGTTAAGAAAATCCATGAAAGGGATTCCCCACACTAGGCCACCGGTCAGGAGACCGGTAGCCGCCTGGGATATTAACCTGGTGCTAGATATGCTCACCCGTAAACCTTTCAAGCCTCTAGCAACATGTGAGCTGAAGTTTCTGACCTGGAAGACCGCCTTCCTCGTAGCCATTACCTTCGCTTGCAGAGTGTCTGAAATATATGCCTTGGTCACAGACCCTACTTAACGCGTTATTTCATAAGGACAAGGTGGTTCTCCGAACCCATCCTAAATTTCTCCCCAAAGTGGTCTCGGAATTTCATGTGAACCAGCCCTTGGTTCTTCCGACTTACTTTGTGAACTTCCAGAACAAGGGAGAATGTACCCTACATTCTCTGGATGTTAAGAGGGCCTTGTGTTTCTACTTAGATAGAACTAAGGTGATCCGCAAGTCAAAGCAACTCTTTGTGTCATTCAGCATGGCCCAACTGGGACAGCCTGTTACTATCAGATGTATTTTGACGTGGCTAGTGGCGTGCCTTCGTCACTGCTATTCCACGACTCAGGTTAAGCTGGAAGGCAGGGTTTATTCCCATTCTGCCAGAGCAGTGGCGGCATCTCTGACAGAAATACGAAATGTGGCCATTGCAGATATCTGCAGTGCAGCTACTTGGAGCTTCGTGCACATGTTTGTGAAGCACTATGCCTTGGATGTCCATGCCAGACAGCATCAATCCTTTGGCAGGACAATCCTCAATGGACTTCTGTCCTAAGTGAGCTCCTCTCTGCTGCCGCCCTTTTTGGGGGATTGTTTAGCTCGGTACTCTCCCATTAGTGTGAATGAGTGGTGGAAACTTTATGTCCAGGAAGATATGGAAATGACGTACCTACTGTAATTCTTGATCTTGGATGAAGTCTCCACCATTCATTCACATATTCACCCACCATGCCCTGAGCTCGCTCTCTCTGTTGTTGGTCTTCACTTCCTCGATGGTTGGGTCGTGAAGACTCTGTTGTGTTAACCCTTTTTATATGGGCAATTCAGACTATCTTATGTCAGACATAGATAAGTTTCACTAGGTTAGTTTACACTGCACCTCCTCGGTAAAGAAGGCACTGAGGTGGATGGAGGGGCAACGCCGAGGTAGCCTATATGGCACGAGCTGGTCTTGCGGCACTGCTTCCTCGTGGCCCTACCTCGGTGCTGGCCCTCCTGAAGAATTTTGGCTCCAGCTTGGTTCTAGCGCCTCCGGCGTAGTCCCATTAGTGTGAATGAGTGGTGGAGACTTCGTCTAAGAAGATCAAGAATTATGGTAGGTACATAATTTCCATTTTTCCACTGTGCTCTGACTTTTTACACTTTTTCTATTGTCTTACCTTATTATGTTGTTCCTTCTGGACCATTTCTATAACCCCCTATGAACTCGAGGCTCAGGTAACCAGCTCTTTGTTGTCCCACACTGTCGCACTACACAAGGACAACGGTCGTTCACCTATAGAGCCCCATTATGGCTTAACCCGCTTCACACTGACGTTTCTTCAGTTACTAAGCTGGGCCCATTCAAATATTAGCTACATCAATACCTCTTGGCATATAACAGCTGTGATTGTATTCACTAATTTACTGAAATTATTCCCATTTTCTTGCCTGTTTTTTGAATATGCTGTTCTCATCAGCTCTATTGGAGCTACCCGTTCTGGGAACTCTCCCCTCCCTTCCCTTTCACTCGACTTAACTACCTTCTCCCTGCCTTTACCCTCTCCATTACTCCCCTTTCCCACTGTCCCCTCTTTCATCCCCTAACCCCCTTATTTCATTCCCTCATACTCTACTCCCCTTATCTAGTCTTTCCCTCTCACTTACTGGCCAGTGAGTGACGCCTCCTAGGCTGCTGCACATCTGTGTCCTAAGTTCATGTATTATTTTATACAACACAAATGTATCCCTCCCTTTCATCCCACATATTCTCATCTTCCCTCACCCCCTCATATTCCCATCTCCCTACCAAACCCCACTCTTGCTTAGCTACTTGTGCTTGACAAGGCCTCCTTGGCTGCTTCACAGTGTCTGTCATTATTTTATACTTTAGCATATTCATTGTAAAGTTATTGCCTGGCATACATAGAAACATAGAAATTGTCGGCAGATAAGGACCGCTAGGCCCATCCAGTCTTCCCATAGGCCCTATACATGTATGCATCCACTCACCCTAAGTGGTCAATGGGTTTTCATCACTCCCTTCCTGCCCAGGGTTTCCCTGTGCTTGTCCCAGGCATGTTTAAACCCCTCCATTGTGCTTGCCCCTACCATCTCTTGTGGCACAGTATTCCAAGTGTTCACCACCCTCTCTGTGTAGAAAAACTTCCTCATGTTACTTCTTAATCCCCCCTCCCCATTTCATATCGTGCCCCCTTGTTCTGGTATTTTTCTACATTGGAAAAGATCTCCCAACTGCACCTTGTTTATGCCCTTGAGATACTTAAAAGTTTCTATCATGTCACCCCTTTCGCTCCTCTCCTCCAGTGAGTACATATTGAGGTCTCTTAGTCTCTCCTCATATGTTTTGTGGTGCAAACCATGCACCATCTTTGTTGCCCTTCTCTGGACAGCCTCCACCATGTTTATGTCCTTACACATGTGTGGTCTCCAGTACTGCACACAGTACTCCAGGTGAGACCTTACTTGTGTTTTATACAATGGCATCACCACTTCCTGCCTCCTACTAGTAATAACTCTGCTTATGCACCCCAGCATGCCACTGGCCCTCCCTGCAGCCTTTGCACACTGCTTTGATACCTTCAGGTCATCAGATATGATGACCCCTAACCCCTAGGTCCCTCTCCTCTTTGGTGACGGTCAGCACTGCCCCCCATCCTGTAGGTCTCCCCAGGGTTCCCCCTACCCAGGTGCATTATCTTGCACTTTTTTGCATTGAACCTCAGTTGCCACACCTCTGACCATCTTTCAAGCTTCTCCAGGTCCCTCTTCATTATTTGCACCCCTTCTGGAGTATCCACCCTTTTGCAGATCTTGGTGTCATCTGCAAATAGGCAGACCTTTCCTTCCAGCCCCTCTGCAGTGTCACTAATGAAGACATTGAACAGGACTGGTCCCAGTACTGATCCTTGTGGCACTCTGCTGGTCACACCTCTCTCCCCAGATTGGATCCCATTTACCACCACCCTTTGCCTTCTGTCTGCCAGCCAGTTTCTAACCCACTGTATTGCCTTATGCCCCATGCCCAGACTACTCATCTTGTTAACCAGCCTTCTGTGTGGGACAGTATCGAAGGCTTTGCTAAAATCCAGGAAGGCGATGTCTACGGCCCCTCCCTAATTCACTTCCCTAGTCACCCAATAAAAAAGAATTATCAGATTTGTTTGACAAGACTTCCTGATATGAATCTGCACTGCGTCATATCCTGGGCACCAGAGGATTCCAGGTGTGCCACTATCCTTTCTTTCAGCAGTGTCTCCATGATCTTTCCCACCACTGAGGTGGTACAATGCCAGTTACCTTGTCTGATTTTTCCTTTGTGTTCTCTGTAAACATTTTTTTCCTGTTAAGATCTTAAAACCTTTATGTTAACCATTTGACATGGAACCTTTGTGAAAGCGCTTCTAGCTCAAAGGTGTTAATCCGAAATTATAATAAACAAACATGTACTGGTTGTCGTCACCATTATTGTTGTCCCACTCTGTAACCCCTGCATTTGCAAACCTTTTACCTTGATGTATACTTGCGCCGTTGGTTATTTGTGCCATACATTTATTGTTCCTGTACTGTTATTGTGATTACGTTACAGTTCACACCCACTTATGACACTTACCCAGGTCGCACCGGGAAACGAGCTGCAGCTTAGCGTGCCTATCCCAGTCACCAAATTTCAGATAATCAGATAAATGCTTTACCAAGGTTATTTTTTTAAGGATTCCACAGCCTGATTCAGAAACAAAGCCTAGATGCTTCTTAATTGAATCGAAAGACGACATTGCCACGTTGTTTGGTTTTATCTCATGGGCTCCATGAACTGCTTCAGTAAAAGTATTCAGCAAGCAACAACAGGTTGTGTGGCAACAGGGATAGAAAACCCAGATAGTGCAGACAGTGAGACTGAGGAATAGAAGGGAGCATTTGGCACATTTCACACACATTTGGAGTTATCATGCCACTGTCTCCTGAAGGAGGTGCCTGTGCGTCATCGAGCACGTCTTTCAGGATCAGTGCATTTCCACTTGGTATTGTATTGATTTCAAGAGAGGACTGACTGAGATTACCTGATTTGTGTTCTGAAGTGAGTGTGACAGAGGATTGGGGGGGGTCATCTGCAGGTCGCTAACATCAAGTTTTGCTGTAATAATCAACAGTTTTGTCTTGGGGAGAGATTGGGTGGGGGCTGTCTGTTCACTGTGGCAGGCTTAGAGGTAGCTTGAACTCCCCATGATTCCGATAGAGAGAGGGATGATTTCTTGTCCTTGCAAATCTGCTCAACTGGGCGTAGTTTTCACTGCAGGAAAAGAAATAGCTGACAGCATGCTGACCTCTGGCCAAGCCAGTCTGGAAGCAGAAGCAGTGGCGGCAGTCATTCTGCAGTAACTCCGTGGGTGGTGCAGCTGTCATACTAGAACATCTGTATTTGAAAATAAACCAAAAATATCTCAGACCATGACTCTTATCAGTTTCTGTGATGTGAAATGGAATGACACAGCAAAGCATAGGAAATTTCCACCAGACTCGATCGATGGCATACTTGTAAGTCCATTCAAAGCAAAAAATGGCGCTGATAGTGCCAGTGCATGGAAAGAGATCTGTATTCCCTCTTGTGCAATCCTGTAGTTGCACTTCTCTGGGTGAATACCACTTCCTTCTCAATGCTGAGTACCCTTTCTAGGTGGTTTACTGCTGTGCGTCATCCTCTGAATGGGGGGGGGGGCAAAACTGTACTGATCTTTCAAAGCACCACTGAAGCAAGATAACAGTTCTGTGATTCTGTTGCCTCCATTCCCCCCAGTGATGGAATTGTACCACATGAGAGTCCAGTGTGTGTCCCTACTGGTTGTGGGTGAGGGGTGCAATGAGGTACGGCTCATTGAGCCCCAGTTTTTCCATGCTGCCACCTCCGTCACCGCTACTTGCAGCACTCCTTGCAGTTTAGCTGGTATGTGCTTGTGAGGGAGGAAGATGGAAAAATAACTAGTTGTTATTTTTCATAGTTCTTTCGTACTGAGCTTCATGTAGTCGAATAAAGAATATCTTCTGTTACAGCAGTACACAGTTTGCAAGTCAACTTAAAAGGGAATGGCATCCATATAGATAGCCCCAGGCCTACATCTGGAACTCCACCCCCCACCCCGAGTTGCACTTTGCAGTATGAACATTTTTACAAGTTCTTATAACATTAAAGGAGCACTATTAGTAATTTTTGGTCTTTTTTTTATATTTATAATACTTATCCTGCCCAGTTCATTTAATGATCAACGCTGGAGTGCTCCCCCTTTGTTTCCTCATGCATGGAGTGCCATTTAATATGTATAGAATAACACATGCATTTTTTATTTTTGACCCCTGCAGCCATGCTCCAAGCGTGCATGCAAACGTCGTGATTGCAGAGCTTTAGGGGGAGGGGGCTCATTCATGAAACCGGATCTGCAGTCTGCTTCATGTCTCAGTGGGCTCATGTGTCGGTGCCAGCACTCTTGTATCATTCACAGCCCTTGCAGTCAAGAGCCCTGTTTACACTGCCAACTTTAAAGCGCATTGACCCGTGTGCGTGGGTTGATGTGCTTCAAAGTCAGCAGTGTGGACACTTTCGGGAGCATGTTAAGAGGGCTTCGCATCGAGTTTCTGATGCGACTCTGGAAAGGGGACATGTATTGAAGCGAGCTAGGTAAGAGCGCATTACCTGGCGTTGTAGACAGTCGGCAGCACTCGCTCCAATCAAAAGTCTCCTCTTCCGGCATCCTCCAGTGGCCCCATATACTGTTAGCACACGTGAGTTCAGCAAAATACATTTTTCAAGAGCAGAAAGCATGCAGAACTCTGGAAAGGGCATAAAAATGTTAAATGAGGGCTGCAAGTATTTCAAATTAGGGTCCTATGTTTGGACCGCGATACTGGGCATGCACTAATACATATTCATATCCTCGCTTCCCAGTGATATGCATATACATTTACGCATGCCCAGTATTGTGGTCCCACTGTAGAACCCTAATTTGTAATACTTGTAGTCCATCGTTTAGCATTTTATGCACTTTTCCGAGTACAGTGTTCTTTCTTCTCTTAAAAATGTGTTTTGCTGAACTTGGGTAAAAGTAATAGCGCGACAGTGCACGCCACTGCAAAGCCGCCACTTTTGGTAAACCCGGCCCTGTGAGCCCACAGACATTTCTCGGCGTATCACTATGGGCTGTGTGAATGTGAATGTGCTGCATCAACACACAATGCAGCGGGAAGGCAGCGGAGAGGTACGTGAAGCACTGCTGCTGTGTAAACAGGACTAAGGAAGCGAGGACTGAAAAGCTTGACTTTGCCAGCAGTTAGCACTCGGGAGTTGGGATCATGGAAAGTGAAATGGTAACTGACTGTCACTCTGCATGTGTTCTTTTGTTACTTTACTAATGCCTGCCTGACAGCAAACAAGGAAAGGAAGTCCAAGGAACCTGTAACAACTATAATTCCTGCATGTGCGTCACCCTGCCTCAACGTTACATGCGCAGAGCTGCTTGAGTGGAATCCCAGATTCTCCCATTGCTGACATCATGGCTGGGAAGAGCTGTGGGAGATTCAGTTACCATATACTGTATATTAGAGTTGTATATTTATTGAAAATTGGTAACCAGGGAATGCGCACTGAGTCAAGGCTTGTTTCCAGGTGCAACCTGGGGGAAGGGGTACAGGGAGACACTATATATGTATATATATATATATATATATATATATATATATATAATTTTATTTTATACAGTTCAGATATACATGGTACATATGAAAATTGATTCTTGATTCCAAGTGTATACATTTGTGATCTAGCATATTATAGTTCGTATCACAGGTACTCTTCATCTGATGTTACAATCATTAAGGGGTCAATAAAGAGTTCATTACTCTAGTGCAGACTTTCCATGTAAATTGTCCGAGAATAAATCCTCGCAATGGTGACTCATGGACTTCTTTTAGAGATGGAGAAACCAGAACATTCATAAAGTGCACCCTGCACTTGTAACATATCATCATCTGTGGCGATGAAGTCCTTAACTGAACCCAACAGTAGTTATAAACATTTTATGTGAACTTTAGAACACTGTTACAGGGAATACCATCCTACAGCCTTGTCTCCTGATCGAGTTATTTAATTGAAAGACAGTATTTAGAACAATGCTAGACAGCAGTATCTGGTTATTCAGTAATAAAGACTGGTAAACTGGTAGCTAACTTTGGTGTAAAGATGCATTGAAACAAGTAAGCAGAGAACGATAATTGATGACAGAGGAGTTACTTATACTCCCATGGTGTACATTCCCTTCAGTACTACTTTGGTGTCGGGGTTTAGATAGCTTGAGCTGTGTGGTCTTCAACCAAATGGGTCCATGCACGTAGAGCATTAACCTGTCATTAGGCAGGGGCCCATCCTGGACCACTCGGTGCCCCTTACAATCCAAAAGATCCCCTGTGACAGCAGCCAAGTTTTTACTTTGGTAGACATTTGTAACCAGGTCATGGACAGCTGAACCTCCCTGGTTTACACGGTTTAACCCACCGGAGTCACTAGCACATGTTAAGGTACTTAAAGTGATTTTGTCTGGTTTGCCGTCGTAAATGGGAGTAGTAACCTGTAGGAGTTGTGAATCAATCTCCTACCATTCACACTGCCAAAAAGTGCTGTTTTCCATGAAAGAAATGCTTTTATTTCTGTGCAGTGCTTCATTTGCATACCCTTGCCCCTTTTTTCCTCAGTGCTTCAACCCCCAACCATGACATCATGCAAGGGAGACCTCTGCTGGTCAGTCTTGATATTGCAGACATCCTTTTTCTTTCGCAGTTTTGGACTCCTAGCAGAAGCTGGACACTGAAGAAAAAGAAAAGTGGTCTGACCCATAACTACGCTCCTGAACTACGTATAGTCATTCAGGTTCTATAACATAAACATAGAAAAGTATCATCATGCTCCCACATTCTAACAGGAGCTGCCACTTTAGACCTGTCACTTCACCAGCGGGCAGTAAAAGTCAAACATCTCTACACAGACTGGCAAATTATCATTTTTGGCCTATCTGCATCACGAAAACAGTTTTCCAGAAACTTGTCTACAGACTGTACTGCTGTAAACATTACCGACATAGGAGACTGCACTTTGATAAGGTACACAGAAAAATCAGCTATGTACTGTATCCACAATGCCTTGCTACATACTGTATATATACATAGATACAGACAGCAGATAAGGGCCTATGGCCCACCTTGTCTGCCCATACGCGCTCGTACTTAGCTCCTTCTCTAGAACTAGGTTATACATCTACATATTAGGTGCTATTCTGCAGTCTCCACTACCAAAATAAGAGACTGCATCTCTCAGTAACGAACATTTTAAGTCAACGTTATAATTTACCCAGAATTCTTTGTTGCTGTATGTAAAACATTTACATTTCCCTTGTCTGACATAATTTCGGGGGGTGTGGTCACACACAGAAAACTGGAGGGCGGACAGAAACAAAAACATAGAAAAAAATGACCGACAGATTTTTTTTTTTTTTTTATTTGAGTTTTGGTGACTGAGTAAGTCCACTGAGACAATAACAGTCCTTTTTTCAGGGTCGACCCGGGGTTTCAAGAAGAACAGAAACAGTGTAAAAATACAGAAGAGCAACACAACATTGCAAAAATTGTCAAAGAGCATAATAATATATACAAAGTATACCAGAGCATAGAATGCAAACTTTTATATCATCATCACTTACTAGACCTATACAATCGAGAATTTAAGTCTAATGGACTAGTAGCATAGAACACATTATGGGAAGGGAGGGGGAAATGAGGCAACAACAGGGAGTAAGTATTTAAGGATGGAAGGTGGGGAACAGGTCGTAGTTAGGGAACAGGCAGGAGACGGGGAAGAAAAGAGGGCAAGGAGGGAGTATCGTCAGCGGATGCAGGAGCAAGAGATAGAGACTGAGAGAGAGGCATACAGATTAGTTTGGAACACAGGGAGAGTGGAACAGGACAGGGCTGAGGGGGGAAGGGAGTTCCAATCAGATACAGCCACAAAAGAAAAAGACCTATGGGCGACAGCTAGTCACAACTTAGGCATGACTAAAAGTGGTAGGGAGACAGAACGGAGGGCATGTGGAGCATGTCTTGGGCGTATCAGCACACTAAGGCAGGGAGGCATGAATTTGTGGACAAGCTTAAACATGAGACTTAAGGAGGAATACCTTAATTTAGCTTAATATAGCAACCAGCCCAGTGAGGAGAGGACAACACAGTGGTGAGTATGGGCATTAGCCCACAAGGCAAACCTACTGACCCTGTGATAAGCCTGGGATGGGGGGGGAAGAGAGAGAGAGAGTGAGGAGGAGTTTGAAGAGAGCAGTAATGGAGCACTGTAGGTTAGGAGAGGAGGAAGGGACGATGAAGCGATCCGAAGGCAGGAGGCAGAGGTGAAAAAAGGGGCAGATATGGTAGAGGAGTCCAAGTTTCTGGTTTAGAGATTTAGCAACATTAGAGATGTGTGTTAAAGGAGAGTGCTGAGTGCAAGATGATGCCCAGGTATTTAAAGGAATGGACTGACTCTAGGATATCACCATTGAGAGAGGAAAGGCTGGGGGGGGGGGAGTATACTTTGAGGGGGGATGGTGGGTGAATAGCATATATTTAGTTTTCTTTGTATTGAGGACAAGATGATTATGGTTAAACCAGCCCTCGAGGGAAGGAAAGTCAGAGGCAGTCTCTGTTAATCAGATCAGTGTGGAGAGGAGCAATAAAAGATAGCATCATCCGCATAAAGGTGTATGGAGGCCCCTCCACAGAAGCTGGGTAAGTCATTAATGAAAAGAGATACTAGCACAGGACCCAATATAGACCGTTGTGGGACGCCATGAGTTATGGGCCTCAGATCGATAAGAAAACCCTTCCTCTTAACTTTTTGGGAGTGTCAGGACAAAAAGCTTTTTACCCAGTTCAGTGCACTGGAATCCAGACCAAGAGCATAAAGCTGATGAACCAGAAGACCATGGTTCACCAAATCAAACGCTTTCTTGAGGTACAAGATGGCACCTGTGGCATAGCCCTGGTCCTTTGCATGGAATGTATCAGTTGTCACTTTTATCAGGGCAGTTAGGGTACTGTGATTCCTTCTGAAGCCATGCTGGTATGGGGATAGCAGACTATAAGATTCCAGGTAGTCCTGAAGGGTGATTGTAAACTATACGCATTTGAATATTTGCCAAACAGAGGATGGATATTGGTCTGTAGCTGTCAACCATAGAGTTAGGTCCGCCCTTATGCACTGGTACTACTACCACCACCTTCTGTTTATCTGGAACAGTGTTAGAGATGAGAGAGTGCGCAAGGGCTGAGGCACCCAACTTAAGGAATTTTGGCTCAAGGGAGTCGTGGCCAGGAGAGCAGTCCGATTTTAGGTTTGAGAGAAGCTTCTGTACCTCTTTAAGGGTAGCTAACTTCAAGTGGAACTCCGGATGAGCCTCAGGGGTGTTTGGATGGGATTGGGTAGGGGGAGAGAAGAAGAGTTTTGCAATAGCGAGGTATATTTGTGAACATCAGTGAACATGTTATTAAATCTGTATCCTGTAGACGCAGAATCAGCCAGGGTGACGCCATTGTATGTGATGAGCTTGGGGCTTCGGAAGTCTTCCCTTTTACCAGGGAGTTAACTTGCCTTCGGAATTCCTTTGAGTTGCAAAGGTGCTCGGTTTGTAGGGACTTAAAATAGTGGCGCGTTTGGCTTTGTTCAGGGAACTTTTGCACTTATTTCTAAATTGCCTATAGACTTCCCAGTCAGAGGGAAGCCCACTCTTTTTATAGGTCCGCCAAGCTTTATCACGGTGGGCCATGAGAGACCTGATTTCCTTGGAGAGCCAAGGAGCCTTAATACCCTTTGACCTACATTTTTTATTGGGGGCATGGCAGTTTACTATTTGAGTGAAGGTAGACATTAGGAAGTCCAGGGCTTGATTTATATCAGGGAGTGTTTTTAATAGGACCTCAGTCAGTGTTGTTGATGGAGGTAATAAAGCTACAGGCATCAAACTGAGATGTCTCGGCCCAGGGAGATCGGGGTTGGGACAAGTGTTTTCCACACACAGAAAGTGGGAGAATGATTGCTTATACAGTCAGAGAGGACACCCACGGCTTTGATCTTCTGAGGGCAATTGGTGACCATCCAATCAAGCAAAGAATGTTTTCTGAACTTGGTGTTGATATGCGTTGGTTCCTGGAGGTGTTGAGCTAAGTTGGAGTCGGCAAGCAAGGCATGCATTTTATCAGCATCCGGGTAAAGCCAATCTAAATTAAAGTCACCACAAAATATATGGTGGTGACAGGGGAGGTTAGCTAGAGAAGTTAGGAGGGAAGGCAGGCCAAGGGAAGCTTTACTAGGGGGCAGATATACACACCCAGCAATGAGTTTTTTAACATTTCTGAGGGTTAGGGAGATGAATAGGGATTCTGTGTCAAGATTAGAGATTTCAGTGGCGTCGAGATCTAACCTAAAGTAGATGAGAACACCTCCACCCCTCTTACCCAGTCTATCTTTTCTGAGGCAGTTGTATCCGGCTAGAGCCACCTCATGCTGTTTAGTAACCGGTTTAAGCCAGGATTTCTATATACATAAGATGTCCGGGGACATCTGAAGGACCCAAGCCTCAAGTTCAGCCATTTTAGGTGGGAGACTGCGGACATTCATGTGAGCAATTTTAAGGCCTTTTATCAGGGGTATGGAAGTTGTAGAGGGGGAATGGGCAGGCATAGGACGGGGGGGGGTGTCCAGGATTAGGCCCAATGTCCCCAGCACAGGCCAGCAGGAAGAGGACAGAAATATGGACCCAGGGTGAGGCACTGGAAGAGAGCAATTCTAGGACAATTATTGCATTAGGTATACATAGGCGTTTGTGGAGCCACAGTCCAAATAGAGCAGTTCCTGGCTTGGGAAGACAAGGAATGTATAGGAGCGCAAGAGAGGATTCGGTCCAGATATGACATGGAGGGGGAGGGTAACTGTTAGAAAAAGGGTAATGCAGAGCCTCAGCGATAAGCCGGTCAGCACAATAACTAAGGAAAAAAAATCAGCACAGAGAAACTACCCAGCCTAAGCAGCCCACTGCGGAGATACTAATGGTAAGAGCTCAGAAAGCCTAATTGGTATGGCAAGGCAGTATTGGTACAGAGGAGAAAAAAACTCCAGAAGAAAGTGAAGTAGGTGGACAGCAGGGTAGAGGAGGAGGCAGAGAGTGGTTAGCTAAGGTAAAGCCTTAGTCTAAAGTGAAGGCAATGTGTTGTCTGCAGCAGGTCGACTTCAGGGTAGGCAGCCACAACCTATAGAGAGTGAGATGACTTAGGCAGGTCGACTGCTTGGTAGACGGTGGTAGCCAAATGAGAAGGAGGAGGCAGGGTTATAAATGTATTTATTAGATGCCGGGGTCAAAGAGGGCGGGTGGGATGAAGTGACCCTTCTTAAAGTAACCAGAAAAGCCGTAGAAGCTGGCAGCAAAGCGAGCAAAAGCAAGGGAAAGCTGAAGAACCAATCCCAGTGAGAGCCGTAAGGCAGCAGCCAATTGGGTGCAGGCAGAATAGCACAGCAGCCAATTGGAGTCCAGGAAGAGTCCTCATTCAAAGAGGCAGGCTTACCCAGGCTCTGGAGCACTAGAGACGGGCCGAGGAAGATGCGTGGCCGGCTGCCTTATCCAGCCTCTGCTGCCAGGGTAGCGAGCGGTTTGCCTGGTCAAGGGCACCTGCAGAAAGGAAAGAGAGCCAGAGGTTAGCGGATTAAAAGGATTTCAGGGACAAAGCAAGTCCTATCAGCTAAATCGGCGAGTCGGGGATAGAACAAAGGGACAGAATGAAAAGAGAAGAAAACGGGAAGGGAGGGGGGACGGGCAACCAGGCAACGGAGATGGATAGTAGTTGGGACAGGTGCCACCACAAATTAAAAATTAAAATGCAGAATCAGGAATCCAGGGAGGGGAGGACAAGTTTACAGAGAAAGGCAGAAAATTAAGTGTCCTGAGAGAGAGGGGCAAGAGAGAGGGCAGAGGACACAAAGGATACAGTTTAGGTGTCACAAGCACAAAAATTTCACTTGCATTAATAGTTCTATATTATACCCCTAGAATAGCACAATTCCCAACATTTTACACAATTCTAGCAGTTTGAAATTACCCTTCCCAAAGTAACCAGAAAAGCAGTAGAAGCCGGCTAAAAAATTTGTTTTACAAAACAAAATTGCAGATTCAACATCTGAAGCATGGGAAGCAATGGCATACTATGCGAAACAAACATTTGCGGAATGTGACTAAATCACTTTAAGCTAAATAAAAAACAAACAGTAAAAAGAGCCCCCAGAATGTACCTCCCGATTTCCTATTGTAACAGAAGGGCAGTTGGGTTCTCAAGCATCCCCCTCAGATGTACTTTCTTGCTTTCTTTGGGAGAAATCCTGGCCTCCTCTGAGGGTCAGTATAAGATATATATATATTTTTTTTATTTAAAAATCTTACCCACATTATTTCTCAGTCTAGTGGGAGAAAGCATGGTGTGAGCAATGCTCACGGTGCACAAACCAGCCCTTACTGCATCAGAGCTTTTTGGCCTTTGTCTGGTTGCATAGCTGAGATCTGGAAGTAATATATTTGTAAATCTTCTGCAGTGCAGAGCTGTCCCTTTTGTTTTGTAGCTGCAAGTATCTGTTCCTTGATATTTAATGACCGGCCATAGCTAGCAGGGTGGTTCTCCTCTGGTCTGTGCTGGCAGGCTCTCGCCTGTGGGTTATTCTGTAAGCCTTTATAATATTCTGAGCGATCAGTATTCCCAGGCTTGAGTCCACCAGTCCTATAATACAGTTCAACAGATCAAGTCTCTTGGCTTCCTTGGGCCCTCTTGTGAGCCTGATGTTCGTCAGTCTAGTAGCATTTTCGAAGTGTTCCAGGCAGAGCTGCATCCGTCTGTTTTTGGCTATAATTCCAGTGACTGCAGTTGCAGATTTCTGTGCCACCCCGTAAGCATTTTTGGCCTCATCTAAAACCATAGTTAGTTTGCTCTCTATTAGATTAAATTTATAATTTAGTGTGTCCATTTTTTTTGGCCTGGTGACTTATAGTGTTGAGGAGCACTATATTTGAATGTTCTTCCCCTGTGATGCCTCATGGCTTCAACCACCTGCTTCTCCCTGCTCTTGCGGCATCCCCGCTTTGGTCTTCCCGTTGTTTGATGTGGTTGTTTGACAGGGTTTCACCATTGTTTACTTTGGCAAAAAAGGTGCCGATCTGACAACGACAGTAAATTCTGTTGTGCTGCCAATTTTAAAAGTAAAGTCATGTTGAAAATTGCCGTTATTTGTATTTAAAGTTTTCAGACAGAGCTCTCCTTTCGAGTGTCCCACTCTGGCCGACTTGCTGACAATTTCTAGTGTAGTCAGTCTTAACAAAACTGTGTACTAGTGGTTCCAGTTTGTCGGCTGCCGGTTCCATGCCCGCCTGAGACTACTCAGTAGGAAATCTAATACTTAATACTAGAAGAACTTGTAAGGAAAATAATTTCTCACTTCAGGGTGCAAATTAATTGGCAGCAATCCCACATGTAGGTGTGGCACTTTCTGCAGTACATGGATGTTCCCCTTTGAACATTTCATTAAACAGTTGTTTCATGTATTGTTGGCTGGCTATACTTGATATGATAAAATGTTCTACATCTAGTCAATAAACAATGGATTACAGGCATTTTTCAGAGCATTGTTAATTGTCTACTCGTGGTTAGTATGCTGTGCATGTGATCTCTGATATCACTGAGAGCCAATTTCTTTTGAGTGAGTGAGTGTGTGTTATTCTGAATTGTATACATATATCTCGAGGGTCTGAATCTTTGCACTGGTGCAGGGGAATGCAGTTTGATTGATTTTTAGTTTGTGATCATGATGAGGCTTCTAGTGTTCTAAACTTCCAGTAATAGATGCATTACACATGCCATGCAGCAGGTTTTCAAGTCTTAGGTTTCCCGAGTGTCCTTCAGCCATTCTGTATGGGTTGGGTTTCTATTATCCAGCCATAGTTTAAGGATTTGCTTTTTGCAGCCATTGATATCAGGCAGATTGCATACCTCTTGCTGGATGTTGTATGCAGCTAGAAGACACTGCCCACAGTACAAATGTCTGGTGTAAACAGGTCTTTGAGGTAAGGAGGAGGTTTAGTGGTCATGGATATCTCATGCCATAGTTCCCAGTAGAAGGCAGAAGGATTAGTCCTGGCTGCTGCTGAGAAAATCTGCCCCCCCCCCAAGACAAGTCAAGGAGTCTTACTGGGTAGACACCCTGGTAAAAAAAAATGTATTCTGTTGCATCTCTGACCTTCGGGCAAGCTACTTATCTAGGATGCCTTGCCAGATGTCTGTGCTCCCTGTGGTCCTCCATGGAGTCTTTCATGGATATACTCCCACAAGGAGATAGGTGGATGTTTCCATAGCTATATTCCCAGATGGGGAAGGGGAGGTTTCTTTGAATATACAACTAGATGGGGGAAATGTGGAGGTATACATAGATATCTGGGGGAGAGTTCCATAGACATACTTCCAGAAGGGGATGGGCAGGGGGAGGTTCTATGGATGTGCTTCCAGAAGGGGGATGGGGGATTCAAGTTTACATCGATATACTCCCAAAAGGGTATAGGTGGAGGTTTCCACAGATACACTCTCAGACGGGGATGGGGAAAGTTTCCATAGATACACTACCAGAAGGTATAGGGGGAGGTTTCCATAGCTACACTCCCAGACGGGGGTGGGTGAGGTTTCCATAGATATACTTTCAGAAGGGGATGGGGGGGGTTACATAGATATACTCCCAGAAGGGAATAGGGGAGTTTACATAGATACACTCGCAGACGGGGATGGGGGAGGTTTCTATAGATACACTCCCAGATGGGGATGGGGAGGTTTCTATAGATACACTCCCAGATGGGGATGGGGAGGTTTCCATAGATATACTCCCAGAAAGGAATAGGTGAAATGTTTTTTTTCTAATTCTTAGATAACCAGATAAGGCCTGTTTTCGGGGCATCCCAGGAGCACTGGGGATGTTAAGTGACTTACCGAGGATCACACAGTCACAGTATACAAGTGGAGGCTGTGGGCATCAAGACCAAGTCTGTTGGATGTACCAGCCTCATTCAAAGCGCATTACTCTAACCCCTAAGCAGTACTGCCAACCTGAGGCCCAGGTTTCCATAGATGCATTCCCAGAAGGGGATAGGAGGTGTATCCATAGATATATACCCAGAAGGGAATATGGGGAGGTTAGGCTAGAGGGGGAGGTTTCCATATTATAGATCAAGGGAGCGCTCCCGACCAATCAGAACGCTCCTTTCCCCTGCACATGAGACACTGTTATTCTGTCAGAAGCATCTTGCGCACAGATGCCCTGGAAATGGGCACATTCCAGAACAGTTTAAAAAAAAAATATATTGATGGCTCAATCTATAATATATCAGTATGTCCCCCTTCACCACTCGTTGCTGTATGAGTGGTTTCACTTGTGTTCTGCTCGAATCAGAACAGCTCAGCTTCGCCGTTCTCTCTCTGGCAGAACGTGTGTGAAACTGCTCTTATACCGCAATTAGTGACTCCATGGAACATATTAATATATAGAGGTATTCTCATAAGTGGATGCTGTAGATTTCCATGAATATACTCACAGAAAAGGATGGGGGAGGTTTCCATGGATATATCCCCCGAAGTGGGGGAGGTTTCCATAGAAATACTCCCAGAAGGTGATTTGAGAGGTTTCCTTGGATATATTCCCTGAAGGGGATAGGGGGAGGTTTCCACAGGTATACTCCCAGAAGGTGATGTCGGAGGTTTCCATGGGTATACTATCACACAGGGATATGGGGAGATTTCCATGAATATACTCCCAGAAAGGGATAGAAGGAGGCTTCCATAGATATACTCCCAGAAAAGGATAAGGGTAGCTTTCCATGGATGTACACCCAGAAGGTGATGTAGGAGAATTCCATAGATACACTCCCAGAAGGGGATAAGGGGAGGTTTCCATGAATATACTCCCAGAAGGTGATGGGGGAGGTTTCCATGAATATACTTCCAGAAAGGGGTAGGGGAGGTTTCCCTGTTTATACTCCCAGAATTGGATGGGGGAGGCTTCCATTGATGTACTCCTGGAAAGTGATGCTGGATATTTCCATGAATATACTCTTAGAAAATGCTAGGGGAGATTTCAGTAGATATACTCCCAGAAGGGGATGGGAGAGGTTTCCATTGATGTACTCCTAGAAGGGGATGGGAGGGGTTTCCATTGATGTACTCCGGGAAGGTGATGTGGGAAATTTCTGCAACCCTTACCCCGGTCTAGAGCGGAATCTTGCAACCAGGGCCCCCTAACTTGTTACACAGAAAAGACAACAAACCACAAGTTGGCAGAAAATAAGTATCACCTCTGGCATTAGGGTAAATACTTGGCTCGGCAATCTAACAGGTTGGCGGGGTTAGAGCACAAAATAACATTTATATTTACTCCGAGTCCAGGAGAGAGGTGCCAGGACTAGGCTGTGTCTCCTATCTGAGGGGGCCCGATAACATTTCACTTGGACTCGCAACCAAAAATTAGGATTGTATTGTATGGCTTTATTTTCTGACAAGATGTTAAGCAAAATTAGGGTGGTCCCTCCTCAAGGTTGTATTGTCCAAACAGATGACACAACTTGCAGTAGAAGAAACATTTGTTTTAAGACAGAAACAGTACTGTACATTCCAACGTGAACCTTTTCCAAAAACACGAACTATCTACCCCTTTGCTTAGTGATCACTGGATTTCTGACCAAGTGTCTATATAGTGGGTGTTACCACACACTTTACTTCAAACTCCTGATGAGGTGGACTGTGTTAACACCTGTAGGCAACGGTGCATATCTGGTAACCAGTTAGCCCTGACCTGTGACTAAAAATGAAGTTCTGTCCACCCTGGCCGCAGTCAGTCTCTGCCATTCCATCTAGGACACACAACTGGATCCTTCAACCTTCAAAAGAATTGTTGAGTACCTAGAGGCCAGTGGGGCACAGGACCCAAGGCAGCATGTATTCACAGCGGGAAGGTCATGTCAGACAAATCTAATTGATTTCTTTGACTGGGTGACCAAAGCAGCAGACCAGGGAGGGGCTGTGGACATGGCCCATCTAGACTTTAGCAAGGCATTTGACACAGTGCCGCACAAAAGCAATGGGTCCTGATGGAATTCACCGCAGAATTCTAAAAGAATTAAGGAAGGAACTAGTGAAACCACTGGCTACTCTTTTTAATAAATCATGGGAGGATGGTGTGGTACCCGAGGACTAGAGGAAGGCGGATGTGATTCCCCTTCACAAAAGTGGGACCAAGACAGAGGCAGGAAACTACAGACCTGTCAGTTTGACCTCTGCGGTAGGGAAAGTGATGGAGTCACTTCTGAAGAAAAGAACTGTTGAGTATCTAGAGACCAGTGGGGCACAGGACCCAAGGCAGCATGGGTTCACAGCGGGAAGGTCATGTCAGACGAATCTAATAGATTTCTTTGACTGGGTGACCAAAGTGGTAGACCAGGGAGGGGCTGTGGACATGGCCTACCTAGACTTTAGCAAGGCATTTGACACAGTCCCACACAAAAGATTATTAGTCAAATTAACCAGCCTGGGAGGGTCCCAGGGTGGTAGCCTGGGTAAAACATTGGCTGGACAACAGGACACAGAAGATAATTGTAAATGGAGTCCACTCTGAAGAAAGGGGGGTTACTAGTGGGGTACCGTAGGTTCAGTATTGGGTCCAGTCCTTTTAATGTCTTTATCAGTGACATTGCAGGGACTGGAAGGAAAGTATGCCTTTTGCAGATGACACAAAGATCTGCAACAGGGTTGATACACAAGGAGGCGTGGAAAGGATGAAAAGGGACTTGGCAAGGTTGGAGGAATGGTCAGACTGATGGCAGCTAGGATTCAATGCAAAGAAGTGCAAATAATGCACCTGGGAAACAAGAACCCAGGGAAGAATACACAATGGGTGGGGAGTAGTAACAACAACAAACAGGAAAGGGACCTGGGGTAATCATATCAGATGACCTTAAGGTTAGCAAGCAATGTGAGGAAGGCAGTAGGGAGGGCTGGGGTATACTGGGATGTATAGGGAGAGGCATCAGCAGCAGAAAACAGGAAGTTGTTATCCCTCTGTACAGACAGTTGGTGAGACCCCATCTGGAATACTGTGTCCAGTTCTGGAGACCCCATCTCCGCAAGGACATAGACAGGATAGAGGCAGTCCAGAGGAGGGCAACAAATGGTGCAGAGTCTGCAAGAGAAGCCGTATGAGGAGAGACTAAAGGAGCTTAATATGTATACCCTTGAGGAAAGAAGGAGAGGGGGACATGATAGAAACTTTCAAGTACCTCAAGGAATCAACAAAGTCCAAGAGGGTAGCATCTTCGAAAAAGAGACTTGCAAGAACAAGGGGACACAATTTAAAGATAGAAGGAGGGCGTTCTAGGGGCAATGTGAGGAAGTATTATTTCACAGAGAGGGTAGTGGATGCATGGAAAAGCCTCCTGAGGAAGTTGTGGGGGGTTCCAAAACTGTGGGAGAATTCAAGAATGCATGGGACAGACATAAGGCAATTCTTGTGGGGGCAGGAAGATATAGGCTGTTGGTTAACTAGGATCTGCGGCCTATCCTGTAGGTAGGGAAATGGGCAGACTAGATGGGCCTAGCGGTCCTTATCTGCCGTCAAAGTCTATGTTTCTATGTAAAAGATTAATAAACAAATTAGCCAGCCTGGGAGTGGGTCCTAGGGTCATAACCTGTGTAAAACACTGGTTGGACAACAGGACACAGCGCGTATCAGTAAATGGAGTCCCAGTGAAGAAAGGAGGGTTACTAGTGGGGTACCGCAGGGTTCAGTACTGGGGCCGGTCCTTTTTAATGTCTTTATAAGTGACATTGCAGAGGGACTGGAAGGGAAAGTATTTCTCTTTGCAGATGACACAAAGATCTGCAACAGGGTTGATACACAAGGTGTGGTGGAAAGGATGAAAAGGGACTTGGCAAGGTTGGAGGAATGGTCAAATGTATGGCAGCTTAGATTCAATGCAAAGAAGTGCAAAGTAATGCACCTGGGAAACAAAAACCCAGGGGAAGAGTACACAATGGGGGGTGAGATACTGACAACAACAAAAATGGAAAGGGACTTGGGGTAGTCATATCAGATGACCTAAAGGTGGGCCAGCAATGTGAGAAGGCAGTAAGGAGGGTTGGAGGGATACTGGGATGCATAAGGAGAGGCATCACCAGTAGAAAACAGGAAGTTGTTGGCCCTCTGTACAGACAGTTGGTATGACCACATCTGGAGTACTGTGTACAGTTCTGGAGACCCCATCTCCGCAGAGACATAGACAGGGTGGAGGCTGTCCAGAGGAGGGCAACCAAAGTGATGCAGGGTCTGCACCAGAAGACACATGAAGAAAGACTAAAGGAACTAAAGATGTATAGCCTCGAGGAAAGGAGGGAGAGGGGGGACATGATAGAAACTTTCAAATACCTCAAGGGAATCAACAAAGTCCAAGAGGGTAGCATCTTTCAGAAAAAGAGATGTGCAAAAACAAGGGGGCACAATTTGAAGATAGAGGAGGAAGACAGCTCAGAGGTAATGTGAGGAAGTATTTCTTCACAGAGAGGGTTGTGGATACATGGAACAGCCTTCCTGAGGAGGTCGTAGAGTCAAAAACAGTGGGGGAATTCAAGAATGCATGGGACAGACATAAGGCAATTCTAGTGGGGGGGGTAGGAGGAAGTAGGCTGTTGGTTAACTAGGATCTGCAGCTTATCCGTTAGATAAAGAAATGGGCAGACTAGGTGGGCCAAAGCGGTCCTTATCTGCCATCAAATTTTATGTTTCTATGTTTCTCCTGGATTGTTAAAGGCATCCTTTACTCTGGATTCCCCCCAACCCCTCCTGGATTGCTAGAGACCTCCTTTACTTTGATATATTACTTCAGCACATATCTGTGGTGAACTGGGTCCTGAGTGAAGTGTAATCTTGCCAGCATAGGGCACATACACCACCAGACAACCCAAAAGTCTTTACCAAATGCTCACTGTACTCACGGTTTGTTATTCCCTTTGTTGCAGGCATCTGACAATATTTGAAGAAACATTCCTTCCTTCAAATCCATAGCTTTTACCAGAAACTCTTTTGGTCCCTTTCTCTGTGCAGCTATGACAATCTTCAGTCCATCAGGGGGTTTCCCCCTTAGAACCACTGATTTCTCAAGTCCCTGTTCACATTTCAAAAGAAATGAACCCACTGGGGTCCCACTGACACAGGTCTCCATCACTTCTTTTAGGCACACTGTTTTTCCACACTGTGGTGAGGAAAAACTATTACCAGAGGTCCTTCACACAGCCCAGGGAGGCTGGCATGCACCTATTGCCCTCTGCTGGACAGAGAGCTCCCTCCTCTTCACTCTCCAAACTGGAACTCACGCACTGAACTCCCAAGATTCTGATCTGCTTCCCCTGCAGCTGAGCTAAAAGTCTTATGTTGCTGTGACAGTTCTAAATTATATCTCTTATTTTCTACCTAGCCTACCTAGGTAAACATGAAGTAATGTGGTAGAGAGCTTCTAAAAACTCCCTACAAGCTGCCAGAGACCTACCTGGTCTAATACTGATGGGATTCTAGTAACTCCAGGGGACTGGGTGGTTACATTTCCATGGATATACTCCTAGAAAGGGATAGGGGAGTTTTACATAGAATATTTCCATAATGAGCTAGGGGGAGGTTTCTATGGATGTTTACATAGACATACTCTCAAAAATGCCAAGGGGGAGGTTTCTTCGCACCATTCACCATGGTTTGGGTGCTCCCAAACAACAATTTCAGTCAGCAGTAGATGCAATGGCACTGCTGCTAAGGAATATGTGTGTGGAGGTGATGACCCATATAGGCAGGCCTGGCTGAAGTGCTCCAGGAGCTCTCAAGCTGTAATTAAAGATGGCTGACCTCCTCATTGAAGATTCAGTCCTTACGGAGGGACAAAGAAGCAAAGGCAACTGTTAAATTTCTAACAGGCTTTGAAGGGGCTAGGATACCACCCTCTCTGACATGTTGAGTCAGACAGCCATTTTGTGGGCAATCACATCACCAGCTGAGACATAAATAACTTTCAGACCCTACCCGTGAACCTGTGGCAGAGGTAGTGGAGGAGGTAAGGCACTCCATACAGGCTTCCACTGCAGCTGATTATGTCTAGTCCCAAGCATAGCAGGGCTGATTCATTTAGTGTCTCCATCCCCTAATTCCCCCAGGCCCTCTTGAGGGAGGAACACTTTCCTGCTTCTTCCCCAGCTGGATATCTATCACCCCATCACTTCAGACAAATTTTTATTTATTTTATTTATTTGAAAAAGTTTCACCAGGAAAGGCATACTTGGCAACAATAGCTCATTTCCAGATGCATCCTGGGGGAGGGGAAATGGAATGTAGTTGGAGTAAACATAAACCAAGATACAAAAAAATAAAACATCCTACTATGATATAAATTTGAAGCGACTGGAGTATACATAAACCAAGATACAAAAATAAAACATATACAGTGATATAAATTTGAAGCAATTAAAGCTATGTCTTGGCTTAATATGTGAAGAGGGCAAAACAATAGAAATACAATAGTGCAGATTCAAAACAACTTGAGGTTAGAGGGTAGTCCCTTAGCAGAGACAGAGTAGGTGGAGTGAAACAGAAAGAGTATAGCTAGGCTGACTGAAAAATGGAGCAGAGGGGAGAGGGGTAGGGTAAGGGGGGCAGACCTTCGACCATCCAGGATGCACACCCCACAAGGGTCAGACTCAGCAGGGAGCAACCCAAAACCGAAGGTACAGGTTACACAGGCCTGCAAGAAGAGAGATAGGATAGAAGGGAGGAAGGTAAACTCTTTTTGACCCTCTGGAGTGAAAACCCCACAAGGGTCCGATACTGCGCGATGCTCACCCAGTCACCCAGTAAGTGTTGTGGAATATCAACTTCCTTGTGGAAAGGTAGACGTGGTGAGCAGGAAAGAGTAGTTAATCACAGTTTTGAAAGACAGAAGGGGTGAGGAGGGGTTATTGGGAATTGAGTCATGCGCAGTTGCAGGATGGAGGAAAGAAAATTGCAAAGAGGAGAGTTAGGGTAGAAAGGAGAGAGGCAAACCTTGACCCTCTGGAGCGGAAACCCCACAAGGGTTTGAACACTGCTCAATGCACACCCAGTCAGTGTCATGGGATACTGACTTTCCTGGTGAAAGGTAGGAGAAGGGAACAGGAAGGAGTTGTTAGATACGGTTTTGAAAGAGAATGGGGGGCTATTGGGAAGTTGGTCAGGCGCATTTGCAGGATGGAGAAATGTAATTGCAAAGAAGAAAGGATAATGAACGAGTGGACGGGGTAGAGCGGATATCTAATGGAAGGGAGTTCCAAATTTTATGGAAAGGGGTAGGAAAAGGCAGCCCATCCTGAAGTGGAAGATCGGGAAGGGAGGGCAAGGGTCCAGTAGCCAGAGTTACGGAAAGAGTAGGTGGGAGGAAGAGGGATGGAGAGGAGGGCATTTAGGTCAGGCGGGAGGGAGCTGAGCCATTACTTCCCAACTAGGGAGGAACAGTGGGCAAGGTATCTGGCCCCAAGAGGGGGGGAGGAGAGAGTAGTATAGAGGTCACAATGGTGTGTACAGGGCTGACAGTCAAGAGCGAACCGACAAAAGAAGTTTTCAAGTAGAGGAGATAGGAACACTCCTAGTCATTGGGAAGTAGAATGCACTGTTGCAGCCATATCTGTAAACAGCCGTGCCGGTTAACAGGACTGTACAAGGCAGCCTGACAAGTAAACAGAAGGAAGATGGCAGGTTACCTCAGAATAGAAGGGGGAGGGGTCAGGTAATGTCAGCCTATAGAGAATGGGCTGCTGCTCTCCACGTGCTACCTTCCTGGATTTTTTCCCCCCCATACAGATTTTTACCTTGGCCCCAGTTGCCCATTAGCATTAGGGATTTACCCTGTTTGAGCTTGCGGCTGCCAACCAAGCCTTTCCACCACACCTTACCCTGCAGCTGTCTCCTACAGTTCTTCCCTCCATGGCAGGAGCCCGCGTAAAGGGCACCCCTCCCCCAAAGTCCAGATCCAGTAACAGCTGGTATCTGTGGCTTGGGGCCCTGTGGAACCCACTGCCAACCTTTCCTGACCGAGGCATGCTGCCACCCGGCTGCTTCATGGACCTGGCCTACCTCTTGATGGAGTGACCTGAGTCTGCTCTCGAGCCTGGGTCACCTGCACAGCAATGCAGCATGCTGCTACTGAGCCATTGGGGTGGGCAACCTTCCCTTATTTAACAAAGACCAGTTCTTTTCTTACCATAAACAACCTAAAAAGAATTGCTTCTCTCTCCTTATCCCTTCCACACAAAAAGAAAAATGAGAAAAGGAAGCTCCAAGTCTCAAGGTAAAGCAAAAAAAAAAAAGTAAAAAAGATGGCATGGCATACAGCAGTGGCTAATTTCCCACCTTCTTCTGCACCAGAGTTCTAAGTAGACCAGGACTTTATGTGAGCAGATCTAGCCTGATTATTCAAAAATGATATATCAGGCCTTTCTGATGAGTTCTGCGGACTCTGTGCCAACGTGCAAGCCCTTGATCCATGCCTTGAACAACTGATGACCCAGACAACTGAGGTGTAGGATCAATTGGGAGGGGCCACTTGTAGCACTCGAGACTAAAACAGCTGGCTAGGGAACTTGAGTGCCTTTACAACAGATCAGATGATGTGGAGGAAAAGAGGCCGCTGAGGTACTTTGCAGTTGGTCAGATTGCCAGAAGGAGTGGAGGACAACTGTCCAGCTTGGTTCGTTTTTCGTACTTTATTTTTATTTCAGAATGTGTGTCATAGAAACTGTTCCATATCATAGACAGGCCGTAGATAACAATATGAAACCTATGAAGGTCAAAGCCCCCTTAATCAAAGGAGAGATTCATCTAGGTATTGTGATACCACATCGAGGGGACATATAAGCAGTGTACAGAACAAAAAAGTAGGATATCCCAAATAAATGCTACAAACAGTGAGCCCAAGAGCAGAATGACGTACAGTCATGGCCAAAAATACTGGCACCCTTGCACTTTTTCAAACAACTCACAATTCCTCTAAACATAAGTTGAAATTAACAACAGTACAGTATTTGGTCTCCATAATTCTTTATTTGTCTGTTAATATTACAGAACTTTTGTTTTTGATTCAGAATTTAATATATCCTTTTAAATCAGAAAATGAAAAGAAATGGCATTGACAAAATTATTGACACCCTAGACTTAATATTTGGTAGCACTGACTTTGGTCAAAATAACTGCAATCAACCACTTCCTATAGCCATGGATGAGCTTCCTGCACCTCTCTACTGGCAGTTTGGCCCACTCTTCTTGTGCAAACTGCTCCAGTTCTTCCAGATTTGAAGGGTGCCTTCTCCCAACTGCTGTTTTCAGATCTCTCCACAGGTTTTCAATGGGATTTAGATCTGGACTCATTGCTGGCCACTTCAGAACTGTCCAGAGTCTTGTCTTGAACCATTCCTGGGTGCTTTTTGAAGTGTGTTTGGGGTCATTGTCCTGCTGGAAGACCCATGACCTTCGACGGAGACCCAGCTTTCTGACACTGGATTCAACATTGCGCTCCAAAATGGCCTGGTAATCTCCAGATTTCATGATGCCATGCACACGTTCTAGGCACCCAGTGCCAGAGGCAGCACAGCAACCCCAAAACATCACTGAACCGCCTCCATGTTTGACTGTAGGGAAGGTGTTCTTTTCTTTGGAGGCTTCATTTTGTTTTCTGTAAACAAAGAGATGATGTGCTTTACCAGAAAGCTCCACAGGACATCTCCCAGAAGGATTTTGGCTTGTTCAGGTGTGTTTTGGCAAACCCCAGTCGGGCTTTCTTATGTCTCTCTCTCAGCAGTGGGGTCCTCCTGGGCCTCCTACCATATAACCCCCTTTCATTGAGTTGGCAACGGATGGTGCGAGTTGAAGCTGTCGTACCTTGTGTCTGAAGGTCAGCTTGAATCTGTTTGGCAGTTGATCGAGGTGCTTTCTCCACCATTCTAACAATCCTGCGCTGCAGTCTTCTATCAAGTTTTCTCTTGCGGCCACGTCCAGGGAGGTTAGCTACAGTGCCATGGGCCTTAAACATCCTGATAACGTTACGTACGGTGGAAACAGGAACATCAATGTCTCTGGAGATTGATTTGTAGCCTTGAGATTGTCCATACTTGGCTACAATCTTCTGTCTGACCTCCTCAGACAATTATGTGGCTGTCTTTCTTTTCTCCATGCTCATTGCGGTACACACAGTGACACAAAACAGGAGAATGAGTCCTTTTCTCTATTCAAACTGGTTGAATGAGTGATTTTTATATTGCAGGCACCTGCAACTCACCACAGGTGAGTTCAATTCCAAAGTGAAGGAGCATCACCTGCTTGAAATCTAATTATTTCTAACTTCTAAAAGGTGCCAATAATTTTGTCCAGGCCATTTAAGGATTTCTGTGTGGAATAAGCTAAGACTTAGTAAATTTTTCTGCTTTTTGTGTTTTATTCCACTGCAAACCAAAGAAATACATATGTGGATACCAAAATATTTTTCAATTTCAACAATTTTCTGGAAGGAATGGTGCATTATTAGAAAAAAACTGCAAGGGCGCCAATATTTTTGCCCACGACTATGCAAGAAACTAAGGTCCATATAAAAGTCCATCACTTGCACGCCGTATAAAAAGGGCTAATGGTGTCATACATTCCCCTTACGTTAGTAATATCAATAAATAAGGCAGCATTATCCTATACAATGTGTTCAAAACAGTCCAACAATCTAGATAACAATTGAGCATCCTTCCCAGCCTATACCAACTAAGTACTGAAATCTGCAGTCCTTTAACCCAAAGCACTTAGTAAACTTTATGATATACCCTGAGCAGCTCAGAACAAGGAGCATTGTGGTGAACCAGGTATGATTATACATAGAGAGCATGAACAACCATAATACACTAAAGAAGAGAGAGTGATAAACTAGAAACAACTCTCTCAACTCGAAGTATAAATCAAGTGAAGGTAAACTGAGCCCCTTAAATACAAAAGTACCAAAAGAACTCAATATATATAGTCCCAAGTGTTGGAGCACTGACTAGAGTCAATGATGTATAGGGTTCAAGTCGTTATAAAATAATACAAAGTGGCACTTAGCTCAGTGATTTCCATCTTCCTCCGGCTCAGGGCTTCCAATCCCAGATGGTGTACCTTGATGGCGAGACTTGGGCTGGAAATTAGAGGCCCATTTACCGGCTTCCGAGGGGTCAGAAAACAGCCAAACTTTACCCTCATAGGCAATGCGAAGTCTAGCCAGGTATATCATAGCATGGGGTATAGAGGCTTCCCTCAGCTTTTGTCGCACTCCATTGCACTTCTTGTGATGCATTCTGGTCACATAGCTGATATCTGGGAATAAATAAATGGTGCAGTCGTCCTGTATAAGAGGACCTGCTTGCCTGGTCAACCACAGGATCCTATCTCTCATACCAACTCCGTCTGTGACCACCAACAAGGTACGAGGGTTTTCCGTCGATTCTCGGTAACCACGGGGAGTGATGCAGTATGCTTTTTGCAAACCAAATTGAATGACTTGTCCCTCAGGAACTAGTTTCTCTGTAAACCACTCTTGCAGGAATAAAATAGGGTGATTGCCTTCAATCCTCTCCAGCAAACCAAGAATACGTACATGTGATGCCCGGGGCCTGATTCTCTAGAGTTTCTAATAGTGTTTGATGGTGCATATTCTCTTTAATCAGGATGGCAGTAACAGCCGAAGTAGATTCTATTTGCCACTTAACATCCGAGAATTCAGTTTGCAGATGCTCCACAGTCATTTCGATGGTCAAGACTCTCACCCCAGAGGGGTCCATTTTTGTATTTGAGTCCATCATGGAGGAGATTAGTCTCTGTAACTTTATTCCGATGGACAACATAGTCTCCTCAGGTTCAGAAAACACCGTGGCCTGCGCAGCCTGATATGACCTCGGGGGTTGGGAGGTTCCAGTCGATTTTCCTCCTGATCCAGCACCACAATCCTTGCAAGGATTGCCCATTCTATAGATGTTGGACTCCCCTTTGCTGAGATGCTCAAAAATCCCAAAAAGCAACACTTCAGATTAGCGATTTTGAACTTTAAAATACCCTAGGAACGGAGCGAATGGAATTTGCTGCCGCTCAGCTTGGGATCCACAGTGCCCCCCCCCCCCAAGCTTGGTGCTTAACTACATGTATTTTAGAACTGTTTGTAGCCAACAAAATCCCAGCATGCATACCTGCTGTTCCTCATAAACATGGCCTGAGCAGGGAAACCACTCCAGAACAGTAGTGATGCACTTTGTGCTTTTAAGAGAAAGCAAGCTAAGACACAGACATGGCACACTGATGAGTCCAAATGAGGACGAAACTCGTGTATGTTCCTGCTGTTTTTAGCCTCTGATGATTGCACTGTGAGGACTTCTGGCATCATGCAATTCTGTTTAAAGTAGAGCCAGTCCAAATTCTCTCATGGGGATTTGCATATTTCCCATGATGCTTTGCATTATTGGGGTATGTGCAATTGTGTTTTCTTTAAAATTTGGCTGTACGGCCAATATCGTCCGGGATAACCCATGCCTCAGGGCATTTGCTCTGGGGTTCTTTTGTAGTAAGCTAATAAATCACCAAAAATAGGGCTCCCGGGCATGGTAAGTTATAAGGCCGTCCAGGCCAGTACTCATAATGCATATTTGTTGCAAGATGCAAATACTGGCTGGTGGCTGAAGGAACATACTGCCTGCTGACCAGACTGCTGCTAGACATTGCTCACATTTACGCTTAGGAAAGCAGATCTTAAAGTGTTCTCCAACCTATGGACCAAAAACACACTTAAAATTTGGGTAGATGTACTTTTCACCTATAACTTTCTCTGTTCCCATCAATGCAGCCACTCAGTGCAGACTGCCTAGGTTTTCTACCAGCAAAGATGGATCCCTCCTTTAGAAGGTGAAGAAAAGGAGGTTTGATCTTAGTAAACCTTTTCAAGGGGGAAAATATGAAGAGTTTCCAAAGTCTAAAGGAAGAATTTCACATACCCAGTATCGCTCTATTTCAAACAACATGAAGTATCGCAGTATTCTGACAATCTGCGGATAGCTCCAGCCTTTAAACTGCCCTGGAGAACATAGGGTTAAATTTCTATGCAGAGCATAGAACGTTGAGCTCGAGCTCGGTTGAGGTCTCTGTCTGCAGCCCTTTGAAATCCAACCGTCAGATTCTTTACTCCGCCTCACTGAACAGTCGCTCCGGAGATTTCTCCTTCAGCTCGGTTCAAAAGTCGGTTAAAGTGTCGGTTTTAAACCGAATTCATTCCGCATCGTCGGTTCAGGCTCTGTCTGCGGTACCGTGAGTACTAGATAGTTGTTTCTGATTATTGTGTGGAAATTGTAAGTTTGTTCGATCGGTTCGGCTGAACCGATCCCTTAGATTGATTTCTTGTACTTTACTTTAGTGTGTGGTTACCGGTACTTATTGGTTCTGAAAAAAAACGTATTTTAAACGTTTTTTTCCAATACCCATGACATGGTTAGGAACCGATAAGGGAGTCTTGCCTGGTGGTTGCCAAAAAAAGGATAAGTTTGGGTAGGTTGTCCATGTCTGAGAAACACAAGAAAAAAAATGGGCCCACTGGGTTTCAACACTGCAGTGAGTGTGGGGTAGTCTTTGCTAGGGCCGACCCCCACACCACCTGTGTTTATTGTCTGGGGTTTGAACACCTCGCTACAGACTGCCAAATTTGCAAAAGTTTTCTTAAGTCTACCCTGGAAAGAGATTACGTAGACTTAGGGAAAAGGAGGCCGAGAAGTCCACTGACCTGGATGGCCAGCCCAGTTTGGTTCTGACCGAACCAGAAGGAGTACCCTCTGACCAGGGCGATACTTCTTTGGGCATGAGGGGAGCCGATGCTGAGGGATTGGTTCCTACAAAAAGGAAAAGAAAAGACAAATCAGCCGGTTCGGATCCAGAGGTTCATGTTTCGACCGCTGATGAGATTGCCCGAGCGATTCGGATTGTTGAATCGCTTCGCCTGGTTCTGTCCAATCCAGCTCCGGTGGCTAGGGGCTCGGTTCGGTCAGTTCCACCGTTTCAGGAATATGCCCCTGAAGATTTTTATGAACCGGAATTTGAGGAGGAGGGGGATTTTGAACAGGATGATGACTGATAGAGCAGAAAGTCTGGATGTGCCCATTGAACCAGACATCTCCCCAGACAGACCTTCTGGTGTTTCCCCTCCTAGGCTCTCTGAGTCCCCTGCCCACTATTTGTTTTACAGGAAAGTGGCTGAAACTCTTCAGCTTCCTATGGAGGAAGTTACAGAGGATCAAGAGGAGCCTGATTTTGTAGAGATGATGGGCATCCCAGAGTCCAGGAGGCTGTCTATTCCCTTGCACAAATCTTCTGGGAAACAGACTCAAAAAATTTTAAAGTCTCCTAATTCTGTACCTCCTGTTGATAGAAGAATGGATAAGAGGCACACCCTGTCAGGCTCAGACACTGAGTTTTTCTACCAACAATGCAGCCATGTTGGGGTCGTGCAGGCTGCAGCCTGTGACAGGGCTAATGTCCCCTTGACTTTACACCCCCCAGATAAAGACTCCAGGAGGACGGATGCCTTGGCAAAGAAGCAATACATGGCATCCTTTGGGACTCAGGCAGGCTAATTATATGGCCTATACAACCAGGTACCAGAAGTCCAGGTGGGACACTGTACTGGCACTGGCTAAACAGGCCTCCCCCCAGCTGGCCAAGGAGCTGGAGGAGGTGGCTGCGGATGGGATTGAGGCATCTAAGGTACAGTTCCATGCTGCTGTGGACTCCAATGATGTGTCATCAAGAGTCATGGCTACATCTATGGCACTTCAGAGAATGGCTTGGCTGAGATGTACTAGCCTCTCACATGACACCCAGGCTAAGGCCATGGATTTCCCTGTGGAAGGAAATTCTCTGTTTGGGGAGCAGACAGAGAATTACATGAAGAAGATGGAGGAATATAGGACCACTTATAGGAGTGCACAGGCCTGGGTCGACTCTCCTATCCCTGTAGGAGGCAGGCTGGCTTACTTTATCTAGGACTGGGTATCTGTTACTTCAGACAAGTGGGTCCTGGAAGTAGTAAGCCAGGGACTGGTTCTCAGCTTCAAAAAATTTCTGAAGATGAGAGCCAGATCTTTTCCACCTGCAAGTCTCTCCGAAACCCTTGCCCTAGAGGCAGAGGTTTCATCTCTTCTGGCCTTAGGAGCCATAGAGAGAGTTCCTACCCTACACTGGGGCAAAGGTCTGTACTCCAGGTACTTCCTTACCCCAAAAAAGACAGGGGAGTGGTGACCCATCCTAGATCTAAGATACCTGAACAAACATCTTTTAAAACCAAGGTTCAAGATGGTGACTCTGGGAATAATTCTTCCCTCTCTAAGGCCAGGGGACTGGCTAGCCTCCCTGGACCTCAAAGATGCCTACTTTCACATTCCCATCAGGTGCTCCCACAGAAAGTACCTCAGGTTCAAGTTGCCCTCATGCCATTACCAGTTCAAAGCAATGCCCTTTGGTCTAAGATCAGCTCCAAGGGTTTTTACAAAGTGTCTGGCAGTAGTAGTAGCCTTCTTAAGAAGGCAGAGGATTTCCATTTTTCCATATCTGGACGACTGGCTCATAGTGGGTCAGTCTCCAGACCAAGTCAGGTCAGACCTGCAACTGACCCAGCAAGTGCTCTCTTCCCTGGGGTTTCTTCTCAACCTCCCTAAGTCAGTCCTCGAACCAGTACAGCTTCTTACCTTTATTGGGGCAGAGCTAGATACTGTCAAAGCAAGAGCCTTTCTTCCCCTGGAAAGGGCAAGAGTTCTTATAGAACTGGCTTCTTCCTTCAGCCTTCAGGTGTCCCGACCAGCAAGGCACTTCCTTCAACTCTTGGGCCACATGGCAGCTTCTACAGCAGTGGTCCAAGGGGCAAGATTCCAGATGAGGGACATTCAGTTCCATCTAAGGGCCTTTTGGTCCCAAAAGAAGGACCCTCTTACCAAGCTGATTCCAGTGACTCGGACACTGATCCAAGCTCTTCAGTGGTGGCAGGATCAGGACATTTTAAGGCAAGGGGTCCCATTTGTCACTCAGTCCCATTCGGTGGTCCTTACCATGGATGCTTCCCTTTTGGGGTGGGGAGCTCACCTGTGGGATCTCACAGCCCAGGGACTGTGGTACCCTCAGGAGTCCCTTCTTCATATCAGTCTCCTGGAACTCAGGGCAGTTTTTCTGTCCCTTCAAGCTTTCTCTCAGTCTGTGCAGAACAAGGTAGTTCAGGTCAGAACAGACAACACCACCACCATGTGGTACAGCATCAAGCAGGGAGGCACTCGGTCTATGGCCTTGTGCACAGAGGCCATGAAATTGTGGTCTCTGGCTTATTCCCTGCAAACCTCTCTGATAGCAGTCCACCTTCCAGGAAAGGACAATGTGCTAGCAGATGCACTGAGCAGGATCTCCCAGGGCCATCACGAATGGTCCCTGGACCCCCTAGTGTTGAAAGTAGTTTTCTCAAGGTGGGGCACTCCAGAGATAGATCTCTTTGCAGCCCCAGGCAATCATCAACTTCCTCTATTTTGTTGCAGACCCCCAGTCCTGGGCTCAGTCCCTCTGGATGCTCTGATTTTGAACTGGGAAGGGAAGTTTCTTTATGCCTTCCCTCCTTTTCCCCTACTGTTCAGAGTTCTAGTCAAGGTAAGGTCACAACCTTGCAAAGTGATTCTGATTACTCCAGATTGGGCCAGATAGCCTTGGTACCCCTTGTTACTGTCTCTAGCAGTCCATCTCCCCCTGTCTCTTCCCAGGAATTACAACCTGTTAATCTCCTCTCAGGGGAGGATTTGATACCCAAATCTTTGGTCTCTCAATCTCGAGGCATGACTCTTGAAGAGTTAGAGTATGCAGATTTGCATCTGTCTCAGGAGGTTCTGGATATTCTCAAAGCTTCTCGAAAGCCCTCCACCAGAAAGACTTATAACTCCAAATGGAAAAGATTTAGCATTTGGTGTTCCAAGAAGCATATTTCTCCAGACACTGCTGAATTTCCTACAGTTCTGGATTATATGGTCCATCTTAATGGCCTAGGCCTCAGACCAGCTACTCTCAAGGTACACTTGTCAGCTATTTCTGCTTTTCTGTCAGTGGGGGAAGTCTTTCTCACTATCATCTCATCTTGTGTTCTGTAAATTTTTCAAGGGATTGCTTCATACCAATCCTCCCTTTAGGAATCTTGCCCCTGCCTGGGACTTAAATGTTTGTATTGCTCAATTTATGCAACCCCATTTGAGCTTATGTCCTCAGCAGAGCAAGTACTTGACTTGGAAAACTGTGTTTTTGGTAGCCATTACCTCTGCCAGACGTATCAGTGAACTGCAAGCCCTGTCAGTGGAACCTGGTTTTATCTCCTTTCATAGAGATAAAGTGGTCCTTAGAACCAATAGGAGGTTCTTGCCCAAAGTGGTTTCAGACTTCCACTTGAATCAGTCTGTGTCTCTTCCTCTCTTCTTCACTGGTCATTCTTCCTTAGGAGAGAGGAGGCTACACAGTTTAGATGTTAAAAGAGCCCTTAGCTACTACATAGAGCATACCAAGGGTCACAGGTTTGAATCCCTCCAGTTGTTCCTCACTTATGGGGAAATGGGGAAGGGCAAACCTGCCACCAAGAGAACCATTGCCAGGTGGATTGTGTCTTGTATACAATTCTGCTATGAGAAACTGGGAAAGATTCCACCCTCAGCCCTGAGGGCTCACTCTACAAGAGGTACAGCTGCTTCCCTGGCTGCTGCCAGGGATATCCCTCTGTTAGAAATTTGTCAAGCAGCCACCTGGAAAACAATACATACCTTTACCAAGCATTACTCTCTGGATATCCAGGCTAGGAGTTATGCTCGGTTTGGCACAGCAGTACTTCAGAGCCTATTCCCAAAGTAGGTTCTCTCCCTCCTCCATGGAGGTACTGCTTGGTAGTCTGCAGATTGTCAGAATACAGCAAGACTTCATGTTGTTTGAAGAAAAAATTACTCACCTTAGTAATTGTGTTTCTTCTAACGGAGTCTTGCTGTATTCTGTCCTCCCTCCCTGCCTCCCCTCTCAGAACCTGGTTTTTGGTTAGTGGGTGGGCAGGTGCAGTGCTGCACCCCATGGGTGCTTCTTGCACACCCTCCTTTTTATTTTGGGTGTTTTTTGTATTGTTAACCTTATTTGGATTGGTTTTTGGTTTCGGGTTTCCTGACTTGAGTTTTCCTTTGGGAATTCAAAACTTTTGGTGCTAGTTAAAAGTTTTACAATTTCCACATAGTATAGTTAGTGAGTTTTTGCTCGTAAGAATCTGACGGTTGGATTTCAAAGTGCTGCAGACAGAGACCTCAACCGAGCTCGAGCTCAACATTCTATGCTCTGCATAGAAATTTAAGTCTATGTTCTCTAGGGCAGTTTAAAGGCTGGAGCTAACTGCAGATTGTCAGAATACAGCAATACTCCATTAGAAGAAACACAATTACTAAGGTGAGTATTTTTTTTTTAGATACCTTCAAATTAAAGATTTTGTAAATAAGGAGACAATCAGATTGACAGAGGTAAAGCCCTCAACCCTCTGCTTGCATATTTAATTCAAGCATCACAGGAACCTAACACTAGGAGACATATCTCAACCCTGGTGGGGCAAATACCCAAGTTACAGTCAGAGCAGAAGGTTAGTCTAATCTAGCTATACCAGGCAGGAGAGCCATGAGTAGATATCTTAGACTTAACAGGTGGAAATTTGGGAGCGAATTAATAAAACAGCAGCTGGTAATTTATGGCAGGAGTTCCAGTGACAAGTGGTTACTTCCGCATGTCTGTGATCACACAACGTTGTAAGACAGCCTTTACAGATAAATGTTGGCAGCAGTGTGGGCAGCAAACTGATGGCTGTCACTTTTTTTGTTTTTGGTGGGACTCAATTTTGGCCCCTTTCTGGGATGTGGTGCAGAAAACAGTATGATATATACTGGGGGTTAGAACCCCTCTTGATGCAACCCAGTTAATACTGGGCTTAACACTAGACACTCCAGAGGCAAGTAACTTTTTAGGTTGCAAAAGCCCTTACCTGCTGCTGGTTGACTAATATACCCTTGATTGCGACATGGATGAACTGTTGCAAGACTGTCTTATTGATGGAAAGTGCAGCGGTAAAGCTTAGGCACAAAGTGACCAGTTTACCTGTAGACAGTTTCCCTTTCTGACATACTATGAGAAAGTAGAGGGGAACCCCAAATAGCAGACAACGTTCTAAAAATATGGGCAGAAATTGCCATATGAGTGGAAATCTCGTTACATTGCCCCCCCCCCGCCCTAACCCAGAACTCTTGGGGAGACAGAGGCAGAGTGTGTGGCCCTTGGATCACAACTTTGACAAGGCAGTAGTGAATAAGTTACTGTCTGGACATTCCAAACAGAAACACAGAAGCAAATACAAAGAATTCTCCCTTCTGGCTTTTGATCTGTAGATAAAAGAGAACTTTTGCAATTACCATGCTTTAATATTTTTGTATAGTTACTATGAAATGCGTGTACAGTATGGGTTGTGATGTTTGTGTAAAATGTATTGAATAAAATAAAATTCAGATTAAAAAAATGCAACTTATAGCTGCCCGTCATCGCAGCAGTAGCACTTCTGCTCACGACGCCAGGGACCCGGCTGCAGGAACGAGCCCGAGTTGTCAGTGGTCCAGCAGGGAGGGAAGTATCAAGCATCCTATAGAACGCTGTCCTTTCTCGAAGAGGATGGCCAGCGGTCCCTGCTACGACACTGTCACATAGGTGACCAACTGGCAGTGCAGCAGGGAGCTCTTCTGTGGGAGAGGCAGATGCTGGCCAAGTATTGTGCAGCGGCATGGAACAGCATGCACGCACTTGATGCTCCGAGAGTGCTGGCATCCATGCGGGAGCAGACCAAGGAACAAAGGAAATTACCCCAGGCAGGGAGAATGATGGGGCATGCTTGAGCCTCTGCCCTGGTGAATGGCCATCTCACCGCCACCTTGGAGGCCCTAGATAAAGGGACATACTGCTGCCCACTCCTGCCCCAGTGGGGGGAGGGATGCCTGGGGGGGGTTAAGTTGGAGGTTCTCAAATGGAGTGGAGAGGTAAGCACCTGAGAAACTGGAGTACTGGACTGTGCAGTAGCCACTGAAGTGGGCTGCCCTGGTGAGAGGCACATGAAATATAAATAAATAAAAAAAAATGGGTTGGACAAGTCAGTTTGTGAGTGAGAAGGTGGTCAGTTGGGCCACTGGCTTTCAAAATCTGGTTGCCAAATCACTAATTGCTAGTGATTATCATTTTTTTTTTTTTGCATAATATTTTTATTAAACTTTTGCAAGAACCAACTTAAAGAAAGAACACATGCAGGTATCCCCACCGTACAGAATATATAAATGACAGTAAAAATTCCAAACCATCAAACATACATGGAGATACCTCAAGTGTCACATCATAGGGGGGGAATTACCCATACAAAATATTTCCAAATTTAACAAAATCTTGCAGCCAAAGGAGGCTTCAGGATCTGTGTTTTGGGAAGGCCCAGCATCGCATCGTCTGAGTGGCTGGAAAAAAATCGCTTGAAGATGCCGCAGCTCCTTTGCTGTTCACCATAACAGCCACTATTAAGATTCTGTGAGGTACAGAGAGCAGAATTAGGTGACAAGGGAGCAGAAAAACTATATAAAATAGCTCAATAATGCACGGGGCTCCCGCAAATTGCCTCCTCCCATGTAGCTGCTCAGCAGTACCCCCTGGTTATCATTTTTAAGGGTTCAAAAACCACTTTGTTGTCAATTGGCTGGTAATTTTCAAAATCTGGTAGCCAAACCTATTTTATTTATTGGCCATTGGTTACCAGGCTTCCTTTGTCCCACCCTGATTAGGATGCATCCAGTCGTTTCTGAAGCTCTCAGCAGAGTGACTAGTACTTGTGCACAATTAATTTAATTCTGACTAGATACCATGAAGATGCTGACGGGTATTCACTGGGAGGAAGTACAGTTCAATAGGCATTGAGGCATCCTTCCTGCTGAGACGGTAGTTAGTGTATTGATTTGGCATGTGTAATATCATTTCACAGCATGTCCCCCTCCTTCCATTATGACGAAATGTGAGCTGCTTCAGTTTGGCCAGATTCTCTAGAACTGCCTGTTTTTTTGTTATGAACAAGGGTAAATGAGACAGGCCCTCGTAAAACAATACCATTTCTGCTGTTTGCTGTCTCCCTTGCAGTGTTTATTATTAGAAATGTTTCTCCTTTGAGACAGGCAGCTGCTTTCCCAGAATCCTTAGATCAAAGAAAGTATATCATGCCCGAACACCTCCCCCACCACCAACTCAACATCACCACTCTTCCTGGTGCATTAAGACTTAATGCCACTGAATCACTGTCCTTGTGAATCCCAGTCTCCAGCTATGTGCAGGTGCGTGTATCTGATATAAAATAAATACTGGAAGTCCATACCTCCCAATCTTTTATAATCTAAATGTGGCCCACTATCCCTCATACTGTGGGAAAACGTTACCAAATGTGGGACACACCCTGTTATAATATAATGAAGAAAAAGTGGCAGAACCCAGTGATTAATAGAATTTGGGCATCCATAAAGTCTGCTAGTAATTAGTTATTACAGAACTTCAGTAAGGCCTTTGACACCGTCCCCCATAGGAGGCTGGTGAGAAAGATGGAAAGTCTGGAGTTGGGTGGGAAAATAACGAGCTGGGTGGAGGCCTGGCTGTCAGGAAGAACTCAGAGGGTGGTGCTAAACAGGGTGCACTCCAGGACAGCGAGGGTGAAGAGTGGAGTGCCACAGGGGTCAGTTTTGGGTCCGCTTCTCTTCAACATCTACATAAGTGATATTGCTGAGGGTTTGAGGGGGGAGGGTGTGCCTATTTGCTGATGATATAAAAATATGCAATAGGGTGGACACCCCGGAGGGGGGGGGACATGAGAGAGGACTTAAAGACACTTGAAAAATGTCTGGGATGTGGCAGCTGAAATTGAATGCAAGAAGTGCGCTGGGATGCACTCGGGGAGTAGGAACAGAAAAGCAGGGTACACCCTAGGTGGGGAGGAAATTAAAGTAACAGAACAGGAGAGGGATCTGGGGATCATAGTCTCCTCGAACCTTAAGGTAGGAATCCAGAATAGCAGGGCAATGGGAAAGGCCACTGGAATGTTGGCATGCATAGGCAGGGGCATTATTAGCAGAAAGAGGAAGGTAATAATGCCCCTTTACAAAGTCATGGTGAAACCGTTGCTACTTAGGCCACTGGACTCTGGGAAGAGAGGGGAGTCAATACAGGATTAAGGAAGGGATAGGATAGATTAGGAAGCCCCATTTGAAGTAATCCTGTACTGCCTTAGTCAGGATGGTCTGAGTCATTGGGCCTCAGGCATGAGAGAGGAATAGAGCATTTGTGACGGTATGTAAACTGCGCTAGAGGCCCTCCCTGGACCCTCTCTGACTTGGCCCCATCCCAAAGTAGAACTTAACCTAACTCTGGGGAAAGGAGGATGGAGAACTGAGGTAGGGATAGAAGGAAGTGGTAGAGGAATGGGGGGGGTCGGGGGAGCTTCAGGCTGTTGAACACCCAGTAGACGGCCCCTTGCAAACTGGACTATCCCAAATGCAGTCCAACTATATGCGACTATGTTCTGACTCCAATTCTTGAGTGGTTGGGGGGTGAGGTGCTCATGCCTCCCCTCCTGATTGATTGCATGCTCGACTGATTCCCTAACAACTGCTGTCTCCAGATAAGTGTTTACCACTGGGATGGGCAGAGGGCCCGTTGAGTACGGTCCCTGGGTCAGGTCAGATCTGCTGCCCTCGAAGCTTCCTGAGTAGCAGATATAGAAGAGCAAGACCCGGCACTGCAAACTCTCGAGCCGGCTCCCCGGCCTCAGGGGAAATGGGAAGGGGGGGTAAAGGGGGCGGCGGGGGGAAGGGTGAACTACATCAAAGTAAACTACAGAGCTACTGGCTAACTAGGCCGACACCCCAGTAGCAGCCGACAGGGGTGAGGTGGGAGGGGAACGCTCCTAGAACTCACCGAAGAGTCAGACAGCCTGGGGTTGGGATATGTGGAGGCCTAGAAGAACCGCAGCTGAGTTGGGCACTGATTTCATACCCTTTACAGTAGAAGGCTTAAGATTCAGACTGGTTGCCTTCACCTCCTGGTGCTCAACATTGAGCCCACAATTAATACAATGCATATACAAATAAAAGTTCTGCAGGAGGAGGACGGGAGGACATTGCCTTGTCAGGCCTGGGGCAGGTGGGACACTACCTGAGCCCGGGTCCCTCATACATCCTTAAAGGAGCCTGCCCAGTCCAAACGTACTAGATCAAGTGGCGAGTGTTCTGAGGCCTCGCCTGGCTCCTGGGACACAGGGCCCATGTGCCCGCCCTCCACACCCCCTCGTGCTTGGTTGGGATGGGTGGTGGGGAGCGATGCCAAACCCTCAGACTGTTGCCTCCCCTAACCAGGAAGAGGGCAGTCTACTCCTCAGATTGCTAGCTCCTCCTTAAGAACACCTTTGATCCCAGGGTTGTGCGCAGGGCAGCAGCATGCACCACCCTACCCCTTACTCCTTTTCCCTGTTAGGCACTAAAAGTGCCAAAAGCCCAGGATTTCCTAGGGCTACGTAGTAAGGGCCCAACCTTATCGCTGGATCAGGACTCTTCCTGATCGGTGGAAGTACCAGTTCGTTAATTCTCATTAGAGAGACCATGTTGGTCACCTCACAGATTCGTATTTGTTTGTTTGTTGAAGATTTTAAGTGTCAGAGTACATTGTTATGTTGTTGTTGTTGTTGTTATATAAGTGTCATCGGGTCCACGCAAAAATGTCAGCTTGTGCTTACCCTAAACTGGATAAGTGTGAGATTTCAGATATGTGGGGAAGGGCTAGATAAAGCAGGATTCTTGAACCATAAAAATGCACACCCCTAAAGTGAAGCTGCTGTCCCTGAATATCAATGGCCTAGCCTCACCTATTAAAAGATCGAGGACCCTAGCCTTCATTAGATGCTCAAAAGCAGACCTAGTATACCTGCATGAAACGCACATGAATGCCACTGAGCATACAAAGTTTGCCAAAACTAAGCAAGGGGCAGGTCTACTATTCCTCAGCTAAACAAGGTAGGTGAAGAGGTGTGGAAATAATAATATCCCCGCATACCCCATTTAAAACGGAATCCACTTGGGCAGACCCGGAGGGTAGACTGTTTATTCTACAGGGGATGCTTAATGACAAACAGGTCACCCTAGCAAACATCTGTCTTCCCCCAGGCATTTCGGTCTCCCATATGAAGCCCTTTTTAGACAAGATAATACAAAAGACTAGGAGAGTTCTCATGATGGAGGGGGACTTTAACCTGACAGTATATCCCTCAATTGACACCTCCAACAAGAGACCTCCTAAGCAAACAGCTACTCAGAAGTTTAAAAAAAAAATTGAGGCAGAGGTAGGATGGTGTCACATTTGACAGGGGCTGCATCCTCAATCAAGGAACTATACCTATTACTCCCCGGTACACCACACCTACTCACGCATAGAACATGCATACACCCAGATGGAAAATCTGGGACACCTACAGGATACCCAGTTAGGAGATATTTCTATCTCAGATCATGCCCCCCTAGTTTCCACATGGGATTTTGGACTTCAGCCCAGGAGGACACAGTGGAGACTAAACCTATACTACCTGCGTTCTAAACAATTTTGTGAGTTTCTCACAGAAAGCATTTCCGAAATTAAAGTTGACAATCCGGTAGCAGATGTCACCCCTGCGATTCATTGGGACACGTTTAATTCGGTGCTCCGAGGACACATAATAAAACGCACTACAGAATTAGAAAGGCAGCATAAAGAACAAAGAATTAAGCTGGAGGATACCCTCCATTTCCTGCAAATGGCTCACAAACAGGGTGACACGTCAATACGTCCCCAATTACAACAGACCAGGTTCGAACTAGATCGTCTGATCCAACAACAAACCGAGATAGCCTTGACCTTTCTGTGACAGAGGTTCTATGAAGTGGGCCCAAGAGCTGCATGATTGTTGGCCTACCAAATCGGAAAACAAAAAAAGGCAGCCACGATCCTATCCATCCGCCACCCGACAGGAGGCCAACCTCTCACTAAAACGCACGACATTGCTGAGGCTTTTACCTCATTATACATTCCCGAACATTCAGCATCCTCGCAGCAAATAACGGAATATCTGCAAACAATCGCCCTCCCACAGTTTACAGAGACACACAGGGAATCCCTCATAACCCCAATAACGGAGCTGGAGGTGTCCAACGCCATTGCCTACACCAAGTCTCTTAAATCGCCGGGACCAGATGGCTACGGAGCCAAGTTTTATAAAGCCTCTAGGACGCAGATCTCTCCCACTCTCCTAAACGTGTTTAACTCGGTCTTAGAGGGGAATTCTCCCACACCATCCTGGTCATATGCAACTATTTCCGTAATCCCCAAACCAGATAAGAATGCACAGTTCTGTGCCTCATACAGACCCATCTCCATATTAAACCAGGACTATAAGCTATTTATGAGTATACTGACACATCGTATAGATCAGGTACCCCCCTTACTAATACATAAAGACCAAACTGGATTTGTTAGATCTCGTACCACTACCGACAACATTAAACGCACCCTTTATGTTGTCCATCACATGCAAACAAGCAAAACCCCAACCATATTGGTTAGCCTAGACGCTGAAAAGGCGTTCGATAGAGTGGCCTGGCCATTTCTATACTTAACGCTTTATAAGTTTGGATTCCCCTTGCTCTTATCAAGGTTCTCCAGAACATATACTTTACTCCCCAAGCATGCGTAAGAGTGAATGGACACCACTCAAACTACTTTCCACTACAAAGAGGGACCAGGCAGGGGTGCCCATTATCCCCTTTATTGTTTGCAGCATTTATTGAACCGTTAGCACAGCAGATCAGGGAGGCTCAGGCAATCGAGGGAATAAGGATAGGCGACTACGATCACCGTATTGCTCTATACGCAGATGATATTCTCCTATACCCCCAAAACCCTGATCAATCACTTTCCATAGTAAAACAAATCCTAGATTCCTTTGGCTCTGTATCTGGGTATAAGCTGAACTTTGCCAAAACGGAACTACTCACCTTCCGTTATCCCCCCCCACCGAACATACAGGACAACATCCCTGGTAAATGGACCCACAAAAATTGAAATACTTAGGCATATATATTCCCCAACACCTACAGCATATTACAAATATAATTATACTCCCTTTATTACACATTTGAAATCTGACCTAATTTCATGGGCAACACTTCCTTTAGGTCTAACCAAGAGAATAGACCTAATCAGAATGATAGTTCTTCCGAGAGCCTTATACTTATTTCATAATATCCCCATATATCTTCCGGTAAAGACCTTTCGAGAACTAAACCGTCTCATAGCAAAATTCATATGGGCTAAACAAAAGCCCCGAGTTCGCCTAAAGATCCTCACCCTTCCCCGTCAAGAGGGAGGACTAGCACTCCCAGACCTAAGACTCTACCAACAGGCGACGGCTCTGATGCATTTAATGTCCCGCCAAACCAGAACCTCCAACCCACACGGGCTGGATATAGATAGAACCCTGATGAATGACCGCGACTACTTCCAAGTTCTGTACCAACAGGCGGATAATAGGGGGGAGTGCTCCTGCACACAAACCCGTGGCTTGCAGTTTGTTTCAGGAACTGGCAATCTATCAAAAGAACACAACAATTGGCATCTTTTCTACCACCCATATGCCCAATTTCTAGTCTGAGCGATTTCCCCCTGAACAAAATAGACAACAGCTTTCAGCAATGGGAGAAATATGGCCTAAAATACCTGGTACAGATAATGACTCAAGGTGTTCTGTGGTCATGTGCAGATATCCAAAGAAAACGCAATCTGCCGCACCGAGATTTTCTATTGGTATTTACAACTCCGGGCACTACATTGAAAGTCTCCCACAGACACTCTGGAACCCTGAACAATACCCACCCTTAATCCATAGCCAAATCAATCTCAACAAAACATTGAAACAAGACCACCTGGTATCACTATACTATCAAGCACTGTATACACAGTGTGACCCACTCACTAAGAATATACACATACAGTGGATTCAGGAATCAGGCTATCAAATATCGTTCGAGGATTGGCGTCGAGCCTGTGGCGACTCCGCCCGAGTGACCAGCTTGCACCAGTGGCGTGAATATGCTTGGAAGAACCTGGTTAGGTACTTTAGAACTCCTGCGATCACTAGCCACTTCTCCCAAACCTGTTCAACAATATGCTGGCACTTATGCGGAGAACCCAAGGCAAACCACACCCACATCATGTGGACCTGTCCGACCCTTAAACCATTCCTCTCACTTCTCCAGACCCATTTACAAGAAATACTAGACCCACAACTTCATCCGACGTTAGAGATGTTCCTGTTCCTTGTTTCCCCTATAACTCTAAGGGGCCCTAACACCAGATATTTACTCCTTCTCCTCATCACTGCAGCAAAGAAAGCAATCATGAAACTATGGCTGACTTCTAGAATCCCCACAATACAAGAATGGTGGAACATCACAAGACAGATCTACACCATGGAAAAAATAACACATAGTTTAAATGAACAAGAAGAGAAGTTCACCACTAGATGGGCCAGATGGCAGATATACTACATGCTAAAAGACCCCACTTTCACCCCCTAGGAAATAAAATTTAAAGCAATTGAATCCCCTCTTGGGCTGATACAATGGAAACACTCGCTCTGGATCTTTCCACCAGGCCCCCTCCTGCCCTTTAGTCAATGGAGAATTAACATAACGCCTTCTGGAAGTTGCCGATGGAGGTGTGTAAAAAGTGAAGGAAGGGAGATCCTGGGCTGTAGATAGCCTAAAAATACTCAGTCCCATCACCTGTAGATTGTAACCCGAAATGGGAGCTGCTGACCGAAAATTCACTTAATGTAAACTGTTATAACTTATTTACAGGTTTGCCTGAGAAGTAAGTACACCAAGATACCAATAGGTGTCATCTAACCCACTAAGACGTGAGGGCCTAGATAGTGGCAAATCCTGGCCGAACTACTAATCAATACAAACTACAATATGGACTTTTCCCTTAGATGCTGTCTAACAGGGTCTTAGGACCTGGGGAATAACTCTCTTTTACTACTGAGCTGGGACTTGGTCACTGGTCACCCAACCCCCACAAGTATAATCAGAAATCTATTGTTCCATTTACTTTTTATAAAGCTAGTTTTATGTATTCTTGCTGTGACTTTAAGAACTGTATAAATGAAATAAGCTATGTGAAACCTGATGACATGTATTTGTATATGTTGGAAAACCCAATAAAGAAGATATTTAAAAAAAAAAAAAAATACAAAGTCGTGGTGAGGCCGCACCTCAGTCTTGGAATTAATACCTTTGAGCCAAAGGCTCTTTTACATGGGCTCCACATCATATCAAAGAACAGAAGCAAACAGCATAGTGAGAAAACACATCGTGATCCTAGGAGTAAAGGTAACAATACAATAAGCGCATATGGATTTAAGTTACAAAAACAGGTATTCTGCAGACATACAGCAGCAAGGAGTAAGCTTAACTAGCATGGAAGGGCATTAGGGTTGGGATCCGGCTACAGGAGGAAGAAGATGCAGCCAAGTGGCATTGTCGGAGACAAAATGAGGGAAAGACAACAACTGGGGACATGGTGTTACAGGAGAGATAGAAGCTAAGGGCTAGGGCCTAACATTGTTCCAGAGTAGGGATACAGCCAAAGGCACTGTCTGAAGGGGGGGCCGTTACTAGAAGGAGAATATCAGCAGATAAACCTGGGCTGTGCCAAAGTGGGAGAAGAGGATTTACTTAAGAGGAAGGAGGGGGTCAGAACTAGAGGGCATAGCCTCAGACTGCAAGGAAAAAGGTACAGGGGCAATGTGAGAGAGTGTTTCTCCACAAAGAGGGTGGTGGAGCCCTGGAACAGACTATCAGACGGAGTGGTGGGAGATAAATCAGTGGAAGAATTCAAGAGGGCATGGGACAAGCATATGGGGCTGAGTATCGGGGGAGGGGCTAGCAGGGAGGGGAGATGTAAGGGGAAAAAAGGGCAAGTTTTATATCATCCAACCAAGGAAATTAAAGTAGATATTTTGGATTTTGTGAACTGGTCCACTGAATATATAGTGTATGTGGCACAGTGTCCGTGCCCCAGACTTTATGTGGGCAGGATAGTGAGACAGGCGAAAGAGAGAATGTTGGAACGTATCGGGGACATCAAAAACAATAACTCTGAGCCCACTGTGGCATTGCAGTTTTTTGAATTTCATAATAGCAATCCCTCACTTCTGAAATTTGTGACCATTAACCATGTGAAGCCACCCTTGCTTAAAAGTGATAGAAGACAGATCCTGTTACAAAAAGATTCCAAGTGGATTTTTACTTTGGTCTCTTTACACTCAAGTGGTCTCAACAAGGATTTAGATTTAACTGTGTATTTATGAAGAATATTGTACAGTATAACTGTTTGCTTTGTCTGATATGACTTGTCCACTCTTACCGCATACCCTGCACTTTCCTTATCATTCTATCCCTGTTATTTGCCCACTTGTTGTAAATATATATTGTCCCTTTGTAGTATTTCTCTCCCTCTTTCTTTTTTTTTTTTTAATCACATATGTCTGGTACACACTGTTTTTGGCACTTTAACACAGCTTTTCTATTGGGATTCACTTGTGACAGTATGCAGTATGAATCATGGGGTGTAGTGTTGCTGTAATCAGGCAGACCCCCCCTTCCTTCCTCCTCCCTTCTTTCTCCTTACCCCTTCTCTGTTCTCCTCTCTCCCTTCCCCCCTTTACTCCCCCTCCACCCTTTTTGTCTCATCCTTTTCTTTTTCCATTACTGTTTCTTCCCCATGGTTCCTGCCGGCCACCTTTGACGTCCCCCCTCTCGCTGACCCTGAGCATCAGACCCCTTCCCCTGTTGCCCCCATGACTTACCCTTCATGGCAGGGGGTGGGGAGCTACTCAACCCACCGGCACGGATCCAGGTCGGGAGGTGTCCTCTCGGGGTGGCACTGCAGGGGGGGGGAAATCATCATCCTGCTACGGCAGGAACCATTTTTCCTTGTGCAGCAGGGAGCATGCAATGCCGCCAATGATGCCCAGCGTGTACGTTCACATGCTGTACGTTAGGCAGCTGCTCCACCTCTACCCCCAGGTTGTGGGACCTGGCGTGCCGGCCCCCTCAGCCACCGTTAGGGGTCAGGCAAGTGCTGGTCCGTGTCCCCACCCTCCCCTGGGAGAGGAGAGATGGTATCTGGACGCTCAGTCCCCTCTCTCCCCAGCCGACCCCCGGCAACCCGCTCGCACCACAAAAGCGGGTCACCAGCGTGGCAGGAGGTAAGGCAGTGATGCCTCAGCCCTATACGCCACTGGGCCAGCTATTTATCATCCTTTCTTAAATAATAAAAACATGTAATTATGGAAAGCCAATAACATTGTTAAAAATATAAGGAATGGAATTTAGTATAAGGGATAATTAGGTTCTTTTTTGCATGACTGACACACTATAATAAAGGACAAAGTTTGATTAGAATTACATATTCAAACATAGAAACATAGAAGTTGACGGCAGATAAGGACCGCAAGGCCCATCCAGTCTGCCCATTTCTTTTTCTACCTTATAAATGTGCCATCGGCCTTTGCTCTGTCAGTGGCCTATCTATTCATAGTCATTTGTATTGCTCCCTTATGCCTATCCCATGCCTGTTTGAAGCCCTGCACTGTATTCATAGCCACCACTTCTTGTGGTAAGCCATTCCATGCATCCACCACCCTTTCTGTGAAAAAGAATTTCCTCACATTCCCCTTAATCGGCCTCCCTCTAATCTCATGCTGTGTCCTCTTGTCCTGCTATTTTTCTTATATTTAAACATGTTAGACTCTTTCACCTTGTTTATGCCTCTTAAGATGTTTGAATGCCTCGATCATATCACCTCTCTCCCTCCTTTGCTCAAGGGTATACATATTGAGCTCGTTAATCTGTCCTCATATGTCTTCTGATGCAGTCCCTGCACCATTTTAGTTGCCCTTCTCTGGACTGCCTAAATTTGGTTAATGTCCTTGTGAAGGTGTGGCCTCCAATACTGCACTTAGTACTCCAGATGGGGTTAACCAGTGTCTTGTACAGAGGATTATTACTCCCTCTTACGACTTGTGATACCCCATAATACACCCCAACACCCCCTAGCCTTACCTACTGCTTTAGAGGTCTGCTTGGATGATTTTAGGTCATCAGTGATGATGATGCCCAAGTCTCTTTCTTCCTTGTGACTGCTAGCAACTCCCTCCCAGCCTATAGGTGGCTTCAGGGTTTCTCTTCCCTATGTGCATGATTTTGCACTTCTTTGCATTAAATCCCAGTTGCCACTCTTCTGACCATTCTGCTAGTTTATCCAGATCTCTTCTCATTCTGCCCGCCCCATCTGGATCATCTACTCTGTTGCAGATCTTGGTGTCATCTGCAAACAGACAAGCCTTACCCTCTAGTCCATCTGCAAGGTCACTAATGAAGATGTTGAAGAGGACTGGCCCCAGGACTGATCCCTGAGGTACCCCACTTGTGACTTGCATCTCTTCTGACTGTATACCATTTGCCACCACTCTCTGTTTTCTGCCCGTCAACCAGTTTGCCACCCAGTTGACCAACTTCGACCCACCCGAGCCTACCCAGCTTATTTATCAATCTTCTATGTGGAACAGTGTCAAAAGCTTTGCTGAAGTCAAGGTAGGCGACATCAACTGCTCCCCCTTGGTCCACCACTCTGGTTACCCAGTCAAAGAAATCTATGAGATTAGTTTGACAGGACCTTCCTTTTGTAAACCATGCTGTCTTGAATCCTGTGCCCCTATGGATTCCAGGTGTTGCACTATCCTTTCCTTAAGGAGTGTCTCCATAATCTTGCCCACTACTGAGGTAAGACTGACTGGTCTGTAGTTCCCCGCCTCCTCCCTGCTACCACTCTTGTGGAGCGGATCACATGAGCCCTTCTCCAGTCTTCTGGGACCTCTCCTGTGCTCAGAGACTCACTAAACAATTCTGCTAATGGCTCTGCTAGTTCCTCCCTTTAGCTCCTTAAGTACCCTGGGATGTATGCCATCAGGTCCCATTGCCTTATCCACCTGAGCTTAGCAAGCTCTTGTAGGACCCTTTCTTTTGTGAAGGGAGTAGTGCTCACCTCCCTCCCCTGTGTCCATGATGCTGAGCTGTGGGTCCTGCCTACCTTCTCTTCAGTAAATACTGAGCAAAAGTATCTATTTAGGATAGATGCCTTTACAGGGTCCTCCTCCTCACATGCTCCCTTTTCTCCATTAAGCTTAGCAGCACCCCTCTGGACTTTCTCCTTTCACTAATGTATCTATAGAAGTCTTGTCACCTTCTTTACTGTTCAGTAGTAGTGTTTCCTCAGTTTGGGACTTGCCTGCCTTACTGCCTTCCCTGCTTCCCTTAGGCAGTTTGGTATGCCTCCGTATCTTCATCCCGCTGTGTTCCCTTATATTTCCTGAAGGCCAGCCTTTGCTCTGACCTTTTCTGCTACTGTATTTGAGAACCAAAGTGGTTTCCTTCTTCTTTGCACTTCCTTTTCTGTCTAGCACAATGGGATGTTGCTTCAAGTATTGCATCCTTAATGCTTGCCCACTTTGCCTGTACCCCCTCACCTGTGTTTCTTTTTGCCAGGGCTAGCTTAACTCTTGGCCATCTTATCAAAGTCAGCTCTTCTGAAGTCCCATATTTTTGCCTTGGAATGGGATGATTTAGATGTAGTAGCCAAATTGAACCATACCATGTGATGGTCACTGGCCCCCAGGTGACCTTCTACCTGGAGATCTGTGATCCCTTCTTTGTTAGTCAGTACTAGATCTAGGATAGCCCTGTCTCTTGTGGGTTGCTGTACCAGTTGTTTGAGGCCCTCCCCCTGCAGGGAATCCACTGTGAGTCTAGTTCTGGCAGATGTTCCTGCTGGTATTGACCAATCTGTATCTGGCATGTTGAAGTCTCCCATTATCAGAACCTCCCCTTTAGCTGTCATGTTTTGTATATCTTCTAACAGTAATGTGTCTATGTCCTCCCTCTGGTCTGGGGCCTGTAGACAACCCCAAGTTCTTATGGCTGTCCATTTCCTGTTTCCAGGGTGACCCACAGTTCTTCTGGCTCCTTATGTGTATTCTGAATTTCTGTAGCTTTGATATTTCATTAACATAGGGCCATCCTCCCCCCTTTGCACCTCGGTCTCTTCTGAACAATACATAGCCAGGTACTGAAGTCTCCTAAGTGTGGTTACTGGTAAACCACGCCTCACTAATTGCTACTATGTCCAGTTTAGCCTCTGACATTATTGCCTGCAGGTCTGGGATCTTATTTCCCAGGCTGTGAGCATTATGTACATGATTTTCCATTGGCCAGATTTTGGTGTGTTAGTTATTGGGTGAAGTTTGGCATTACCCCTGTGCCGTATGGGAGACAAACCTTTTTCTTACCCGGTGATGCAAATGAACGGCAAACATGCTGAATTCCTGTTTGACCACTAGCTGAGGGGAGGGTGTTCTTCCATTCGGACGATGGGGTGCTGCACCTCTCCCCATTTGCTAGTTTAAATATTCTGCAAAACGCCAAACTTCTGCCCAATGCACTGACTCCTCTTTAGTCAGATGCAGTCCATCAAATTTAAAGAACTTTGCTCCCAGAACTGTTGCCAGTTCCCTACAAATCTGTGTCCTTTTCCTGGCACCAGTCCTTGAGCCAATCGGTTTAGCTCCCCATCTCCCTTCTCTGACCTTCCGTCCATCTGCTTCCCTCTCCCAGACTGGCAGGATCTCAGAGAAGGAGATGCCGGACGAAATAGATGATAGTTTGTCACCCAGCCTAGTCAGGTGTTCCTTGGTCTCCACAACTGACCGGCTGGCTAGATCATTAGTCCCTATGTGTACTAGGACATCAATGTTTTCTCCTGCTTTGTGAACAATTTTAGCAATGCGGTCAGTGTCTCTCCATGCTGATGTACCTGGGAGACATCTGACCATCACCCCTGGCTGGAGATGGGTATCAACTCCCGAATCATGGAGTCTCCTATGATCAGAAGTTTTTGTTTTTGTGCTTGTTTTGTTTTGGTTCCTGATTTGGGTGAGTTTTGTTGTGCTAGCTCCTGTGCCATAGTGTCCTGCTCTGCAGTGTCTTCTGCCTCTTTATTTGATTTCAGAGATAGAGGCAGATACCTGTTTGTAGTGTTTATATGGTTTTTGGAGGTAATGTGTTGGAGAGCAGAGAGTGATGGGGCACCTGATTTGCTCCTCCTAACCACCTGCCAACCTCCTGGACCAACTACCCTCTGCGGTCGAGGTTTTTCTGTTTGCTTTAGGCATTTTTTAATCTTTTAACAGTAACAAATGTAGCAGATGATGAATTGATGCCTTTTTGAATCTCTGAATTGCTGTGTACATGGTTGTGTATTCGATAAACTGCCTTATAGTTAGCACTTAGCACTTTCATGCATAATGCTGTTTTCACATGGTTGGTTAATTTACTCACATGTCCTTACTGAGTGGTGTATTTAAACTTTGATGTATGTCGAGGACTCCCCCCCCGCCCCTCTCCGATGAAGAAGGTTGTCACCCTCTAAGCACTGGGGAACTGTCCGTTTGTTCATGTTTAAAGTCCATTAAATATTTTTACAGCTACAGTCCGTGTGTACCGCTGTTTTTGTATTCTCAGTTGATCATTTGCTTATTACAGCTGATCCATGGACTTTATGCACTAGTTAGAGCATCTTGCTTGTGTTTTTTTTTTTTGGGAAAAGAAAGGGCAGACTAGATGGGTCGGTATAGTCTTTTTCTGCCATCAAGCTTCTATGATTCTATGAGAATACTGTTTATGTACAGAGTGGCACAGTGTGGTGCATCCTGCCCCTTGTTGACGGGCTCTGAGGGGTGAAATGTGGAACGGCCCACCTCATATGGGGATGGTAGAATGGCATGGACTGGGGTTTCTGAAGATTAAAATGAGTGACATCCCTTTTAATGTCAGATTGGTGATAACATGGACCGAAGGGTTCTGACGAGTAAAATGTAAGATGGTCCCCCCAAAGTGAGACAATTGAGAGGTATGGATAGAGGACTTCTGAGGGGTAAATGATTGCCATCACAATAAGTTTTACACTGTGGCTTATGTAACTCTTTGTGTGTAATACTTGCTTTTCTTCTCCTCAAGTGCAGCCTTTTTGTGATGTATGTCTACTGTATATGCAATAGGAATGGGCATGAAAACAGTTAAATAAATTTATTCTCACTTGTGTTAAATAAATCGTGGAACCACCATTTGTTTAACACCTTCACGTCAATCAATATCGATTTATTTAACACCCTACCATCAATCGTCCCCACTCCTGCCGGCACTACTTTTGCAAAGCTCTACTTGCATTCTCCCGAACTCCAACTGCACCCCCACCCCGGTTGCACTGCTGGATTACTTTCTTTCCTATGCCTGTGTTAATTCTGCACAGTTCTGTTCGACTTGGCAACTTGGATAACGTAAATACCCCCCCCAAAAAAAAAATTTAAAACATTCCTATTATCCTCTGTTTTAGCTGCAAACACAGTCTTAATTTTTATTTATTTATTTATTGAATTGTTTCACCCGGAAAGATACACTGAGCAACTTAATACTCGTGTCACGGTACGTCCTGGGGGAATGGTGAGAGGGATGTACAGAGTGAGAGTTCTTAGATACATACATAACAGATGGTGAATACATGCATACCGGTACAAAACAGGTTCATGGCAGTTGAGTATATAATAGGCTGATGCAACAGTCACTGTACTGGCAGGTCATAGGAGCAGCATACATATAGAATCAGTACAGGGACCAAGCACAGGATGCAAGGTTGACAATGCATACATTACAGGCAGTTCACTAGTGATGCAGATGCAGCAGGGTGAACACATAGGATCCAGTCACCCTTTTTAAGAGCTAGTCTGTAAGGGGTAGTATAAGTGTAGGTCGGTGGGGGGGGATGAGAAAGAGGAGAGCGAGAGGAGAGAAAAAAGTGAGAGGGAGACAGGAATGCAAGGAGGGGGTCGGACGAAGGTGCAGGTAGGTGTAAGGTAATTGTGCAGAGCAGAGGTAAGGGAATATAAGGAGGAATAGTGGCAGATTTGTGGAGGGAGTACATTCCACATTTTAGGCAAGTGGTAAGAGAAGGCTTTTTGGCCAGAGGAAGTAGTCCTGCAGGGGACTGAGAGGGTACGAGTGTCAGCCTGGGATCTCAGGGAATAGAGGGAGTAGGTAGGGGTACCAAGAGAGGAGAAGGAGATATATGAAGGGAGAGATCCAAGTCAGAATTTAGAGATGAACTTAGCACCATGTAGCGCATACCGGGAGTGTAGGGGTAGGTGTTGAGGAAGGAGGTTGAGAGAGCGGTAGAGGTCACAATGATGGGTACAGGGAGGGGCATCCAGAGCAAAACGACAGAATCAATTGGAGAGAGTCCAGTCTGGATAGGTGGGACTGTGGGGCAGCATCGTAGACTAGGTTGCAGTAGTCTAAAATGGCATGATCATCTTCTGTACCAGCTCACGCCTCGTGGCGAGCGGGATGCAGCTCCGGTTTCTGTAAAGGGCCCCAAGCTGGGGCCTTAGTTTTTTTCAGAATGGCATTAATGTGTACAGAGAATTCAAGGCGTCTGTCCAGCCAGATGCCGAGATATCTGAAAGAGGAGGAGTCCTCAAGAGCAGTCCCTCAAGGGTGTGAAAGGTGGGGAGGTGGCAGCCAAGCGAGTCTCTGCCTTGTGCCAAAGGTCATGGAGACTATCTTCTTGTCATTTAGAAAGAGTTGATGAGAACTAAACCAGAGTTGGACTTTAGTGAAGTTGGACTGGAGCCTGGTAGTGACATCAGCAACAGTATTGGCAGAGGTAAACAATACTGTATCATCAGCATACATGTGGATATTGGATGCAGTGCAAACCAGGGGGAGGTCATTCAAAAAGATGGAGAAAACCCCAACCCGTACAAACCTTATAGTCACTCCAGCAGTTCCTCAGCACATCTTCCTGCCACTTACGAGCCACTTTGCCATTCAGTCCTTCCTCATATGCATTGCTCACAATAAAATCAGAACATGCATACCATGTGGCACTTGATAAAGCAAAACAGAAAAATTCCTGCAAGTGGTCTTAGCTCTCTTCTATAAGACGAGCAAATAAAACCAAATGCAAGATCAGCCGCATAAATAGTCCACACCAGCGAGAACATGAAGGTAGGATCAACCAGATAGCAGCTCGCACACCCGCCAGCTATTGCAAACAGACCCGCTTCTCAAACCATTAAAAAAAAGGAAAAAAGTGACCTGAAAAACACCACAAAAAAAAACCAACAGTACAGCGGCTATAAGTCTGGCTAAGCAAGAGAGGGAGCCGCCATATTTTCAAAACTCTCCGCACTGCCCACATAGTAAACCCAACCAATTAAAACTTGCAGTCTACATGTAGGGAGGTCGGCTGCACAGCAATCAGCCCCAGTCTTGACATGAACACACAAATTATTCCAACCAATTTTATAAGAAATAAAACACAAAGTATAGCAAAACTAAGTGTAAAAAAAAAAAAAAGTCTTTCCTATTGCATAAATCGGATATACAATGGGAAACTCGTTAAATAAATGATTTATGTGCACTCGAGCAGTTTGATCTTTGACACCTCACGCATGGCTTCTGCCACTTGTGAGGTTTTGCATATCTCTTATACGTATATGTGTGTGTATATATATATATATATATATATATGTGTGTGTATATATATATATATATATTTAATCCACAATAGGGTGTGCATTATAGGATTTTAATGCACGCCCTAGGGGTGTAGTATGGCATGAGGCCGAAGGCCAAGTGTCCTTATGCCCCTGGAAGTGCATTAAAATCCCATGATGCACACCCTGGAGGGGCTTATTATACTTATAAAATGGCTCTAAGTAGGTGTTTTGGTGAGGAAAATGAGATTTGGTACCTTAGCATGTGTTTATAGAGATTTAATGCACAGTCAGGTGACATGTCTCGGCCAGTGAAATTTCTAAATATTTTCCTGCCATTTTAAATATCTGTATTTAAAATTATTGACATCCCTCCTAATGTGGTACAATAAGAAGGTATGTGAATGTTTTTAGAGGAATTCTAGATATAGTCCATCTGTGGTGAAGACAACCAGGCAGTCATGGTGTCATAGCATTTTTGAGGAAGAGAGGTGGTATCCTACAGCATGCTGTGCTTTTTCGTTCTGATGTGTGCCAACCACTTAGATGTAGGGATGGGCTAAGATAATGCAAGACTGAATTGTTTGCCCAGTTCCCTTGCCTAGTCTCAGCCCTAGTGTCTGTTACTGCCCCAGATGGAATCAGTAGCAGACGTTAGTTATAGTGCTTTCATTGGAGTTAGTGCCTCTTAGGGGTGTGTTGCTACGCTACGTACCTCGAATAGCATGGTCCAAATTATTTTTACTGTGAGCTGCAAGTCTCCTGTAGGAATGATTCTTGATTGCCTCTCTCAACTGGATCCAGACCTCCATCTCAAAGGTAGAAACTGGTCACGTACATATGCTTTGGGCTTTCAAGGCTCTCCCTCAAAACAAATAAAATTGGGATGTCGTTTGGAATAGTATTTCTGCCAGAATTGATGACTGAGCTTTAAGCATGCACAGAGTGTGTGTGTGTGTGTGTCTCTCCATCCAATATCATTCCAATGTAATTGTAACTTTATGGGCTGTAACAAATATCTTCTTTCAGATAGCTAGTTGTCTAACACTTTAAACATCATATCCTGCCTCTACCTGTAGCTGTTTATGGGAATGTAATAGCCTAAAGAGAGCTTGCTATTAAAGTAATTTGTCACTGTGACAGAAGAAAAAGGGTTAAAAACGGTGAGCGAGCTCTAGAAAACTGTTGGCACTGCATGCTGGGAAAAGTGCTCTGGCAGTATAACATTGCTGCACGGCTCTGTGATGTACCTAAAGCTGCAAAGGATGCCATTAATCACATTAACTGTGTGTTGCCAGTGGTAATTAACAGCGCTACTCGGCGTTTGGGGACAGCTTAGACTGAATTAAGGTACATACTGTACCCTTCCTGGGGGAACAAGAAACTCCTATGGCACATCAAGCGACTTAATACTCATTCTTTGTTTTTTACTGAAAGCATATTATTCTTTCCGTAAAAAGTAAATTTCTGTTGTGAGACTCATTTCTGTGGAATAAAAGCCTTCAGGACCCCTCAAAGGAACGAACGGTCATTGTAAGCAGCAGTTCATTTAGACAAGTCTTTTTTCACTGTCTTCTAAGATGTCGTTTCCCCACTTTGAGCGTGCTTTAGCATTTTCTTAAAGATCTGAAGTAATTACTGGTGTGCTCCACTCATTATGGCTGCTTTTTCATCATATTCTGTGCTGCATTCGGTCACCTATTGTTTAACACCCATTTTCAGTGACTAAGATGAGCCAGCGTGCGACAGACAGTGCCCACTGACTGTGGCACACTGAGGATAGCCTGGCTAACCCTAGTTCACAAAATTCAAATCACTATTATGTTGAACATAAATGAAACATGGCGCTGTTTAAATATAGAAACACGGGTCTAAATTAAGTTTACAGCCATTAGCCAGTAGGGCTAGTGACAGGGAAAATCCAGTAGCCCTACATACTTTTATGCTGGCCCAGTTGGTGTATTTATTGAAACATTACCTTCTCCTGTACAAGTTGGCATGGCTACTTAAAATTTGTTATTAGCCTGATACAGAATCTGCCAGCATTTGTCTAATGGGCCAGTGCCAGTTTTGACCCCCCTAGAAACATATAATTCGATGACAGAAAAAGGTCCAGCAGCCCATCCAGTCTCCCAACGCTACCTGCCTACCTCCTCCACCTGTGCTGAGCCTAATGACTGTTCTTCTCCTTCAGTCCTTCCCATTTTCACCCATCCTACCCTTATTATGGCTTTCTGCGTGCCCCACCCTTGTTTGAATCCTCCCACTGTTTTGGCATTTATCACTTCCTGCAGCAGCCTGTTCCACTCGTCCACCCCCACCTTTCCATTATTTAAAAAAAGGTGCCTCCGGACACCTTTACTGAGTCTTTCTTTCTCCAGCCAGCTTTAGTGACTCCAACTTGTGTTTATGCTTGGGGTGAACAAATCTTTGGATATAGTACCTTGTTTGTCAGTATTTGTATGTTTTGATCATGTTGCCCCCTCACTTCTCCAGGGTACAACATATTAAGGTCCCGTAACTTTTCCACATGTCCTCCCCCGATCCTCGGGATCATTTTAGGTACGCTTCTCTATACAGCCTCTACCTTTCCACAGTCCCACCTTAAGTGTGGGCTCCAGAATCTCACACAATGCTCCAGAGGAAGACATACCAAGGATTTGTATAGGGGGAGGATCACCTGCCTGTCTCTACTGCTGATTCCTTCTTCCTGTGCATCCCAGCATCCTATTTCTCTTTCTTTTTTTTCTTTGATTATTTGTTTATCCGTTTTTCATGTTTTTCCCCTCACCCTCACGTCCTTAGCGTGAGCACATGCGTGTGGAGGCATGCATGTATCATGCATTGCAGGACACCCCACCCTACCAGTCGCCTGTACCCACCTGCGCTGCCACCGAACCTCCACCCGGAGGCAGCAGGACTGCCGAATGGTGATCCCCTCCCTGGGAGAGCTGCCATTAGGCAGCTCAATCGTGCCCCCCCCATGCCAGCTCCCCGACGACCCGAGGTCATTCCCAAACCCAGGTCACCAGCGTAGTGTGAGGTAAGGCATCCAGTGCCTCAGCGCCACCGGGACGGCTCCTGTATGCCTTTCTCACTGCCCTGTTGCAGTGCACTGTAGATTTCAGACTATCTAAAACTATCACCCCAAAATCCTTTTCCTCTGCTGAGCGCCTTATCATTACTCCCTTCATAGGGTACTGTATTTTCTTTTTCTTTCCATTGTGCATTATCTTGAACTTCTTGGCCTTAAAACTCAGCTGCCAAATTCAGAACCATCTCTCAAGCCTACCTAGGTCCTTACTAACTGCCCTGATCCCATCTTCACTGTCCATCTTCTCGCAGATCTTTCTATCATCCGCGAAAAGGCAGCACTTTCCCTGAACACCCGTCCCTTTGTCACATATGACTAGGTTAAACGAGATAGGAAATTATTTTTACATAATTAACTGCCCTTCCATATTCCACTCCATGCCAGTTATGTATTCTGATATGTATTGACCAACTTTTGATAAATAGTCTACCTTTAGGGTGCCCTCAGATATACATAGAGTCCCACTCTCCTCCCTTGCTACTGCAGTTTCTTTTCATATTTCTAACACTTTCTACGATATTAATAACAACATTCCATGCTGTTCTTCTGAATAGCCTGGAATAGTGTTATAGAATCTTCAGGCAGTATGAAAAGAGAGACCAGCAACCGCTGAGGAGAGAGGGATTCAGAATAGCTACAAAAGCAACAAAACTAGATTATTAAGGTAACCAAAAAAGGTCAAAAACACATCAGAATATTGGATAGACACTAAAAGGACAACAGGGGGACATCTACAGTAGCTATCACCTTTAAAGAGGTTGGGTGTCAGGACTGAGCCCTGCTGTACTCTGCTCATTACCTCTTCAATATTAGAAAACTCCCCAGTCACTACCATGTTAGTATCCTTTCCTCTACCTCTGTATCCCTCAGTTTCCTGACTAGTTTCCTGTGAGGGACCAAATCAGAGGCCTTGCTGAGGGTACATTGTGCCAACTACCAGTCCTTTGTCAACCACTCTAGAAACCTAGCTCCTGTGTGAACTCATGTTGTCTGCTATCCTGTAAACTGTTAACCTCAAGAAAGTCTGCCAGTCTTTCTTAGTATAGCCTCCAACAAGGCCTGCAATGTAGCGTAGAGGTTAGAGCACTGGGCTACGAATCAAATTACCCCATAGTCATGGGTTTGAATCCCAAAACTTCCACATGACTTAAGAAATGACTGTTTCTTTACTAAGGAAGAGGTGGGTAATGGGCCTGAAGGAAGTAAAAGGGGTGGAAACATCACAGAAATGGACCCAAGTCCCTTTACATGGGAAAGGTTCCTAAAATAACTGGAAGGAATAAGAGTCGATAAAGCAATGAGGCCAGATAGGGTGCACCCCAGGGTCCTAAAGGAATTAAGAGAGGTAGTGGCTGAACCACTGTGGCAGTCCTGTTTAGCCGATCACTGGAAACAGGGGAGGTACCTAAAGACTGGAGGACAGCAGATGTAGTCCCCTTATACAAACGCGAGAACAAAGAGGAAGCAGGGAACTACAGACCAGTAAGCCTGACTTCGGTAGTGGGGAAGGTCATGGAAGCACTACTGAAGGAGAGATTGGTGGAACATCTGGTTGCCAGCGGACTATAGAACCCAAGGCAGTATGGTTCACTAGTGGGAGGTCATGCCGGACCAACCTCATTGAATTTTTTAGACTGGGTGACAAGGGAGGTGGATCAGGGGAGGGCAGTGGACGTGGCCTATCTGGACTTCAGCAAGGCCTTTGACACTGTGCCACATAGAAGGCTATTAAACAAACTGGGAAATATGGGAGTCGCAGAACAGTAGTGCGGTGGGTGGGTAATTGACTAGGCGGCAGGACACAGAGGGTGGTGGTAAATGGCTGTCACTCCACAGAGGGAAGAGTGACCAGTGGGGTACCACAGGGATCAGTGCTGGGACCGGTCCTATTCAGCTTCATCATCAGTAACATTGCGCAGGACCTAGAAGGCAGAATTTCCCTGTTCGCTGATGACGCAAAGTTTGGTAACAGAGTGGACGCACCAGAGGGTGTAGACAGAATGAGGAGGGACCTGAAGAAACTTGAAGAATGGTCAGGGGTTTGGCAGTTGAAATTCAATGCAAGTAAGTGCAAGATAATGCATACGGGGCACAAAAACCCTGGAACAACATATCAGTTGGGGAGTGAGGATATAGCATGCACCAAGTAGGAAAGGGACCCTGGGGTTATCATCTCTGCTGAGCTCAAGGTAGGGAAACAGTGTGACAAGGCAGCAGGTAAAGCAATTCACTATAAATACCACCAACAGCTTAATCTGGTTTCAAAGTCAGTTGGCATTCATCTGTATCCCCCTCCCCCGGGTCGTGCCTGAAAATAGGCAGGATTTGTCTAGTGCACTTACCCGGTCAAAAAAACTAAATAAAAAATAAAAAAAACAAATAGAATGCTGGGATGCATAGGCAGGGGCATCACCAGCAGGAAAAGGGAGGTCATAATTCCACTATACAAGACATTAGTGAGGCCCCACCTGGAGCACAGTGTACAGTTCTGGAGACATTAGGTACGCAAGGACATAGACAGGGTAGAGAAGGTTCAGAGGAGGGCAAGAAAGATGGTACAGGGATTGCATCACAAGTCCTAAGAGGACAGGCTGAAGGACTTGAATATGTACTCTCTGGAGGAGCGGAGGGAGAGAGGGGATATAATAGAGACATACAAGTACCTTATAGGGAAGAACAGGGTGCAGGAATACACTATTTTCCAGCGAAAAAGATATTCCAGGACTAGAGGGCATGGGATGAAGTTGGAGGGAGGATGATTCAGTGGAAACGTGATGAAGAATTTCTTCACAGAAAAGGCGGTGGACTAGTGGAACAACCCTGCCAGAGGAAGTGGTGGGGGCTGAAACAATTATGGGATTTAAGAATGCATGGGATAGACGTAAGAGAATTCTGGAGGTCAAGGGTAAGGGGCAACAGACTTCTAGGAAAACATAAAGGGAACTTACAAGCTCAAATGGGCAAACTGGGTGGGCCGTAGGCCCTTATCTGCCAACAGTGTCTATGTATCAATTTCCCCACTATGCACTTGCTGACAGGTCTGTAATTGCCTGGCTTGTTCCGCCTGCCACTTTTGACAGGGGAACCACATTGGCAGTCCTCCAATCCCTAGGGACTATCCCAGTGTTTAGCGAGCAGTTGAAAATGGTGGCCAGTGGTGCTGCTAGCACCTATGCCATTTCCCTTAGTATCCTAGGGTTCATCCCATCCAGCCCCATCGATTTATCCACTCTTAATACCCTCAGCCCTTCCAACACCAGGAGGCAGTATTGCGCAGTGGTTTAAGGCTCTGAGGTGCAAACCTGGAGACCTGGGTTTGAGGCCTCCACTTGCATACTGTGTGACCCTGAGCAAGTCACTTAACTTCCTTATGCTCCCAGGTTGCACCTGTAAACAAGCTTCAGCTTAGTGTCTCTCTCTCTCTCCTGGTTTAAAAAAAAGCAAAAAAACACCCTTTCTTCTAGAATGTGAGAGTTAGTGGCCCCTCCATCCCATCCTTTCCGGCCTAACTCCACAGACGGTAGGGGACCTTCTTTCTCCTCCTTGGTGAATACCGAACAAAAATATTGATTTGGTATCTCAACTTTGCCACTATCCCCTTCCTCCCATCAGTCTTCTTTCGTAGCCTTACTATGCCATCCTTATCTTTGGGTTTCTCTCAAACGTATCATAAGAACATCTTGCCCCCTTATTTTGCCCTCTCTGTGAGTCTTAGTTCCACCCTGGCCTTTTTGACCATTTTTCTGGTTTCCCTACTTGCCCTCCAGTACGACTGCCTGTCCTCATCTCTTTGGCTTTCTTTGTAACTTGCCCTTCCAGTACAACAAACCACCACTTATATGACCCCTTACTTGAACGCTTTCCATTCCAAACAACATGAAATCTTTCTGTATTCTGACTATATGCAGTTAGCCCCAGCACTTGTACTGCTCCGGAGAGGAAAGGGTTAACTCTGTGCCAAGGCATAGAACATTGAGCTCGATTTTCAAACCTCTGTCCCAGGTACTCCTCAGTGTAACCATCAGATTCTTTACTCCGTCTTACTGAGAACTCGCTCTGGAGATCCTCTCCTTCTCTTCGGTTTGGTTTCAGTAAAAATCTGTCGGTTTTTCAACAGTTTACTTATTTTTTCGGTATTCTGATCTCTGTCCGTGGTACAGAAAGTGTTTAGTAGGTAGTTTAGTGTTTTGTGGTAGAAATTGTTTTTTGTTTGGTTTCTTCCTGGTTAGGAACAAAAGCAATTCTGTTTTGTTCTTTTTCTGTGTCTTGTATTGTGGTTTCCGGTACCTATTGGATCCTAACAAAAAAGGATAATTTCCTTGGATTTTTTAACCGACCCGTGACACGGTTGGAACCGATAGGTTTGTAGTTGCCTGGCTTAAACTCTGGTAAGGGTAACTTTTTTCCTTTAGGCATGTCTCAGAAACCCAAAAAGAAAACCGGTCCCACTGGGTTCCAGCACCGCACCGAGTGTGGGGAGGCCTTTGCTAATGGTGATCCTCACCTCGTCTGTGTTTACTGTCTGGGGTTTGACCACCTCAAAGCAGACTGCCAAATCTGCAAAAACTTTCCCAAAGCCACTTTAGATAAACGTTTAAGTAGGCTGAAGGAAAGGGAGACCAAGAAATTCGCTGACCCAGATAGCCAGCCTGGTTCGGTTCCGACTGAACCTGAGGGGGTGCCCACTGACCTGGGTACTACCTTCTCGGGCAAAAGGAGAGCCGATTCTGTAGAATTGGTTCCATCTAAGAGAAAGCGCAAGTCAGCTGGTTCGGATCCCGGTTCCCATGTTCTGATCGCTGATGAAATAGCTAAAGTGATTGCTATTGTACAATCGCTTCGCCTGGTTCCAACTGAACCAACACTGACTCAAAGACGATTGGTTCAGTTGGAACTTTCTGCTTCTGAATATGATCCTGAAGCATTTTATGAGGGCGATTGGGAAGGAGATGAAGTATATGAAGAAGAAGAAGAGGATTATGAATACCTAGATGAGCCAGTAGAGCCTGACATCTCCCCAGACAGGCCTTCCAGTGTGTCTTCTCCCAGACATTCTGAGCCCCCCCCTCCCATTTCTTGTGCTACAAGAAAGTGACTGATGCTCTTCAGCTTCCAGTGGAAGAGACTGAACAGGATCAGGAGGAACATGACTATGTTGAGATGATGGATGTCCCAGAGTCCAAAAGGGTGTCTGTCCCTCTGCATAAATCCCTGGAGAAACAGACACAGAAAATTCTTCAGTTTCCAACATCCATACCTCCTGTGGATAAAAAAATGGACAGTAGGTATGCCTTGTCAGGTCCTGGGATGGAATTCCTTACAAATCATTGCAGCCATGTTGGGATTGTGCAAGCTGCAGCCTGTGACAAGGCTAACATTCCCCTGGCATATCACCCCCCCAGATAAGGATTCCAGGAAAGTGGATGCCATGGCAAAGAAACAGTACTTGGCATCCTCTTTGGGGCTCAGGCAATCTAATTACATGGCATATACAGCCAGATACCAGAAATCTATGTGGGATGCGGTTCTGGAGCTGGCTAAGAATGCCCCTCCCCAGCTGGCCAAGTAGCTGGAGCAGGTGGCTGTGGATGGTATTGAGGCATCAAAGGTCCAGTTTCACACTGCTGTTGACTCAAATGATGTGCATTCTAGGGTCATGGCTACATCTGTCTCCATGAGGAGATTTGCTTGGCTCAGGTGTACCAATTTATCACAGGATACCCAGACCAAGGCCATGGATTTTCCTGTCACTGGTAACTCTCTGTTTGGGGAGCAAACAGAGGCTTTCATGAAAAAGATGAATGAATACAGGACCACTTACAAGAGTGCTGCAGCCAAGGAAAAGCAGGTCACTCCTCAGAGGCAGCAATCTAGGGCTGGCAGGGGCAGGCCTTTTCAAAGGCCTCTTTACCAAGCCCAGGCCTCCTCTTCTTTCCAGCAGAGGGGGTCCTTTAGGGGAAGAGGCAGAAGGGGGATGAACAGGACTCCGTCCTCCACTCAGTCTAAGCCCTCTACCAAACAGACACCCTGAGGTGTCAGTCAGGGTCACCTCCTCAATTCCTGTAGGGAGCAGGCTGGCTCAGTACTTCCAGGCCTGGGATTCCATTACCTCAGACAAATGGGTCCTGGAAGTAGTGAGCCAGGGACTTGCTCTCAGCTTCAAAAGGTTCCCAAAAATGAGAGCAAAGTCTTTCAGTCCTCCCTCTCCTTTGGAGACAAAGGCTTTAGAGGCAGAAGTCTCCTCTCTACTGCTGCTGTAAGCAGCAGAGAAAGTACCTCTCTATCACAGTGGAAAAGGACTGTATTCTAGATACTTCCTTACCCCAAAAAAGACAGGGGAGTGGCGACCCATCCTAGATCTACAGTACCTAAACAAACATATACTAAAGCCAAAGTTCAAAATGGTGACTCGGGGAATAATTCTTCCCTCTCTCAGACCAGGAGACTGGCTAGCCTCCCTGGATCTCAAGGATGTCTATTTCCACATACCTATCAAACATTCCCACAGAAAGTACCTCAGGTTCGAGTTGCCCTCAGGCCTCTACCAGTTCAGAGCAATGCCTTTCGGCCTAACATCTGCTCCAAGGGTGTTCAAGTGTCTGGCAGTAGTGGCGGTCTTTCTCAGAAGACAAGGCATCTTACTGTTCCCTTACCTGGACAACTAGCTCATAGTGGGTCATTCCTCAGTCACTCAGAAGCTTCTGGACTCCTTAGGATTCATCCTAAATCTGGAAAAATCTGTTCTGGAACCAGCCCAGCTTCTAACATTTATAGGGGTGGAACTAGATTCTTTCCAGGCCAAGGCCTTTCTTCCTCTTTCAAGTATTCAGTCCCTCATCACCCTGGCTTCCTCTTTTCGTCCACTAGTGTCTCGGCCAGCCAGACACTTCTTACAGTTGCTAGGCCACATGGCAGCTTGCACTGCAGTGTAGTGCAGGGGGCAAGGTTTCAAATGAGAGGTAATCAATTTCATCTAAGATCCTTTTTGTCTCAGAAGAAAGACCCCTTTTCCAAGTTAGTTCCAGTGTCTCAAACTCTGGTTTAGGCTCTCCAGTGGTGGCTGGAGGAGGACAACTTGAGGCAAGGTGTCCCTTTCCTCAGTCACGCTCCAACAGTGATTCTCACCAGAGACGCTTCCCTACTGGGATGGGGAGCCCATCTGGATCAGCTTACTGCTCAGGGAACATGGTCTCATCAGGACTCTGTTCTGCACATAAATCTTCTCGAACTCAAGGCTGTCTTTCTAGCACTTCAAACATTCCTGAACATAATTCAGGGGAAGGAAAGTGGTGCAGATCAGGACAGACAATACCACAACCATGTAGTACATCAACAAGCAGGGGGGCACTCTGTCCTCAGCCTTGTGTACTGAAGCCATGAAAATATGGTCACTAGCTTATTCTCTGCAGGTTTCCCTGATAACTGTACATCTCCCAGGGAAGGACGATGTACTGGCAGATGCTCTCGGCAGGATTTGTCACGATCACCACGAATGGGCCCAGAAACCTCTTCAGATCATTTTCAAAAGGTGGGGCACTCCAGAGATGGATCTCTTTGCAGCCCCGGACAATCATCAGCTTCCCCTATTCTGCTTCAGCCCCCTCTTTTGGGGTCTGTTCCTCAAGATGCCCTCCTGTTGGATTGGACAAGCAGGTTTCTGTATGCTTTTCCTCCTTTTCCTCTGATATTCAGAATTCTGGTCTGGATCAGATCTCAGCCTTGCACTGTGATTCTAGTGGCTCCAGACTGGGCCAGGCAGCCTTGGTACCCCCTACTACTGTCAATGTCAGTGACAATTCCACTTTGTCTTCCCAGACAGTTCAATCTTCTCACCTCCTCACAGGAGAGGATACTGTATCCCAATCTTCTGACTCTCAGACTCGAAGCTTGGCTCTTGAGGAGCTAGAATATGCAAGCCTGCATCTTGCCGAATTAGCCTTGGACATTCTTAAGCTTAGTAGAAAACCTTCCACTAGAAAAACCTACAATTCCAAATGGAAGAGATTTGGTTTCTGGTGTTTTTAGAGGCATATTCAGCTGACATTGCCACTTCGTTGGACTATTTGGTGCATCTTAACAGTTTAGGCCTCAGGCCTACCACTGTCAAAGTGCATTTGGCAGCCATCTCTGCATTCCTTTCAGCTGGGAAGGGTTCTTCCTTAGCCTCCCATCCAGTTTTCAATAGATTTTTCAAAGGTCTGGTTCGTATCAATCCTCCCTTTAGGGACCCTACTCCTGTTTGAGATCTGAATATCTGTATTGCACAGCTTATGCAGCCCCTTTTTGAACCATTATCTTCAGCTGAGCTAAAATACTTGACTTGGAAAACTTGTGTTCCTGGTAGCCATTACCTCTGCCAGGAGAATCAATGAGTTACAGGTTTTATCAGTGGAATCTGATTTCATTTCATTTCACAGGGACAAGGTGGTCCTTCGAACGAATAGAAGGTTCCTCCCCAAGGTGGTATCAGACTTTCATTTGAACCAGTCTGTGTTATTGCCTGTGTTTTTCACTGACCATTCTTCCTCTGGGGAGAGATTACACAGTCTTGATGTAAAGAGGGCCCTTAGTTATTATATAGAATTCACTAAGACCCATAGAAATGACTGTTCACCACTGTTTCTCACTTATGGAGAAGTGGGAAAAGTAAACCTGCCACTAAGAGAACTATTGCCAGGTGGATTGTCTCCTGTATCCAGTTCTGCTACTCAAAGTTGGGGAAAGAGTCACCTTCAGGCCTAAGGGCTCACTCCACCAGAGGTACAGCTGCTTCGGTCGCAGCAGCTAGAGACATACCCTTGGTGGACATTGGTAAAGCAGCCACCTGGAAGTCTGTTTACACATTTACCAAACATTACTCTCTTGACATCCAGTCAAGAAGTGATGCTAGGTCTGGCACAGCAGTGCTGCAGAGCCTGTTTCCAAATCGGGTTCAGGAACTCCCTCCTCCAAGTGGGTACTGCATGGTAGGTAGTCTGCATGTAGTCAGAATACAGCAAGACTTCATGTTGTTTGAAGAAAAAATTACTCACCATAGTAATGTTGTTTCTTCTAATGGAGTCTTGCTGTATTCTGACCTCCTTCCCTGCCTCCCGTCCTGGAAACTAGTTGTTTTGGAATGTGGATTGGCAGAAGCAGTGCTGCACCCCAGAGGTGTGCCTGGGTTACCTTTCCTTAGGGTGAGGTTTTTTATTGTTATTAAGTTTTACTACCTACTTGAATTCATTTTGGGATTCTTGACTCGAGTCTTTTGGACCCTAAAAATCTTCTATTGCCTTTTGGCACAAAATTTTAAAACCAATTTCTGTTTATAGTTAGTTAGCATAGTGCTCGTAAGAATCTGACGGTTACACTGAGGAGTACCTGGGACAGAGGTTTGAAAACCGAGCTCGAGCTCAATGTTCTATGCCTTGGCATAGAGTTAACCCTTTCCTCTCCGGAGCAGTTCAAGTGCCTGGGCTAACTGCATATAGTCAGAATACAACAAGACACCATTAGAAGAAACAACATTACTATGGTGAGTAATTTTTTTCTTGTCTTCCACACCTGGTATTCCTGCTATTCCTCATACACTGTTCACAAATTCCCACATCCTGCCAAAGTCCTCTTTCCTAAAGTCCCACACTTTATTTGGCTGCTTTCCGGCTTACAACTGGACCTCCATCTCCATAGTCCCATAGTTGCTTGACCCCAGTGGTTCCTGAACTGTGATGTAATATTTGGTCATACCTGTAAACAAGTTTTCAGCTTAGTGTGTCTCTCCTGGTTAAACCATTGGGGAAAAATAATATATGGTTAGGGCTTATTGTAGTTGAAAAACAGTGATTTTCTGAACGTTGTTGTACTATTGTTCTGACATCTCATTGATAGTACAATAACTTTTAAGACAGTCCTGCCATTTGATTGGTTCAATCCACGCTCTTTTTAGGGAAAAAATTGAAAAAACATGGTGGCGCGACTTAGCGAATGCCAAGCAGTGCACCGGTGTAGTTCAGACATGGTCAGGAACCCTCTCTCTTACAAAAACAAAGTGAACCTTTTTTTTTGTCATTTCAAAAATTAAACAAAGCGACCATAGGCGTTCATAACCACCGCAAAACAATTATTTTCTCCAACATGGTTGGAGTCTCTACAAGCCGTACCAAGCTGAATAGATTAGAGAAGCTGAAGTGAGCGAGAGCGTCACCAGAAAATGCTGAAGGTAACCAAAAAAAAAAAAGAATGGATCTCTTCTATCTCCAGATGGGCAACAATATACTATATAAAATAGTAAATGGGTGACCATCCACAGTGAAGGCTGTGTTTCCCTTCTCGGCAGTTCATGACATCATGCAAACCTCTCGAGCTTCACTCTCGACGTCTGTATGATGTCATCAACTCCCTCAATGGAAACTCAGCCTTGTTGTGGATGGTCACCCATCCACTATTCTATATATTGTAGACCCTCTCTCTGTTGTTGAGTAGTACAATCTTTGGGGGGGGGGGGCTGAACTAACTGTGTAAGAAAAGCTTCCTGACATGCCTCCACTGGGAGCTTATTCCTTATTCTTGCTGCGAATGGGACCTTGCAGTACACATTGGGCATATTAAAATAATCCTAACAGTACCTCCCTGGACCATGCTGTCCTCCTTATAACCTCACCTAGTTCCCTGTCCACCTTCAGGGCCTGGGATGGCAGTCTGCACACCACTCCTGTTGTGATTATTATTATTAATAATTTTTTATTTTTATAACAGGGCCTGGGATGGCAGTCTGCACACCACTCCTGTTGTGATTATTATTATTATTTTTTTTTTTTGTAATTACCCATTGCTGCTTGTACCCAAAATGTTTCTAATTCCTTGGATTCCCCTAGATTATTCAGCTCTGTGGCCGTTGTTCCCACCTTTATGTAGAGTGCCACTCCTCACCTCTTCCCTTTCCCTGTCCTTCATAAATAACGTATAGCCTGGAATAGCCATGTCCCGGTTGTGGTTCTGTGTTTGTCGCTATGTCCAGCTTTATTTCCATCACTTACTGCCTGCAGCTCTGGGGTCTTGCTAGGCTTCTTACGTTAGCACACTCAACCCTCCGCACTTTGTTGTACCCTTCACCCATACCCTCCCTCCACTGTTGTTTACCGTACCAGTACTTAATATTTGGTGGGAGAAGGCCAGTAGTGCCCCCTAGAGTCATGTTAGTGTTCCTGTTACTGAGAGCCCCCCCCAACCTGTGTAGTTTAAACTATCTCTGAAGTGTTACGCAAACCTTCTTCCCGGCACCCGCTTGCCCTCCTCTTTGGGATGTTGACCATCTACTTTGAACAGCCTCCAACCCCTTCAGGTTGGGCCATAGTCTCCTGGGAAATAAAATCTCACTTCCTTGCACCACCCTTTTAGCTACATATTTAGTGGGAACAAGTGAAACTATTCTCTCTTGTTCAGGGGCAGTCACAGTAGAACCAAAAGGTTAGAAAAGGTAGAGGAAGCAATAGGAATAGCTGGAAAATGGGATCTGAAGGGGACAGATCTCTGTCTAAAAATGGTTAGGAAGGGTAAGAGGGGAAAGAAACCACTATAGTTCTGAAATAGTGCCGTGGAGGGGAGACAGGGAAAAACGGAAGGCATTTATTAGGTTAAAAGGAGTCAAACAGACGAAGACGGGAAGGGGGTGGGGCATACCTGGAAAAATTAGAGCGGCAAACAGGGCATTAAGACAGGCAAAGGTCTGAGGCAGAACTGAGTCTAGTGGAAGGAGTTAGAGAAGGTAACAAGGTGTTTTTTCATTATATATAAGAGCAACACAAAACCAAAGGAAGTGTGATCAGGCTAAAGAAGGGAGGGAAATAAGCAGAGGATAAGGCAAACCTACAGAATGCCCCAACCACTCCCGAAAACACATTTTATATGGGATTTACAAAGTCCCACTTCACCTGGTCATGAGGTGAGGTAGCGACTTGACCACCTTGAATATTTAGGCTCAAAATGGCTAGATATGATTAAAAGTAAATAAAACAAACAAGTAGATAGTATGTGCATTTACAGACTTAAGAAAAAAAAAGTGAAAAAAAGTTAATCACAACTAAAAAAAAAAAAAAAAAAATGAAAATCTTCGCAAAAATATTTCTATGTCCAGCACAAACAAAATGTTTAAATCACTAAAATGATCGTGAGAAACATACTAAGTCCTAAAGAAAGGTGGGAATCATGCATATTTTGTGCAGGCTCTTGCATCCTGCTTCGTGTGAAATAAGGTAGGATTCATGTTGTTTTGTTTTGGGTCCTGCGTGAAACAAGTTTTAACTCGATTCCTGTTTGGGCCCTGCATAAAGCAAGTTACGACTCAACTTTCTCAAAAAGTAAGGAAATTCATTCCAGAAAAACAAAAGAAGAGAAATGAGGGGTTTCTTCAACCCTATTGCCCATCCCCTAGCTGTGCGACCCAAGGCCAAACTATAGGTCCGGGGGCCCTGCCCCATGGTTCTGTTGCTTCAAGCTACAGGTTTGGGGCCATGCTCCACGAATCTTCTGCCTCAAGATACAGGTCTGGGGCCCTGTGCAAATAAGGGTAAGACTGATCTGCTTCTTGCAGGATCCTGCACAAAGAAACTCGTAAGTCCTTTAAGGGACTCATTTGAGCCCGTCACCAAGATCAGAAAGTCCAGGAAGGAAAGAAGGTGTCAGAAATGACAATGGCAGCAAAAGACTGAGTGAAGTAAAGGGGTGAAGTCTGAAAATGATGAAACCAAACTGTTGGAGTGTGACATTGTTGCTGAACAAAATAAGTGTTTTTCTTCAAGGATAGTTTAAACAGATAGGGGTTAAGCAAGAAGAGGGTAAAGCAAAGTTCAGAAAGAATAATGAATTTCTCTGTGGAGTATGCATTAATCCTCAAATGCAAGAGCAACTAGAACAGCTGGTAGTACCAGAAAATATCAAGCCGAGTTCGTACAAATAGTACATAATAGTCCCATGGTTGATCACAGGGGATGTGGCTTCCCAGACCAGGTTGTTATACAGGTGTTTCTGGCCTAGACTCCATGAGGAAGGTCCTGCCTAATGCAGTTCATGTCCTGAATGGCCAAGAGGAAACCCGACAACTAAGAAGAGAAGGTACCCCTGGTACTCCTACCATTGACAGATGTGCCTTTTTGAGAGGATTTCAGTGGCTGTGGTAAGCCTTTGGAGAAAAGCAAACCGGGTAGTCCAGTCATACCTGCAGAGTGCAACTGTATTACTCTGGGTGCCCTGTTAGAAAAGCGTTACCAGAATAGCGCTGCAATTCACAGCTCTAGTCTGGTAAGCGCTACACAGAACAGCGAGGGGGGATTTACAGCACTTGCTGTAAATGCTCCCCTGGTCACTGTCCATGGTGCTGGACAGACACAAGGGCTCCAGGATGCAGGAGGCTGGGCGAGCTGCTCCCAAGGCATGGAGGACTGGTGTATAGAGCAGCTCAGCCAACAGTAGTGGAGACTAGGGTTCTAATCCTGGTCTCCAACTATTTTTACATTGGGACTTAGTATTTATTTACATGGGGCTATGGAAACAATATTCCATGGCCCCACGAATCTTAGCTTTCTCCGTGATCTGCCCCCCACCCCGAGTTAGAATCCTTCAGTCTGGGCCACCCCCTGCAAATGTAAAATTGGTGCTATTTTACTGCATGGTTCTTGACTGTGCTATTCTTGTTGGTGCTGTTTGGACCCAGTGCTGTTACTCTGTACCCAGAAACCATTCCATTGTGTACTGTCATAGCTCCAAAAGTGGCAGCAGAACTTGCAAAAACTTTTCAACAGAGTATACGTAGCCAAGGAAATTATTACCGATCAGCGTAGTAATTTTGGTGCGCAATGGAGTTGTACTGACTTGTGGGTATTTCTACCATAAGAACCTCCCCTTATCCTCAGACTGACGATCATGTTGAGTGTTTTACTCAAAAATGCACATTAAAGTGATTTGTGAAAGGAGAAGGGAAAGATTGGGACTAATTCTTGGCATTTCTCCCTAAGAAGTGCTATATCGGTGACAGCCTAGATGCTGTGAAGGAAATGTCAGTAGACAACTCCACTCAGAAAGAGCACATTACATCTCGTATGTGCTTTCTGACAAGCAGATTGGCAAAATACATACAGACTACCCACAGTAATCAGGAAGAAGTACAAACACACCAGAAGGAATGTTATGATCATGGTGTAAAATGAAATATTTTTGAGCCAGCTGATAAAGTGTGTTAATGAAGTGGCAAGGGCCTTATAAAGTGGTGAGATGTATGGGTGCAGTCAACTGTGAGTTTGAGATCTCTGATAAGAACAATCCTTCCAAAGTATACCATGGTAATCTTCTGAAAAGGTGGATTGAAAAGACACTGAAGGTTACTCTTTTGGTATTACCAGAAACTGTAAATGATGAGGTAATCAGCCTAGTTGGATCCACAGATCCCCATCTGCCATCACGTCTATGTTTCTATAAATTATGCTTATGACAGAGTGGAACCAACAGTAACAGAGTATTTCCTTATCCATATAACAAACTGCAGAAATTTGCTGAAGACGTTTGCCAGTACCTTTAGTGCAGTGCTAGGCCTAACTAAAGGGTCCGGCACATCATGTGACAGTGACAGAGAAAGCCCACACTGTCAGACAAAAGGCATACAGATTCCAGAGCAGTAAAGAGCAGATGTGGTTAAGGAAATACAAAAGATGAAATACCTGGAAATAATCCAAGAACTGAGATATGCTTGGTCAGCACCAGTGATGATTGTAAATAAAAAGGAATGTATGTATGACTTTGTCTTGATTTTAGAAAACTTAATCAAGTGTCAGTATTCAATAGCTATCATATGCCCAGGATAGACAATTTGATGGACAGGTTGGGAGGTGCCAGGTACATCAGCACCCTTGATCTCACCTAGGGTTATCGGCAAATACCCCAGCCAAAGAATCCATACTGCTTTTTCACCACCCATTGGATTCTACCAGTTCACCACCAAGCCATTTGAGTTATATGGCGAACTTGCAGCATTCCAAGGCAACATGGATTTAATTCTTCCTCCCCTCACGGGTTACTGTGCTGCTTATTTAGGTGATGCTGTGGTATATAGTACTGAACACACCTATGAGCAGTCCATTAAAGAAGCAGGTCTGACAGTCACACCAAATGTGCACTGGGCATGCAAGATGCCAGATATTTGGGTTATTGGGTTAGGCTGTGGGTAATGGAGAGGTGAAACTTCCAAAATTGAGGCTGCAGCTAGCAGTCCAGTCCCCAAGACATACTAAGAGCCAGCAGAATAGGCTTGTCGGTCCTTCGTGTCTGCTCGGTATCCAGCCCTTAGTGGGCGCTCCCCCCCCCGGTCCCCGTGAAGGTCAGTTTTGGCTTCAGTACCCCCATGCATCTGTCCCACTCCCTCTTGAAGCCCCCCACAGTGTCTTGCTCGACTAGGCTCCCGGGCAATGCATTCCATGGCTCTACCACCCTATCTGTGAAGTAATGCCTTCTACATTCTCCCCTATAGGTTCCCCCCCTCCAGTTTCCATTTATGCCTTCTGGTTTTGCCCCTTTGCTTTTGCCTGAACATTTCTTTGGCTCCACCCTTGTTAATCCCTTTCACATATTTGAAAACCTCAATCTTGTCCACCCTATTTCTCATCTCCTCCAGTGAGTACAGCCCAAGACAAAGAAGCATATCACATCTTTCCCATGGCTTACTGGGTATTACCAGTGATTTGTCCCCATTGTGTTTGATTAGCTACTCCCCTTACTGAGCCCACAAAAAAGCGTTACCCAAATAATACAAAGCAGTCCCAAGAATGTGAATAGGCATCTCAAGCCATTAAGACTGCTGCGGCCCCAGTTATTTAAAAAGAAAATATTTAAAAAGCAGTTTATGTTACAGACTAATGCTTTGAGGTAGGTATAGGTACAGTCCAGAGCCAAAATATAGCTGGGGAAGAACATCCCATACTGTATATCAGTAGGGAACTGCATGACAGAGTAGTATTCTACCACTGAAGAGGAATGCTTGCCAGCCTAATGGGAATAGATGCTTTGAAGTTTTGTCTGTTACGTGCTGAATTGGTACTAACAGACCACAACCCTCTTTGTTGCATTAACCAGAATCTCAGAAATCATGAGATGGTACCTGACATTGCAGCCATGCAAATTCAGGATGGTCCACAGAGCAACAGGTCCACACTGCATGTTAAGACAGATTTTCTGTCAAGATGTGGTTCAGGGGTTGAGAATTCATGAGGCTGATTAAAAATTGTGTTTGCCTAACAAACGTTTTGCTAAAAAAGATATTACAGAAAAAGAATACTTCTAATTCCAAGAATAGTATATTTGATAAAAAGCCGATAGAGTCAAGGGAGGTTAAGGAAACTTGTTTACAGAGAAAAAGAGAGAAAATAGACTCCCTTGAGTCCAGTAGACGCCATATGGTGTCGGAACCTCCATTACAGAGCCTGACCCAAAATGGGCACCAGGACTCAATGAGTTAAGGGGGTGGAGGATGTGACAGAGTTAGGACCCTGTACTATTTTATAGGGAAATACATTATTACTAAAAACCTATTCAGACAACATGAAGTCTTGCTATATTATGACTAATGCAGTTTGTCCCACCATTAGAACTGCTCCGGAGGTGAAAGAGTTAACTTCCATGCCAGGCATGGAACTTGGAGCGCGAGCTCGGTTAGAGAAGCTCTGTCTGGAGGATTTCAAACTGAAACTGTCAGATTCTTTACTCCGCCTCACTGAACAGTCGCTCCGGAGATTCCTCCTTCTGCTCGGTTCATTTCTCGGTTTAAAACAGTTTTTCTCGGTTAAATTCAGCCGCGATTATTATTATTTTAATCGCAAACCGATCGGTTCAAGCTCTGTCTGTGGTATTGTAAGTAATAGACAGGTTTATTTCTGTGTGGAACTTGTAAATGTTTATCGGTTCGGTTTGAACCGATCAGGTTGTTTTAAAACTTTATTCTCAAGCATTTGGAAAACCAAAAAAGCAGCTCCACGCTGGAGCTGTGCAAGCCCAAATCAGTCTCAGTCAAATCCAAAAAAAGGGCAGCACCAGCATCCGTCTCAATTTATGAAAACAACATTTATTGTATTACATGACTGTAAAGAAGCAGTGGCAATAAAGGCAGACTCACAAGCCCCGACCGGTTTCGTGCATGCGCACTTCCTCAGGGAGCTCAAGCATTTGAAAGCTTTTAGAGTGCGGTTCCCGGTTCTTATCGGTTCTAAAAAAAACGGATTTCATTACGGTTTTTTCCATGACCCGTGACACGGTTGGGAACTGATAAGGGTGTCTTGCCTGGCACTGCCGGAAAAAGGGCAGGTTTTTGGTTAGGCTGGCATTATGTCTGAGAAACCCAAAAGAAAAACCGGGCCCACTGGGTTTCAGCACTGTAGTGTCTGTGAGGAAGCCTTTGCCAAGGCTGACCCACACACCACATGTGTATATTGTCTGGGGTTTGACCACCTCAATTCAGACTGCCAGATTTGTAAGAATTTCCCTGCAGCCACCCTAGATAAGAGAGTTGGTAGGCTCAGGGAACGAGAGGCCATAAAGTCTGCTGACCTGGATGGCCAGCCCGGTTCGGTGCCAACCGAACCGGAGGGAGTGCCCTCTGACCAGGGCGAGACTTCCTCGGGCAAACGTAAAGCTGACTCTGAGGAGCCAATTCCAGCAAAGAAAACTAGAAATCAGCAGGTGTGGAGTCATAAATTCCTTCTCCAACTGCTGCAGAGATAGCTAAAGCAATACAAATTGTCCAGTCACTTTCTCCAGTTCCGTCCGAACCACCACTATCTGGCAAAAGGTCGGTTCGGCCGGTTCCACCGGCTCAAGAATATGATATAGAAGAGTTTTATGAACCAGAGGAGGGGGAGGATGATTATGAACAGTGTGAATGTGACTTTGAGAGTCTGGATGTGCCCATTGAACCGGACATCTCCCCAGACAGACCTTTAGAATCTCCCCGTACGCTTTCTGAGTCCCCTTCTCATTTTCTGTTTTATAAAAAAGTTGCTGAAACCCTCCAGCTCCCATTGGAGGAAGCTGTGGATGAGCAAGAGGAACCTGACTTTGTGGAAATGATGGATATCCCAGAGTCCAGGAGATTGTCTATTCCTTTACATAAATAATTTAGGAAACGAACAATAAAAATTTTAAAAGCTCCTAATTCTGTGCCTCCTGTGGACAAAAGGATGGACAGGAGGTACACTTTGTCAGGTCCTGATACAGAATTTCTTTCACAGCAATGCAGTCATGTTGGGGTAGTTCAGGCTGCAGCCTGTGATAAGGCTAATATTCCCCTGGCTTCACATCCTCCTGACAAGGACTCCAGGAAGATTGATGCCATGGCTAAAAAACAATACATGGCAGCGTTCTTGGGACTCAGACAAGCAAATTACATGGCTTTTGTGGCAAGATATCAGAAATCTAGATGGGACACTGTCATGGCTTTAGCCAAACAGGCCCCTGGCCAGCTTTCCAAGGAGCTGGAGCAGGTGGCTGCTGATGGTATTGAGGCATCCAAGGTGCAATTCCATGCTGCTGTGGATTCTAATGTATTATTCTGTAGAGTCATGGCTACATCTGTGGCCTTTCATAGATTGGCTTGGCTCAGGTGTACTAATTTGTCACAGGATACCCAGACTAAGGCTATGGATTTTCCTGTGGTGGGAAATTCTCTGTTTGGGGAGCAGACAGAGAATTATATGAAGAAAATGGATGAATATAGAACCACTTATAGGAGTGCACTAGCCAAGGAGCGGCAAGCCACTCCTCAGAGACAGCCCCCCAGGGGTAGAGGCAGGCCTTTCACAGGCCTTTTTATTAAACCCAGGCCTCCTCTTCGGCTTATGCTCAGAGGGGGTTCTTTAGAGGGAGAGGCAGACGGGGTGCAAGCAGGCCTGCTCCCACCCCTCAGCCTAAAGCCCTTGTCAAACAGGCACCCTGATGGGGTGCCCAGGGCCGGTTCTCCATTACCTGTAGGGGGCAGGCTGGCTTACTTCGTTCAGGACTGGGAGTCTTTAACATCAGACAAGTGGGTCCTGGAAGTAGTAAGCCAGGGTCTGGTTCTCAGCTTCAAAAAATTTCCAAAGATGAGAATCAGATCTTTTCCACCTGCAAATCCTCTAGAGACTTTTGCTTTGGAAACAGAAGTCTCAACCCTCCTGGCTCTCAGAGCTGTAGAAAGGGTTTCTCCCCTACACCAGGGTAAGGGTCTGTACTCCAGGTACTTCCTTACCCCAAAAAAGACAGGAGAATGGCGGCCCGTTCTGGACCTAAGATATCTGAACAAGCACCTTTTAAAACCAAAATTCAAAATGGTGACTCTGGCAATGATTTTACCTTCCCTAAGGCCAGGGACTGGCTAGCTTCCCTGGACCTCAAGGATGCCTACTTCCATGTTCTTATCAGAAGCTCCCACCGAAAGTACCTCAGATTCGAACTGCCCTCAGGCCATTACCGGTTCAGAGCAATGCCCTTTGGCCTTACCTCTGCCCCAAGGGTATTCACAAAATGCCTGGCAGTAGCAGTTGCTTATTTAAGAAGGCAAAGGATTGCCATCTTTCCCTACCTAGACGACTGGCTCATTGTGGGTCAGTCTCCAGACCAGGTCAAATCACACCTGCAAGTTACCCAGCAGCTGCTCACCTCTCTGGGCTTTCTTCTCAATCTTCCAAAGTCAGTTCTGGAACCTGTCCAGGTACTCACCTTTATAGGTGCAGAATTGGACACAAGGCAGGCCAGAGCCTTCCTTCCCTTGGAAAGGGTAAGGAACCCAGTGGCTCTGGCCTCCTCCTTCACTCTGCAGGTCTCTCGACCAGCAAGGCATTTTCTACAGCTCCTAGGACACATGGCTGCTTCCACAGCTGTAGTGCAAGGAGCAAGATTTCAGATGAGGGACATTCAGTTCCACTTGAGAGCCTTTTGGTCTCAAAGAAAAGATCCCCTATCCAAATTGATCCCAGTGACTCGAACCCTGATCCAGGCCCTTCAGTGGTGGCAGGATCAGAGCAATCTGAGACAAGGGGTCCCTTCCATCCCTCTATCTCACTCCTTGACCCTTACCACAGATGCGTCCCTTTTGGGATGGGGAGCTCACATGGGCAATCTCTCCACCCAGGGATTGTGGTCCCCTCAGGAATCTCTGCTCCACATCAATCTGTTGGAACTCAGAGCTGTTTTTCTAGCACTTCAGGTTTTTTCTGCTTCTGTTCAGAACAAAGTGGTACAGGTCAGAACAGACAACACCACTACAATGTGGTACATCAACAAACAAGGGGGCACTCGGTCTTCGGCCTTGTGCACAGAGGCAATGAAGTTGTGGTCTCTGGCTTATTCCCTGAACACTTCCCTCATAGCAGTTCACCTCCCAGGCAAGGACAATGTCCTGGCAGATGCTCTCAGCAGGATTTCCCAGGGCCATCACGAAAGGTCACTGGATCCCCGAGTACTGGGGATAGTTTTTGCCCGATGGGGCACCCCTCAGTTAGATCTTTTTGCAGCCCCAGACAATCATCAACTTCCACTGTTTTGTTGCAGGCCCCCAGTGATGGGCTCAGTCCCCCTGGATGCCTTTCTCCTCGATCGGGAAGGGAAGTTTCTATATGCCTTCCCCCTCCTGTTCAAGGTGCTAGTCAAAATCAGATCTCAGCCCTGCAAGATGATTCTGATATCTCCAGATTGGGCCAGGCAGCCCTGGTACCCACTCCTTCTGTCCTTAGCAGTCCATCTTCCCCTGTGTCTCCCCAGGAACCACAACCTGTTAACTTGTGCCCAGGGGAGAGTTTGGTATCCCAATCTCAAATCCCTCAATCTCAAGGCCTGGCTCTTGAGGAGTTAGAATTTGCTGACCTACACCTTTCTCAAGGTGTTATCGAAATCCTGAAAGCTTCTAGGAAGCCTTCCACTAGGGCTACTTATAACTCTAAATGGAAAAGGTTTTCCATATGGTGTTCTGGGAAGCATATTTCCCCGGAATCTGCTGATTTGCCCATTGTTTTGGACTATATGGTCCATCTTAATTCTTTGGGACTGAGACCAGCTACCCTGAAAGTGCATTTGGCAGCTGTCTCTGCTTTTATTTCAGCAGGAAAGCCCTCTTCTCTTCCGCCACCCTGTATTTTCCAAGTTTTCAAAGGATTACTTCATACTAATCCACCTTTCAGGAACCCTGCTCCTGCCTGGGATCTTAATGTTTGCATTGCTCAGCTGATGCAACCCCCCTTTGAACCTCTGTCTTCGGCAGAGCTTAAGTACTTGACTTGGAAAACTGTTTTTCTAGTAGCCATCACTTCTGCCAGGTGCATAAGTGAGTTACAAGCTTTGTCAGTGGAGACTGACTTTATTTCCTTTCACAGGGATAAGGTAGTCCTCAGGGCTAACAGGAAGTTTTTGCCTAAGGTGGTTTCAGATTTCCACCTTAATCAATCTATCTCCCTTCCAGTGTTCTTCACTGATTATTGCTCCTCTGGTGAGAGGAGATTGCACAGCTTAGATGTTAAGAGGGCCCTAAGTTACTACATAGAGCGTACCAAGGGTCACAGGTTCGAATCCCTCCAACTTTTTCTCACTTATGGTGAGGTTGGGAAAGGGAAGCCTGCCACTAAGAGATCCATTGCCAGGTGGATTGTCTCTTGTATCCAATTTTGCTATCAAAAACTGGGAAAGGTTCCCCCTTCAGGCCTGAGGGCTCACTCTACCAGAGGTACAGCTGCATCTCTTGCTGCTGCCAGAGACATCCCTATCTTAGAGATATGTCAAGCAGCTACTTGGAAAACGGTACACACTTTCACCAAGCATTACTCCCTGGATATCCAGGCCAGGAGGGATGCTCGGTTTGGCACAGCCGTGCTTCAGAGCCTATTCCCTAAGTAGGTTCTGTCCCTCCTCCATGGAGGTACTGCTGTGTATTCTGCATTAGTCATAATATAGCAAGACTTCATGTTGCCTGAAGAAAAAATTACTCACCTTAGTAATGTTGTTTCTTCTCATGGAGTCTTGCTATATTATGACCTCTCCCCCAGCCTGCCCCTCTCAGAACTTCTACTTGGGGTATGGGGTGGGCATTCCAGTGTTGGCACTTTTTTGATGCCCATTTTTTGTTTCCACCCCTTCTTTTTGGGGTGTTTGGGTGTTGTGTTTTATATTATATTATCTTATCTTATTTTTCTGGTCTCCTGACTTGAGTCTTAGTGTTGGGACCAGGAAAAATGTGTTAATATTTAAGTAGCCAGTTGGCTAATGTAGGTTACATCTTCCACACAGAACCTTAGTGAGTTTTGCTCGTAAAGATCTGACAGTTTCAGTTTGAAATCCTCCAGACAGAGCTTCTCTAACCAAGCTCGCGCTCCAAGTTCCATGCCTGGCATGGAAGTTAACTCTTTCACCTCCGGAGCAGTTCTAATGGTGGGACAAACTGCATTAGTCATAATATAGCAAGACTCCATTAGAAGAAACAACATTACTAAGGTGAGTAATTTTTTCTTCTGTTCTATCGTGCCCTATCCTTTACTTCTCCTTTATATCTTTAAAAAAAATGGCTGTGCAGTCATGTTCCTGTGGGATCTAGGAGCTGGCCTCTCTTAGTGTCTGATTACCCTCCGCTCCTTCTCTGTACTTCATTGTTTTGTTTCCAGTGCCCTCTTTGTTTTTCTTTTTTCTTTCTCTGTCATAGTACATGGTAACCCCCAATGAAGTAAGAGTTACAGGGTCTGTAATCACAGGTTTAGAAGTTTAAATGACTATGAACTGCTCCTCAAGCTGTAAAAAAGGGACATTTTGGTTTTTTTTAAACTAGGAGTTTTATTTAAAGTATAGATCTACTCTGAAGGCAGGAAGGAGTTAATGTTTTCAGGTTGAGATAGAGTTTTTTTTGCCTTTTTTTCTGCTTGTTTGTCTCGAGAAGCTTAGGAAGGACATCTAACTGAGTGTGGTGTGAAAGTAACGTGCAGGTCAGAACGGAAAAGTAATGCATATGCATAGGAAGGTGGCAGAAAGTGGGAAGGGGGCTCGCAGTTTCAGTGAGAGCGTGCTGCTGGATTTTGGAGTTACAGAAGTATCTGCCTTTGGATTTAACATCTGCTGAACTGTTACTACACTTGTCTTTCAGTAAACTTTGGACTGTACTCCAAAAGGGAGCATTCTAAACTCTGTTTGGTAGCACTTGAGCCTCCTCTCCTGACAACAAAAATGTTGTGGGCTTGTAGTTCTGTGGGAGGTAGTTGTAGGGTATGGCCTTTATTATTTGGATTATTGGGGGTTGTAGGGTGTGTGTGTGTGTGTGTATTGTCTGGTTAGTTAATTTTGCTCTATATTAGTTAGGTTGTATGTGGCTTGTGCTCGTGTTTTATAGGGGTGTTTTTAGACAGGTGTGGAGTAAGATCAGCTTGGCTGAATTTTAGTTAGAAGACAGTGGTAGTGGTAGTGGTGCTGGTCCATTAAGATGTGCTGGGGCTTCAGACCCTTGCAGACTGCCTACAATGCATCTCAACTGCGCAACCTCCATCCCTTTGCTGACCTCCCTGTGACAGCGAGGTGCTGTTGCGAGGTCGGCATTACTAGGGAACGGGGAGGTTGGTGGTGACAGGGTGCTGTGGGCCCAGCAGAGGTGAGAGGTATTGGGGTGGTTAGGTACAGGAGATGCCCTGGGTTCAGACAGAGCATAGAGAGAGGCCAGACATGTTTGGTCTCTGTCCCCAGTGTTCCCAACAGACCAAGTGGGCAGGTAACCAGAGGGGCTGCAGCATCTACCAGTTCCCTGCGGGCAGTGCTGTGCAATGCCAGATCTGTGAGGAACAAGACTGAAATTATGGCGGAATGATTTCCCCAGTTGCTGTGGCTTGCATCACAGAGACCTGATTGGGGGACGAGACTGGGCCTGTTTTGGAGGCATCTGTCCTGGTTGGGTAGTCTGTGGTGCACTACCTGTGGTGGGAACACAGGGGTGGGGGAGTGGCCCTTTGTTTTAGATCTGACCTGGGATTCACCATGCACCCAGTGGAGATGACCAGGTCCTTTGAGTGTGTGTGTGGCTATGCATGGGGGTCAGGGTGCAGGCTGCAGGATTCTTCTCATTTACCACCCTCTGGGGGCGGGGAGAGATTTCCTGCAGGAGGTTTTCAGATTTTGTCGCTGACACGGTGTTGGGAGTCCCGCAAATGTTTGATACTGGGTGACTTCAATGCCTGGGTCAACAACGAAGCCTCACAATTTGGTTCTCATCTCCTCCAGTTGATGTCATCACTGGGCCTGTCGCAGGTAGTTACTTCCATGACCCATCACCACGGCCACATGCTGGACCTGGTGTTCTTACTGGGGCTTGAGTTAATTAACCTTGCGATTGATCAGTTTGTATGGTCTGATCATTGCAGGGTGAAATTCATGGTCAGCGCGCCCCCTGAGAGTCCCTCCCCTGTTGAGATGGTCAGCTATCGCCCGCTAAGGGGTGTCATCGAGGCACAGGTCAGGAAGCATAGGAAAACCAGAAGCAGTTTCAAAATTCACAGATAGCGTTTTATTTTTCTCCATAACAGCAAAATAAAAAATAAAAATTTGTTCAGTATAACTATTTACAAAAGCAGTGCAAACAGAAAATACAGAGTCCTTCTTCTGAGTGTTTCTTCTCAATTTTAAATCTCAGTCTTTCACTCTTTGTCTTTAGCAAAAGCATTGCTGCTCTTTTTATAAGTCTCTGGGAACTTGTTAAGAGAGCCTGCTTCTCACAGAATGTTCTTGTAAGTTTTGATGTAGGTGCAGCAAAAAGAACATAGTGACCCAGAACTGACCTATTGTTTACAGCTCTGCAAAAGGCTTAAAATCTGCATTTCAGGTTAACCTCTTGAGTTCCAAATATCTTTTTGCAATCATTTCAACAGTATAACTATATGCAGTTTTAAACAAAGGGATCCCAGTATCAGTGACATTTCCACATAAAGATTCACATATATTTTTATACCTGCAGATATGCAAGGGGGAAGAAAAGACAGAAATAGCAAGGGAAGGCAGAGGGATAGCGAGAGACGGAGAATTGCAAAACCGTCGGAATGATCAGTTCCTAGGTCCCACAAGAAAATTTGGTTGCACAACTAGACAGAGGAGAGACAGAAAAGGAGCGGAAAGAACAGACCCTTGCATTTAAACTTCTTTCTGCACAACAAATGGGGCTGGGCCTTATTCAACCCCATCACATACCCCCTTCTTTAAGAGGGAACCTGTTTTACAAAAACAGGTTTCCAAAACGTTCTATTAAATTCCTGTCTAACATTAGTTTATAACCTTTACAGTTCAGTGCATATGCAGTATAGCAAATGATGAAATGTAAACTCGTACATTTTTTTCAACCTTCAGAATTCTCAATTCCTGATCCATATCTTGACAGAAAATCAGCATTGACGTTCTCTTTCCTGGATATGTGTATCACTTTAAATTTAAATAGCTGTAGTGCTAAGTGCCACCGTAGTAGTTATAGAATTTTTATCCTTCATTTGGTTACACCAGCAGAGAGGATTATGATCTGTTACAAGTACAAAGCCATCTCCTAGTAAGTAAAACTTAAAGGACTCCATGGACCATTTTGCCGCAAGGCATTCCTTTTCAATGTTGGAGTACCTTTTCTCTCTGTCTTGCAATTTCCTACTTATGTATAGAATAGGATACTCTTTCCCATCTATATGCGGACTCAAGATTGCACCTAGGCCTACCTCTGATGCATCAGTCTGCAACAAAAGCTGTTTCCAGTCTGCATGGGACAGACGTAAGGCAATTTTGGTGGGGGTAGGAAGAAGTAGGCTGTTGGTTAACTAGGATCTGCAGCTTATCCAATAGATAGGGGAAATGAGCAGACTAGGTGGACCAAGCGGTCCTTATCTGCCATCAAAGTCTATGTTTCTCTGTCTGGGCTTCTTATAAAACAGGGGCTGAACATAATACAGCCTTCCTGGCCTGAAAAGCCTCATCACACTCTGGAATCCATTTCACATTATAGGAATCGTTTCTTTGTGAGTTCAGTGAGGGGAGTAGCTAACTCGGCAAAGTGGGAACAAATCTCCGATACCCTACCCTTCTACTTCACCTTCATTTTACCCTGTGCACCCCACCCCCCAAATTTCTAGCTCTCTTCCCGTTCCCCCAAATTGCTCCCCCTTACTGGCCTCCCTTGACCTCTAACAGAATGCAAGGGACCCCGAATACTCTCCATGGGTCCCTCTCCTACCCCCAAGGGGTTGTATCTCTCATCTACTCCCTTCCCCCACCATCCCTCCTATCTCCCTAGACCTGCAGTCCTCTTGCAGGGTTCTTAGCATCTTGAAGGGGTCCTGCTGTGTCAAGGCTTGTCTCCTCTCCTTCCCCCTCCCCCATCTACCTGTCTCCCTAGACTTTCCAGTCTCCTTGTAGGGTTCTCAGCATCCTGAAAGGGCCCTACTGCACCTAGGCATGTCTCCTCTACTTTCCCTCCCCATTCAACCTTTTTTTCCTAGTCTTCGCAGACCCCTTGCAAGGTTCTCTGCATTCTGAAGGGGTCCTACTGAGCCTAGGCTTGTCTCCTCTCCTTCCCCTCTTCCATCTACCTTTCTCTTCGCATTCCCCCTTGCAGGGTTCTCAGCATCCTGAGGGGGTCCTACAGCACCTAGTTTTGTCTCCTCTCCTTCCCCTCACCTATCTACCTTACTCCCTGGCTATTGCAGTCCCCTTGCAGGGTTCTCAGCATCCTGAAGGGGTCCAACTGAGCCCAAGCATATCTCCCCTATTCTGTCTAGCCACTATCTTGGCTTTCCATGACTACTAGCAGGGTCCAATGTATCCCAATAGACTATTGATTAGTTCCCATCCCCTCCAAAGGTGTGAATTCTCTTCCCCTCGAGGGTTCAATTCTCACTCACTCCCTCTCCTATCACTCTCTTAATCCCTATCTACTGACCTTCCCCAACCCCCTTGCTGGGTACCCCGCATCCTGAAGAGTCCTCTCTTGGGTTAGGTCCTATTCCCCCTCCTAGCATTATCACATCTCCTCCTTCTCTCTCCTCCCTCTTTAAATCCCTACAGCCTTATCCGCCTTTATATCTAGCTCCACAGCCTCCTAGCAGGTTTCCCCACATCCTGAAGTGGTCTCTCTGGGACACTGCCTTATCCCCTTTTCTCTGGTCCCCCCAGTCCCTTTGCAGGGTTCCTCGCATCCTGAAGGGGTCTCCAGGGACACGACTCTTCCCCCTCCCCCACTTCACCCCTCCCTTTCCCCCCTTTTCTTTCACGTAAGCACTTGTTTACTTATTAACCCAGCACTTCTTATTGTCCACTCTACCTATTATGCGCAACACTGTTGTAACACTGTTTGTAACACCTGCCTTACAACTGTATGTTAATGTTGATCTTATAACTTGAATGTTTAATGTCTCATTCCTGTTGTACCCCTTCCCCCCCCAGGTCGCACCAGGAGACAAGCGACTTGTCGCTCAGTGTGCCTTCCTGGTGAAACATTTCAATAAATAAATAACCAGCCAGCCCTAAAAATGACCTGACGTATTTCTTGATTTTGGGGACAGGACTGTTAGCTACAGCTTCTAGCTTGGAAACCTCTGGCTTGACTTCTCCATTTCCCAAAACATAGCCCAAATATCTGTTTTCCTGCATTCTCAATGCACACTTGACAGGATTAATTGTCAGACCTGAATTTTTGATGGCTTGGATAACTGCTCATAGGTGTTCCAGGTGGCTTTTCCAGTCTGGACTGTACACCATGACATCATCCTGGTACGCAGCACAATAACCAGTGTGAGGGGATAAAATTACATCCATGTACCGTTGGAATGTAGCGGGGTGCGCCATGTAAACTAAACGGCATCATGGTGAACTGACAGAATCCTATTGGAGTGACAAATGCAGTTTTATCTTTGGATTCTTTAGCTAGTAGGATTTGCCAGTAACCCTTGGTGCGATCGAGGGTACTGATCTACTTGGCACTCCCCAATCTGTCCACCAAATCATCTATTCTGGGCACAGGATAACTGTCAAATTCTGACACTTGATTAAGTTTCCTAAACTCAAGGCAGATTCTTACACCCCCTTCTTTTTTGTTGACAGTCACCATTGGTGATGACCAAGCACTTCTAGACTCTTCTGTGATACCCAGTTCTTTCATTTTTTATATTTCCATAACCATATCAGCTCTTAACCGCTCTGGTAATCTATATGTCTTTTGTCTAATAGGGTGACCATTCTTTGTAACTATTACATGCCCGACTCCTTTTGCTCGGCCTGGTACCGTGGTGAAAGTACTGATAAATGTCTTTAGTAAGTTAAGAATTTCTGTGGTTCGGAGGTTAAGGAAACATTCACCTTTACAGCATCAGCAGTTACAGTTTGTTCCAGTCTGTTGTAAGCTACATCAGTATCTTATTTATCTTTTGGTGTTTTTTTCAACCCATTTCTTAAGGAGGTTAGCATGGTATATCTTGGTAGGATTTTTCCTATCAAGGGTCTCAATCTCATAGTTAACTGTGTAAGTATGTCTAAGCACTTTATAAGGCCTTTGCCACTGTACTAACAGTTTATTTTCTGTAGTGGGTAACAGTAGCAAGATCTTTTCACCTGGCTCAAAAACGTTTTCTTTTACCCCATGGTCATAATATGCCTCCTGCTGGTTTGGGGCCTCTTCCTGATTACTATGGGTGATGGCCGCCAATAGGCGAACTCTGGTGGCCACAGGGGACTGCAATGGAGCCGCTCATTATCGGGGCGGGCATATTTTGAATGCTGTGGATCCTAGTGGGGCAACATAATGACAACCCATGCCCGCCTCGAACGCACAGGTGCCAACCGCAGTGGAACTCCAGCCTCCAACAGGGGTCCATCGTAAGGCCAGACACTCAACCCCACCCTCCCCAGAGTAGGAGAGCAGTCCACGGACGCTCAATCCTACCCCCTCCCAGCCGGCCCTCCGACTCTGAGTCTGTTCCCGAACCTGGGTTGTCGGCACTGCAGACGGCGATTGTTCCTCTGCACCAGTGGACTGGCCTATAGTTTCAGCATTTTCATGTGTTTGTCCCTTATGTCCGTCAATCTTTTTTTTGCCACAGTTTCTTCAGGCGTTGTCTTTCTTTCCTGGACTTCCGGATCTTGGAGCTGTTCTCAAACAAGTCTGAATCAAAATCAGCGAAAGGAAAAGAGTCCCCACCATCTGAGATTTTCAATGCCTGAGCTCTTGTCACCACAGCTGCTTAAATATCAGGATTTACTCCCTCTTTGATTAACTCCGTAAATTCTAAAAAGTAATTTCCAATTATTACAGGTACAGGTAACTTAGATACTGCCCCCACTTTCATTTGGTGCAACACACCCTTAATATTCAGAGTTACTTGGGTGGTGGGATAGTATCGAGTGTCCTGTGGATGCAGATGACACCAGTACCTTGTCCTTTTGGACACTGTTTTCCTAGCACTTCAGTATGTACTAGGGTCTGTCTGCTTCCCAACTCTAGAAGTACCTTCACAGTCTTCTCTCCCCTACCTTCACATCTGTTAAGTACTTGTCCCAATTTGCTCAGGACAAATCTGCTCCAGTGTCACTCGTCTTACTACGGCAATTTATTGCAATATGATCTGGCTTATTACAGTTATAGCAAATAAAGTCTTTGGGTGCAGATTTGTTACCCCCACCTGAGTTCTTATCAGACTTGGAGTTTAAATGGGAAAAAGTGTGTCTTACTGGTGCTTGGCTGTTGCCTCACTGCTGTGGCGTCTGTCTGGCCATTTGGTAGTCTTCAGCCAAAGAAGCAGTCTTTTCCCCACTTTCTGGTCTGTGTTCTTTTACCCAGAGCTGTACATCTGTAGGCAGGATGTAGATGAATTGCTCCATTGCAAGTGCTTCGATGATCTGTGGAAGTGTTTTGCACACTGGTTGGAGCCATTTCCTAAGGAGTTCTCTGAGTCGGGTAAAGGCTTCTTGAGGATTGTCAACAGAGTTGTACTTCAGAGACCTGAATCTTTGCCTGTAGGTCTTTCCTGAGATGTCATACCATTTCAGGATTTCGCTTTTCACCAGGTCATAGTTTTCTGACTGTGCAGTGTCCATATTGCTGTAGGCAAGTTGGGCTTTCCTTGTCAGGTAAGGTACCAGTCTGATTGCCCATTGCTGATTTGGCCACTGGCAAGCTGCAGCAACCCTTTCAAAAGTTGTCAAGTATGCTTCAATATCACCCGAGGGACACAGCTTTGTAAGTTTAATGTCTTTTAAGCTGCTTATGTTTTGTTTCGGTGCCAGAACCCCCAGCTGTGATAGCTTGCAAGATATCCATCCATCGCTGCATCTCTTCTTTTCTCTGCTTCCTGAGTTGTTGCATTTCTTCTTTTCTCTGTGCCTCTAAATGTTGAATCACTTTTTCTCTCTGCTGCTGCATCTCCTCTCTTCTCTGTTTATCCATCTCTGTTTGTTGTATAGCCCACCATTTGAAAAAGGCAGTCAGGCTTTCAGGTTCTGTCACTGTCTGTTCTTTTGTTTCCATTGCTGGTGCTGGCTGTACAGTCTCAGCTTGGACTGCTAGTTTGGCTGCCATTCTTCTGGTAATCACTCCTGGACTTGCTACTGCAGAATCCATACCTTTTTGCTATGCTTCCCTGGTACTAGATCCAGTACCCACACACAAAACGCCTGGCATAGAGTATGCTCAGCGTAAATCCCACTTAGGCTGGCACTGTCTGTCGTTGAGGCACAGGTCAGGAAGCATAGGAAAACCAGGAGCAGTTTCAGAATTCACAAATAGCGTTTTATTTTTCTCAATAACGGCAAAATAGAAACAATCAAGTACCTCAAGGGAATCAACATAGTCCAAGAGGGTAGCATCTTTCAGAAAAAGAGATGCGTAAGAACAAGGGGTCACAATTTGAAGATAGAGGGGGGACGGCTCAGGGGCAACATGAGGAAGTATTTTTTCACAGAGAGGGTGGTGGACACATGGAACAGCCTTCCAGAGGAGGTAGTGGGGTCAAAAACAGTGGGGGAATTCAAGAATGCATGGGACAGACATAAGACAATTCTAGTGGGAGGGTAGGAGGAAGTAGGCTGTTGGTTAACTAGGATCTGCAGCTTATCTGAAGGGTAGTGGAATGGGCAGACTGGGAGGGCCAAATGGTCCTTATCTGCTGTCAAAGTCTATGTTTCAGTTCCGGGACTATTTCAAAGACAAGGTCCAGGAGTTCCTTCAGTATAACAATACCCTGGAGGGAACCAAGGTGGTCCTCTGGAATGCACTTAAGGCAGTACTTAGGGGCCACATCATTCACTATATGTCTTAACCAAACCAGAGCATGAAAGGAACAGTTGCAGAATCTGTAGGACACCCTACACTTTCTGCAAACAGTGCACCAGCAGGGAGACCCTTTGGTACTACCTCAAATAAAACAAGTTAAGGCCGATCTTGATGTTCCCTGTTTACAACAGACTGAGATGGCCTTGATGTTTCTGAGGCAGAAATATCACGAAGTGGGCCCTGGGGCGTCTCGTCTGATGGTGTACCTACTCCGAAAGCAAAGATGGGTCACAGCTATCATCACCATTTACCATCTAATAACAGGTGCCCAACATAAAAAACTGCATGATATTACAAATGCATTCTGTGCCTATTATCAGTCCCTCTACTCCCCCGACCACCTGGAGTACCAAGAAGCCGTACAAAGGTTTCAAGCAAAAATTTCGTTACCTTCATTAACAGAGGGCCAAAAGGACAGTTTGACTGCTCTGGTCTGGCATGGAGAGTTAGAGGCAGCCATTGTTCAAAATGTTTGCTCCAAGACCATGAAGGCCCTAGGTCCAGATGGCTATGGTGCAGAATTTTAAAAGGTTGGTCTGGAGTACTAACTTAACTAACCCTATGCTACAGGCATTTAGTGAGGTACAGGCAGGAGACCCCCCCCCCCCCGAGCTGGGTGCAGGCAATGATTTCAGTAATTTTAAAAAGGGAGTCTGGACAAAATTTCTAGCATCAATAAAGTCAGAATTTGGATCAGCATATCCCCAGTCAGCCTTATGCCAAAAATGAGATCTCTAAGTTACTTTGTTTAAAAGTTACAAGTCATTTTGTTAACCCTAAATTTACTGCCTGTTCAAAAAAGAGCTACTGATGATGTCACAACCAGAACTCACAGTCTAGTCTGTTTTGAATACTACCTTACAAGACTCATTTCTCCCACATTACATAAAACTGCAGTGGTATTAAACATCTGGAAAAGGAAAGCTGACAGTGGGAGAGTCAGGGCATGCATTTCCATAATGTGCTGATGCAAGGTACAGTACTTAAGAATGTGACGGGGGAGGGGGTTGAATACAGTGGCAAACATGGCTTTAGAATGACAAAATATGTGCAGTTTTTATAATGGTTCAGAGATGAGATTTCGAAATGTCACCAGAATGCAACTGTGGAATGCAGCAATGACACAATCTCAGAAAGTAGGTGGGACACCAAATTTTGAGAAGTGGCAGGGATGCTAAAATTCTTAATGTGGCAGTGTCTTATAATTTGAGAATGTGGCAGAGATGCACAATTTTGAAATGCGGGAGACATCGTTGTGAAAGGTGGTAGGGATATGTAATTTCGTAATGTGTTTTGTATGGTTTAATTTGGCATGTGATGTAGTGATGCAAAATTTAAAAATGTGGTTGATATGCTTGATTTCAGATTGTGGTGGCAACATTCAATATCGGAATGCGGTGTAGACACAAAATCTCAAAGTGGCAGTGATGCAGTTTCAGAATATGGCATTGATGCAGAGTTTTGGAATGTGGTGGTGACAATTCAGAGTGTGATAATGAGACAGTTTCAGAATGTGGCTGATGTGCAGTTTTGGAATGTGGCTGATACACAATTTCAGAATGTGGTGATGACACGCAATTTTGGAATCTGGTGGTGATGCTGATGTAAATTTTTGGAATGTGGCAATGACACAGTTTCAGAATGTGGTGATGACAGGCAATTTTGGAATCTGGTGGTGATGCTGATGTAAATTTTTGGAATGTGGCAATGATACACAGTTTCAGAATGTGGTGGTGGCACGCAGTTTTGGAGTGAGGCGGTGATGTACAGCCGTGCAGTTTTGGAATGTGGTGGTGCCGTGCGACTTCGTAATGTGGTAGTGATGCGTGACTTTGGAATGTCTTGGTGTCGCATGACTACAGAATGTGGAAGTGCCACATGACTACAGAATGTGGAAGTGCCACATGACTATGGAATGTGGTGATGCCGCGTGACTTCGGAATGTGAAGGTGATGTACGACTTTGAAATGTGGTGTCGCACAATTTTGGAATGTGACGGTGCCGCACAATTTTGGAATGTGGCGGTGCCGCATGACTGGAATGTGGTGGCGATGCATGACTTCAGAATGTGGCAGTGATGCACGACTTTGGAATGTGGCAGTGATGCACGACTTTGGAACGTGGCGTTGATGCACGACTTTGGAACGTGGCATTGATGCACGACTTCGGAATGTGGCAGTGATACACGACTTCAGAATGTGGTGTCGCATGACTTCGGAATGTGGTGGTGCTGTATGGCTTAGGACTGTGGTGGTGCTGCACGACGCCACACGACTTTGGAATGTGACGGTGATGCATGACCTCAGAATGTGGTGGTGGCGCACAACATTTGAATGTGGCGATGACGCATGACTTTGGAATGTGGTGGTGACGCATGACTTTGGAATGTGGCAGTGATTCATGACTTTGGAATGTGGCAGTGATGCATGACTTCGGAATTTGGCGGTGACGCTCAGTTTCAGAATGTGGCAGTGACACTCAGTTTCAGAATGAGGTGGTGACACACAATTCCGGAACATAGGTGTGGGCATGCATACTCCAAGTCCTCCATAGTATGCAATTTTTTTTTTAAGGGGGGTAGCAAATAGGCTCTGAACTGCTTCCTTTTTCCATGAAAACTAACAAAGAAAATACTGAACCTTTCTGTAATTTTATTCATAGGAGTCAAAACTAGAAGGACTTGTCACTAATACTCTCTTTGCATCCCAAGGACAGTACAACTTTACAGGCTCTGGGCTGGTATGTGGGTGTCTTAAGGAACAATACATGGCATTTGTATTTACCCATGCATGGCAACAACCACTGTCATGAGATACAAAAGTTGTATTTATTGTGCCAAATGAGGCAACAAACACGGTCCTGGTGTACATTTGTATATTATCTGGCTACACCGGGGGGGATAGCAGTGAGTCCACTTGGTGTGCAGATCTGAAATCCCTGGCTACACCCCTGTTTCAGAATGTGGCAGTGATGCACAGTTTTGGAATGTGGCAGTGATGGACCGTTTCGGAATGTGGCGATGATGCACAGTTTCAGAATATGGCAGTGAGACAGTTTTGGAATGTGATGGTGGCAGGTTTAGAATGTGGCATTGGAACACAACTTTGGAACGTAGTGCGGATGTGCAATTTTGGAATGTGGCGAGGATGTGCTATTTTGGAATATGGCAGGGACGCACAATGTTGGATTGTGGTGGGGATGTGATGCACAATTTTAAAATACTAACAAACTAACATACTAAAATGCCAGCAGAATAGGCCTAATGGTCTTTCATGTCTGCTTGTTTGGTCAGCCCCCACCCTGGGAGCCAACCTTGCTGCCCCCCTCGCTCTCTCTGGCTGCTCCCTTCCCAGTTCCAGATATTCTCGCTGCACTGGATTTTGCTTCCAGAACCCTTCCCCAGTACCTGTCCCATCCCCTCTTGAACCCCTCCACTGTCTCCTGGGCAGCGCACTCCATGGCTCCACCACCCTCTCAGTGAAGTAGCACCTCCTCCTTTCTCCCCTGAATCTCCCCCCCTCCAGCTTCCACCCATGCCCTCTAGTTGCCCCCCCTTCCTTTGAAGCACCCTGACTGCTCCTCCCCTATTTACCCCCTTCATGTACCTGAAGATCTCTATCATGTCCCCCCGGGCCCTTCTGTTTTCCAGTGTGTACATATTTAGCTCTTCGAGCCTCTCCCCATAGGTCCTCTCCCCCAAGCCCCAAATCATTTTGGTTGCCCTCCTCTGGACCCTCTCCAGGAGTTCAGTGTCCCTCTTTAAGTGTGGCCTCCAAAACTGCACGCAGTACTCGAGGTGTGGCCTCACCAAACAGTTATACAGTGGGAGTATCACTTCCCTCCTTTTGGAGGTGATCCCCCTAGCGATGCATCCCAGCATCCTGTTGGCCTTGGCCGCTGCCCTCCTACAAGTCTCTGAGTTGTTCGTCTTGACATCCACCACCATCCCCAGGTCCCTCTCAGCCATCGAGACTTGTAGCATTTCCCCCCCAGGATGTATACATGGCGTGGGTTTCTGGCCCCCAGGTGCAGCACCCTGCATTTCCCTGCATTGAACCTCAACTTCCACTTTCTAGACCATCTTTCTCGAGCCTCCAGGTCCCTCTGTAGGGCCACCATCTCCTCCTCCCCATCCACCACCGCCCCCAGTTTTGAGTCATCCGCAAAGAGACTCATCTCACTCCTGATACCTGTCCTTATGTCAGAGATGTAGGTGTTGAACAGGAGGGGCCCAAGGACTGATCCCTGTGGGACCCCACTAATGACCCTCCTTGGGGATGAGACTATCCCACCAACTATCCGGTCCTGGAGCCAATTGCTTATCCATCTGATCATCTGGTTCCCCACCCCCATTTCTCCCAACTTATCCAACAGGCCCCCGTGAGGAACAGAGTCAAATGCCTTGCTGAAGTCCAGAAAGAGGACGTCCACTGGTCTATCCATGTCCAAGGCACTCGTCACCCAGTCATAGAACTCCACAAGGTTTGTCTGACTTGATTTCCCCAGAACAAATCCAAGCTGTCTATCGTCCAGGCACCCTGACTTTTCCAGGTCCCCCCCCCAGCCTCTCCTTGACAATGCCCTCCATCACCTTGCCCACCACTGATGTCAGGCTGACTGGCCTGTAGTTCCCTGCCACCTTCCTTGATCCCCCTTGTGGATAGACACTATATGAGCCACCTTCCAGTCCTGGGACACCCACCTTGTCCTCAGAGAGATGGTGAAAAGCTCCGCCAGGGGTTTCGCCAGGACATCCGCCAGTTCCTTCAGCACTCTGGGATGTAATTTATCTGGCCTCGGTGATTTCTCTGGCTTAAGGGACCTGAGGGCATCCCTCACTCTCTCTGCTGTGATTTCCACCTCCACTACCTCGCCCCCCTGCTTAGCCCCCCCCTCCTGCCAGTGATGCCTCCCCTGCTTCCCAGACCCGCCGATCGGTAAGGATCCCCCCTCCTCAGTATCACTGTCTCCACCCATGTATGATGCAGCCCCCCATTTTTCTTTGTGAAAACTGAGGTGAAATACTCATTTAGTAACTCAGCCTGCTCCCCCGGGTCTTGTGCCCATCTCCCCCTGTTTCAATACTGCCAATCTGCCCCTTCACTCTTTGTTTTTCCCCAATGTATCTAAAGAACCCCTTGTTCCCTCTCTTAATTTCCCTGGCTAGGTTCTGCTCCTTCCTTGCCTTAGCCGCCCTCACCGCCCTAGTGGCCCTTCTAGCCATCAGCTCGTACTCCCCTCAGTCCCTTTCACTCCTTGAGCAGTTGAATTGCCTATAGGCTGCCTTCTTTCCCCTCACCACCTCCTGGACCTCTGTGGTCCACCAGCAGGGTTTTCGCGTCCTACTGCATTTTTGTCTTACTCTTGCACAGGTGCTGGTGGCATCCTGCACCCCTCTCCTGATAATTTCCCACCTACTGTCAGCGTCCATGTCTGGCCCAATCACATCCAAATGCTCCTTAAGGATCCTTCCTATTTTCTTAAAATCCACCCCCTGAAGTCAGTTACCTCCGTCTTTGTGCAGCCTTCTACCCCTCCTAGGTCAGAGGCAGAACCAGACCGTGGCATGGTCGCTCCCCGCCAATGGGTTCCCTACCTCCAGGCCCCCAGTCTGGTCACTGTCTGCCAGAACCACATCCAGTACCTGCGCCTCCCTGGTCAGTTCCCCCACCTGCTGAGTTAGGAACATGTCCTGAAAGACATCCAACAACCTCTGTTCCTTGGCCACCAAAAATGTCATAGTCTCCCAGTCTATTCCTGGCATGTTTAAGTCCCCCAACACCACCACCCTTCCCTTGCCTAATCTGCAGTGTCTCCCAACATCTGCCACCAGACTCTCCTCCAGCTCCTCCACGAGTGCAGGGGGTCTATACACCACTCCTATTTTTACTCTCTTGCCCCCTCTTGTTATCAAAGTGACCCAGATCGCCTCCACTGTTCCCTCCGCCTTCTCTACTCCCCCTATGCCAATGCAGTTTTGACTATTATTGCTATCCCTCCTCCCCTTCTCTCCCCCTTGTCCTTCCTGAACATAGTGTAACCCTTCAGGTTCAGGTCCCAGTCATGTCCTGTGGTGGCCCAGGTCTCAGTGACTGCTGCCACATCCACCCCTCTCTCAGTTAGCATCACCTGGTGCTCAGGCATTTTATTGCCCAAGCTCCTGGCATTTAGCAGGACTACCTTCCACCCTTTCCCTATACTTCCATTTCCCCTGCTCGTGTTCCCATGGGGATTCTGTCTTCCCCTGGTCTGCACCTTACTAGTCTGCCTTTTCCCACATTTCTCCAGCTCCCCAGGGGTGGAGACAGAGTCCCTCTTTTATTGGATCCCCCTCAACAGCCTTTTCTCTCATCCTTCCCCCTTCGCAAGTTTAAACCCCACCTTTCACCAATGAACCCCTCAATTTTTCAACTTAAGGATTCCCCTCCCCTCCAAATTGAGATGGAGCCTATCTCTAGCATACAGACCCTTATCCTCCCAGGTCTCCCCCCAATCCCCCATCAACCCATAACCACTGGCCTCACACCACTCCCTGAGCCACTGGTTTATCTCCCTAATCTTACTTTTGTGTTCCCCACTAGTCCTTGGCACTGGTAGGATTTCCAAGAAGGAAATCGCACATCCTATGTCATGACAGACCCTGGCAAGCTCCCTGAACCTTGCCTGTATCTCTCTCTCGCTATTTCCCTCAATGTCATTTGTACCCAGGTAGACCAGTATGTCCGGGGAACCTCCACAATCCTTTACCAGCTGATATACCTTGTGCTTAGCCCAGTGCATAGTTAGTCCAAGGAAGCATTTTGTTCTAACTGGCCAGGCTTCCCCTTCCCTATCCCATTTGATACCTCTGATCATAGAATCCCCCAACAGGAGCACTCTGACCACTCCTTTTCCTCCCCTTCCATGTCCCTCATCCTTTCTACAGGCCCCTCCACCCAGTCGGCTCCTTGCTCCTCCCCCTATCTGGGTGCTACCTGCCGCCCCCTCCTTATTTACCCTGGCCACCCCCTCCCCTCTGATCCTATGCCTCTCCTCCTCCCGAGTATCCTTCTGTACCTTGCTCCTCTCCCCCTCACTGCTCGCGACTGGTCCTTCTCCCCCATCTGCTAAACTAGCCTGGCTCGTCCTCCCTTTCTTCCCATCTCCATTCAGCCCCTCCTTGCTTGTCATGCTCCCCTGGCCTAAATCCCCAGCTCCTGTTACTGTATCCTCCTTGTACTTCTGGTCCTTTTCCTTGCCCTTTCCTCCCAACTGGTCCTTCTCCTTGCGCTTTCCTCCCTCTTCCCCCACTCCTCCTGCTCTGATCCACTGCTCCCCACATTTTCCCACATTCCAGGTTCCCCCCTGTTCCTCCTGCCATCCGGCCCCTGCCTCCTGCCCCCCCACTCGGTTTCCATCTCTAACCACCCCTGTCCTGGCTACATCACCCCCCTCATCCTCAAGCAGAAGAAAATAATTGAAGCGGTTACTGAGCTTAATGTCCGATCCACCTCCCCACCTTGCTTCCTTCTGTCCAGCCCTAGCCATCTGCCTACATCCCTGAGAATGTTGTCCCTCTGGCCCCCCTCTGTGAGAGTCCCCAGTTACCTGCCTGCTTCCTTGGTAGTGTCCTCCTTTTGGGACCCCTCTGCCAGGGTCCTTATGTGACTCCAGAGTACTCTCCTGCACTCCTTTCCCTATGCCCCTGCCCCTAGTGCTTGGTGCAACCCCGTGGGAGAGCCCCTGCCCTCTTCCCCAACCATACCTCCCCCCATCCCCCAGCTGTCTCCTAGTCCCCGCAATCTCCTCCCTAAGCTGTGCCAGCGGATAGCACACTGGGCAACTACCGAACTTCCAAGCCCAGTCCAGTATCATGGCTGCCCCACACCCTGTGCACCCCACCACCCTCCCAAAGATGCCGGCCCTAATGATGTGTGGTCCCATCCCCCTCCAAGTCGGTTTCCTTGGGTGAGCCACCAGGTTCCCCACTAGTCCAAGATACACCCCTACCGACTAATCAGGTCACCCACTAATCCTAAATACAGGCAAGGCAAGGCAAAATTTATTTAAAAGATGCCCAATCCCGGAGGCTCTGGGCACCATGCAAAATAGATAAAACAGCATCAAGATAAAATAAAACATCACAAATTTTAAACAAAATAAAAATAAAATAGATAACTCAACAAATAATATCAGGTTCTTACTACAATTCATGGTACCCACAGTCAACCGGTAACCCTGTTACTATTTGCAGTACAACACAGTAAACTGTATAAGGGAAGTGAACAACTCCCAAGCTCTCTCCCAGCGTTAAATCCAACCCCAGTGCTAGAACTACATGAGCTGCACTCCGAAGCCTTTTCCAATTGTAGGCAGGTGTTCCCTATAAATGAGCAGAGCTCTGGGAGGAAGGTGGGGAAGGGTGGGATTAGGACCACACCCGACTCCAGAGAGAGTGGATCAGCCCTGTGTCTGCCCCTCCTGCCCAAACAAATTTTAAAAGCACACATGCACACAAAAAAAAGGCAGTTAAGACAGACCTCACTGCCTTTTTTTTTTGGCAGAAGCATACAAATTCAGAATGTGGCATGGACAAGCTGTTTCAAAATCAAATGGTGTGTCCTGCCATACTCCGACAGTGTACATCCTTACTTATATTCCAGAATTGCCAGTCCCCACTAAATTCTTCTATGTGTGCCACAGTTGCATTATGAGATTGAGTGTCCCACAACACTGCGAGATGGCACATCCCTGCCACATGCCGCGATTACATGTTCAAACAACATGAAGTCTTGCTGTATTCAGACATAATGCAGTTAGCCCCAGCACTTGAACTGCCCTGGAGAGGAAAGAGTTAACTCTGTGCAGAAGCATAGAACGTTGAGCTCGAGCTCGGTTTTCAAACCTCTGTCTGTGGTACTTCCCAGTGTAACCGTCAGATTCTTTACTCCGCCTAACAGTGAAGTCACTCCGGAGATTTCCTCTGCTCAGCTCCAAGGGTGTTCACAAAGTGCCTTGCAGTAGTGGTGGCTTACTTCAGGAGACAGGGTATCACCATCTTTCCGTATCTGGACGACTGGCTGTTAGTGGGTCAGTCTCATTTACAGGTCAAGTCAGCTCTTCAGACTACCCAGAACCTACTCAGCTCCTTGGGTTTTCTTCTCAGTCTTCAAAAGTCTGTACTTAAACCCGTTCAACTTCTCACCTTTATAGGCATAGAGTTGGACACTGTACAAGCAAAAGCCTTCCTTCCCCTGGCAAGGGTAAAGGCCCTAGTGGATCTCGCTTCCTCCTTTCGACCTCAGGTCTCCTGCCCAGCAAGACAGTTCCTCCTGTTCCTGGGCCACATGGCAGCTTCCACGGAAGTGGTGCAGGGAGCAAGGTTCCAGATGAGGGACATTCAGTTTCATCTGAGGTCTTTCTGGTCTCAAAAGAAGGATTCACTTACCAGACTGATTCCAGTGACTTAAACTCTGGTCCAAGCTCTCCAGTGGTGGCTGGACCAGGACAACCTCAGACAAGGGGTTCCATTTCTCCCTCAAGTCCCATCAGTAGTTTTAACTATGGATGCTTCTCTCCTAGGGTGGGGAGCCCTGACAGCTCAAGGGCTCTGGTCTCCACATGAGTCTCTCCTCCATATCAATCTCCTGGAACTCAGGGAAGTTTTTCTAGCCCTGCAGAGCTTCTCGGATTCAGTCAAGGGCAAGGTGATGTGGTACATCAACAAGCAGGGAGGCACTCAGTCCTCGGCCTTGTGCACATAAGCCATGAAGCTGTGGTCTCTTGCCTGTTGTTTTCAGATTTCTCTGGTAGTAGTTCACCTTCCATGGAAGGACAACATACTAGCAGATGCTCTGAGCAGAATTTCACAGGGACACCATGAATGGTCCCTGGATCCTCACATACTGAAGGTCATCTTCTCCCGGTGGGGCACTCCAAAGATAGATCTCTTTGCAGCACTGGACAATCATCAACTTCCTCTGTTTTGTTGTAGACCTCCAGTCCTGGGGATGGTTCCCAGTATGCTCTCTTTTTGGACTGGAAGGGCAGGTGTCTCTATGCCTTCCCTCCCTTCCCTTTGTTGTTCAGAGTTCTGATAAAAATTAGGAATCAACCCTGCACAGTGATACTGGTGGCTCCAGATTGGGCCAGACAGCCTTGGTGTCCTCTACTGCTGTCCTTGTCAGTGTCACGTCCCCTGCCTCTGCCCAGGACATACAATTTACTGTCCTTCTCCCAGGGGCAGATCTGGTACCCCAATCTCCAGTCTCTCCATCTCAAGGCCTGGCTCGTGAAGAGTTAGAATATGCAGCTCTACATCTTTCTCATGGAGTTTTGGATATTCTGAAGGTCTCTAGGAAACCTTTCACTAGAAAAACTTACAACTCCAAATGGAAAAGGTTCAGTATTTGGTGCTCTCAGAAAGTCATCGTGCCTGATTCGGCAGACATTTCCACAACCTTAGACTATCTAGTTCATCTCAATGGTTTAGGCCTTAGGCCTCCCACTCTGAAGGTTCATCTAGCAGCTGTCTCTGCATTCCTCTCAGCAGGGAAGGGCTCTTCCCTGATATCCCATCCTGTTTTCAGAAAGTTTTTCAAAGGACTGGTTCACATTAACCCTCCCTTTAAGGAGCCCACTCAGCCTTGGGATCTTAATGTCTACATAGCTCAGCTTATGGAGCCACTCTATGAACCTCTGGCTTTGGCTGAATTGAAGTACTTGACCTGGAAAACTGTGTTCCTGGTAGCTGTTACTTCTGCCAGGCGGATTAGTGAGTTACAGGCTCTGTCAGTTGAACCTGACTTCATCTCCTTCCATAGGGACAAAGTAGTCCTCTGAACCAGTACGAGGTTCTTGCCCAAAGTGGTTTCAGATTTTCATCTGAACCAGTCTATATCTCTCCCTGTGTTTTTCACTGATCATTCTTCTTAGGGTGAAAGAAGATTACACAGTCTGGACGCTAAGAGGGCCCTTCGCTACTACATGGAGCATAAATTGCCCTAGAGGCAGAGGTTTCATCTCTTCTGGCCTTAAGAGCCATAGAGAGAGTTCCTACCCTACACCAGGGCAGAGTTCTGTACTCCAGGTACTTCCTTACCCCAAAAAAGACAGGGGAGTGGCGACCTATCCTAGACCTAAGATACCTGAACAAACATCTTTTAAAACCAAAGTTCAAGATGGTAACTCTGGGAATAATTCTTCGCTCTCTAAGGCCAGGGGACTGACTAGCCTCCCTGGACCTCAAGGATGCCTATTTTCACATTCCCATCAGGTGCTCCCACAGAAAGTACCTCCGGTTCGAGTTGCCCTCAGGCCATTATCAGTTCAGGGCAATGCCCTTTGGTCCAACATCAGCCCCAAGGGTTTTCACAAAGTGATTGGCAGTAGTCGTTGCCTTTCTAAGAAGGCAAAAGATTTCCATTTTTCCATACCTGGATGACTGGCTCATAGTGGGCCAGTCTCCAGACCAAGTCAAGTCAGACCTGCAAGTGACCCAGCAAGTGCTCACTTCTCTGGGATTTCTTCTCAACCTTCCCAAGTCAGTTCTTGAGCCAGTGCAGCTTCTTACCTTTATAGCGGCAGAGCTGGATACTGTCAAAGCAAGAGCCTTTCTTCCCTTGGAAAGGGCAAGAGTTCTTATAGAACTGACTTCTTCCTTCAGCCTTCAGGTGTTTCGACCAGCAAGGCATTTCCTCCAGCTCTTAGGCCACATGGCAGCTTCTACAGCAGTGGTCCAAGGGGCAAGATTCCAGATGAGGGCTATTCAGTTCCATCTGAGGGCCTTTTGGTCCCAAAGGAAGGATTCCCTTACCAGGCTGATTCCTGTGACTTGGACCCTGATCCAAGCCCTTCAATGGTGGCAGGGTCAAGACAATTTAAGGCAAGGGGTTCCATTTGCCACGAAGTCTCATTCAGTGGTCCTTACCATGGATGTTTGTCTTCTGGGCTGGGGAGCCCATCTGAGGGCCATCACTGCCCAGGGACTGTGGTCCCCTCAGGAATCCCTTCTCCATATCAATCTCCTAGAACTCAGGGCAGTTTTTCTGGCCCTGAAAGCTTTCTCTCAGTCAGTACAGAACAAGGTGGTTCAGGTCAGAACAGACACCACCACCACCATGTGGTACATCAACAAGCAGGGAGGCACTCAGTGTATGGCCTTGTGCACTGAAGCCGTGAAGTTGTCATCCCTAGCTTATTCCCTGCAGGCCTCTCTGATAGCAGTTCACCTTCCAGGGAAGGACAGTGTATTAGCAGATGCAATGAGCAGGATCACTCGGGGCCATCACGAATGGTCCCTGGATCCTCAGGTGCCGAAAGTGAGTTTTTCAAGGTGGGGCATTCCAGAGCATTCCAGAGCTAGATCTCTTTGCAGCCCCAGACAGTCACCAGCTTCCTCTCTTTTATTGCAGACCCCCAGTCTTGGGCTCAGTCCCTCTGGATGCTCCGATTCTGAATTGGGAAGGGAAATTTCTGTATGCCTTCCCTCCCTTCCCACTCCTGTTCAAGGTTCTAGTCAAGATAAGGTCTCAACCTTGCAAAGTGATTCTCATTGCTCCAGATTGGGCCAGACAGCCTTGGTACCCCCTGTTGTTGTCCCTAGCAGTCCATCTTCCCCTGTCTCTTCCCAGGAATTACAACCTGTTAACATCCTCTTGGGGGAGGATTTGGTACCCAAATCTTCAGCCTCTCAATCTCAAGGCATGGCTCTTGAAGAGTTAGAGTTTGCAGACTTGCATCTTTCTCAGGGTGTTCTGGATATTCTCAAAGCTGCTCGAAAGCCCTCCACCAGAAAGACATAACTCCAAATGGAAAAGATTCAGCATTTGGTGTTCCATGAGTCATATTTCTCCAGACACTGCTGAATTGCCTACGGTACTAGATTATATGGTCCATCTTAACAGCCTTGGCCTCAGACCAGCTCTCTTAAAGTACACTTGTCAGCTGTTTCTGCTTTTCTGTCAGTAGGAAAGTCTTCCTCACTATCATCTCATCCTGTATTCTGTAAATTTTTTAAAGGATTACTTCACACCAATCCTCCCTTTAGAGACCCTGCCCCTGCCTGGGATTGAATGTTTGCATTGCTCAGCTTATGCAACCTCCTTTTGAGCCTATGTCCTCAGCAGAGCTTAAGTACTTGACTTGGAAAACTGTGTTCTTGGTAGCCATTACCTCTGCCAGGCGTATCAGTGAACTGCAGGCCCTGTCAGTGGAACCTGATTTCATCTCCTTTCACAAGGATAAAGTGGTCCTTAGAACCAATAGAAGGTTCTTGCCCAAAGTGGTTTCAGACTTCCATTTGAATCAGTCTGTGACTCTCCCTGTTTTCTTCACTGATCATTCTTCCTCAGGTGAGAGGAGGCTACACAGTTCGGACGTTAAAAGAGCCCTTAGTTACTACATAGAGCATACCAAGGGTCACAGGTTTGACTCCAGTTGTTCCTCACTTATGCAGAAGTGGGAAAGGGCAAACCTGCCACTAAGAGAACTATTGCCAGGTGGATTGTATCTTGTATACAATTCTGCTATGAAAAACTGGGAAAGATTCCTCCCTCAGGCTTGAGGGCTCACTCCTCCAGAGGTACAGCTGCTTCCCTGGCTGCTGCCAGGGATATTCCTCTCTTAGAGATTTGCAAGCAGCTACCTGGAAAACAGTCCATACATTTACCAAACATTACTCTCTGGATATCCAGGCTAGGAGTGATGCTCGGTTTGGTACAGCAGTACTTCAGAGCCTAGTCCCAAAGTAGGTTCTTGCCCTCCTCCTTGGAGGTACTGCTGGGTAGTCTGCATATGTCAGAATACAGCAAGACTTCGTGTTGTTTGAAGAAAAAATTACTCACCTTAGTAATTGTGTTTCTTCTATTGGAGTCTTGCTGTATTCTGACCTGCCTCCCCTCTCAGAACCTGTTTTTGGGAAGTGGGTGTGCAGGAGCAGTGTTGCACCCCAGGAATGCTCCTTGTTTACACCCTCTTCCTTTTGTTTGGGTGTTGATTTATTACTTTATTTGTATTAAATTGGGTTTTGGTTTTTGGGTTTCCTGACTTGAGTCGTCCTTTGGGAACCCAAAACTTTTTACTGCCAGTTGACTAGTAGGAATTTCACAATTTCCGCATAGAATCCTTAGTTAGTGAGCTCATAAGAATCTGACGGTTTGAGTTTGAAACACTTCATATAGAGACTCCAACCGAGCTTGAGCTTAGCATTCTATGCTCTGCATAGAAAGTTAACTCTTTGTTCTCCGGGGCAGTTCAAGAGTTGGAGATCACTGTATATGTCAGAATACAGCAAGAATCCAATAGAAGAAACACAATTACTAAGGTGAGTAATTTTTTCTCCCCCCCCCCACCACCACCAACATTCCAAAATTGTGCACCACTTTGACAGTCTATACCTTGGTTCAGCGCTGCATTCCAAAACCACCTCCTGATGCATTCTGAAGTACAGTACCATGCATCTGAACATTCTGGAAACGCAAGCACTGTAGGCAACCCTGTGTCAGTTTTTGTTTTTAAATAAATACTACAGTTACAGTTTCAATAACTTTGAAGAAATAGGTCCTATAATGTTGCTGATAGGGAGGACTAGTCTGTGAGTTCTGGTTGTGACATCATCAGTGGCTTTTCACTGAAACTGGCATTTTTTAAACAGGGAGTGAAATCAGGGTTACAAAATAGCTCATAACTTTAAAAGGAAGTAACGTAGAAACCTAATTTTTGGTATGAGATTTTTTTGGGGTAGACGGATTCTAATTCTATAATGTAGCACTTTTGACCAGACTCCCTCTTTAAAGCCTGGCAAAAATTCCCAAATATGTTCCTCTTATCACCCCATCTCTGTGTTAAACACGGATTACAAATATTATACGTCCATTTTAGCCCGTAGAATAGAGGGAATTCTGCCTAAAATAATGGCCCTTGATCGAACTGGATTTGTACAGAGCAGAACTACTGCTGAGAACACCAGAAGGGCAGTTTACCTAATCCATGAAATGCAAACCTGGCTAACCCCATCTTTGCTAGTGAGTCTCGATGCTGCAAAAGCATTCGACAGGGTGTTGTGGCAGTTCCTATATACCACAACGGAGAAATAAAAGTTAGAAAAAACCTATACCAATCCCCACATGCCTATGTTATGGTCTCAGGACATCACTCATCAGACTTCAGGTTACATCGGGGTGGGGTACCCACCAAGGTTGCCCACTCTCTCCTCTCCTCTACTATTATTCTCTATATTGAACCTCTGGTGCAAGCAATTCGGGAATCACTGAGATCTTGGGGATTACACTGGCAGAAAGGAACACCAAATCGCTCTGTATGCTATGATGTCCTGTTATATATGGATAATCCCAATATTTCCCTTCCAGTGATTTCTAACATTATTGAGGAGTATGGTTCAGTGTCAGGTTATAAAGTTAATACCACTAAAACTGAAGCTCTCTCATTCAAATTCTATGTGACACCTGACATAAAGTATTTGGGAATCTACCTGGTACGTTCCCCAAAACTAGCTCATCAAAACAATTACATCTCTTTCATTCTGCAAACTGTAAGTGACCTAACTAGCTGGAAAGACTAGAGGTAGTATAGACAGTGATTCACCTAAGAGCACTCTATTTCAGCATGTACCCCTTTCAGTAACCCCACATTTCTTTAAACAAATCAGCAAGGCCATAGCACAGTTCATTTGGGCAGGACATTAACCTTGGGTTAAGCTAGCCACACTTTATTTGCCAAGGGACACGGGTGACCTAGCGCTACCAAACCTTAGGTAATATTATTGGGTGTGCCATGTCAGATTCATAATAATGCGACAGCTAGGCTTCCCCCGCTCACTGTGGATAGAGATGGAACAAGCACTTCTCCCTCTGCAGGAATTCGGTAGAGCTCTCTATCATCTGTCCCAGCAGTCTGGGTTCAGTAGAGCAATTAACCTTTGGGTATTATACCAAATAAGACCTTGGACTTTGTTTAGGAAAGTGTTACACCTAGGTCCCTTCATGGCTTTACTATGCCCAGTAGCTATACTGGAAAAAGTCCAACCAGCTCAGCTCGATCAGGCCTTCCAGCAATGGGAACACTAGTCACTGCAGTATATCTCCCAGCTGAAAGTGGCCCCTTATTCAAAACGTTTACTGACTTACAGCAGACTTGGGCTCTGGAATAGAGATTTCTATCGGTATTTACAAACAAGACACTTTTTTAATTCCCTCACAGTCGGAGTATGCCAACCTGAAGCACATCCTGCCTTTATCACTGTGACAGGGTTGAATAAGGCCCTGCTCCATTTGTTATGCAGAAACAGTTTAAAAGCAAGGATCTGTTCTATCCTCTCCTTTTTGTCTCTTGTCTGTCTGGTTGTGCAACCAAATTTTCTTGTGAGACCTAGGAACTGATCACTCCTGACGGTTTTGCAATTTTCCACCTCTCGCTGTTTCTCTGCCTTCCCTTGCTGTTCTGTCTTTTCTCCCCCCCCCCTTGCATATCTGCGGGTATAAAAATATATATGAATATTTATGTGGAAATGTCATTGATACTGGGATCCCTTTGTTTAAAACTGTATATAGTTTTACTATTGAAATGGTTGCAAAAAGCTATTTGGAACTCAAGGGGTTAACTTGAAATGCAGAGTCTAAGTATTTTGCAGAGTTGTAAACAAGATGCCAGTTCTGGGTCATTATGTTCTTTTTGCTACATCTGCAAGAACATTAGAAACTTACAGGAACATTGTGTGAAAAGCATGCTGTTTAAGTATCTCAGGCACAGACTTATAAAAAGAGCAGCAATGCTTGTGCAAGAGAGAGGCAGAGACCAAGATTTGAAATTGAGAAGAACAAAATCAGAAGAATTCTGTTTTTTGTGTTTGTGCTGCCTTTGTAAAATGGTTATACTGAACAATTTTTATTTTTTATTTTGCTGTTAATAATAAAACGCTATTTCGGAATTTTGAAACTGCTCCTGGTTTTCCTATGCTTCCTGACCTGTGCCTCGACAACAATCACCTCGGTTATAACTATACTCGGAACAAGGATAACAAAACACCTAATCTCATATTTCTTTAGTACTCTTATTGGAGTCCATGGGGAACCCCCTGACCCACATCATATTAACATGGCGGGAGGAATTAGACCACTTCATAACACCAATGCAGTGGAGCTGGACCTGCTGGGTGTCATCTAAGATTACCAGTTCGCATCAGTGGAGGGAATACTCATGGAAGCACCTGATATAGAGAATACTGGATGGCCAACTATGCGCAACCAGTGTGTTCTACCACAGAGGGGTTCTGATTCCTTCTGACCTCGAGAGCAAAGCTCGAGAAGTCCATGGGAATCAGAACCCCGAGGTGACAGAACACACAGGTTGTGCATAGAGTTGCTCATCTTGTATTTTTTATAGTGTATAGTACTGTGTGAAATATGTGTGCATGAGTTATTTTGCTATCAAAATGAAACTGACTCATGCAGTCCCTAGAGGTTCTAGAATGCTGTTCTACCACAGTAGGGTAGAATCATATTCCATGGCCTTTGAACTGTGGTACAACAGCATTTTGAAAGGGATGGAATTCTATACAGAACATAGAGAATACTGGCTGAGCAATCGTGCTGAACCAGTGTGTTCAGCCACAGAGGGGTTTATGATTCCATGTGACCCGAGGTGGCTGAAAACACACTGGTTTAGCGAGATTGAGAAGCCAGTAGTTTTTATAGTGTATGGTCCAATTTTTAACGAGAACCACATATGATTTGCAGCGGTTCATTGTGCCGCGCGGCTTATATTTCAAGATTGAGTCTCTCATTCCAAATGAATGGAACGCTGTTCTGCATGTACAGTCAGTACAGCATTCCATTCATTTTTGACTCTGTGGATGAACAGTGTTTTGGTATGGTTGGATTTTTAATGAGAACAACGTTCCACCATACACTGTAACAGTCTACTATACACTATACGGTAATTTAGGACCCTGGTAATAACATCACACTATCAAAGAGGAAATCCCTCCATATGCTGGCGAAACTAGGGCGCACGTAACACATGTCATGTGGTCCTGTCCAGTGCTACAGCCCTTCTTCCAAGCACTACAGATTGAATTTGAGGAGCTATATGAGAGGCCAGTGGTACTAATGGCAGAAATGTTTCTGCTGCTTCAGTTTCTGGATGGGCACCAGGGTTCTCTTTCATGGTACCTTCTTAGCATCATGTTGGTAGCGGCCAAAAAGGCCATTATAAGAGCCTGGTTCACCCCAGTGGAGGACTGGAGAACTATAGTAAACCCAATATATAGATTGGAGAGAATAACACATTCCCTAAATGATAGGGGTGCATTGTGCTCCTCTTGGTGGAATGGGTGGATCCTGCAAGTCATATCAAAGGACCCTGATTTCGTCCCATGAGCTCCCTCCAGGGTAATGAGATTACTAGGTTGGAGTGCTGATGTGATAGGGAAAGGTTTATTGAGAACGTACCCTTTTATGGAGATGGATAGGTTGCTGGTCTCTGCCGGGGGTTGGGGTGGGGTGTGAGGTTCCTCTCTTCCCTGGAAGTACCTTTGCACCCAGGAAGGTTGGGTAGTTGTGATTGCATGCTGGAGTTAAGTTTTAGGAAAGTAAGTTGAATATCAGTAAATCACCCCCGAACTGTACCAAAGGGGGAATGTGATAAATATGATTAAGCTCTGGTGTGTGGCTGGACTCCCAATGTAGATGAAAATGATAATATATGTAATTGCCCACTGCTCTAATTCCCGTATTTACACCAAAGAAAGTTGATTATTGGTGATGTATGACTTGAAAAGTTGTTTAAAAAATTGCTTTTACAAAAGAAAAACAATCTAAGCTGGTTGTAAGAAGGGACAGGCAATGAGGCCCAGCGAAGGCCCCCAGACGTTGGGAACCTGTGTGGTGTGTGTGTGTGTGTGTGTGTGTGTGTGTGGGGAGGGGGGACCCAGAGAACCTACCTTGTCACACTTACTAAATACCATCCAGACATTAGATAAATGGATGGAAACAGTAGATAAAAGAATGCAGGACCTTTTTTTTAGATCACAACTCTATTTTTTTCTCCTTGGTCCAGCTATGGGATAAACCCCACATCGGTCGGCTTGGGTCCCCGCAAGGATCCTGGACTTCATGCTGGCTTGGCCAAGGGGCATTTCTGCTGCTGGTTTCCCCCATAGCCTCCTTTTGATGGAGGTGGACGTGCAATGACCTCAGTGTACAGCTGGGAGTGTTCCCACCCTAGATGTGCAGATGTCTGTTGCCTCCGCCAATCCGGCCTTCAGTACTGGTCCCTGGCTCATCTACCCCAAGTCATCACTAGGGGTCAGTAGCTGCTGGGTGCCAGACTCCCCTCCCTCCCTGGAGAAGGTGAGCAGTCCACGGACGCTTAGCTTTCTCCTCCCTGGCCGACCCTTCCAACAGCACTGGGTTTGCTCTTGTACTTAGGTCGTTGGCGTCAGAAGCAGTAGTGCTACTGCTGCACCAGGTGCAGGACTTTAATGCCAAATTTATAATGTGTAAGTCGCAATCCATCTCTGCAGCAACGGATGCAAAAGAAACAGTGTCTGTAACCCTGAAGCTGCCACGAGCCCAGCTGAGCTCATTGAAAAAAATAAAATGCTAAGATTCCAAATGGAGGTCTTTGAAAATCAAGCAAGGGCCGCAAACCTCAGACTCCTTGACTGTCTGAGACAGCTGAGGGGGACGATCCTGCCATATATATGGGGTCTTGGCTGGGTGTGAACTTGCATCCAGAGCCGGCCCCTCAGTTATGAGAGCATTCTAGATTACACCAAGAAGACTCACTAATAATACACCATGGACCTTCCTGATTCAGCAGGTAGGTCCAAACAGGAGATAGGGTCATGGATGCCATGAAGAGAACAGAACCCCAGTGACCTTCGACAGTGATAATGTTGTTTGTGTGCGAAGACTAAGACTCTGACACCCATGAAGGGTTTAAGATGGTGATGACCATGTGGCACACTTGTGCCTCTGCCTGCCACCAGAGGTAGTGGGGGCATAAACAGTGTTGCGGGGGGGGGGTCCAAGCATGCATGGAATAGGCATAGGGGAATGCTGGTAAATAAGGGGGGGCACCGGAGACCAGTTAGGGTCTGCAGAGAGAGAACAGGCAGGGAACATCTAGGCCAAATGGGTGCCCCAGGCCTTCCTTTTCTGTCAGCAAATTCTATGTTACTGTGGTATCAGTGGTCCGCAATTACTGACATGCTCTTGTTGGAGATAATGTTCAGAAGAATTGGCTGTCACTGCTCTATGCTCTATAGATGGAGGAAAAAATCTGGGCGACTCCTTGACAAATAGCATGTTCCTGTTTCCTCAATACGTTCTTATTGGCTACCACAGCATCCAGTTGGTAGCCATGTATGTGGAAGGTGTAACATTTGTAGATGCTGCATAAAGGGAAAGGAATTCAGATCAAGAACTAACCAGAGAAAGGTCCAGATTTCTGAGTTTATGAATATATGTATACGTGATTGTTCCTACCCTACCCTTTATGTGGGACATCTATGTGTCTCCTTCACCAGTGAATTCAGGAGCACACTAGATCTGTAATACATTCAAGCCCAGAGACACTCGTTTGTAAGCATTTTGCACAGTTCCGTAATAGTGATTTAAATGTATTAAGTTTTTCAAGGCATAGAGCAAGTCAGGCCCTCACCCAGGAGGGGTGACAGGGTCAAGGTTTTACTGCAAAAAAAGTAAATTTGATATACACCCTGAATTCTCTGTTTCCATCAGGGCTTAAGGACTCCTTGGATATTAATTCCATTTCTGTAAACCATCTTTAGTCTTTCACTGTGATAGTTGAATAGCTTCATTAATTATATGGCCCTAGCTCCCAGTTTCCTAGGGGTTTCCACTGTATTTTCATGTACTGCCTTTATTATATCAGATCTGAATATTTGTCTAAGTTTTGCCTGGATGATCCTTTTGTTTGTCCTTGGAATAATCCATTTTGCATTTTCATATTTTCAATTTAAAAATCTATGTGAATTAGCATTTGGTGTATCAGTTTGCCGTATGTGCCTGGGTGAACCTTTTGTTCATCTTTGGAGTAACATTTTTACACTTTTGCATTTCTATATGCATCAGTGTCCATTTTGATGAATTATTTAGATGTATAACAGGGGCCATATGTTTTTTTTTGCACTGGCACAGCTGGGAATGGTACCTATTTGCACTGGCCCCCAAGATTTACACTGGTCCCAAGTTATATGGAGGTTACGGGGGGGAAAAGGACTCCCTCTCCTCGTCACTTTCCAATTACTCTCTGGGTTCCAGTGGCACCCTCTATCTCCCCATCCTCTTAGTTTCTTCCTGGTATCCAGTGGCACCCTTTCCCCATAAGCCCTCCCTGGTGTCTAGTGGCACCCCCTCCCTCTCCCCATCCCCAAACATTCTCTGTGGTGTCCTGTGGCACACCCCACCCTCCAGAGGATGACAACTCTGGTCCCTGATGGTGACTGGCACAAACCCTCCGCTCACTTTCTTGGCCAACTGCTGTCTAACACACACAACTGCAATACAGCAAAAAAACCTACAGTAATTAATACTCTGCCCCCACCACCCTCCCCACCCATGTATCCTTAAGCAAAAACTCACCCCCAAGGACAAATATCAGCATAAAAACAGTCCTGAAGCAGCGTGCCACTTATCCTGTCTTAACAGTCTTGCCACTGGGACTGAATGCTGGCAGTCTTTCCCAGTAGTACTTTGTGATATAGCATGAGGGAGAGATAGCTGGTATTCAGGCCAGGCGGTGACACTGTTAAGATGGGGTTGGCAGTGTGCTTTTCCTCTCCCTAGTATTTGTCAAGTTGTAGGTGAGTTGTCTGACTAAAGGGACATGGGTGGAGAGGGCGGTGGGCCTGGGATGGGTGTGAGGAGGTTTTCTTATATTGGCCCTCATGGGAAATTCGAAGGGGGGGGGTTAAACCTAAAGAGGGACATTGGACATTGAGGGACATTGAACTCATGGGGAGGGTTCAGAGGAGGGCAACCAAAATGATCTGGGGCCTGGGGGACAGGCCCTATGGGGAGAGGCTCAAAGAGCTAAATATGTACACATTGGAAGAGAGAAGGTACCGGGGGACATGATAAGAGGTCTTCAGGTACATGAAGGAGTTAAATAGGGGAGGAGCAGTCAGGGTGCTCTGAAGGAAGGAGGGGGGCAACTAGAGGGCATGGGTGGAAGCTGGAGGGGGAGAGATTCAGGGAGAAAGGAGGAGGTGCTACTTCACTGAGAGGGTGGTGGAGCCATGGAATGTGCTGCCCAGGGGGCTGGTGGAGGCAGAGACGGTGGAAGGATTCAAGAGGGGGTTGGACAGGTACAGGGGAAGGGTTCTGGAAGCAAAGTCCTGTGCAGTAGGAATATCTGGGACTGGGAAGGGAGAAGCCAGAGAGGGTGAGGGGGGCAGTAAGGTCAGCTCCCAGGGTGGGTGCTGACCAAACGGGCAGACACGAAAGACCGTTAGGCCTATTCTACTGGCATTTTAGTATGTTAGTAAACTGACCCCAGGCAGTTTGCACTATGCTCAGGGCCAGTAAATTAATGCTAAACTCGACCCAGGATATATAGATATTTGTTTAGATGATTACTGAAGTGCATTTTTGTTCACTTGGATCAGCTTCCCGCTTATGCTAACCCTGATCTATACACTTCTTTTTATCAGTTGTGTTTCTTGTTGCCACTTGGTTTAGGGCCTTATTGATCACACTGCTGCACTGTTACTTGAATTATCCTTTTGGTCCATCCTTTGCCAATAATTTCTATTTTCTCTTTATTTCATTGCTCTGTTTTTCTTTTAGCCAGTCTCTTTTCCTTCTTCTGTTGTCATTCACGCACCCCCGCTTTGAGTCTGATCCTCCATTCCTTTATCTCCCTGCTCCCTTCCCTGTC